>JAZAQC010000029.1:691277-1382554 GCA_036289425.1 Rhopalosiphum nymphaeae
GAGTGTTATAAGAATACTATGTTGATTTTCATACACACAATTTCATGAAAAAAAAAGTCATAGAGCAATTATCATACACTTGGTTGATACTTGGTGTTTTATGTTTCTAAACTATGTTGTCTATTTCACGTCCCTCGATGTCTTGTAGATTTTCAAGTTTACAATACTATTAACATGTTTTGTAAATTGCAATTTATTTTACATTATAGTTTTATAATATACAACTTATCATATTTTAAGTACCTAATATAATTTACAGATATTATCGTTTTCAGATGATAGGTAACTGTACATTTTTTATGCTGAGTTCTCACTAAACATTTACAAAACTAATAGTGAGCTAAACTCAAGATTAGTACATTATATTTTTGTGAATTATTAAATTAATTAATTTTTTTATGTAATCCAGAATAAGAATTAAAAAAAAAAAAAACTAAACAAATTATTTATTTATTCCAGGAAAATCAAATTAAAGTAAAACCCACAACTAGTGCTCTAATAGCCGCCAGAAAAAAGGAATTTCTGGAAACAAATAGTATGAAAGGTCGGCAATTGTATGACCATGTGCAAGATGATTTTAAAAATGTAAGTTGCTCTAGTACTATTAAGCTAAAAAGTATAGTTATAATATATTTTATGTTAACTTAAATACATATACCTACATTCAACTATATACCCTAGAAAAAAGGTAATCAAATAGTAAGAGGTTGTTTTGATACTTAATAATGTAGCTTTTATAAGTAGTATTGTGTTAACTGATTACACAATAATTTAGTTGATAACAGATGGCACAAAATCAGTTAATTATAAATAGTAAAAGAATTTCAATGTTTTTTCAATTATACTTACTGATTATGGAAAATATCTTAGTGTTGATAATTTTACTTTAAAAAAACAATTTTATTAAAGTAAAGTAACTTTAATATCTCTTATAAATTGTCTAGCAGTTGAAGATTTCTAATGTTAAAATTTCAAAAAATGAAATTTTTTCAAGTTTAATGATTTAAAATTTTCAAAAACAGTTGAAAGAAATTAAGAAATTTGTATATTGAAATGGTTTTTTCTTTAACTGTGTCCAATATTAATGTTATTTATACAAACAATTCTTTTAATTTATTACTATGAACTAGTGACAATAAATATATAACTTTTAAATTAAATCTACAGATGATTTGTAGATTATAGATAGGTGTAATTAAAAAAAAGAATGCTTTTATATTAATTTAAAAATTACCCATTCATTGATCTACAATAACAATGATAAATAATATATCAAACTTAAAAGATAAAAACTAATCTGATTTTTATTTAATCAAGAATTCTAGTTATTATTATTTATCATATATTATTTATTAAAAGCTATTGAGCCATTAAAAAAATGTGTATGGATTTCTAATAACTTTTTTACAATATAAAAAGCAATTTTAAGACGATATTCATTTGTATAAAATTAATTTTATATTTTTTATTTTATTTTATTCACTATTAAATATTATTTTCACATATCATTATCACTTAAATTATTTAATAATCAGTTTATAAAATATCAAGTATTTTATTAATATTTAAAAAAAAATAATATTTCTAGATTATTCAATGGTTTATTACAATTATTATTTGTATTAAAAGAAAAACATAACATTTTCTAAGTAATTATTTTATTATTATTATCTATATAATTTTATTTAGTATAAGCTACTAAATTTAATTTAACTTGATATTATTTACAACAAATATAATGAGTTAAAATAAGTGCCTAGATAACAAAGATATAATAAATTATTATTTTTTTACAGGCTAGAAGTTTTATTGATAAATCAATTAAAAGTACTGGAATTATCTATGATGATCAATTTTCTAACCACTTGTGTGCTTGGGATATTAATTATCCGGAAAATCCTCAACGATATGAATCGATCATTAAAAGGTAAGTTCAATATTAGAATATTTTTGTGTTATTATTTATATGTGCTATATTTTAAAATTTCAACAGATGTAATGAGTTAGGATTGATTGAAAGGTGTATAAAAATACAGTGTCGGAATGCCACCAATGATGAGTTATTAATGAAACATTCACAAAGCATAATAGACATATTAAAATCTACTGATAACACACAATCAGTTGATCTTTTACAAACACTGTCTTCTAAATTTGATGCAATTTACTTTCATCCAGTAAGTAAACTTAAATATTAGTATATATATATTAAAAAGAACAAAATGTATTAAATTAACTATTGTTTATTATGTTGTATCATTATATTTCATAGAATTATATATGTCATAAATAATTATACAAAGAATTTAAATTTATTTCTACTTTAGTCAACGTATAGGCAGTCTTTGTTAGCTACAGGTAGTTCAATAGAACTTGTTAAAGCAATTTGTGAAAATAAAATACAGAATGGAATGGCTTTTATCAGGTGAGAAATATTATATTTTTATTCTTTATAAATTGCTAAAAGTTTGATTGATTTTTTAAGACCTCCTGGACATCATGCTATGAAATCAGAATTTTGTGGCTATTGTTTTTTCAATAATGTAGCTATAGCTGCAGAATATGTTCTTCGACACTATTCAGTTTCCAAAATTTTAATTGTTGATTGGGATGTTCATCATGGACAAGCTACACAACAAATGTTTTATGATGATCCAAGGTAAGATTTATATTTATTATTTATAATTTTAAAACTATTGATATGTTTTCATTTTTGCAGAGTCTTGTATTTTTCTATTCATCGTTATGAACATGGACAGTTTTGGCCAAATTTGCGTGAAAGTGATTGGGACTATACTGGTAATGGCGATGGCCAAGGCTTCAATATAAATGTACCACTTAATGCTACTGGTATGAAAGACGCTGATTACCTTGCTATTTTTCATCAAATTTTATTACCTGTCGCATCAGAGGTAAGTAATATTGATATTTTTTTGTTCTTTTAAGCCTGATTACAATATTGCTTATTTTAGTTTCAACCAGACCTTATATTAATATCATCTGGTTATGATGCTGCTCTAGGATGTCCCGAGGTAAATATATTACGTTTTACATTGAAACATTTTTAAATGTACAATTGTCTGTATTTAGGGAGAAATGGAAGTTACGCCTGCATGTTATGCTCATCTAGTTCATTCTCTTATGGGTTTTGCGTGTGGTAGAGTTGCTGTTTTACTGGAGGTATATTTTACTCTTGTTTCAAGTGATTAAAAAATATATTTACTAATTTAGATATTTTAAGGGTGGATATTGTTTGAAATCATTAGCAGAAGGAGCAGCATTAACTTTAAAATCATTACTCGGAGACCCATGTCCATCACTTGATATGACTAGCAATCCTTGTAATAGGTAAAGTTAAAAAATATTTTTTTAGACAACTTTGAAAAAAAAAAACATTTATTTATTATTATTATTTTAATTGTATTTAGCATTGTACAAACAATACAGAATGTAATTTTTGCACATCAAAAATACTGGAAATGTTTTCAAGTTGACTTTTTATTGAGTCAGTCGTTCAGAGCAGTATCTATGTATTCATACTATAAGGAACCATTGAGTGTATTTCCAACTTCTGACTGTTATCCTACTCAAGATATCTCAAAAATAGATGAATTTTCTGTTCTTCAGCATTTAATTTCTGGTAAGGATATATTTAAGTGTGCATTTAATATTTTCATCCAATATTTAAAATTTATATTTATAGAGACCCAATTATTAAACATAAATAATAAAGTTTGTGTTTCGTTTGATTTGATCATGGACCAAAAACATGAGAGCAGCGAAAGGTATAACTTGTTACTTATCTAGTTAAAATATATATTATCATTGATTTATAAGATTATAAAATCAATGATATTTTACATAGAATGACAATTTAAAGTGTATAAAAGCCGTTAACAATTTTTTTTTATAAAATATATTTTTAATATCACTCCCATATTAACTTAAAAGTAGTAAAAATGCTATACAGCTTAGTACAGTATTTATTAAATTATAAACAAATTTCAAACATACATTTTGCTATAAACTAATAACATATCTATGCATTATGCTAGTATAAATTGTATGCAAATTAAAAAAAAAATTAAATATTTTATAATTTTAAGTTAGTATTAACTGTGATTAATTATTTTATTGTTTTAGTGGTCATCCAGAATGCCCAGGTAGAATAAGTGCAATTTTAAATATGTTCAATGAATTTCAATTGACAAATAGGCTTTTAATTTTACCAGTATGAGTATATTTATTATTATTTGTAATTATTGAGTTATTTTATTTCAAAAATTTTATTTTATTTGTTTTAGTCGAGGGAAGCTGAAGAAAGTGAATTACTTCTTGCTCATTCTAAAGAACATATAGATGAAATGTCAAATCTATACAAATTGTCGCCATCAGAATTAAGTGAAAAAGAAAAATGTTATGATTCTGTTTATTTGACTGCAGATACATATAAAGTCTCCACACTAGCTTCTGGGTGTTTGTTGCAAGTATTAACATAAATAAATTATTATTTTTTATAAAATTTGATGTATTCATAACAAAACAATTAACGGTACCTAATTATTTTACTTCTAGGTAGTTGATTCTGTATTAAATAATGAAAGTGCATCAGGTGTGGCTGTAATTCGTCCTCCTGGGCATCATGCAGAACTTGATATAGCTTGTGGTTTTTGTATCTTTAATTCTGTTGCTATTGCTGCAAGCTATGCTTTAAATAAATATGGTCTCAAAAGGTATAAGTTAACAAACATCTTACTTATTAGATATTATTTACTTATCACTAATCTGGATAAACGTTTAATTAGAATTATGATTCTGGATTGGGATATACATTTTGGAAATGGCACTATGAGAGCATTTAGTTCTGATCCAAGAGTTTTGTATATATCAATACATCGTTACCAGAATGCAAAATTTTTTCCATGTTCTGAAGAAGGCTCACATAAGGTGACAGGTTCAGGGAGTGGAGAGGGATATACTATTAATATACCCTGGAATAAAGTAAGTACTTATAATTCTAATTGGAAACTCAGTTAGGTTGTGTTAATAAATTATATTGTTATTTTTATAAACATTCTTTAATTATTTAAATGATGTCATCAAACATGTTTTTTTCTTTTTATTGTTTAGAATGGTATGGGTGATGCTGAATACATTTCAGTTATGCAAAATATAATTTTACCAATAGCCTATGAATTTTGTCCTGAACTTGTTTTAGTATCAGCTGGATTTGATGCTGCAGTAGGAGATCCACTTGGAGGTTAAATCATATTTTTATTGTTTAGCATTATATTATTATTATTAAACATAAGTTAATTAATAAACATCAAACAAATATTATTAAATAACGTTATTGACACTTACACAAGACTGACAATATGTTAAATAAAAATCTATAAAAATTATAAACATTCAATTAATTATAAATATAATTTTGTTAATAATTTATTTTTATTAATTATTAATCAACAATAAGTCATAATAGCCAATAGATCTTCAATTCATTGGTATAGTTTCTTTAATTTAGAATCTTAAAAGAACTCCCCGCTCACTCTTTTTTAATGTTCTTATTTAAGCAATTTTAGTCAGCTTTCAAATTTTAAAAACATTGATTTACTAATTCAAAGTAATGTAATTTTTATTAATTCAAAATAACTTATAAATGATATCTGCTATTGTTGGTCGATGTGTAATTATAGGGTTTTAAAAAAAATATTTATTAAAATGTTTAAAAACCTATTATTTTTAATGTTTTTCAAACTAATATTAGTAACATAAAAAAAATGAAAATGTAACACAGCAAATTCTATTTTCATTATTGTTTATAAATTTACTATCTCAATTATGGTTATAGCTGGATTAATTCTTTTTGTGTGAAACCATTGTTACTAATAGTTTTTACTCTAATTTATTTAAATTAAATTGTAGGTATCTTTTTTGAATTTAGTTAATGATTTTAATCATAAAAATAATATTTTTAGATTAATAGAAATAATTATAAATAATAATCTTAATACTTTGAATTGCAAAAGGAACTCTTTCATATTTAAACAATTCCTAGTATTTGTATTTATATGTTTTTCTCCTATTGGCTATTAATATTTATTGAATTTTGATGATAAATAACATCTTATTAAATTTTTACATAGTCACTTGTACCTAAAACTAAGTACATAGTTAATCAAATTTTAGAATTTTACATTGACTTTTTGCAGGTTGTAAGGTGACACCAGAATGTTATGGACATCTTACACATTTTTTATCATCCTTAGCCAATGGTAAAGTCATACTTGCCTTAGAAGGAGGTTACAATATTGATGCGGTTTCTTATTGTATGACCATGTGCACAAAAGCTTTACTTGGAGACCCTCTACCACCTTTAGACCTGGAATTTCCCATTTGTAAAAACGCTCAAAAGACAATAAAACGAGTAGTTAATATACAAAAAAATTATTGGTCATGTTTTAAGTTTTTCAATTACGAAAGAACAAGTAAACACTCGTTTAGTGTTAATGATTAAATGTCTTCAATAGTTATTGTTATATTGTTGATCACTTTAGTTTTAATACTTGAGATAATTTTTGTAATTTAAGTGTCATGGTTTTTAAGTATTTATGTATATTGTTTATGTATATTATTTACTAGTATTGTAATTTTTCTCACTTATGTTATTTAATTTTTGATATGCTTACTGATTTCATTATTAAATAAAATGTTAGTTTCTAATTATTATTATCTTACATTTATAAGCAATTACTTGAATATCGTGACATTCAAAACTATTCACTTAAAACAATGTAATAATACAAACATTTTGAGAATAAAGATTATCAATTTGATTTTGTCTTACAAATACAAAAAACATACTGAAATAAATATTTGATCATTTATAAAAGATGTAACCAGAATTTCTAAATTGCAATCTTTTGAAAATTCATCTTTGTAATTCAATGGATACTAATATTTATTTAGTATCCTTAAAATAAATATCCTGTATTCATACATAATCATATAATTGATGATTATTACCGATAAATCCTATTACCAATTATGATTTATTTTGATCAGTTAAAAGTTAAAAAAAAATTTTGTAATTATTTTATAAATTATTATCAGCAATTTTAAAGTGTAGAATCTTGAAGGAACTTTATTTTTATATTTTCAGATTTATTTAGTAATTTTTATAAAATTGTAAGTTTCCAAAAAATGATAAAATGATTTTTAGACTATTTTTTAAATCTAATAAAAGTATAAAATAATATTTTGTTGAGTAGAAAATTTTAATAATAGGTTTTTAAACAATAATAATAGTGAACATACTGTTTTTTGTTGAACTAATATTAATTTTATTGTTTCTGATAGGTAATAAACTTAAACTTGTTTATAATTCTGCAATTTCACTATAAAGATTAATTGTTTTCCATTAAGTGCTTAATTAAACTGTTAAATTAATTTTATAACAAATAAATTAATAATTATTAAATAAGCAATTTGAATTATGAAGATTTTTATTTACTATTACCTATTTTTTTAAAACATTTTTTTATATATATATTGCATATTTCCATAATTTTCACTCATATAATTCTTTTTAGTGCCTAAAAATCTATGCTAATTATCTATAATATACTAATTTTAAACATAATAATAAAATTAATAGTATACAATACAATATTTAGTAAAAACTGTCTGAGTTGCAAATTTTTATACTACAGAAAATACCTAAATAATTAAGTAGGAAATTATTAACAGTTAACTAATATAATTATTAACATTATAAAACTTGTCAAAAATAATTAATTCATGAATTTATAATTTAATTATCATAATTTATAATTAGTTCCTTCTGTAAAATATGATTATGTGGCACAATATAGGTAAAATTAAGACTAATTTTATCCAAAATGTTTTTCTTACATTGTTTAAATTGTATAAATGTTTTTATATACAAATGTAAATTATCTCATTGTAATTTTTACTTATAATTTTATCATAACTTAATACTGCATTATTGTCAGTTATTTTGGTGTTATAAATATACTTATTTTTATTATTGAAACATAAATATGATGTCTGAACATCAAATAGTAATAATTATAGTATAAAATAAATATATAAAAATAAATGTAAAAATAGTGGGTACTTTAAGGTATACTACTAATAGTAGGTCAAATTTACCTTGGGAAAATGTTGTGTTAATGATAAATAATTGTATGCGTGTATTATATTGTGTGACATAGGATTAAACATAAAATAACGACTAATGTCTACCAATAAATGACAAACAACAAAGCTTGTCCAACGATATTGCATGTTTATTTGTGTTTTAGTTTTTAAATGTTTGGATAACTGCAATTTACTATGTATTGAAATAAAAAAATTCTAAGTTCATATTCAAACCTTTAGTTTTCCATTAAAGTATTAAAAGTATGAAGTATGTAATCCTAGAAATTTATTGGTCCAAACCAGCATAAAATTATCTCTCATTGTGATAATGAACTATAATATTATCTATCAAATATAAATAATAGATTTATGCAAACATACTGATACATTTTATTTCACACCAGTTAGGGTGAATGAAAGTCTTTATTATTTCCTTATTGTATCCATATGAACTTACTTTCAATTTATCGCTATGGTTATCAATATTGATACTAATAAATAAAATGCTTTTACCTAAATATTTGTTACCATATGATGTTAATAATTATATAGGTACCTACTATTTTAACATAATTATTATACAATAATATTTTTCAAAATGTAAAAATCCTGAAAAACACTTGAAAAGTGTTCTTCCTAAATGTGTATGATGTGTGTAGAGAATTGAGAATGGATTACATAACTATAATGATTAGCGTTGAATAAACATATTATGTAATATTTATGTATATAAACATTTAAATATTTCAAGGTAGATAACTATGAGTAAAACAAAATATTATAAATAATTTAAACATTACTAAAAAGAAATATACCTGTGTACATAATAGGTACTATATATTAAGTGGTTGTATTATACTATTATAATAATTGGATCATTCTGCATAATATATGTAGATAGGCACGTATTATAATGCATTCATGAATACGTGTATTGCGCCTATATACGTTCACATTTTCACAATAATGTTACGTCCCCACTCGTCGATTCATGCATGCATCAACACAAGAATGAAAACTACGTGATGTATAAGTGTAGAAAAACCTTTATTTAACGTCAACTTTGAATACAAAAATACAATGTATAATATTTAAGCTGGTGACCTGCCTCCGAATGTCTCAAATATTCCAAACCGTCTGCCGAGCTCTTGCATCGGTCTCCCCTATATATAATATTATCGGATTATAAAGAGTAGTGATCGCGGTGATGGCGACTCTACTGTTACAAGTAGTGTCATAATATGATTTAGTGTAAGTCAATTTAAAATAATAGAACTGTTATTGATTTTAGAGGTCAATGAGATTCTGTGGCAAACGTCACTTAATATTACCAATATTCCTTAATGTACGCAACCCAATGTCCCTATGCCCTATGTACAATTATTACGGTGATGAAACATTGTTATTTTTATAATTTTTGGAACTATGTACACAGATATTTTTTAAGATGACTAATTGGACGAGTAGGATGTATCTTATTATTATCATACTATTACTAAACAATATTCTGTTAAAACAAAAATACGAATTTGAATTGAAATCAATTGTTTTTATATTATTCTGTAAACACAGTTTATACATAGTATACAACTATATAGGTACACTCGTATAATGTATAAATAAATATTAAACGAAAAATAGTTCAAGAAAAATATACCTAAGACCCAGTAAAATATAATCACAATATATTATTATTATAATGACGATAACATCAAGAAATGCAAAACATGAATTTCACATTTAAATCCAATGACAAATCGATCGTGTAGTATAAATGAAAATATAGTCTTTTACGCTATGCAGATTGCAGATTATACTGATTCCACTGGTCACTCTAATAAAAAATGCATTTTTCATTCTACATGACACGAAGTAAATCTGTGTCAAAACAGAGCTAAAACGGTACAATGCATATAATAAATAATAATACCCACGATGATATTATTTTTGTAGTGAAAAACTACTTTAGCATTTGGCAATTTAGATTTTGAACATAAAAATTAATATTGACACATAACTACATAAGTAGTGATCAAAACCAGTCTTGAAAAATATTACTAAATACATAGCATATAATATAGCATATATATATTATGTTATTCATAGTGATTAATGGAACAAATCTTTACCAATAACTGGAAAGTCGTTTTTAATTTTTATCACGACGAAATTATTTTTTTTTTTTTTAATGTTACGCGATATTTAAGCGACGAGTCGCTGGTTGAGATGCTCGACGAGCACATACGTAAAACGAACAACCGTCGCACGTTTATCACGAAGCCAAACAAAATTTAATTGCGTATTATGTAATGTCTGTGATATTGGTGGGTGTATGTCTTATCATGCTAAACTGTTTACTTATGTCAATATCACGGTTGAGCAGTCGAGCGTCTCTAGCTTGTGTACAATAGTTGTATTATTCATTAATTATTGCATTATATTATTAGTTATTACGCTAATAACTAATAACACAAGCCACAACAATCAAATATCACACACGACTGGACACAAGACTAGGAAAAGAGATTTAAATTTTTGGATTCATTAGTTACCAGACTTAAATGTATGTAATATTGTTTTTGTTAAGTTATTGTTTTGTATTTCATGCATTTGGATGTGTGTTGTAGTGCTATAAGTACGGACCAATGACCATGGCTCAGATATATATATATATATTTATATATGTAAATACATTTCGAAATGATTCTGAATAAAATAATGCCGATAGTCAATGATGGATAGGGGGGGGGGGTTTGCATGTTAATTGCTTTGCTACTTTTTCAAAATGTTTGGATAGCTTTTATGTAATAAAAACTCTCGTTTTATACTTGAACATTGAACCATTTGTAGGTGAATAAATCATTATAATCACAGGTATTTTATTTCAAAGGAATTTAACGTATATATATCTTGAATCTTTTTCAAAAGCCTACAAGTAATTTTCTCTGCTGTGTCCGGACACGGCATCTAGCGACAACTATCCATCCAAATATGGTCAGTGTTATGACATTGTACTGTTCTACTCTTTAACTTTGCAGGGAAAATATATCTACAATTTATAGTTCATTACAGAGTGAATTGTATCTAGTTTAAAATGTTTAAACACTCTTCTTTCTCTTACAATTGATAATATTGTTAAATAATTTAAACGCTCAGTAGTCATTGTTATATCTCAATTATGTTTTGATTCTAAGCATTGCTGAAAATTGTCTTTCTGCTGCTATATTTTAAATTGGAATAACCAGAATTCTTATATTTTTTTCTAATAAATTAAAATAAATGCTGATTTTAAATTTCTCAGTTCTTTATAGACAAAAATAATATCTATATAATATTATGTTCAATATTATTTTTACTACCAATTTTGACTATGATATTATTTATTCTATTGTGGTTATGGTTGATTCTTCTTCATGTAAATTTTTGAAGTACCACATTTTTGTTATATCCAAAATGTTAGTAAAAATTGGGTAGGCCGAGTCTAGTTTGAAATGCTGTCATTGAATTATTACAATCGTTAAATATCATTGTAAAGATATTAATGTATTAAAACATGTTTGTAACCAAAATAATAATATAAATATTTTATATATTCTAATAATTTATTAAAATACTTACTATTTACACATCTTACATTTATTAAATGTTTAAACTGTTCAGAAATATTTAATAATCTGCATATCATATTATTATGACGTTTCTCAATTTTAAATTACTTATAAATCTGGACCTTTATAATAATTAATGATTGGTATAAATAGAATTTGTATATTTATAAGATTTTTTTCTGTTTATTTATTTTGTAGTTAACTAACATACAAGTTTGTTTTATCATTTTATTAATATAAGTATAATATTTATATGCATGATATAGGTAACTTTTAGGCTACATCCAGCCCATTTATCATTTTTTTCAGTCTAAATTACAATTTGCAATTTATATTTTTAAATTTTTTATAAAGAAAAAACTTGATTTTTAGATTATGGGATTTTTATTTTAAAAAATTGGTTTTTAGATTTTAAGCAGAGCAATGAATAACATGTATTGATTTTACAATGATCTGGGCTTATTTTTTGGTTTGTGTATACAATAAGCAGTCAATAATTTTTTTTCATTTTCACTTTGATGGAGGTTTTGGATCTAGTTAGTACTTTAAAATGGTTAACATTTAGAATTATCAGTACTTTTTTTTTTATAATTGAAAATAAGAAACTAAAATTAAGGAGGAATGGGAATTTTTGTACAAATCCAACATTATTAAAATAATTGTTTTGTAACCATAGTTATAAAATGTAGACAGTCTTTATTTAGAATTGTTTTTCTTTGTATCATTGAATTCAAATTTAACAAAATCTATTGTAGTGATTCACTCAAAACTAGTTCCAATCAATACCTAACATAGGGCTGCCATTTATTTGAGATTTATAATTGGGACATTTAATTTTGGGAACACTCCAAACATTTGAGCTTTGTTACCTATTAGTTATTTTTATATTCATTATTATTTATGTACAATACCTTTACTTAAGAAGAATAAACCTCCCCAGCTCTCTGTTTACTCATTATTTTAAATATAACAAAGATTATGTTGTTTGGAATTTTGGATGTACATAATTTGACTTAATCACTGATAATAATATATCGGATTGCTACTTTTTGTTCTGTGATAAATTTGTTCTAAATAACCGCCATATAACCACTCTTATAATTTTCAAACAAGAAATTTCATGAAACCGGTATTATTTTTTGTCTTGGCCGGGACTTATTGAATTACTGGACAGCGTGCTTGAAACCATTAGTACCCCGGCTAAAGCAAGGCGAATGGCAGCCCTAACCTAACATACAGCAGAGTTGTATCCACTTACTTACATTTTTAGTGTATTTGAGATGCCTATTCCTAGTATAGGTGTTTTGATGTTTTTTTATAGATCAGACTTTATTAAGTGAAGTCTTTGTTATTCTAATATCTTTAATATTCTCAACAATTATTAAAAAAACTATTATGTTTTAAAAAATGTATCAGCTTTTAGATAATAAAACAATTTTAAAATAACCTTTTAATTGTTATGGTAAAAAAAGTAATATAAAATAATAAAAGTTTTTTCAAGAATGTAAGTCACATACATCTCCATGACTGAATATGACATTCTTGTTTATACTATTAGGTGTGTAGTTTATACAATTTGTCAGATCAATAAACAAATTTTTACTTATAATTAGGGCAGAAGACTTGGAGCATTTGCATATTTGTTTTACACAGTCACAAAAATAACAGAGTACGAAACAAATACTTTTCATTTTTTCACACAGCTAGTTTTGATATTTTATTTTACATATAAATGCATATTTTGAGTCATTTTTGTTTTTAGTAGGGCATATTTTACACTTTTATACGCAATTTTATCCTTTTTGAGACATGTTCAATTTAAATCAATTTTTACACACTGACATTTTTATTACAAACAATAAAGTCAAAATGTTTGGATAAAAATGTATTTATTTTTAATTTTTGTTGTATAATATGGTTTTTGATTGTCTGCAGACACACTTTTTTCCTAGAAGCGTTTGTAGAAGATTGCTAATAAGACAATAATATTAATATGCTGTAATCAATTTTATTAATAGATAACAATAGATAA
Organism: Rhopalosiphum nymphaeae; assembly: GCA_036289425.1. Classification (NCBI taxonomy): domain Eukaryota; kingdom Metazoa; phylum Arthropoda; class Insecta; order Hemiptera; family Aphididae; genus Rhopalosiphum; species Rhopalosiphum nymphaeae. Next base: position 705,084 of record JAZAQC010000029.1, read on the forward strand.
ATCTAACATCATATATCATACCTACGATATTATCACCACAGGAGCCGTGTGCGCACTATGTAGACTTTTATTTGATTAGGATTTATTTATTATTATTTTTTTAGTGCCAAAATAAGAAATATAAAATTAAGAAAAATTTATTTTGTTTATTTTATTTAGCTATGGTATAAAATATATTTAAATTATGTAATTGTTTTGAATTGTTTTACATGATATTTATTTTATTAATAATTTTAAATAAATTCTCTAAACAAATTTTTAAGTGCATATTTTAAATGCATACCTATTATGAGGTTTTTAAGATCATAAGTGCTTGCATATTTAGAGCATTTTAGAGCTACAAGTCTTCTGCCCTACTTATAATATGTGTTTATATGCCAGATTTTAAAATTAATAAATATATGAATGCTAAGTTTTATCAACTAATTTTTTGTGAGCCAATAAAAATTGTTTTCACATTTAAATGTATTTAATTAATAGTCAGGTAACATTAAAATAATGATTTGTACTAAATTTCTCAATAAGGTTGTTGTTAAATTAACCCATATGTTAGTTAACTGTCAGTTAAATCAAATTTAACAAAATATATTGTAATAATTTCTTCTGATGTGATAAACTAATTTATTTTAATTTATTTAATTTTGAATCTTAACAAGTTCAGGATTTTATAAATAAATATTAATTGGACTGAAGCGTCTGAAGCTTATAAATTGGATGTATTTAAGTAATAATGAGTAAATTAACTTTACCAAGTATGATATACAGTTCATAATTGACTATTTAAGTTAGTCAAAAAGAGATACCAATATACTATACAACCTTATATGTGTGTTTTTTTAAATATCCATGTATTAAACAATTTCTACAACCATTGAAACAATTAAAGAATTAAACCTTTTGTGATTTAAAATTTTTTTTATAAACATTTTAAGTTTTAATAATGATATAAATACTTATATAATACAATAAATAAACTAAACTTATAAAAAATCTTACATCAAATTATTAAACGTTATAGTCATAAAATTACAATTTTGATAAAAAAGTACAAAATAATTTTACAATTGTTTATTTTACATTTGAATTTTACTTATAAAAAAAAATATTCACTGTATTTTAAACAATATATATATATGCTGTAAGAACTCTCAAGGAACCTTGTGTTCACTTATGGTTTTTTATTCACAAACAAAAAATTTATCATATGTAAATTCATAAGCTAAAAATTTCAAATATTTATAAATAGCACAAAAACAGTTATTATATTTTGAAAATTGTACATATCTAATGCTAACATGAATGTTTTGAATTTTGATATTTATTATTAATATCTGTTTTATGGTCCCCAATGAAAAAAAATATATCTTTTCTACACTTTTTGAACTTCCTGTATAAATGTATAATGTACATTATATATGTTATTAATATTATTATACTCTGTAGTATACACTAATTGTTGTAACGAAAACGGTGTAATATTATAGTTTTACCTACAGTCCTACAATTATGATTATTGTTATTAAAATCGCCGTCTCTGAAAAATATATTGCAATCATGCAGTGCCCCGTCGTTCATCAGGTCATGACAAGTATAAGTACCTTCCTATGCGGTTATGCGTATATAATATTAAATATATATATATGTTGTACATACTACATAGGTATCTATTTAGTATTTATCGTTCGCATCGATTGTCCTAATGTATTATTGGTAGGTTACACATTGTTATTATGTATTGTTGAAATATTAAAACGAGGTATAATACCTACGGCAACCTATACGTATAATATAAAATATGTACAATTTTATATTTATATCTGCCTATATGTTACGCCGCGTAATGCTTATTGAGACGCGATCGTAGGTACCTGAAATCAGTTCAGTGGGTGCCAAATAATTATAATATAAACATGTATTATGTTAATAAGCTCTCCCTTGAAATCGTTTCTTTAAAAACTACAATAGTATATTTTTAATGCATACTTACTATAATTAAACGGAATATAAGAATAGGTATTAAAATGTTCTGTTGGGCTTATAAAAAATCTTGGTTAATAATAAATTCACCGTCATATGGCATGATCGAAAATATTAACAAATAGTATCTAATGTATTTGTTGAAATATGTAGGTAGTAAGTAATATTTGTTTGTATTTTTGATTAAAAATTAAAAACCTGTTTTTAATGTACAAACGTCAAACATAATTTAATGTCAAAACAGTATAATACATAATGCAATATTTAATTATTCAATACCTATTATCTAATATATGTTTTACGTTTAAAATTTAACTTGTTGCAAATATTTATATTTAATATTATAATATTATATAAGCAACTCTTTACTAAAATATATTTTTTCAACGTCTTACTCTTTAAGTTGTAACAAAATGCAATCTAATGTAACAATATTAATATTACTATTTTGGATATTTTTCTGCAACCTATCATTATGCCTATATCAAATCATTTACTAGTACTTTTGTTGGACTGTATTTTAAGTACCTACTTAAACGTTACTATTGGTCATTGATATTGAATACTTAAATTGTTATTTTTGGGTGGTTTATTTTATTTTTCGGTATTAATTTCGTGAATGTGAATCGTGTTCATTAGAATCATTATGAGATACTTAAGTTATGTTTTGAATACCTACTACAAATAGTGGATGGATCAAAAAAATATAAGTAGGTAATAATGACTTATTTATTTTGTACTAAAAATAAATAATATTAAATAACATAATATGATATTGAAATATGTTATATGTATCTATTTACTGGTACCTATTATGTAAATTTAAATTACATATTGTATACTTTTCTTATAAAAGTCTTTCTTGTATACTCATTGAACATATTCGAGTTCATAGGTATGACATATTACTAGGTACTTCTTACAATTGTAAATTAATATTCAAATATCTAAAATAGAAAATGATTTGTGTACTTGAAATACATTTTGAAAGTATTTTTTGTACAACACTAATAATTCAATACATTAAATTCTTAACTTTTAAATTCCACCTAAAGTCAAACTATATGACTATTGTAACGTTCAACCTATGCATACCAGTATAGTACCTATAGTACTAGGGTACAATAATTATTTAAAAATATCAATTTTTTAACCCATTCCGTAGTACTCATATATTATTATTATCGACAAATAACAATTATCAGTTACGCTTGAATGCAGTTTTCTATCGAATAATATTATATTATTACGTAATCGTTTTGTATAGTGAATATATTATATAATTTAAAAAACAAATTTTTACACCTCCTGCGGGCTCATCAGGCCGGGTTTGAAATCGAATTATACGCGATGCGTACTCTTAGCTGGAGAACATGAGAGGCGGAGACTTCGCCCGTCACTCCATCGCCACGTGCATGCATATACACACGTATATAATAAATATATATTATAATATGTGCATTCGGTTCTTGCAGTATCATCTACCTATATATACAGTATACACTATTGCTCCGCGGTTATAACTTAAAACACGCGCGTACATATAGTAGGCAAGTGCGTTTATACTATGTAATATGTATGTATGTATATTGCATTGTATGTTTGTGCGCCAACTATTGTTTAATTCAAAATGATATTACAGAACGGTCACTGCGCGGCGGGGCACACGGATGTCGGGTAGAGGACCGTAGTGCGGCGAGGGGATGCGTAACCGGCGTGCTGCGAGTAGATGCCTATATGCGTCTCTATAGGTATACTATTTTATAATAGCGGTACCTACGGCGCGGGCAATAGACGAATATTCCAGCGGTGTGGCGGCAGGTAGATAGGTAGGAAGACACGGAGGAAAAAAATACCATGAAATGTTTTCAAATAATAATGATAGTAATATATTATGCTTAGGCCTATGTAACGCACTACGGACGCGGCGGACATTGTATGTATTATTATTTTCGTCATTATCGTTTGTGCGACTGTTTCGTGTAGACGTGTGTGGTACATGGGAATATTGTAGTTACATACCAACTAGTATATACTGCAGGAAGTAGAGTTGCAATAATACATTTCATACGGGTATCCATCTGCTTAATAGTATATTATTTCATTCCTAATACATTATAGTCTGCCGAGGTGTATTAGATTTTACCGTATTTTTAAATAATAGCTAGCGTTTAAAAATATTCTACACATCTATTTATTCGCGCGGTCGTGCCGACAACACCATGTCCAACTCTCATCAGATAGAGGAAAATTTTGAAATACTCAAGGATGTGAGTCGCGTGTATTATTTTAAGTGTTATATATTTTTATATTTAAACCAACTTTAAATAAACGATTACTCGCAAATAGAACTGTGGATATAATATTACCTGTATAATCGTATATATTTATTAATTGCACGACGATATAATATTATATACCTACCTAAAATACTGATGCTTAAAGTAATATATTATTATTTTTTTTTATAGCTATTCACTACCATGAGCCAAGCTATAGAGCAACTCGAACAAAAACAGTCCAAATTGGAAAAGGATAATAAAAGGCTCAACGAAACTAACAATAAGTTGCTAGAAATTACCAAGAAACAGAGATTGATGGTTGGCACTTCGGATGAATCAAGAGGTAAGACTGCGAATCTTAAACGAGTAAATAAAAAATTTTGGTGAATTTCGAAGAGTTGCAATACAAATTGCTATACAGACATAAGACCAGGAGCGTATTTAGAGTTTTATTTCAGAGACGGGAGGGGGGGGATACAAATAAACAAAATGTATGAAGTACAACGTACTAAGAATAATTTAAGAAAAAATATCAGTGTAATAGCAGTATATATACAGGGATATGAGTATTAAAAAAATATATTGGATATACGTAAGGGTATTGTTTATTATTAAATTACATCGTATTGTAATGTAAATGCATGTAAAACACAACATATTAAAAGAAAAATTGTTGAATTTCGGGTTGGTAGGGCCGGTAGGGGGATTCTCCACTCTCATAAATATACCTCCGCATAAGGTATATTTATTATATTATATTGTTGGCTATATTCTTACACGGAATAAAATTACCATTTCTTGAATAAAAAAAAAATCTTCGTGGTATGTTTTATTTTATATAGTTGGTATAATGTTTTTTCAAATTTATAGTATCAATAAATATTTATAAAATAATAATTTCAACAAACTGTGGTTTTGTCAAATATCTATTTTATAATTATTTATTATTAGGATTATTTAAAAAATAATAATAATAAAACTACAAAAGAAATAGAAATATTTTATAAATAACAAATAAAAAACTTTCTGATAATTTTGCAAAACTCAATAGTTATAATTTTAGAAAATTAATTTTCGTATGAATATTATGTATCATTGTATAATTGTACCTAATTGATTATAGCTTATAGGTATTATTATCTAATATTACAAGTCTAGTTGCTATAGTATATATCTAATGAATTGAACTTCAGAGTTCTGTATAGATATTGTAGTTTATTTATTTTGTTTAGCATTTACAAAAATATCATATTCTATTATATTTAATATATTAGAAAAATTAACTGTTTTTTATTTACTTATTTGAATTATATTTTAATTCGACATATAATATAAAGGAAATATATTTGAGTTTACTAACTTCATTTTTAAATTTTATACATAACTGTTTGATCATTTTATAATTTACTATGCAAGGTTTATAATTGTTAATTATTTTTTTTCACAAATAAAATTAACTCAATACCTTCATAAAATTAAATTAGCAAATGTAAAAAAGTAATTTATACAAAATTTAAATATTGATAATTTAATTTAATTACTACTTACTTTTTTTTTAAATAAATTAATGACTAAAAGGCTTTTATTAAATTGTAGGTTCATCTTCAGAAGATATAACCAACAAATACCGAGCAACACTTTATAAGAAGCTTGCCGATCTTGAAAATCATCTATTGCAAAATCAAACAGCATTTACTGATGACTTTAATTTTGATGAAGTAAGTTAAGCATGCACAATATTTATATTTTTATAATTTTTATATTAATCCTTTGTCCATTTCCATTTTTAGAAGGATGCTAAGCAAATGTTGAAATTGAAAGTTCAAATTCACTCATTGTTAGAAGAAAACCAATCATTGAAACATCAGCTTTCAGATTTCCAGAATTTGCATGATCGGGTATCTATATTATATTTATTTATGACTAAAAATTAAAACTCAAATGTACTATTGTATGACAGTTTGGAATGAATGAAATACCAATAATCTGTAGTGTATTTTTTGAGACATAATGTTTTTTAAGAATATGTAATACTTATTATTATATGCTATCTCTATTTTACTAAACTTCATGTTAAGGATTATCTATTTTTACTCTGTTATTTTTAGCATTACAATTAAATCTAATCTATTATATAATTTAAATTAAATACTAGGTTAGAAAAATTAAAGAATATTGTCAAGACTAAATTGTATTAATTTTGAAGGATGTTTGAGTATTTTAAGTTTTATAAAACTATTGTTTCTTAATATTGATATGTATTACTACAAATATTGTAACTAACATAAATTTAAGTTTTAACTCAATTTTTTAAGACTAATTAATATGTTTAAATAGATTATGTCAGAAATCCAATCAAAGAAGAATGTTAATAACACCAGTCAACAACAAGAAAATAATGTGACAAACGCCTCTTCTACTGCCACTGGATCACTTGACAAAAACGATATGCAACCACTTCAGGTGAACGTTATTGATAGTGATGCAGAAGAATTAAAGGACAAGTAAAAAAAAGTGTACAAAGTATGATAAGATTTTTTTAAAGCTATAAAAGTAGCTTTATATTCAGTTATAAATTTTTTTTCTTTTTAGTCATTAGAATACATATAAAAATAAAATGTATTCATTATATTAATTTATAAAAATTTACCTACATTATATTCACTAGAACTACATTTTTTTTATTTATGAGTTTCTTTACTTAATTAAAGTAGTCGATTTGGACTGTTAATACCTAAGTAAAATAAGTTATACTTTTTTTTTTAGTTTTTTTTTATCGCTTCATGTTTGAATATATTAAATGTATTTTTAATAACCTTTTGTATCAAACATTGAATTTATTATTTATATTTAAAAAAATAAATAAAATAAAACACAATTAAGTAAATTATCAATATTATTTATTATGTATAGGAAGAAATCCATGCAAAAAGCAGATTACTTTGTTTCATTAAACTTACCAAGAAACAATAAAAAAGGTTCAGTATTGGCTGGTTTTATTTATATTATTTCTATGAGATGTGAGTAATAGTCTCTAATTATTTTTATAATTGACCAGAGTTGTGTAGTTGTTAATATTTTTCTCTTGAATATGATATTAGACAAAATGATTCATTGAGTTTTATTATATTATTATAAAAAAAATAGTTTTGAGTATCTACGAGTATAATACAATAATGTTTTAGACAACATTTTTGATGAAAATTTGATAGCTCCATAATTACCTTTTTGAACTTCAGTTTTAGAAATTGGTATGGTTTCATTTTCATAATATTTTTAAAATTTAAGTTATGTTTTATTATAAGATTAAAGTTGTAAATTTTTAATACATAGTAAATTTAAATTTATTTTCTTACACATTGACAATATTTTATCAGTTAGCTATTTTAAATTTTAATAAAACTAAACATTACATTTAAAATATCAGTGTTACACCGATCCATTTGGTCCTGGTGGTCTATGTGTAATCAATAAAAAAAATATATGTTATTAAAATAGTTTTAAACTTAATATCAAATTATGATGAATGATGGTAACATTTTATCAAATTCCAAAGTCATTAAAATTGATTATCATTTATTGATTATAATATAGTATAAATGTATGTAAAAAATATATTACTGAGTAATACAAACAAATCTTAGTTATCTTATAAATTAATAATACACTAAAATAGTGGTATACATGAACATAATATGGAATTATTTAACATAATATGTATCTTAAATTTTTAGAATAATATTTAAATATTTAATACTGGATAGTTTTAACATAAATATTATTTCTTCGAAATAATATAAAGGTAATAATTAAAAAAAAATTATACATTTCAATAAAAATAAATATTAAAACATAAAAATAGTATATTTATGTAAATCCAATTATTTAACTATTAAATATTATATCATATGCTATTAACACATTACAATCGTTTTTCATTAAATTATGTCACTATATATTTAGATAGTAAAATGTATAACAGTTGTCGATCGTTAATAATTTTCAGGGTTAAAAACGTTTATTTTTAAATGATCTATTTCTGTGAATAAAACATAATTTTTTTATTTTATTCTAAACACTGTAAAAAAGTATAAGTTAATAGAAACAAATTATAATGTCTTTTTAGACTTAATGAACACAAATTGTATATTATTATTTTAACACAAATTATAATATAGATAATTTGGCAAATGTTTAATGGTAAAAAAATTATATATTAGTATGAAAATTGGATGACAATTATTAAATCATAAAGATGTCTTGTTAAAAAAATCAGTCTTCAGAATGCATCGTTTTTTAAGTTATGATGAGATTCATAATAATTGATAAAATTAAATATTGTTATAAATTGGACAAATCATAAATATAAAATGGTTAAAAAAAGAAGAACTATAGCTTATTAAGATATAATAAAAGTAATAAAATAAAACTAATGAATTACTATAATTAAAATTAACCTTTTTACTATTGATATGTGCAAAGTTTAACATGTAAACTAAAAATGTAAAAGACAAATAATTCACAGGACTATTGACGTAATAATGATGTAACTGAAGTTATCATTTTAGGATTGATATCCAAAAATATAATTATGTAAATACTTAATAATTTCAAAAAAATATTTTTTGCTACATCATTGTTCGTAAGAATAATAAATATGTCTAATTTACAATTAAAGAAAATAAATTTCATACGTAAAAACTGATAAAATTTAGAAGCTATGTTAATCCATCATCAATTCAAAGTGCACAGATCCTCTGTTGACACCATTTTTTTTATGTACAATATTTTTTGCCCATGCCTTGCACAAAATGTTGATTACAATGCTTTCTAAATTCAAGTAAATAAAAAAAATTATTAAAAAAAAATAAATATATTGTTTCATAAATACACTCACTTGCTGGACTTTTGAAATGAATTGCAACCAAAGGACTTAGGTATCCTTCAGAGTTTTCAAATGGGAAGAAGTAACCAGGAAATCCAGGAATGGGCCAATATGCCATCGGCCCAATGAGTTCTTTGTCAGACACAGTTTCTCCCTCACATGATACCCATACAGTTCTTAACTGAAAACATATTAATTTGCGTCAAAATATTGATTTGATTTTATTATATAAAAAATAAATATAGGTATTATCGTTTATTTATAGTATAATATTATTATTATTATATTACTACATAAAATCAATAATAATATTAAGCTTTGTATAAGTCAAGATAGAATTGAATGATTATTTATTTATTTATTGTAATACTTAATTATGACTTATGTTTCCGACTGATACTTTAAAGTATATATCAAAAATACTTACCTTTTCTGGATTAGTTATTTCTTTAATGTGATCTTTTAAACTTTTCGGCATATCATGAGGTAAGTCATTTGGATCATCATAGAATATAGGATTCCAACCATAAATCTAGAAAATAAATTTTGAATTTTTGTTGATTAAATTTATTATATATGGTAATAAATAAATTTACTAGAACCTATTTTAATCTAACGCTAAAAAAGTATTTAATATAGTGTTATGCATAGAGAACTCTACATTTTTGGATTATTATATTATTTTAACTATTGAATTCATTCCTTACTTTATTTAGCTTAAGAAAAATACAAGGTCCTTGACGATGAAAATTGAATCGATTTTCTTCTGTACAAGAATTGAATGCTTTCACATCAATATCACAGACCTTTCCTTTACCAGGTGGTTTATCGTAGTCACAAGTTGCAATATTTTGACCCCTACCTGGTGTCAAACCTGGTTTCTTGTACACTTAACCATATAAAAATAAAAATAAAATTAATAAATTTATAAAAACGAATTCAATAAAAATAATTTTACCATCTAAAAATTTAACAAGTCTTTCAGTCCATATTGAATAATCTTGAACAGATTTACTATTTATATGAATTAAAGTGCTATGAGTTTCGTTAGACATAGGTCTAAATCCCAAACCTATAAAATACATATAAAATAAAATATTAATATTTTAGTATTTAGTTTAAATAATTTTGATTTTTGTACCTGGATTTGTTCCAATTAGTGAATCTTCAAGTTGTCTAGTCGGAGTACGTGGATCAAGAGTTTGAAAGAAAAACCACAAAACTACTCCAAACATAGCGACAAGCGATAAATAAAATGCTGTATAATATAACCCAATTTTGGCTGAAATGTAAAAAAAAAAAATAATGAAAATTATTTATTTAATTTTAAATGATAATCAAATTATTTTAATATATAAATTATTAAAAAATATATACAATATTGTCAAAAATTGTTTCAAAGTTAATAATTATCAGGAGAAAATGTTTTGTTGAATGTTTTAACTGATATAAATATGTAATATATTTTATACCAGGTATAAATGACCCACGGTCCACAAAAGTATACCAACTGGCCCATGACAATTTTATAAAAATTACAAAATATCTTACAATTTTATAATCATCATTAAAAACACCGCATTCGATATCAATTTTGCACTTTTTATTTTAAGACATTTAAATAATTAAAATTGAATTTATTATTTTTTGCAAATAAGAAATATGAACCTGTAGCTTATAATAAAGAAAACAAACTACTGACTAGCGTGGAAATATTTAGTACTTTAAACACACACGATTAAAGTTATAAGTTTGATAAGTAAACAAAAATAATATTATATCTATTGTATATTTTATCAAAATAACCTAACCGCAGTAAAAATATAAATTTGGAATGTGACACACAAGTTGAAAAAGATTGGGCACACCTAATTTATATAGTCTAACATTCTTCCAGTAAAATTTTTTACAATAACTAATAAATCATATACTGTTCATATTTAAAATACAATTTATTTTTCTATTTCTTAAAATAAATCTTATTTTTATTATGTATAATAGAAGTCGTAAAATTTATTTCATTATCATTTATTTACGGTTAGATTGCAAATTAGACTACTGTTTATGTTTCAATTTAATTGTTGTACATCATTGAACAGTTTTGAATACTATTCCAAAATTAAAGGAAACATTAACAGGGTACTAATTAACAAACTATGTTTACTAATTTATTTTAAATTTTACTGGTTTTGTTCATCAATTTCTGTATTTTATCTGTTCCATTTTAAATTAATGACTCATTAATTCCCATGTTTAGTATATCACTTTTAAATTTCATATTATCAGCCAGGTACAGTTCATGTATTCAACTTCAAAATATATCAAATCTTAATTACTCTATAACAGGATTTCAATTGTTTATATGAATCAAACATTTCACAGATATAGCACATTTGAATCGATTAAACAGATCAATATCATCTTATTAAACAATACTAGCAAACCTATTTTTAACAACAAAAAAATGTAAAAGCATCTTCTACAGAAAGAAGAGACTACTCTTACCCCAACTGGACGGTGTGCGACCAAATATTTCTCCGGTGTCTTTGTCATAGGCATACAACACGAACCTCTTGGACAGTGGCAATTTACGTTTGTCGGTGTCAAAGCCGATGAACGTTGTTTTGCTGCCGTAGTTCATTTTCGTATCGTCGATAAGCATACCAAAATACCAAAAAAAAGCCTAATGAATAGACTCGTTAAAAAAAAATAGCTATCGATAAATAGTCAGTGTTTTAACGTCCCGCCGATAACAACAGGTAAAAAATGAACACAAAATAATAAAAATAATGATAATAATTTGAATTTGTATAATTTGTTGTAAAAAAAACTTGTTCAGACCAGCGGAAATGCAGTAACGCATCTACTGACCCGCCCAAAATCGTTTTGTTCGCGATCACCGCACCAATTACCGATATATGATAAAAACAACAACAACTAATTATTGCCGTTACTATCATCTTGGAGGTGCGACCGTCAATCGCGATTGGTGCTACACGTCACTACGTCACCACTGGTCGGTAGCTCACACAAAATGTTCACCTAGCGACCTGGCTATTTGACCCGGCAACTAACTCCGTATTACCCTATATCAGTGTTTGGCGAGTTCCTTATAAAAAGGAATTTGTTCCGTTCCTCGTTCATTTTAATAAAAAAGGAATTCGTTCCGTTCCTTGTTCCTTAAAAAAAAAAGGAATTAGTTTCTGTGTCGTTCCTTTAAAAAATGAACGAGTTCCTTTTTAGTTCCAAATAAAATAAAAATTATTACTTAACCATACATTTTTTTTATTCATAGATATACTTTGGTGCTTTACTTTTTAATTATACTTATACATACCTACAAGTAAATTTTTATAATTTACTAATTAGTAAATACCATATACTGATACAAATATAATAATAAAATATTAAATCAAATATAAACTGGTTTTTTTTTATTCATAAATATTTTTTAAACAATATAAATTAATATATATAACAACATAACAATTAACAATAGACTATATTATAGTCTAAGAAATTAGTTCTTCTAAAACAGAACAAAATTACTATACTATAAGTACTACAATCTAAAGTGTAATTTTATTCTGTTTTAGAAGAACTAATTTCTCAAAAAGTTCATCCCCTAGTCTGTAACGTTTAACAGTCATTACATTGGATCCAGTAGAAAACAGTCTCTCGACAGGAGCACTTGAGGGCATTGGTGTATTGTACTCCAAAAATACTTTCAAATTATAATAAGTCCCAAGTCCCAACCCGCATCATAATTCATAAATTATTTTATTGTCAGTCTTCAGTGTTTGACGTTTGTGCTATTCCTATTTTCTATTTTCCGGCGACCGCGATGCGACGACAATATATTATTACAATATTACATATATATTATATAATATATGTATATTTACATTATATACTCATTTGACATTTCTATTTAGTATTTAAGTTATTACTTATGAGTTATGAGCAATATTAATAAAGTTACTAATGACTAATGAGTATTGAGTACGGAGTATCAGAGTATCTACTACCTACCTAGTAGGTACCTAATGACTAAAGACTAACTTTAATGATTAAGTTTGATAACGATTAACGATCACAAATAATAAATATTGGCAATATTGAATATTCACACTAAGAAAAAAATATATTTTAATTTATATTATTTACATATCTGTGTAAATTGGAACTTGAAAGGAACGAATAATATTTCGTAATTTTTCCTTGAAAAAAATAACTCGTTCCGTTCCTCGTTCTTTTTTAATAAAAAGGAATTCGTTCAACGTGCCGTTCCTCGTTCTTTTTTAATAAAAAGGAATTCGTTCAACGTGCCGTTCCTTAAAGAAGGAACTCGTTCCTTCCAAACACTGCCCTATATAATATACATATATATATATATATATATATATATTATTACTATTCTTAAAAATTGTTCATGTTTAATTAAAGGAACTCGTCATATTACTGCTTGTCACGCTCATCCAAATTATTTGTTTTATTATTTGTGAATTTATTATATTTTAAAATATCATTGAATTATTATACATCCTTCCATACTTTTTATTTTGATTAATTTTTATAGGTACTGAGACTTTTTTTTTATTTCCTTAGTATTTTTTTCCACAATTCTGTAATGAAAAACATAAGTAATAATAATAATAATAATAATAATAATAATAATAATAATAATAATCCTTTGGAGTTAGGAAATTCGTTTGAAAATCCATTTAATTCTCAGTGTATGACTGCCTTATATCATAGATACCTATAGCTGTCATTTGCGTAACATCCATCGGGTAGGTACTTGCTAAAAAATTAAAAACTCATTTTATTATAATACCTACAAAAACTTGCAAAACTATATCTTGATAGTTTTACCAATAAACTTAATTTTGTAAGGAAGGAATTATTCATAAACCTTTTTGCCCTCGTGCTACATCCTTTTGAGAATATTTTTACAGTTTACATATTCCTCTATACATTATTAGATAAGTCTTTAAAAATTTTAAATATAAAAATAACTAAATCATTGTTTCGAATTTTACATAAAAATACAATAAAAGGTTTGGTTTATAAATTGATTGATAATTATTTTTCAAATAACAATTAAACCTCAATCAATATTTATAAAACAAGTTCTAAACAATGATTTTATTTATTAGCGATGTATTTAATAACTTAATTTACAAAATTATTTATACTTTATTAGGCACTTATAATTTTCTATTTACATGTAATTATGTAAGCATGTAACAATAATAATGACACAGCCATAGACTATATAGAAGTCAAAATTCACTATAAAAATGTTGTAGTTCACAGTCAATGATTTGTTGGCTGAAGATCACCAATAGCCAATAGGTTTTCGCAAATAATACACAGTATAGGTACACACGGAATTTAATATTATATAAGTACATCAAAAATTAAAAAATATAATAAGACAAAATAAAGTAGATTTTTCAGCCGTTTGGATAGTAAATGTTTCACATTAGTTATTTTAAAATGCATTGTATCATTATATTTATATCATACAATTTGTGTATCTGGATGTCATCATTATATAGGTAGGTACCTGATATAATAATTTGTAATTTCTTTTGTGTTTCTTTGTATTAAATTTCTTAAAAATCGATGCGGTGAAAAATTAATATGTTGTACATTGATAGTTTTTAAAACGCATTACATATTTTACTTATTGTAATCATTTTATGTAACTGTGAAAAAATTAAAAAAATAACTTTCTGGACTATCTAACTCTTTAATCCTTTAATTCAAATTTCTAAACCTGAAAAGGCAAAAACAGCCAACTGTTGGACAAACACGAAAAGAACTTCAGTTAATTTTTATTCACTTCAAAAAATGATAACGAAAATAATAACACCGCTCAGAATATAAAATTAAATTGTTAACATCTATACATAAATATATTATAAATATTTTGAAACTTAGTATTTCTTATTTTTATTGAATTAATTATTTTTATTTAATTTATTTATTTTATTATAAAATAAAACATACATTCTATGGACCTATAGTATTATATGGTAATAACTAGTGCTCGGAGGTTGATGACCTTAAAAAATGACTTTAAAAAAATGCAAATATTACATAAAAATAACAAAAAATGACCTAAAAAATTACAAATATTTGTTTTAAATTATACTCTATTTTACTACAAAATTCTATATACATTTATTAAAACTTAAAAATTACTCAAAATATGACAAAAAATTTCCATTTCGAAAATATTACGAAAAAAAATAAAATGTAGCTACAATATTATTCATTACAACATGATAACGACGATTGTTATCGGTGAGATAAAATCGGATTGATTCTCATCCTTAGTCCGTGGTAATTTCAAAGTTTTAAGTAAGTTATCAGCATAATGGTCGACTATAAACGATAAAAAGTGAACTAATGTGAAATCAGTAAAATGACTAAAAATGTGGGAAAATGACCTAAATATGTTAAAAAATGACTTAAAAAATTAGTCGTTCAGATCATAGATTAAATATACTAGTATATTTAATCTATGTTCAGATTCACATGTTAATGAAATACATTTGTGGCTAGGAGAGCATTGTCTAAAAAGTTCCAAAAAAAAAAATGCACTTCCGAGCCCTTCTAATAACTATATGAGTATAATTAATATAACACTGATGACTTTTAAACTGTGGTGTAGCCAATGATATGTTGCTATTTATTCGGATTATTCCTGTATATAATATTGCATGTTTTTAAACAGTAGGTAATTTCTAATTATACATATTTATATAATAAAAAAAAAAATTTTTAATAAAATACAGTAAATGCTAATGAACTCATAACAAATTAACAAACATTTATTAAAGTAAAAACTACATTAAACAAGTTTTAACAGCATTGTAGTTGTATCTGTATCATTGTTTCCGAGATAGGTATATAATTATTATATTTGCTTAGTTAATACGTTTTAAATGTTGTAATAAGGTTTAACCAAACTAGATTCAGCTGTTTACAATAAATGTTTACTTATCTCACGGTTACAAGATATCATAACTGATCATAATACTATATAGTTACACAACAAACGTTATATCGACACATTTTCAACAATATAATATTTTTAAAAGCGCTTAAATTTATAAATTTTTAAAAAACAATTTTCCGAAGAAAAACAATATGAATGAATTTGAACGAGTTAACATGATGGAAGATAATCGTTGGACAAATATTTTGAAATGTGACATTATGGAAAATACTACACAATTGGGAGATGCAGAGCAGCGTGATCGTTTAGCTGCATTAGACGCCAATTTGCTAAATGAAAATATTCATCTTCATGATATAAAAAAAAATATTGGAAAATATTATGAACAATTTAAAGAGGTAAATGGAGACTTTAAAGATTTAATTTTATCAGATGCTAAAAGTAAGATTTTGTTGGAAAGATACAGACATTTACATCCAGATAAAATAAAATCAAGCATAAATAATTCTATACATACAATTAATAATGTATCAAATGCACGAGTTAAGCAATTTAAAATAGCATTACAAAATTTGGAGAATATACAAAGACATCCAAACCCACAGAAAGGTGAACAGGGACATATAAAAAAAAACAAAATGGAAGCAACGATGGGAAAAATTGTAAACAAAGTGAAAAAAATTGCACTAGTTGACTTTACCAAAAGAAAGACTAAAAACATGGTGATTGATGTTAAACAAAATTTAATCAAGTATGATACAGTGATAGAACAATTACAAACCGACGCTAAAGCAATGGCTATGGTCATTATGAAAGAAATTGAAACTGGTACAAACTTTAATGAAGACTCAGTGAATTATATTAAAAGTTATTTTGCCGAAAAGGACGCAAAAGAAAGGTTTATCAGTAAAAATACGTCTTACATAGATAAATTAAATTCTATAATGGATTCAATGGAACATAGTAGGTAAATTTACTAAATTTTATTAAATAGTACGTACGATTTTAAAATCAGCTATAATCGATAATTGTATGAATATAAAATATAATATTACAAAATTCAATTTAATGCTATTTTCTTATTTATTTTTGTAAAATATCATTCGAAAATCAAATTAATTTTTTAATTATTACATAATGATAATTATTGCCCGCTATCAAATGCATTAGTTATAACTTATAAGTCACTAAATTTATTTTTTAATTTAGAAAAACATTAATGCAAGAGAAACCAGCCACACAAATTGCAGAAACATTTTATTCGGAACTTCCATGGACAACTGATACATCTGATGAAACATCAGCTCCAGATAATTCAATTTCTGAAAATGAAAAAAAAAAAAAGAAAAAAAAAACCGATAACAGTTGGTGTAATAATATTTCACAATTTGGAATAATGTATTATGCTGATCAAGATGAAAAAACTAAATTTTTAGACAATTTAAAAAATAATATAGAAGTTTCATCATTCGACTATAAGTTTCCTGAAAATATCCTTGATTATACAACTCTTAGTGATGTTCAACCAACAAACGATGAGTTAGCTGCTAATTACATACTAAAACAATCCGAATCTAATAATTTAAAAGATTTAATAAAACATATTGAGAGCACTAAAAATGATTTAAAAAACTTAAGGAAGTTAACTACTTTAAGAAAAACTTTACGGAATTTATTATTTACGGAAAAGTTACATAAAAAAGAAACTATAGATAACTTGAATCTTTTGACTATCAAAGATATTGAATTTATTAAACAAATGGAGATTTTTAAAACATTTATTGATCAGCAACATAAAAAGATATCTGATGTTGACCAAATCAAAACACATTATTTAAAATTGTTTAATAATTTGTACTTTTATGTTGACAATATTAAAATTATACTTAAAAAACTGAATGTAAGTGTTTCATTGTATTTAAATATATAAAATATCTAACAGTATAATACCTTCGATATTTTTAGGTTACAGTTGATGATAATAAACAACTATCATTTATCAAAATGAATCTTACTTCACAAGAAAATGCATTAGATACTGCCACAGAAGAATTAATTAAATTAATAGAAGAAGTAAAATCTATGATTGGAGTGATTGATGGAAAATTTCGTTGGTGTAATTTAATAATTCCAGATGAATTTGATTCAAAACAATTGAATTTTGCCCGTGCAATGTATGTGTTTAAAGTTCAAGAATATATACAAGCAGATTTAACGAAGAGAAAAATGAAATTTTCGCTTTTATTAAAAAAAAATAAATCGACAGATATGCCAAAAAAATCTGAAGACATCTTAACTAGAGATGATATGAAAAGACAAGCTGAACAAATTGTAAAATATTTCAATGAAAAGGACACGGATAGTTCAAAAAATAAAAGAAAACCAATTTCTTTCAGAAAAAGTTTTATATAGTTTGACTTATAAATCAAAATTAATGATCTTTAAATATGTAAATAAATAACAATTTTAAGCTTAAAACACGAATATTCCTTTATCACATTGAAGTTAAAAACAGACAACAGTTATTTACATTGTATTATTATTGAATTGTAACTATGAAAGTTTAAGTGTATTATTAGTCATTATTTTTCTTATTATTAAAATTTCTTTACTACGAGTTGAGAATGTTTTTTAAAATTCTACATTTCTAAATAGTTAATATTGTTAAATCACAACGTAGTCCACCCACTAATATATATATATATATATATATATTTGATATCTAATTTTAATTTATTCTAATATTGAATTCAGTTGTGTCCGGTGAATTTTTTGGCCTTTGTCATATTTAAATATCGTACATACGGTGTGAATACAGAAGAGTTAAAATTAAATTTAGTAGTCCATTTAATGCTTTAAAATATGTTTTGGGAAATAAACAATATTTAAAAAAAACAGGAAATTTTTTGAGAGGGACATTGTAATAGATTTATTCAATTTGTATTAAATTATATGGTTATACCTAAAAAAAAATATTCTGAAGAATGTGTCACAGTCTCTATTTCTATGAAGATATTTTTATCAACTTATTTCATATGGCATAATAACGCTGTTCTTTTTTTTTTAGGTCAAATTAAAATTAATTATAAATTTTAACTCTTAAGAACAAAAAGAAATTTTTTTATGAATTTCTAATTAAACAATATTATGGAAATATTCCAGATTTTGTTGAGATTTGTCAATATTCTAACATCAAATGTTTATTAAAATATATTATAATCAATACTAATCATTTATTTTCGATGTTTTTTAATTGACACATGAAAAACTTATGAGGAACCTTATATTAAATTTTCAAGCGTTGTAACTTGTAAACAAAAGTTTAAAATTTTTGATGTACCAAGTACCAACTAGGTAGGTAATTTTTCTACCAAAACCACATTTAAAGTTTAAATATTTAAAGATTAAATCATTTTTACTTTTACTGTTCCAACAGGCGATATCAGATAGGTACAGAAAAAACACATTGTATAATTAAGACATCATTCACTACTCCGTTCAGTTTAATATCACATTAATTAATATTTTTTAATATATATATATATAAATTTACTCGTTTGGTTTATTACGGTTCATAGTGTCATAATGATGTAACTCATATTTTACAAGTGTATCCGTATTGTCGTTTAATACCTAAATAGCTGTATAAATATGGTAATAGACGATAGTTGGTAGGTCGTATATTACTGAATATCTTACTGTTGACAAATGTTTAAAAAGTTGTAAAAATAACTATAGTTTCCTTGGTAGCAATTATCCATTGCTTCGTTTTATTTATTACAATATTATATTTATCTAATACCTATTATATAATAGTTATTAGTTGTAGACGTTATCATGTTCATAATAAATATACATACTAATACCATTATTTGGTATATTTGTTAACCAATGATTAAAATAATGCTGAAAAATATAATTAACTGAGTTATGAAGAATTATCTTTGTTTTAATATAAATTGTAATCCATTGGCGACTTTCTGTAATGGGCACTGATGGTTTAAGGTTTTGGAAAAATAAGGGCTTAGAAGAAATGTCGTCTGAAACAAAATGTTGTGTATAATAAATATCTGTTCTACCTTATCTGTTAAAAACTTGATATTGAGATAAGAGACAAGGAGTGAGCCAGAAACACATTTTACAATTCTGTATGTTTTCATTATAATTTATTATTTGAAATTTGGATAGGATTTAAGTACCTACACTATAAAATAATGTTTTTAAATACTATTCGTGCATTGTCGTCTGCACTTTTCAAAGCATCAAGTGGTTTAACAACCAATAAAATTGTGTCTGTAAGTTTATATCAAAACATTACCTACCTTATTTATTTTTCATTAAATTTTAAACCTTTAATTTACTGAACTTTGTTTCTATTTAGAATAATGGAAGAAATGTGTATACCAGTCTAGTAAAATATAATGAACTGTCTACTAAAGATGAAACACAACGAGATTCACCAAAAGATAGGTCGACTGTGATTCCGGCAGAAACTAGCATTGAATATCTAAAAAGTGATGGTATGAAATTATATATGTACATTATTTACTAGGACAAATAAATACTTCTATTGGATTATTTTCTAATAGTTACAACTTAGAATTCAATCACCATGTTGATTTTTTTCCCTTCTTTTATGAACCAAAAATGATAAAATGCTTATTAATACTGCTACAAAGGTTAATGTAGTAAAAAAAAAACATCAAAACATTAGTTTTAAAATAAAGAAACAAGTTGTCCTTTGCTTTAATATTATTTATTTTTCAACGATTTAAGAATATCAATTGCCTATGAATTAGATTATGTCAATGTAGTAAACGGTGAATGATGGTTTAATTTTACTAAAAGATTAATTCATTTTTTTTTTAAACCTTAAATCTATAATAATAAAAAGCATCTTAATTCATTTTCACAAACGGCTATTTGTAAAATTTTTTCTAATTTTTAAGTAAAATAAAACAGTAAAATACTTTAATGGAATCATGAAATATTAAACATGTACAAATAAAAAAAAATTATTCATATGAAAATTAGCAAAAATTTAAAACATACTTCAAGTTAAGTTTTTATTTTATAATTTATACAATATAATATTAATAAAAAATATTCAAAATTATAATTAATAAATAATCTTTTTATTTATTTTAGATGTTTTGGTTTGTTGATTCATGTTTTTGTTCACTGATTATTTAATTTTTAATTTATTTATTTTATAATAAAAAAGACATTAAAATTAAAAATAAATATAAACAATAATTAATATTATTTATTTATTCTATAATTGAACAATAAAATCTATAATTAAAATTACCAAGACATAAATCACTTTATATATTTGAATTGTTCTTGCAATAGTCTTGAAAATTGTTCATTATATTTTTTCTAATTATAAAGTTTTTAATTTTAATAATTATGAATAATTTTAATATTTTATTTATCTATAGCATATAAAGCCACTTATGGAAATGATCCTGTATGGAAAGAATATCGCAGAAATCACAAAGGAAGTATTCCACCAAATAAAACTAGAAAAACATGTATTGTGAGTTGAAAATTAAATTAAAGATTAACATTGTTTTAGTACTAGTGTATTATAATCATATGTATTCATATTTAGAGGTCTGATATGATTGCAACTGGTAATCCATGTCCAGTATGCCGTGATGAATACCTCATACTTGACTACAGGAATGTGGATTTGCTCAAACAATTCATATCTCCTTATTCTGGAAAACTATTATCCTATAAGTATGTATATTAATTATAAGCTAGTAGGTATTTTATGTGAAGTATATAATTTAATTGGTATTTCGATTTTAGAAAAAAAACTCATTTGATATTATTTGTACAGTTTTAATTATTTGAATAATGAAAGTTTTAAAGATAATTATATTAATTTTATTAATTATATTTATTTATTAATATTCTTTGAGCTAGATATAAAATATAACAAAAAAATATCAGTTTTAATTTTTTTTTTTAATTATTATATTTGAATCCTGTAACCTTATATTATAAAAGCTTAAATTTAAGTTATGTATTGCATTTATGGTAAACTTTATAAACATTTTATAAATAAAGAAAATAAAGTATTAAATACTATTGTATAACATTTAGATTAGTTTTAACCATTTTATCTAATAGACTACAAGTAACATGTGATAAAATAAATTAACATAGATCACTATACTGGCCAAAGATACTTTATATTTATAAAATTAATTTTTATTTACATTATATGTAGATGAATAAGTAAAAAAAATTAAATTTTTATAATTGTTAACAATTACTGATCATTTTTTCACTAATTTATATAATATTAATATAATATATATATTTTTTTACAGATTAACTGGAATTTGCCAAAAACAACATGAAAATTTGATAGTTGCCGTGAAAAAAGCCAAAGACTGGGGATTCATTAAATTTGATCTTCCAATCAAACATTACAATTATGACGAATTTAAAAATTCAAATTAGTATAATGTTTCACACATAAATAATGTAATTGGACTTGTACAGAAATACATGTTTGATTTTTTAGATCCACATTTTTATGATTGTGTTATTTGTTTTAATAATATTAATTATAATAGTTTTATAGTTTTATACTATAGGTAAGTTGATAGGGTTGTATTTAAAATTAATTTAAATATTGTTTATAATATACACAAATTAGTAATAATTGTGTTGCTACAATATTTAAATTTCATTGAGCAATCAATTTATGATACAATGAATAAATATTAAATAAAAGGCCTTTACAAATTTAATCTTTAATTTTATTTATCAGTTATTAATGGAAAATATAAATTTAATAATTAGTATTTATATGTAAATAAATGAATAAATATTTTGAATTACTGATGTAATAAGTGAATTTAAAGCATAAATATTTTGTACAGATTGAATGTCAATATTTAATTTTTTTTTAAATATTGTTCATTAATCATAAAAATAATAATAATTTCACAAACAATTTTTTAATTATGAATATAACTATAATTTAAAAAATGTTTATATTTTTAATTTATTTTAAGTAAAATATAATTATATTTTAACTACTTTTAGTACTCCAATTAAATATTTTTCAACTATAAATAAAATAGCAAAATCAAAGGTAGATATTTAACATTTTAACACGTTCACGGACACCTCACTTTTTGATATAATTTATGTATCTACATCAGAAAAGCACTTTTTTATTACTGCTATAAAATGTAAAAATAGAACATGTCACATTTGGAATAATATTATTGTGTGATAATGTTACGTGCCCAAATATATAAGTATACGTAATGGGTCAGTCTTATTTCTAGTTTCGTATAATATCATTAAAAACAGTACTGTATGAGCAGTAATGTCCAATTTCGTTAGTTTTGTAAATTACTGTTATAACAGTAGTGACCAATTACATAAAAATTGAAAAAAAATGAAATTACTGGTATAGCAGTAACTGACCGCGAACGTGTTAATTAATCAACATCTTGATTTCAATGCATAAATTATTTTTAATTATGTGAAAATTATAATTACATACTATAATATACATCACTTTTAATAGTAGAGTTGGTTTTTTAACATCCCAGTGTTTAGAATTTTTGATATTTTATTTATAAAAATATACTGATGATATTTTTATTGAATATTTGAATGTTGCCAACTGCTTATTGTAAAGTTGAGGGGAAAATCATTATGGTTATTTGATATACAAAAAAGTGTGTTGTACTACATTATAAAACCATTTAATCAAATTTAATTGTTTTTTTTCTTATTAAAAATCTATTAAAATTCACTCACATATAAAAATAAAGTAAATAAATATAAAAAATGAATAAATAAAAACTATTCTGCTAACATCAACTGTAGGTCAAAACAAATGTTAAATATTATTTATGTTATTTATAAATTGATCCTGGATTTCTGTCTGACTGGAAGTGTAATATAGACCTATTGGTATAATATATACCTATCTAGTATATATGTGTATAATATTATTTTGCAAAAAGTTGTTATTATTTGTTGAATAAATTTTACATCAATTGTTTAACTGTTTATAAAGTTAATATGAACAATATGCAACTACAAATTAGCATGCAGTATGGCTTGCACCCAACATTAAAGTAAATAAATTTATTGTTGGTATAAGTAATCTAAATCGATATTGAACTTAAAACTAAATCCATTGCAACCATTAATATTGTTATAGCTGTTGTAATCATTTACTTAATATGCACTAAAAGGGAGGTGGGAAAAATAGGTAACCTCTCTGCAGTGCTTAAAGGTTATAGTCGAGTTGAGTTTCCCTGGTATTGAGAAAATCACTAAGTAGAATGTGTTAAAATTTAATTGAATAATAATTCATTATGTGTAGTGTTTGAAAAAAGATTCTGAGCGAAGATGCCAAGACAGTCTATTAGCCAATATCACTTTAAGTATCTGTATTTATATTTCTAGGTATTATACTTGTGCTATTATAATAATATAATAACTAATATCTACAGTAAATTGAATTATTTTTTCAGAACGCATTGCATTTATTATGTTATTAATTTAATTATAATTATACTCTAAAAATATGTTAGCGATTCTCAACCACTTAACTTTTTTGGTTTCATCATTCATGACTAGAGTCCGGATTTGTATGCATTTATATATTTGTAATGAGTGTGTATGCATTTTGATGGGAGTAAGAAATGTGAACGATTTGTGTAACAGATAATGAATAGAAAAAAGTTTATTTTGCATATAAATGCATATTTTAGAGATAACTGCATATTTGAAAATTTTTGCATATTCAAACATATTTTGTATAATAGTCAATTATTTTGTTTCAATTTCATCATAGAAATTATTAGTTCATTACGTATTGTTAGGAAATAAATGTTATTCTCCGTATGCTATATTTTTGGACAGTTTATGTTAAAATTATATCTCGATTATCGCAAGTCGCAACACTGACATCAGTAGATGTGGAAAGGTATAAACATATACTGAGTGATAGAAAGATAAATATGACACCTGAGCACATAGAAAAATATATTATTGTCAACTCTTATAAAAAAAATTAAAAATCATACATTGTATCTATTTATCAAAATATTTTTTATTAAGACCAAAATTATATTTTTATTGGTTTAAATTGTTTTTTTCTTATAAAATGTCTTTATTTTGTATTTTTTTCATAAATATGTACCAAAGATATGGTATAAGAGGATAAATTACATTTTTATTTTTTATTATTCTTAATTAAAGTATTTGTTTTATTTGTTGAATATATTTTTAAATATTTACTGTTCTTTAATGAATGTTTAAAGTCGATGTCTATAATTAAAAAATTAAGTTTATCTATTTTTGTTGAATTATTATTTATGGAAGAAATTAAAAAAAAATATTAAAATGCATATATTATGGGTATAAGAGCATATTTTTACATATTATTAAAAAAAAATAAGAGCATATCAAGTGCATATTATGAAGTTTTTTGATGCATAAATGCATACTATTTTGACCTTTTTGAGTACATACAAATCCAGACTCTATTCATGACACTTTTATCCATGCGAATTCGATACTGTGTTGCCTTTACATCAAAATATTAACCAATTTAAACCGCACGTTTTAGAAGAAAAATATGAATGCTTTAAAAAACACAGTACGTAGAAAAATAATAATTATACATTTTATTTTAGTTGTAGGTAGTGTTGAATGACATTGACATTTTGGACCTAAAAATAAATGAATAAAATATAAATATAGTATGAATATAGTATGAATATTGCGGTATGCTGTTTAACATAAACAATTATTTCTATTATTAGTTTTATTTATAAAAAAATAAAAGAGAACATAATTTTTTCAAATAAAATCGTTTTATTGCCTTTACTGTGGTGTGTAATCGCCACCAACGTCGGAACAACATAATTATTATCTACTTAATAATTAAAAATAAGATTTTAGAAAATGTTTATTTGTATTATGTGTATAGTGAATAATATAATTAATATAGGTATTGACAAAAAGAAGAATAGTATTTTTTGAACTAAATAAAAAAATTATCGTTATTTTTCATTAAAACATCCAATTTTGTCGAATTTTAACCTAACAGGTTTTTGAGATTTCTTATTCTTCTATTAAATTGTTTTCAAATTTTATAGCTTTTAAAAATTAATATTTTTTAAATTTTAAACTATAAAAATTTTTTGAATATTTTTGTAAAATTTAGTCAACATTTGAACTTTAAACACTTACAAATGAATATTGTGCCTATGATATTTTTTAAATTACATAAGAACTTTTTTAGGATCTTGTATTGAATTTACAAACGGTTTTGTGTAGTTTATAATTTTTTTTTTTATTGATATTTGCTGTCGTTAGAAAATAATAATAATTATTAAAATTATTTATAGAAAAAAGAATAAATACATTTTGAAAATTTAAAATATTTATCAATAGCTTAAAATTAGTCTAAATATTTCGAAATTGTCATCATATAAAATTATATAAACAACTGTGAAATGATTTAAGTATCATCGATCCAATCATAAGTACAATTTTTAATAATAAAAAAGGTGTCGACTATCGAGAATCTCGACATTGAGAAATGTCAATGTATCTAATGTTTGTCAACATGTGTTAAATTTAATATGCATTGACAGCATTGTTATTGTATTTATATTAAATAACTATAATGACAACTCATGAATTATGACTTTAAGAGGAACCTCGTATCAAAAAAAAAAATAAAATACTTATAATGAAATATAACTTATTACTTAGTGATATATTGGCCGACAGATCATCTCCGTAAATAACTAAAAAAAATTACGTTCTGCAATAATTTTGTTATTAATACCTATCTTGTACTTATCACACAAGTGTGAATCAATATGGTATATCATAATGGTAATTGCAAAATATTATTCGTAAAACATTACATAATGAATAATGAGAAGAACAACATTTTATTTTTCTGAAATTAGGTATAAATACTAATATTATAATTATTAATAAGTAGATATTATTATTATATTATATTAGTATTATTACTATTATTATATAGTTATTATTATAATAATATATATTAATATTTATACCATAATATATTATTTATTTATTTATTTTATTAGATTAAACACCAAATGGCTTTTGAAACGATATAAGTAATAAAAAATAAACATTAACAATTATTTTTTTTAACTTCTGGATTAATACACCTTACCTAATGTAAGTAGGTATCGTAAAAAAATTTCATATTATAATTATATATTATTTTAAATTGAATCAATATATTTTGAAAATGTTATTATTTACTGTAAAAATAAACAAAAAACATATATAAAAACAATAATGAATAAACAAAAAAAATATTGTATAAATTATACAAATTATTTCACCACTATAATAATGAATATATTTATTTAATTAACATTTTAATTTTCAACTCTAATACCTTTAGGACAACCTCTGGCGGTCGAGGGATTCTACTAAGTTTCCTTCAACTCAGCCAGCGGTTTTATGCTACTTAGATGGATGGGTGACCAATTTTACTTTTTTTTTGCATGTAAATTTTTTTTTTTTTTTTTTTATATACAATTATTGATTGTGTTACAAAAAAGGTTAAAAATGTAATACAAAGTGTCTCATGCGTTTTCTTTAAATTAAGCGATTTTATAAACAATAAAATTTATCATTGAAATCAAATTTCAATGATATATCATTATGTATTTGTATATGAAAATAAATATTGGTAGCAACTTAAAATTATGTGTATTATAGTTTTACAAATTTTACTATATGTAATGACATTTTTGCTTCATTTTAAAATATTATCTATTTTATACTATGAACCTATTTTTACTGTTTTACGGTATTTACAGAAAGATGTTATTAAATTTTAATTTACAAAAGTTTATATAATATGGTATGAATACATATATTATTATAATAACTCTAAATACTAATATCAGAAATGCAATATGTTCCGAAAAAATTATATCACCTTACCGTAGGTAGATAATACTGAAGTTTGAAAGTAAAATAGATTAATAGCTTAAATTTCTAAGCTTTTTGAACAATCGAAAATTTTGAGCTCAAAGAAAAATAATTAAGATATTTTGAAAGTTATACATTAAATTCTTAAGTTTAATTAACAATCAAATGAAAATTTAGATATTATAGAATATTTTTAGATTAAGAAAATGTAATGTTATTTTACATATTATTTTACACGTTGGATATGTGTTGTCAATATTTTAAATTCAGAGACTTATCAAAAAATAATAATGACTCCTGATAACTTTTGAACCTAACCTAACCTAACTTCATTTTTTTTTTTAAGCAATAGTAACATTATAAATTACTAAATAATTTTGAAAAGAAAATTTATTAAGAATCTCGTATTCTATGTTCAAAGCTTAGGATATTAATATAATATTTTGAAGTTCGAATGGTTATATATACAGAAAAAAAGAAAGACTGTATTTAACATTTTTTTTTTATTTTAATACTTTAATATATAAATAAATCGATAACATTTTATTCTACCAATTCTATGAAATTATATAACTTATAAGAAACAATATATTAACACATTTTGGAGCCTAAGTTTTTATATTATTTTAAAGTTAAAAATAAAGTTTTAACTTTAAGATAATTTGCAAATATTCGTGATTTTGATTTGTTATTTTAGAATATATGTTCATATCATGTTACCTTGCTTTAAACATATTAATATGTACAAAAAAATGCATACAAAATGTATATTATATGCTATACCAGTGCTTCTCAAATTGTTTTTTTATGGGCCCCCCTAAATTTAATGTGAAACTGTCAAGGCCCCCTTAATCAATCAAAATATAGAGATAAACTTTCTTGATGTAATAAAAATGTTATTAATATTAAATAATGGTTATCTAACATGAGACTTTATCGACAATAATTAATCATATGATCGGTTATTTAATAACTATACGTAAATAACCGAAAATATTTTAAATAAAATAAATATTTCACGGTCTGCCAGTCATATAACCATAGCCTCCAGTTTGTGAAGTATTATGCTATATTATAGCTGTTAATATTTTTTATTGATTTATAATAAATTTATTAATATGCGTTAATTTAATTTAACAAAATATATTTTTCAAATTTATTAACAAATAATCGTATGTTATAAGGGATCGTAGGTATATAAATTGTTTTAATAATTTTTCCCTAACATTACATCTAATATGCTCTCATGTTTTATAAGTTAAAAATTGTATTAAAAATGAAATATTGTAAGTTATAAAAGTATAAAGTCATAATATAGATAATATATGTACAAAAATCTATACTACGATTCAATTTATAAAATCTAACAGTCTAGATTATTATATTTTGGTAAATCTAAGCTAGTTCCTACTTAAAATTGTTTTTGAATATATGGGTATATTTATCATTGTTTCTTAGTTTAAAATGATAGTACAATATACACCATAGTCTTGCTTTTCTAGCATATCGATGTAATCGAAGCCAGACGAGTGTACACGGTATACTCGGTATAACGGTAGTAAGTGATATTATACTATTATATTATACTTATAGATTATGTTGTCAGTACATAATTTTAAATTTTATAATATGTTTGTTTTCAATACGTAAGTTATTTATACTAGTAATTTGTCTATTTAATTTAATATTTGCCCCTTTAACATGCAAGTATTCAATATTATTTTAATTCTATCCAATAAGATTTTTAATATGATGGAAAAAGGAAAGGTATACTTTTGGGCTCTGGTGGATACGAGTAACGCTAGTTAAATTGTAAATATAGATACTCAAATTCTACACAAATTATGTAGGTTATTAAATACATCATTTAACTGCAGTAAATAATAGTAAAATAATTATTAACTAATAATTACTGGTTGATGGAAAATACATACAACTAGAATGTTCCACAAGAATATAGTGGGTCTTTTTATTATAATTACAGATTTTATTTTTTTTCCCTCGTATTCATGGCTACTTCTATGTAAAATTATTATGGCTAAGAAAGTAATTGTTATGTTTTTAAAATATCAGTATTTGGCAAAAAATTATATTCATACAAGGTTAAATTGTGTTCTGAACAATGTCTACCTGTAAGAGTTGTAAATTAAAGTGTACTATATCCTTTTAAACACATGCCTGACGAGGTTTTTGTCTTACATAAAAATATCCGACCGTTTCCTAGCAGAACATTAAATTATGAACAACGAATTTTTAATTAAAGTTTGTCCACATCATGTTAGTATGGAGTGTTGTTGGTTTAGAAATTGGAATTGTGTCCAAGAAGTGGAGTTTTTCAGATGTACTTATTATACTTGTTAGTTGAATCAATTTTTTCAATTTAAATAAACAAAGTCTGTTGTATTTTGTATAATTTTTTGAGACAGCATGTTATAATTTCGAGGATAATCTGAATTGTGCTATAGGTAACAGAAAAAAGAAAAGGAGTTTAAAATTCTCATATAGCTATTGAGTACTTAGTAAAATATGTCAACTAAGTTACGTGCTCAGCTGGTAAAGTAAAATAATTGGTAAATTATCTAATAAGTATATAGGTACCAAATAACAGTATGACATGTTCAATTGTTATATTAAAAAAATTATGTTTTTTTTTTGGTTTATTAATTTGTTTGTAAAATATATTTTATTTATACTTATATTTATTTTATTTCTTATTTTATATTTATATACCACAAAATATGTGTATATGTTATAATTGTCAAACAATCAAACCTCTGTCTATTGAATATAGGAACTTGTTTTATAAATGTACCAACCATTATTATTATTTATTATTATCTATACTTAGTATTTATTTATTTATTTATTGAAATGTAAACGCCAACTTGGCTCAGTATGTTGGTGTACATTATATACCATGTATTATATTACAATTTGAAATATAAACTAAAAAGTATTCATAAAAACTTATTGGTACAATACATTTTTTTTTAATAATATTATCTTACTTATTGGCGTTTTTGTTGTCTAATTTTTGCCATATAGCTTTTAAAAATTATCTATATGTATGTCCAACTATTGGTCCAATCAACATGCAATTGTTGAAGATCATAATAACTTTTTGCTTCTATTATAATTTATAA
Organism: Rhopalosiphum nymphaeae; assembly: GCA_036289425.1. Lineage (NCBI taxonomy): Eukaryota > Metazoa > Arthropoda > Insecta > Hemiptera > Aphididae > Rhopalosiphum > Rhopalosiphum nymphaeae. The sequence continues at coordinate 736,338 of JAZAQC010000029.1, forward strand.
ATATCCTGTAATAGACAAATATGTATACATTTTAATAATAATAATATATTATGTATAGAACGTGATATTTAATTACCTAATAATAATTTATAAATAGTTATTAAGCGAGAATATACTTATATTTGTTTCAGATATATTAATTTTTTTGAATCTCTAATATAAGTTGTTTGGTATCGAACAGAATTTAAATTAAAAATGAATTTTGTCTTAGTGGTATACTTACAAAATGAATTTATTATAATTGTATAATAATAATTATAAAATCACTATAAAAAATACGATAGAAAAGTATTATGTATACACATAAACTGCATATTAATAAATTAAAAGTCCGGCAGACAAATCATTTCGTTTGAACTGTGAATATTAGAAATTCACAGTTTATAATTTTAGCGAACGGAAGTGGTTGATCGTTTGACAATTTAACAAAAGTAGTCGCAAGTGGTCCGCGCAGATTCGCTATGTGGTTTTGCTCATATGGTCATATGAATATATACTATTTAAAATTTGAATAAACTATGTTTAATAGTGAGTTTAATAGGCTATCCATCGAGGGTTAAATTTTTCCGTGTGTACCAGTATTGTGTACATGTATTTTATGTACACACATAGACCGAGACACTTAAGCTATTTTTTATGTAAGATACAAGAATTTATGTAGTTTAAGCAAATAGTAGCCAGTAGGTTACCTGTATATATACATCATTGAAACTTACTTAAGAGCTCATTTTTTTTTGTGTAACTCAAACAGTTTTGACATACTTTATAACACGTTTACGTATAAATACATTCATTATGTATAATATATCAATGTCATTTTTTGTATTTGTTAAACCTATGGTTTTATTTTTTTAAAATACTACCCAATATTTAATACCCACACTACTAATTAAAATATAAAAGAAAATATCCAGTACTTTCCACTACTCTTCAAACAAAACAAAAATGGTTTTTTCTAAAGACATATTATGGTTACCTATCTATAAAATATAGGAATTTAGACTGAGTTTAACTATATTGGGTTGGTAAAACTATACATGACTATAAAGTGCCACAAACCCATTTAAAATCGGAAATTGGTAGAAACGCGATCTTTTAAAGAATTAAAAATATTATCTTTGGATTATTAGTCAGTTAAAAAGACGTAGTGGATGATATGCGATTTATTTAAAAAATTAATTATTAAATTATTAAATTAATAAAAGTTTTATTATAATCTATAAATTAGTTATTTATCGCAAAGCTCATATTTTGTAAATTATAAACCAAACTCATAATGGAATATTTTTACATTTAGGTAATACGATTTAAAATCGTTTTTAGGAATATATTATTACAGGTTGAGTACTCGAAACGTTGAGTACCTTTTATTATAATACTTTTTATTTATATTAATTTGAGTTCTATTTTATATTTATATTTAGAATAATACATGATTGGAAGGGATTTTTTCCTGTTTACCCTCTATTAAAAATTTTGTGCTACACTCAGACATCGAGCGACACTTTGCACGACCCGGGCGGAATCGATAAACGACGAATATAATACATAGCATAACGCGTATAACGCACACGCTCACGTATAAGTGCAGTGGTGGATGTGAGGGTGTGAGTCCCGCAGGTCGTGAGGGGTGCGAAATGGTAAAAAGGAAAACCTGATGGGCAAAAAGCTCGGTAATCGTATAAAATGTATCTATACGTGTATCATGGTCGTGCGAACGGTGTTTCGAGTTCGTCGCGCGGGCAACACTGCCGTATCGAGCACGGCACGCCGCCGACGTTTTTCGCACGCCGTCGCCGCGCCACCGTATACGTCGGCGATTCCCTTCGCGGCGTATTTTCGTTGTGCGCGCCTGCCCGTCATCATCGATCGCCGCTGCAGCCGACCCACCGCCACCGCCACCGATACCATTTTCACCGGTCCCGCGAAAGCTTACTGTCGCTCGCGTACGCCAGTCTCAGTCATCGCCGCGCCCGATTAACCACAAGAACACCACACGACTTGCAGTTTTCCCGGTTTTCGTTTCAGGTCAATCGCATCCCTCGGCCGGTCGCGCCCCACTTTCCGTGAACAGACGCGCTTCGTTCCGCCGACCTATCCCGGAACCGCGCGGTCGCCGCCATGGTCAAGCACAACACGGACACGAACGGCATTGGGTACGAATGGGAGTACGCCAAGGTGAAGGATGACCGGACGCTATGGCAGAAGATCATCATGGGCATTTACAACCCGAGCTCGCATGAGTTTCTCGGCCGGTCCGCCAAGAGTTGGGGTGAATACGTATACTTATTATTATATATAATATTATGACAGGTGTACCTTAAATAAGCACGACGAAACGCGCCCGACCGTCACTGCGTTGCATAATACGCATTAAATTATTTTATATAATATAATTATGTCTGAAAATGGTAGTCACTTGACATAGTGTACGAGGGATGGCTGGGGGTGGAGGGTCCACAGGATCGCTTACAGAAGTATGCACCTAAACATTAAATATTATATTTCCAACGAATTTTGAATTCAAAAACAAAATTGTTGGTAATTTATAACGATGATTTGGTTTCTACTCATAATACATCACGGTTGACATGATGAATAGGTAGCAGTATTGCTAATCGCTGATAATTTTGTTATTGTTATTATACTCGATTAGGGTTTTCCACTCTTCCCATTCAGACACGATTACAAATCACGTCTACACCACTAGTCGTGCGTGTTACCCACACATCATCGGTGTACCCACGCACAAATTGCATATCCACCCGGACCACACCTCATGCGCGTACTACCACTTTTATCCCTCACACGTACCTACCTCACACTATGTAAGTGCCGTGCGGAAGACACGCTTTTATCGCGGTGTTCGTGAACGAGCTTATCGGTTTCGGAATTGATTTTTTCCGATACGAGTTGGATATACAAATTATCACGTACATGATGAATTATAGTAATTGGGTCATAGGGATTATACTGGATTTTGATGACCTTTTCCGTGCAAGGAAGAGGGGGCTGAAAAACGTTTGAATTTATTTCGTTTTTGCTTTACACACTTTAGATCTACGCGACTACTCGTGGTTCACTCATTCTAATGATAGTTTTTTCATATCACTTAACGTTTTTAATTTTTACCAATTATCATACTATATAATTCGGTGACACTCTCAAATAAAATCGATTAATAGCTCATTTATAAATACAATACATAGTTGCTATTTTATATCTTTGTTTGTTTATGAACAAATGAGCACATTTAATGTGACCATTATCATTTGAAGGGACCCAGATCCTCACATCTTCACGACCTAAGATCACCAGCTACACCCTATATATTAGGTAACTATATTATACCCGTGTATATAATATATGGTTAAATGCAGCAAATTTTTGACAGAAGTGCGTGTACTTGTACCGAGAATGATTACGCATGACAAATATATAAACGTTTCACACAAGGAAAACAAACGAAAATATCATTCGCGATGATAAAAGTCTAAAAGTCGGAAACTAACCGATACCGCTAGCGCATGTACGGCGCGTATATGCTCATCGCAGAAATTGTTTTTCTTTCCTTTTATTTTATACATGCGCCGTATGTACAGGCAGTACATGGCACTTCAAGAATATAGATAGAAAGACACACACACATGTACACAGTGTTCGTATATATAAGTACATGTTGACTGTATGCCTATAGGCAGCGGTAGTCAGTGAGGTCTTTTTTCCTCATAACATTAACTTAACCATTTATTTTTTTCTCAATCATTTTTTTTATCTTTTTAGCTTTTTTATTTGTTGATCCGAAAGTTGTAAGAACGTATAAACAAACACAGGGCTAGGTTTTAGTGTTTAAACTACATGACGACGTTAAGAGTAAACGCACTTATTTACGTGACATTAACTGATAACTGGTCTAGTCAAGTAATACGACGAGTGTAACAAGGTGCACGACTTGTACGAATCGATACCTAATATAAAATTATGGTGGTGGTGACCTACCAATATAAAATATTGAAATAATTTACGTATAATATAGATATATTTTGTATCTAATACTTTATAAAAAACGATCGGATTCATATATCCCATATTATTATAAATTATTATTGTTATAACTTTATAAACATAATTACCTGGTAATATCTTTGTTGTTGAACAATGTTATTCTACATATTAAGCAGTTTTTACCACTATCTTTATTTCACATAATATTAATGGCAAATGTAAAGATAAAGAGTATTGTACAATTTGTACAATTGTACCTATATACTTAATGATTTTTTTTTTAATCCATTTTACCTAATTGGTTTTCTCTGATATTGTAATTGATCGCCACGGTGGGTGTAACATATTAAGTATTTCGCGTTTTATACATTGTATGCTCTCCAGCGAATTCAGAATGTAAGCCCAATGTGTATTGTGTGTTTGTATGTGTGCAGCGCACGCGCGCTCGGGTTTGTGTGCAGTTCGTTAATTTTATATGTTAATTTTATATGAGTAAACGTCGTTGCCAATACCATCTAAGAATAGAAGAAAAACACGCACACGCACGAAATATATAAGTATATAGTATATATTATAATCGTGTTTAGCAACACGCGCATGCATCTTTCCCATGATTTTAAGAACTGTGACTAAAAGTATTTCTAAGTTTAGAACAACCTCCGCTAGTCTTATTTCGTCGAATAAACTACGAGATTATAATATTGAATACGTATATATTTATTTATAATATATTAGGTCTCTAAAGTGTTTTAACCTTCCCCTTGAATAATATTTTACAATTCTGCATGTCCTATTTTACCTATACTATCTGATATAGCAGCTATAGTATTGCACAACTTTACTCGTCATCCTGTTAATATCCTGTATAGTTCAGCTGTGCCATTTTTGAAAAGGGGACGAAGGAGTATCCAGGGGACAGTCGTTCGCATCAATGTTTTAGGATAAAAAATATACTGTATCGTTTCAATTCTTATTAAATCACAATATAATGTCTAGCGTATATTCAGGTAAATAAATTTACAACTGTGTAATTTATTATTATTGCTTTTTGTTTTTATTACTTTTTTATGATAAATAAAATAAGGGATAAAATGAAAATAAATAAATAGGAACAATAAAGACGAAACTATAATAATTACATTTTATACTGCGCAATAGATATTATATGCTAACAACACTTCAATATATCATATATTACTCAGAAGTTAGAATTAAAAATATAAAATACAAAATACAAAATATAAGCTTCGTTACTCCATAGATATATATAACAATTTAGTGTAGATAATATATGACAGACATATTATATTATATGTAAATACGAGAATCGCCTGGTTAGGTTTCTTCCTCTTGCAACCATAATAACTTATTGATTTTACTGACGTTCCGGACTTTGGTTAGTATTTGTTTAATAGACCGTTCTACGCATGTTTTATATTATTATTCATTAGTCATTACTTAAAAGCAGTGGCGGCTCGTAGTAGTTTAGCACAAGAGTGCGATAAAAAAATTAAAAAACTATAATACATTATACAAAAAATTAAACATGTCGTTGCCGTCCGATTTGAGCGACAAAATTCACCGCACACCATAAGCTTCTATGGTCGCCGCGTCGTCATGATATTATATTATAACTCGTATATTAATATTATTAAATCTACTGTTTATGCGGGAAACCAGTAATTTTATGTGCGATTCACAATGTCGTACAAGCTGCGGCGTTGCTTAGGCGTATGTAGCTATTGATATACCTGTATTAACATCTCGAGTTCGTAACGATATTATAATAAACTATGAAAATAATTTTAATAATAATTAAAAATATTTATAATTGTTAATTTATTAATGTATAATATACTATATACTAAAATATGTACCTATTTATTTTGTAAATATAATTGTACTATAAATTGTTCATTTCTGTAGGGAGTGCGACCGCACTATCGCACATATGCACTAGCCGCCTGCTTAAAAGTTATAATTCGTCATTATACATTTATATTATACATGAAGTGAATGTAAACATTATAAATTATGTACCGAGTTATTTCATTGTAAAATTATATTATTTATATAAACTAAAACACACTAAAATACAAGTTTAATAATAATATAGTGTCACAACTTTTGAATTTAGTATGTATTGAACATTTAACAGAAACCTAAAAACATTATGTTTTATTGAAATAAATCAACAAAAGTTGCCAAGTCTGTATATTTTCATCGATTATACATTATAATTGTGTCTTAGAAAAGGTTTAAATTTACTATGAAATGCTTAAAATACTTAAAAATATGAATTAAAAATAAATGCTATTCCGTGATTCTATAACTACTTTTTTACTTATCTACAAACTACAGTATACCTTACGTTCTTGATAATAATAACAGACGAGATAACGAAGCATGCAATTATGAAATAAATTTTATTTTATATATTTTAAAACATTTGTAAGTTAAAAACGAAACTACAAAATTTTGGTAAAAGTGATACTTTTGAAGTCTAAAAATTGGAAATGTATTTATTATAGTTTATTTTTGTAGTACTAAAAATAGATACATTTAAATATAGACAACTTGTATAATAATATAATATATACTTACCTGATATTTATATTATGTAATATTAAATATATTAAGACTTCAGAGTCAGACAAAACACCAATAATATATTTAGATATTAAATATAAATGTTTTAATATTTAATTTTAAAAGTAATACAAATATACTATAAAATTACACATATTTTTTACGATTCAGAAAATATTAAATTTAAACCTATGTGTTTATACTCATTAATGGCAAAGTGCCTTCGATAAAGTTTCTTTAGTGAAATAACATCATGGACATATTCGTAAATTCTTATAAATTATAGTTATATATAGACAAATATTCACCGTATTAAAGGTATTAATATACTATTATTTATTATTAGGACACGGATTTATATGCAATAAAAATCTATAAAATATGCAAAATGATTTTTTTTTTTACAAACTACGGTTTTAAGTAAAAATATTACACAATCGAAATAAATTATGTATAAAAATATTTATTAAAAAAATAATATTAAATAACATTTTAATGACGTTGTATAAGTATAAAAGTATTATAAATTAATTAAAATATTAAAGGTATAAATTATTATTTTAATGAAATTGTGTTTAAATGTTTTATACTATTTATATTAAATTATTATTATTGGATGAGTACTAATCATGAATTTATAAAAATCGATTTCAAGTTTTCGAATTGAATAAATTATTATTAATACCAATAAGCAATAATATTGTATTAGTGTAGACTGTAGTTAAAATGATTTTTAATAATCAATCCATTTTAGATTTAAAAACTTTTCATAAAAAAAAAAGTTAAAAAAATTATACAAATAATGAATTAAGTAAACGAGTATAACTTGTGATTTACTTATAAAGTTATAATTCTTGTGGTATCCATAAAATCCATACGTTAAAATAACCAACTAATTATTTATCTCTACATGCAGTGGCAGATCCAGAGGGTCACAGGAGCTAAGGCCAATTTTTGAAATAGTCATTTTTTTATTTATAATAAATAGATATGATTTTAAAAACTAAATAATAATAATAATAATAATAATAATAATAATAGTAGGTTCGATGTTAAAACTTTATGCATGTATTTTATTCGTATATTTTAATTTAATATAATTTATAATTAATTTACTGAAAACATAAATAATGTCAACCCATAAAAAAAAATGTTAGGTCTACTGCTATCTTAATCCAGTTGCCATTAATGATAAATATAACTAAATAGTAGACATTTACATTGTATAATATTCAAATACTGCAGTAGGTTTATGTGTAAATATAATTACGTATTTACTTAAAACTTAAAATTGTTTAGTACCTTCACAAAAAATAAAGTGAAATAGTATTTTTTTAGTAATACGTCTTATATTAAACGTAGATGAGAATTGTAGATGAATGAAATTTTTCATTGAACTGTATCGCATTTCGTAGGTACATATCCGTATTGTAGTCCATTAGTATTTTTATTGACGTATCATAAAGTCTAATAACATAGCTTAAAGCTTTATGTTAACGGTCAGAAAATACAATTTATAAATATTAGGCACTATAAAAATATTGAAACTTACATATATTTTCGAATATTAAATAAAAAGATTGAACAGGAGGCTTATATCTCTCAAATATTTTTTTCAAGATCAAAAGACTTTCACCCTCCCGCCACGTAACAAAAAAATTAAAATAAATAATAAGTACTTATTTTACATGTTTAGATTAAATATACATCAAATTATGATTTACATTAAATTATATTATTTAAAATTCTAATCTATTGTTCATAAAATTATATTTATTTCTTCATTTTTTATTACTGTGTAAACGTTTTCAGGTAAAAATACTAGTCCAAGCCCTAAAAAATGTTTCTATACTTCTTTTTAAATCAAAAATTTTCTCAACTTGGTACTTTATTATAGAGGTAATTTTTATAGAATAGTTTTTCATAAATTTGGCAACGATTTTTTAAATTGGACTGTTTTTTTATTTGTATTTAAAGTTATTATCTTAAACAATTAAGCTAACCTGATACAATTAGACTAAAAACGGTAAATTTTCTGAATAATAAAATTTATTTTAATTAAATATTTAATTATAATGCCAAGAATAATATTTTGCAGGATCTACCTATGTGTAATCCTATATTTACCCATAATTTAATTTATTATGTTAAATTTTATTCGAATCCGTTTGATATTCACATTAGAATAATTTATTAATAATTATATTTAAAAAAATAAACATTTTCTTACTTTCCATATTAAGGTATTATAATTAATATTTTATCGATGGTTTTAGCTAGATACAATTACGAAATTAAGTCATTTTCACTCATCAATTTTTTTATATTTATAAATTTTTATTTTCGTATATATTTGATTAAAATCAAGTAGATATATGTTTTTCGTAAATCCAGTCTAATTGAGTTAATAATATATATTATATATTATTATGTACTATAGTTACAAACAAAATAAAAAGTCTACACACAATGTTCCATTTTAGTAGTCGAGGTCGAAAATAAATCTTCATAGGTACTTTGTCCAAAAATATTTAAAATATTAAATTGAGACAATTGAGACAAAATAATTTATCATTATAAATAGGTTTTATACATTAACCAATATTATGACACTTGGAGTTCCAAAGTTATAAGTCAACCAAAACTTGTGGACCTGCACTTACGTGTATTACCACTATTATCTATTCTTCCACAGAGTCTTACATATATATATATATATGATTAATATATCCAAATTGGATTATTTTCATATTAGTATTCGTTTTTTCAATATAATATCACATAATGTGTGAATTTTTTCCATTATTTTTATAATAATAGTTTGATTTATACTGTTCATAAGTTCATAAAATTTGTGACAAACTACTAACTAGCTATAAGTTCTTTTCTTGGGAGTTTCCTTAGTCTATACTTCAAGCATTGTTTGAAATTTTGAAGTTTGAATATTCATTATCTTTTTACATATAGCCCAAAAGTTAATTATATTTTTTGTCGATAAAATTGTTTTTTTTTAAACATTTAAATTTGTTTACAAATTATACATATAATAAAAATGACTTAAGTGAATGAGAGGGGTGTCCATTGGCATTTCTTCAAATAACTAAAACTAAAACAGCATTTAAATATACCTATAGTGTATAATCAAAATATATTAACATAATATATAATATACATAGTTAAAGTAGATAAATTACATTTTTAATTAAAAATAAAAAAAAATAATAATTTTTATGTTTCAGGAGGAATTTTGCTCTTCTATGCCGTATTTTATTCAAGTTTGGCATGTATGTTTGCAATATGTATGAAAGTGCTACTATCAACGTTGAACGATCATACACCTCATTTCACATTGACCAGCTCGATAATCGGCACAAACCCTGGTATGTAAACGTAATATCTTGTTCCATTTTAACTATACGTTTAAGTACAATATATAATTAATAGTTATTGTTTGAGCTATATTTTGGTGCATTCTGTTATGTTGACTTATTCATAATTTCGTGTATATACATTTTATATGGTTATAGCTAAGTAGATAGGCATTTTATTAATGTATTATATTTAAGCTTATAAATAGGTTTTACTGCAAACACAATTCGTACATCAATTTAATTATTTTATAAATACTTTAAACATTTCTTCAATACCTATTTTATGTGTATTCATTCATAAATATCAATATCAAGATAACTTTTTTTAGTGATAATTTCTGAATAAAAAAAAATAATATGAAATTTTGGTGAGAATTTGTTGTAGTTTAGGAGAGATCTTCACAATAGTATTTTTTTGGGATATATACCGTGCTTTTTTAATTTTGTTCTAATTTTACCAATAAGGCTATAAATAGTATATAATGTACAATCACGCAATGCGTAATAGTATTATTATGAATACAGACTAAATGTATTTTACAGGGCTAGGATTTCGACCCATGTCTCCGAATGTCGAAGATGGATCACTAATTTACTACGCAGCGGATAACGCAACTAATGTAGAAGCATGGACTAATGAATTAGACAAGTTCCTAGCTGGTCAGTAAAAAAAAATACCACATATATGATAATCATAAACGTAAGCTGTGTTATATTGTAGCACGAACAAAAATATCTACTACTGGTAAAATTGAATCAACTGACCTTTACCATAAACATATTTAAAAGTACTAAAAGATCCCACACTACCGTTTTTTAAAAAAAATATCCTACACGCGTTCTGACTACGTTTCTGACACGCATTAATTTGAATTTTATTTTTAAAAAAATTTTTGAATTTATTGTATGAAATCTATTGTGTATCCTGATAGCGAGTGTGGTAATCGTTACGCACTCGCATACATATATTACGTTACGTCAAAAATCGAAATTATTTCATGGTAAATTGTTATTGTAAATCGTAGCCCTAAATGAGTTTCAACATACCAACTTGAGTTTTATACCAAAAATAAATTTGAAATCAGATTTTCTAATTTATTATTCTTAAACTTAAAAAGAAAAAAACTCTCACTTAAAATTTAAAAATAAATACACTTTTTTTATAATTCTGATTCGAAGGATTCAAAATAGATTTCATAATAAATTCAAGTATGTTTTCAAAATGATTAATGAAATAAAATTAAAATCAGTACGTTGGAGCGTATATAGATTTATAAAAAACGCAAGTGTGGAATTTTCTTAATTAAAATTTTATGTTCACAAAAATCAGTTGTTAAAATGTTGTAATGTGAATATACCTAGTAATAAATATTTTTAAAGAATAATTATTTACATTTTTAAAAAATGTCTCACTTTATTAAATTGGTCTATATATTTTCAAAGATTTAAGCTCAGAATTGATTTTTTTACACAGCGTTAGTAAATACGCATAGGTACATCTAGCATTTCCACATCTACTGGCCGCCTCTATAGAGGTTGCTTGTACAATGTTCAACTTTTAGGTAAAGTAAAAATTAAAAGCTGAGTCTTTTGAAATGATTTCAGTGTATAAGAACAAAACACTGTTGCCAGACAAAGGTAATAACCAACAGAAATGTGGTTACAGTATGCCACCACAAAAGGATAAGGTTTGCGAGGTCAGCCTAGCAAACATGGGACCATGCTCATCTGAATACAAATATCAATATCCAAAAGCTCAGCCCTGCGTTTTCATTAAGCTCAATAAGGTTTGTATTCATAAAAGTTAATTAACAAGAATTTTAGATTTATGCACAATGTCTATATTATATTGTAATAAAAATAATGTAAACTCTAGTATAAAATCAATCTGCATAGTAGGTGTAAGACAAGTATTTATATATAAATTATCTTAATTGATGAATGAATTGATCTGATTATTGTATTTAGATTATTATTCGATTATAAATATTGTGTAGATTTTCGACTGGGAACCAGAATTCTATAATAACAAGACAGACATTCCAGCTGACATGCCACCAGAACTTAAAGACAAAATTGCGCAAAGAATGAAACATGAGGTAAATTGTTTCAGAATAATATTCGATAATATTTAGTTAATATTTTAAATATAATACCAATTATTGTTTATATTTACATTTATAGTTATCTACAATATGGGTTACTTGCGACGGAGAAGCACCAGCAGACAAAGATAATATTGGACCTCTAAAGCTATATCCACAGGACGGATTCCCTGGCTACTACTACCCGTATAGAAACAAGCGCGACTACCTTAGCCCATTAATCGCCATACATTTCCTAAATCCAAAAAGTGAGAATTTAGAAATATTTTTATTCAATAATATTCACTTAATTATTTCCAAACATGTTTTCTTAGATGAGTCAAATAGGTACATAAATATACAGTATAACAGTATAGTATATTAATATATCTATTAAATTTATACTTGTACTATTGAAAGGATACTTTGTGAAAACCGTTTATAATAAATGTAAAGGGGATTATTTATTTATTTTATTCAATATTACAGTTTATTGTTATAAAAATATATTACAAATGTAATCACGACAAATTTATTTCTATAATTTTTGAGTCAAATAAAAATAATAAAAATATACGTATAATATTTGTTATAATTAAGTTAAGTTTACATGGTGAGTAATTTTAGTTTATTTGTTGTTACTATAGATGGATAGACTTCAAAAAAAAAATCATTATCTATTTGTAATATGACTCAAATTACATTATATCTTTAGTTTTGTACAATTTATAAATTCTCATTATAATATGTACTGATTCTACGTGGGTAGCTGTAGTTTACAAAGTATATATCTATCCTATAATATAGTCTAATTTACAATTTACGTAGTAAAATCTACGGAGTCTCAAAAACCAAAGAATTTCAATTTTAAACCAAAAAAAGTGATAACTCATGTTTATTACAATATATCCAACTAATAATTTTAAATATAATTTAATTTAAATGTACCCATGGAGCCCCTAGAACGATTAGAACACAGTCGAAGAGTTACTTACTCTATATAATTAAGTATTCCTACTATATCGTAGAAACAATAAAGCTTAAAATGGCCATTGGCCAGGCCAATACTGATCATGGACCTTACAGATTTTAAACATCTGAAATTAGATGGTTAGTTCATTGCTTTTTAACAACAATGACATTTAAAAATTAAGCTTGTTATAATCATTAGATTTAGCTTGAAAGCATATAAAATATTTAATAAAAACAGTCAATTTATTGAATCTACATAATTAAATTCGTAATAAAATGTATAGAATAAGATCATATAAAATTTAATATTAATATGATAGAATTTCTCTCGAGACTAGATAAATTATTTTTAATAATAATAATAACCGATAATGTTTTGTTACAACCAGGTATTATTGATATAAACGATTTTCACAGTTTATATTTATGAAATGCTTTTAAAATATTACTATACGTTATTAGGTATTATCATTACATTTTTATAGTTTCATTGTTTCTTATAAAGGTAGATATAAGAATAGTCATAGATATTATTTATTAATTATTTGATACTAGAGCTCAGAAGTTATAAAATAATTTATAGGTACTATATAAAAAGTTAGATTTTAATATACATTTTTAAATACTGAAAAAATACATCATAAATAACATACAAATTTAAAAATATGCAAAATTTAAATATTATATATTATATCTACGTATACATGTTTTATTATTTTCATTTTATTAAATTTATAATTAGGTACTTTTAATTTTCATATATAAGAATATAATTTTACCTATAGTAAAAAAATATTACTTATAATCGATAAATAAAATAACTTTAAAAACTGTAAATTTACTAAAATTATCAAAATAAAATATTATATACAACATCAGGGAGTTTAAAACAATTTGTATATTATTTGAGATTTTCCAAGATTTAAAAAAAAACGTAAACGCTAGTTGCATTTTAGAGTTCTATAATTATTACCATTATTTGTTAATAAAATGGTAATATTTGATATACTTGACTTAACTGAAAGATTTTTTCTGATTCATTGCAGGACATACTTTGATCAACGTGGAATGCCGTGCCTGGGCCAAGAACATATTTTACAAACGCAGCTTGCAAAACCGCGAAGGTTCCGTTCATTTCGAATTGATGATTGACTAAAGTTGCAGGCTTTTAGTCGATGATAACGCCGCTAAACCATTCGCTTTGTTCTCAGTTTTTTGATGCATCACAAAACACAGAACATAGCCAGTTTATTTTTAGTACTATATCGTTGTATTGTTAATTGGTTTAAGTGAAATCCCAACAAAACGCGTTTATTCCTTTTATAAAAAATAATAATAACGTTAGGTGTTTTTTTTTTGTTTGGCTTAGGAATATTTCTTAAAGTTAAACATACAATTATATATATAATATATATATTAAGATTAATAAATAAAATAAGAGCACAGAAAAGTTAATTAATATACTTATAATTCAAGCTTAAAAAATGCTGTGCAAATTCACAGTTATACGATATGTATTCATCTGACGACTTCAATGATTATCACTGCCTATATCTTTTTTTACTATACTCCACAAATAGGTGTAGACTGTAAGTACCTATAGTAATTTTTACCGTAAATAATGTAGTTGACTCGCTTAATTCATTCGACTTGTTTTTATAAGCAAATTTGGATAAAATAAATGCAAGATAGACAATCTAATGATAAAACGTAGGAACACTAAACTAAAATTTTTCATCTAAAAAAAAATTAAATAAATAATTATAATTATGTCATTTGAAAACTATTTACACACCGTCGTCAGTCTAAAGTTTTCACTTTAAATATAACCGTCACCATATGTGGACATTTGGATTTTTTTTGTTGGGGTAGGGGAGTGGACTATTATTATTATTATTTTTTAGCATTATTTAAAATAAAAGAGCCCGCACTTTTATTACAATGTATATGGTTCATGGATAATGGATATTTGAAGGGAGGGGGACATTGGAATTTCTGGTGAGCTAAGTCTCCGGATGCTCCTACATCGATGTCTACTTATGGCTAACATGTTAAAAATATATAAGATCGTTTATATTTTTTATCGTTATAAGCAAAAAGTTAACTGCAATACAGGATACCTAGTGGCGATATTTCGGGTTTGACGGGGAGCAATATTTTTACCGAGTCTTTTACAAAAATGATAAAATATTATGTTTGTTCCATCCACGTTTTTGATTTTCACTATATATAGGTATTTTGTATCATCGACTTTGATTGTGACCGTTAGATATTTACCTATCAAATGACTGCATAACGTAAACATATTTTAATACCTATTAAAACGCAACTACAGCCAATAATATTAAATTAAGTGTAGTATTTTGATACGGGTAAAATAATATTAAATTATATAAAAACATTTTTTTTCTTACGGAGAGACGCCGCAGTCCGACCACTCGATCCTAAAGATTAATACTGCAGGCCTTAAAAAAAATAACACGGTCAAATTCACCCCTTCTCCCGGAATGACATGATGGAATACCTATCTTATACTATAAATTTCTTGTATAGGTGTTTTTTCACCTTTATATCGTCTTTCATCATCAGTCTCAACTCGCACACAGTCGCGTGTCTTGTGTCTATATGAAACTCGTAAGTAGGCAATGCACTCCTCGAGTTTTAAGACCTTTTAATGTTTTCGTGTCAGTATGACATGAACTAAATACATAATATTACACATATGCTTTTTATCTCCCCTCCCGAAGTCGAGTGAAAAAGTTTTAGCAATACGCGACAACACAGTATTGTAAAAAAGTTTTATAATTTGCGATTTAAAATAATATATAATATTATTTATGTGTAAACATAAATTTATACTTTTAAATTAGATTCGGTGGAATTCATTAATACATTCATTTCACGTTGCCGTCGATACACATTAATAATTATAGGCAGTGTTGGGTTGAATGACTTTTTTAAAGTAATTTCGCTACGGAAATTTGTAATTTACATTACGTGTTGTATTACGTACCTAAGGTAGGTATACCCAACTCTGATTATGGGTAGGTACTATGGAACAGAATAATCGCATTTGAAAAAATTACTAATTACCTATAAAATATTATTATTTTTAATAAACATATATAGGCACTTGCCTATTTAATCGAAATATTTTTTAAGCTATCGTTGTAATGATGTAATAACCAAATTTAATATTGATTCTCGTAATTATTATACATACATTGGATTCTAGATTAAAGTATATAGCTATTACATATATATATATATTATTATATTAAGGAAGTTATTAATTATTTAAAATTTTAATATGTTGATGTAGAGAGCTAAGTAAAAATGAATATTCTAGTGGAATATAGAGTGTTTTAAATCGTATAATTGTTATACCTGTTTTATTTAACGCGATCGAAAGGAATATTATGTAATTTTTAGGTACTTATCAATTATGTAAGTGTATAATGTGTATGTAATAGTAGTGCGATGGGCTGTGGTTGATGATTTTATTATTATATATATGTAAACGGAATCGTATAGATTATAGAACTCGTTAATGTAGATGATCAGCAATTGTTTTATTTATTATTTAGTATACCTACATTATATTAATTTACACATTACATAGCTGACAGACACAGTGGCATCTGTTAGCAGTGTTAGCTGAGACTTTAGAACTATTACAAGGGCATCGATTGCTGAATGCAAGTACATTGAATTGCATATGTACCTATTGTACTTAAAAAAAGTGCTTTTTATATATTTTACAGATTTATTATTGAAACTGATGCACGTTTTTTAACACAAACAATATCATTTTTATGGTTTTAGGTCTTATATATTTTTTAGATCTTGAGCGAAGCGATAAGTAAATATATAGACTATCAATAATAAGTGTATTTTTTTTTGTCGAAAGAAACTTATTATAGTAGGTATTTACTAATACAATAAGATTTCTCATAAGTTTTATTACTGAAATTAAAAAAAAATATTTTATGAGCGTCTGAATAGTTTAAATTTTGACGAAATTGGTCATTCATGAGTAAAATAAGTTATTGATAAGGCCAATCAGTGGTCCCAGGTCATATGTTGCCCACAAAGGTACCTTTCCATATGACTTGGTATAAATATTTAAATTTAATAAAATATTCTAAAATATATTTTAAATACTATTTTATTTTAATTATTTATAAATTATATTAAATTAAATATATATTTCAAACATATAATAATTATTAATTACGATAATACTAAAATATTCCAAGATGTTTTACATTAGATGCACTTATTTTTAATGTAATAGTATTTCGTTAAGTGTAATTATGAAAGTCTGCCAAGTCTGGTTTGAATTTTGTTGTTCCAACTTCCAATGATTTAATGGAGATGATCATTCTTTAACCATGCTCTATGAACTGGTCTTAAATGTTTCATCCAGAAAATATTAGATCACATATTGAGCCAAATTAAGTTGCTATTTTATCTTGACTTATAAACGGGAAAATTTTCGTGTAAAAATTTTGAATAATATTGTAAAATATGGCTTTGTTTCATTTTTTGTATTTCAACAGAGTAAAATGAGTTCGTTTTCATGGAAATGTGAACTACAAATTTGTAACTTTCATCGATATTAAATGGATTATAAAATAAGCGTATTTAAGTAGTATTTTATATAGAGTTTAATATATAAACGTAAATTAATACCTATCAACTTTACATTATTATTTTCTACATTTAGCATAATTTTTAAAATATTTTCACTCTTTTTGAACTATTTTTAAAAATTTGACTTTTTATATAGAAAAAACTATTAGTTTGATAAAAAAAACTTGAAAATTTAATACAAATCATACAAGGTTTCTTATAACTCATAAATTGTTAATAAATCTATTAATTATTCAATAAAAATAGATATATTAAAGATAAATTAAATATATTGTATGGTTTTTTTTTATGAGCATTTGAAGTTCAAATTTTGGTAAAATTCGTCAAAATCACCAAAATTTTCAAATTATTTTTAGTTAAAAATGTAAAAAATGTTCAAGCACACATTTTTTTAACAGGCATCTGAAGTTTAAATTTGTTATACACATGCGAATAGCTAACAATTTTAATTACTTTGTTATAATTCAAAAATAGTATTCGCATTTCACAGGGACATGAAACTAATAGTTAGGTATAACTTATATATTTCTAGGCAATAAAATTTAAATTTCTTTTAAGCTATTGTCTATTTACACACCGACACCACAAACAATACGAGCTTTTTTACACCGTTCTACGGTCGACAGTATAAAAAAACTTAATAATAAAAATATTTACTATTATCAATTATAATGATAAAATAAATCATTTCAATAGTCATATTAAAAAACATATTGTGAAATTTATTTAGTGAAGTAGACTAATAAACCTTCTACATTCAGGATTATGTTTTGTATAAAATGATAATAATATCATCGAAATATTGAATTCAAATGTAATACATCCATTACAATGACCCATTCGACAGTCGATACCAATGTATAGCTGAGCGGTACATCTTGCAAACGTTCATTTTTTTAATATTTTAAGAAAGCCTGTATAATAAACAAATATAAATTTATATTACTATATTCATTAGGAATTTCAATAAAAGAAGTTTTACAAAAGCATCATATTGCAGTTCTTAAAATAAACATTTATTTAGTGATGATGAACTAACAGATATATGAAGGGTATAAGGGAAAAACGGTAGTAGTCCATTTTTTCGATTTTGATTTTATAGTTTGATGCGATAGCAAATAAGGAGTAATATCGACAGTTGAAATCGGTTCAGTGAAAAAATCATTCAGTCCATAGTTATTAAATGGAAAAGATTAGATATACTGGTGAAGAAAGATTTTAGTCCATGCGGTTGTGGGGAAAATAGGTTGTAGTCCAACTCCGAAATATCTAACATTATTAAATAATATAAGTAACGATATCGTTGTTTCGAAAATGTTTCTGATGAAGACAAGAAGCGTATCATAAAAGAGTTCAACAGTCTAAGGAACTACAATGACCAAAGTAAGTACCTCTGTGGACTTATTACAGTTTTACCTATTATGAGGAAGCGCAGTCGACTTAGTGACGACAATGCTCAGTAGAATTTGGCTAGTTATGCCTACCGCGTGCGTGTGTTTTGCGATGGTAAGTTAATAGACAATCCTGTTTGCATAAAAGCATTTATTTTCTTACATAGTATTTCTGCGAAACGTGTACAAACTCTCCGGGAATCGTTATCAGCCATGAATATTGTTCCTATAGATATAAGAGGAAAACATACAAATTTTCCAAAAAAACTTTCATATAAAATCCATAACAAAGTTGTCGACTTTCTAAAATTATTAAAAGTTCGCAAGTCCAATCACTCATTAAAATATTCAAAAAAAAAACATATTTATCCGAGACTCTAAACATAAAAAATTGCACTCGATGTTTAAAAACAAAAACCTTGAATATAAAATTTCATATGAATCATTTCGTAAAATTTTTGAAACAAAATTTTTTATTGGTTTCGGTTATCCTCGTAAAGATACATGGAGTGTATGTGATTCTCTAAAGGCTGAAATTGTTACTCTTACAGAAAAACTGAAAAATGCAACCCC
Source organism: Rhopalosiphum nymphaeae (assembly GCA_036289425.1). Taxonomy (NCBI): domain Eukaryota; kingdom Metazoa; phylum Arthropoda; class Insecta; order Hemiptera; family Aphididae; genus Rhopalosiphum; species Rhopalosiphum nymphaeae. The sequence continues at coordinate 755,979 of JAZAQC010000029.1, forward strand.
TACGTCAGCACTATCCACACATACTGACGTCAAAAAAGAATTACACAAGTAAAAATTTACATTTACAAAAAGCTGAAAAAAATTACAAAGTGAAAAGAAGTTACATAAAAAAATCAATGAAAACTGATACACTTGAAGCTATATCTATCGATTATAAAAAAAATGTACCTACTTCTAATATAACTACTAACGATACATACTATAGATGGCAATTAAACTTCATTACATTTAATGTACACATTCTTTCCACCGACCAGTCAATATTTTACACATACGACGAATTTGTTGCGAAGAAAGCGGCAGATAACGTTTGTTTCATGATACATAATTTTATAGAAAAAATACTTCCGGAACAAGTCCATCAATTAGTTATATTCTGCGACTCTTGTGCAGGACAAAACAAAAACATAACAGTTTTCAGATTTTTCCATTATCTCGTCACTTAAAAAATTCGTTTCGATCTAATAAAAATGGTCTTTCCGATTCGAGGCCACTCTTACTTCGAGTATGATAGAAATATGAGCTTAATAAACTGTAAATCCTACACCGAAACTTCAGATGACTGGCGAGAGGTTTTGTTAAATAGTCGAATAAAACCTTCGCCCTTCACTGTGATCGACTGTGAAAAAGACATCATATTCCAAAACTGGACGGAATACTTGCAAGGATATTACTCAAAAAAAAAAAAAAAAAAAAATATTAAAACAAGACCCATAAGAGTGATGGAATTTCGCAAAGAGAGCCATACACTCATGTTCCACAAAGATGAGTATTGTAGAATGTATGCGAGCACTATGATAGTGTCATAACAGAACAAACGCGGAAAAAAGACACGTCAAAATCCCAACATTGAAAACATTATATAATGGGAAATTTGCTATAAAGAATTCGAAATATAAACATTTAATTAAATTAAAGCAGTTTTTAATGAAAAAAGAATCACACAAATTATATATATAAATATATACATATATTTTTTAATCCAAAAGGTGTACTAATAAAAAGATTTATTTTTGTCAAAATCTATTTAATAGACAAATAGTAAGTTATAGGTTATTAGTGTTATTACTTATAATTTGAGTTATAATGTTAATATGCATATAATTCAATAATTATTTGCATACCTATAAATGTTTATTTATTTCAGTGGTATTTTATTCAATAATTTATTATAAATACTGGAATTTTCTTTGTTTAAGTTGATTCTATTTAAAAAAAAAAAAAATGTAGTAAATGGAATTTTTAAAATAAATATTAAATAAGCATATTGGCTAAAAATGGTTTATGTAGCAACCACTGCATTTTTGGTCTATCACTAATAATCAATTATATTTTATGTTATCTAACTGGAGTAGTTGTTAAACAATTAATTCAAAGGTTGTAATAAAAAGTAGGTATAAGATAAGATGCAATATATACATGAATAGACAAATAGAGCTAAATCATAATAATTAATAAATAAAAACCAGATATAAATATTAACTTACAATTAATTTATATTATATTATAATTTTTATTTAAGTATAATATTATAAATTAATAGCACATATATTTTTGGCAAAACTATGATACATAAATTATAGCTGAATTATAATTAATTGAACTAATTCATTATCACAAATAAAAAATAAAATACACATTTTTGAGAATATTGAGTAAATAAATTATATTCAAATAAGTATTGGTAATATACTCGTATTCTATTTAAATGTAGAATAAATTCCTTCATATTATATTTTGGTAATGTACAGTAAGAAATAAGAATATGGTTATTGACTATATTTTTCTAAAAGTCAGCACAAAAATCAAATAACCATAAGTTGTTATATCTATTTTTGTAAATTATAGATAAAAAAAAATATATATAATTGAGTACTTTTTTGATAACAGAATTTAACAAGTGTTTTCAATGATTTAAATATTATTTAAAAAGGAAGTTAATAATTTTGTATTGAATAATGTGCTAAGTACTCAAGTGCTCTTTGTTATACTTATATTTAGCCTAAACAAAACACTTATATTGGACAAATATCTATTATGTATATTGTGTTAGTAAGTTTATAATATTATGTACATTAAAAATAATTTAAAATATCCAAGGAAGCATATTCACTTTAGTTTTTGATAAGATTGTTTATTGTGTAAAAACCTCATTAATATTGAGTTGAGTATCCATAATCAGTGTACTTGCCAATAATTTATATATTAAGTGTTCCAACAACTAATACAATTATTTTTTAAGTATATTCATCAGTTAACTGATTGTTCTTTTAATTTGTAGTACGTTTATCTAAGATGATAAATAATTATATAAATTGTTTGTCATTACAACATACCAAGTTAAACAAGTGACAAATATTTGGCAAGCACACCAATTGTGATGACCCAGCTTTTTATATAATATTTTTGGATCCAATATAAAGGACACAAATCTACTAATGAATACAATTACAATTTTTGGTCATATTATAACTTATAAGGATAATTTTAATTTGGTTTTAGAACTAAAAAATAATAAAGAAAAAATGATAAAAAGTAAATATATAGAAATAAACTATGAAATTAAAACTTATAAAATAAATTTTGAGCTTAATATATTTTCTTTACTTTTTTTACTATTCTTATACAAGTATTCTTTAATGTTGAATCTTAAGACATAATAGATAATATTATTTTCAGTATTTAATTTGTTTATTTTTGGATTTTTAAGACAGATTTTATACCATATTTCAATATAACCATAGCATATTATGTTTAAAAAATTACAAAAATTAACAATTAACTCAAATTGTATCATTATTTTGTTCGTAATATAATACTAAAAATCACCACTATCATAATAGTTAACATTAATGCTTCTAACAGTAAATAGCATATTGTATAATGTACACATCCATTTAAAATTTATAATTATATATATAGAGAGATTCACAAAGTCATTTCGTTCGTTTTTAATAAGCTACCTATCAGTATTAGCCGATGACAACATCTATTTTTTTTTAGAAATTGCACTTCTTCGACTAACACGTCCACAAAACAAACCAACTATGAATATTAGTCCCATAAAAGTGAACAAGACGACTATTAGGTATTTCTTAGAAGGTGATTTGGCGACTTGTCCATATAATTGTTGTAAGCTCTCAGGATAAATCTACAAAATTAAATTAAATTATTACAATTGCATTTAAATACATGACTGAGAATCATGAAGTTCATACTATTATATTAGTGAGAATCAAAAATTGTTTATATCACTGTTTTCACTATAATACAAATAAACAAGTAATTATATTAAAATTAGGGCTCAAGACTTATGTGTTTGCATATTTTTGTTTTTTTTTCTCTATAAATGCTTATTTTAGACATTTATTAATATTCTCATACATTTGTAATTATTTACACAAAAAATCTAATTTTTCATAAAGTAAATACATTTTAAAATAATTATTTGATTTAAATTATAATCATTATCTATCAGTGGATAGATATGACCATATAAATTATACAATTATGATAATGATCATATTAAAAACATATCTAAAGAGGACATTGTACTTACATATGTCTCCGTCTTACCAATACATATCATACCAAAATATGTTTAGTAGTTGTAATTTTATATGTTTAACTTAAATAATAAAATGAAATGACCTTTAAATAAATTTAAGGATAAAAATCTGTGTTCTATTGTTGTTTTTGTATGATATTTTAATTTTTAAGAGAGTTACAAGTTTGTAAAATTTTAATATTTATAATTGCTCTTAGTTCACTAAAAATTAAGATATTTAAAAAACCGATGATAATTTATAAATAATATTCATACCTTTAATCTATTAATAATAAGTCAATTCACTCTAATATTTAAGCTAAGCACACAACATTGGAACTGCTGAACATTATATGATATGCATTAATAAGACGGAAAAACACAAGCGACTATGACGGTCTCTTAACATATCACATTACATGCTCAATAAAAGCTTATTTAATTACTTTGTATTTTTATCTCGTTTTTTATTTATTAATACTGTAATCAGTACCTACATCAGTAACAATAAACCATGTAAATAGTATCATTTGTACATTTGTCGTTTATGTTATTGTGTTATTAATATATTTAATATATTTTTTTTGTAAATATTTTAAGAAAAAATTCCAAACAAGGCTCGATTACATATTTTAGTAGATCTGTTTGTTGTAATCAGTTTATATGTATGGGTCATATTTTTATGATTTTAAGCTCATGACTTGAGCCCTGATTATAAGTTTAATTTAGTGGAATGCTATATCAAAATTATACTTTTAAAAAACAAGTAATAACTTTCTAACCAATGCTTTAGCGTTTTTAAACATTTCCATCCTCTGCAACAGCATGTCATGACACTTGGCACTGAGTGTTTTAGTTTTGGATTGAACAACAGATTGTAAGCATTGTAAATCTGTTCAAAAATAAAAATATTTTATTATCAATCAAATGACATTTGTAGATAATTTTTGTGATTCTGAAAAAAAAATATATATAAAGATCTACAATAGAAAACCACAATTTAACTACTTTATTATAATGATTTATAGTTTTTTAAAACCATATTCTATATCAAAATTAATTTGAAAAATTTAAACTAATGTTAGTTATAAATTAATGGTCTACTTTATTGTTTATAGATGTTTAAATTTAAATTTAAGAAAAGAAAAGTAATATATATATACTTTAAGAAATTTAACTGCATTACTCTGATCCATTGAAGATTAATTATTAATTAAACTTAAACAATGTGTAATTTTTTCAATTATACATAAACAACTACAAAATATTATAAGAAACAAAAATAAAGAATAACATTTGAACATTTCTTAATTTTTACTATTTATATTCTAAACAATTATAAAAATTAAAAATTGATAATATAAGTATTTTTTACATTAAAATAGCACTTGATATAAATTAAATTAATATTACATTATCATAAAAAACTTACGTCTTCCGGCTCCCTGAGGGACTTCATCACAGTACTTAGTAATATCTAAAAAACATGCTCGTTGTAACAAAGGATCAACATTTATATCAGCTTTGGATTCTTCAATCAATCCAGCTACTTCCAAACGACAAGCCCGACTATCTATTAACCCATGACTCAATGCTTGTTTTAAACATTCTTCCACTTGACCAGAATCCTCTAGATCACCATTGCCTTCATTGTGTTCTTCTTTTCGGCAAAGCTCTTTAATCTATTTGTAAAACCAAAACAAATACATTTTTTTTTCATACACAAAATAGGTGATAATTCTTAAAATACTTCAGTTGTACAAAGACTTCGTAACAATGGATTTAATTTGTAATTTAATGCAGATTCACGTAAAGTAACAGATACTTGTTTCTCGCATTCTGGTTTAAGTTTTCTTTGCCGAAACTTTTCCTAAACATTTTATTAATGATATTTAATCTAAAATCAATATATATATATATAAATCAATAAGGACAAACTTTTAAACATTGTAACACTTTGCCATTATACTCCGATTCTGGGCGTAATTTAGCCAATACTTGACTACAATACAAATTTATGTCTGTTTGACAACTATGATGCAGTGCTGGATCTAGTCTATAATCATCACTTTGTTCAATCATACGTTGAATTACAAGGGATTGACATTGTTTTTCAAACGTAATATCATGTTTGAATTTCTATAACAATTTTTAATTATTTATAGTTTTTCAAATAATAATCAAACATTAACAAAAAAATAAACAAATAACATAATATGATATATTTTATTAAAAATATACTTGATACACACTTATCCATAAATAATACCTTTAGACAGCTCAAAGCCCGGGAGGTATTTTCTTCTTTACAATAAAGTTGCAACATTTTGTGGCATTTTGTTAACAATACATAATCTGATGAACTGTCGGTCAAATCTTGCCTTTGAATCAAAAATATTACTCGGTGACATTGGTCTGACAATAAGCTTTTGTTCATTTCAAGACATACTAAAACCTAAGATAAAGGATAAATGGTATAAGATCAACAACTAAAACTATGTTTTGTGTTTATTTTACCTGTGCTGAACCAGATTCCATATTAGAACAGTGTTTAGCAATATCATCTTGACAAGCTTTTTTTAAAACCGGATCTAAATCTAAGAATTCTCGTTGTTGCAATAATTGAGCACGTAATTGCTGTCGGCACGGTTTTGTTACCTTATGTTTAGAGTCGGTTATAGTATCATTACGTACTACTTCACTTAAACATGCAACAACCTAAAAAATAAAATCAACCATGCATAAGTTCAGATAGTCTGGATGCTTATATTTTATTATACCAAGCAATATAATTCTACATACCTCTGGTTTGGTACGAGACTTGGGACAATACCTAATAACAGTTGACCGACAAGCTTCTTTAAACGATAAAGTAAAACGATAATCATTCATAGATATTAATTGAAAATGCTCCACAGCAGCACGACATTTTAATTCTGTTTTCATTTCTGGATTGTTTTTATTTTTGATCAAACAATCCATAACATCATTTTTACCAATTTCATCTTTAGATAAAAGTTCAGCCTAAAATTAAGAAAAATTAAAAATAATAATAATAATTAGTAATTAGTAATTATGTTTTGATTTACCGAACAAAATTGTTGAATGAATGGTTTACAATGTAATCTAATAACAGGGTTTAGCTGGATATCTTCAGCTTGTGCTTCTGTCCACCGACTTATCGATTCTTTACATTCTTTGGTCATCTTTTTGCTGAAATTATATGTTTTATTTAAAATAATCTTTTATTAAAAGTAATACTTTTTATAAACAGTAATTATTTACTTATTAAAATGGTCTTGTAAACAGAGCATTTCTTCTCCAACACCAGTTTTTTTGTGACAAAAATTTGGAAGATCCTTAATACATGCTTCAGCGATTTCTGGGTTTAGATCTACACTAATAGCTCGTTGTATCATAACTTTTCGTACTTGATCTTTACATTTTGGTTTTAACTATTTGAAAAAATAAATTATTGAGATATCAAAATATTTTAGTTTTATTAATGATTAAAAATTACTTTGTATTTTGCTCCAGTTGAAGATGATGTAAAAGGTCGATAGTACTGAGTAAGACATGGCAAAATCAAGTTTTCTTTTGATTCTTTTATCCAATCTCCAGTAGCTTTGCATATCCTAGAAGCATCTGAATAACATGCTTGATACAATGCAGGGTCTAATGTGAAATCTCGATTAATAAAATATTGAACTGGCAGTAATGCATTTTTACATTTATCTTGGATTAATCCCACAAATAACTTTTCCAGCAAACAAGATATCACCCTAATTTAAAAAAATATATAATTAAATGAAAACATGTTAATATTTAATACTTATTTAAAAATTTAAATTACCTGTTGTAACCAGGAGGTATATCAGAACAATACTTATCAACTTCAGACTGACACATTTCTTGTAGTACAGGATCTACTCTCCAGTCTTCACCAATATTTGTGATGCGCATAAGTTTTTGTAACTAATTATGATTAAAAATATTACATCAAATAAAAATAATAATGATTTAATGTATAGAAAAAAAACACATACCGATTTTTGACAAGCCTTATCTATTCTATTTTTTTGACGTGATGGCTTAGAATGATCCATTAAACAATGAATTGTTCGTCTGCTAACTTCATTATTCCTACAATATTTTTCAATATCATTAGAACATGTTGAAACAACCTCTGGTGATAAATGGTGGTTTTGGAGTAACAATTTTCGATGTTCCATTAATTCAAATTGACAATCAGAGGATACTTTACTGCCTGAAAAAAAAAATATTACTGTTAAATAATAATAAATAATAATGCTTATTTTTTACAAATACAATAAATAAAAATAATGTATATAATTTTATGATTTACTTAAATCATCTTCAAAGCCATTATAGGCTGTGCCTGAGATTTTTAATACCATATATATTAATTATATACAATAATAGAACATTACAAACATAATTTAATAAATAGTAATAATAAAATATTTATCATTTTTTACTACAAATATGACAATAATAATAGTCATTTTTAATTTTTGAAATTTTTCACAAAAACCCATTATTTAGTTTAAATAACATACTATAATTTTTAGGTCTTTAACACTAAATTGATTCCAAATTCTCAAAAGCTTACAAACACATAATTTAAAATCTAAATATAAATATTTATCTAGGTTAAACTGAAAAACTGAATGAATGTTTTTCTTTAAATGTTTTCTTATAACCAGGGCTCGGGACTTACAGCATTTGCTTATTTATATGAATTGACTTAAAATGTAACAGAGTGCTATAAAAGAGTATGTCATATTACAACATGTTCAATTATGTAATTTGAAAGTGCTTTTTTTTAGCTTTTTTCAACAATTTTTCTACTTTTTTATAGTTTTATTTCTGCAAAGTTGTTTTTGATAGAATTAAAATTAAAAATGATTCTTATTTTATCTATATTGCCGTGTAGTCCGTCGTAGTCCACGGCATCGTTGCAGGACTAACTAAAATATTCCAGAAAATTCCTTGAAAAATCCATAAACAATAAGGCAAAATGTTTTGTAAGTGAAGTTTGATTTTTTTTTATAGTATATAGTTTTATTTGGTTTTTTTGTTAGAAATTTGTTTAATAATTTTGTTTTAATATTTTTTGTAATCTTTAATTATATTATTTTTAGCACAGTAAATTATACATAGTACCTACTTAATCATGTAAAAAGAAAGAACCGTTACCAAAGTTGAAAAATTATTATACAAGAGGTTTAAACATCATCAGGTTTGTATTTAATACGTTCTTAAAACATTTCAAAGTATAAGAGCGTTTTTATAAATATATCGAATAATGGGCAATTTTTTTTCTGGATATTAAAAAATTAATATTTACTTGCATCAAAATTATTAACAATAAGTTTTAGGAGTTTTAAATATATAATTATTCCATTTGAAATATGCAATAATATGCATAATGAAATTTCAAATATTGGCCATCATATAATAAGTAATTAAGTAATAGTTTTTATAATTTTATTTTTATATTTTAAATTTGTATAATTCCATTCAATTTTTTTTACTTAATGACTATTTGTGATAGTATATATAGTCAACATTATAAAGCGTCCTAGTGAAAACAAAAAATTTGATTATAAAAATTTTCAATTAACCACCTTTTTGCAAGACAACTATATATTAAAATTTGTATCAACTTTCTATCTTACCATTTAATACGACTTGAAAAGATTGATATGTAAATACATGAACTCATGAGTTATGATGGTTATAATTAATATATTTTCATTATTTAGAACTGGTAACATTTTATAAGAAAACAAAAATATTGGTGTTTATTTCCTCATAAAAAATTATGTACTATCATTTTTCTATCCATAGTTAATATTATTACTTTCAAACAATGAATACAAATCTTCAAAGTATAAATTAATATATTTAAATGTTTAAAGTCAACTAAATATTTTAATATTTTTTACATCTTTTAACTTTACCATTATGAATAGCATTTTCTAAGCACAACAAGAGTTGTGCCAAACGTACGTCCTTATCATCAGATACTAATCTTCGACAGCGGTATGTACGGATGTCTTCTCTACATGCTCTAGTTAGTCCTTTACTGACTCTAATATTACCCGAAATCAATTTTTCTCTCCTCCAGAGTTGGTTTTGGCACTATATATATAAAAGTAGAAAAACAAATCTTAATAAATATATTCTAATAATTATAACCCAAGTAATAAAATTACCGGAAGTGACATTTGTCCACTACCAATATGTCCAGCAAGACAATTGTAAACAAGACCACTACCAGTTGGAATATCAGCACATAGTTTCTCTTTGTCTTTTAAGCAGGCCATATGAAGGGAGTAATCAAATTTTATATTATCTGCTTGCCACTCAGATAGCTTATAAACCAAAGGTAAACATTGCTTTGGAGAAAGTTTGTCTATATTAGATTGAAGGCATTCCAATACACGTCCTCGATACAGTGTCTATAAATGAAATAAGTACATTTACACACAAAATTATTTACACAAATAATTTAAATAATTTTTACATACATCTGAAACGGAAATATTGTAACAGTGAAATTTGTTTATGTCATCTTGACATGAGTTTGAAAAATTTGTGATAAGTCTAAAATCAGAAAATGCTATATTTTCAATTCGCATTATTAAATGAAGGCAGTCATTATTCCTGATGCCCTGTTTTTTGTCAATTATGCAACCAAACCAATTTTTGTCTCGTTCGCAGTTGAGTTTTTCTATTTCATATCTACATTTTGGCCATAGTACAGCTCGAAGATTTTCTTTTGCCATAAACTTTTTTAAATGAGTCCAAATGGCTTTCGGACAGTTACCCGAAAAATCTGAATCCTATAACAATTAAATCAGTAATTAATAATATTTAAATTAATTTTTTCAGAAAGAGGAGAGGGAAAATTTTTAAATAGTTTATTTCAAAAATTAATTCATAAAATATTAATAGAATAAAATGTTTCATACAATTTGCAATTGTTAAATGATTTTTATGAAATAGGTAACAATTAAGACAATAGGTATAAAATATACTATAGACTAATAACCTATGCCATTGAAGCCTGTACTTTTAATAATGAAAAAATTAAAATAAATATAATATACTAAAAAAAAAGTATACAATTAAATTTTAGGTGAATAGTTTAACTAAGTTAATAAGTGGTGGAATATGAATGAATAAGTAACATTTGAATAGAGTTATAACTTATAAGTACTATAACTTATTATACTTCATAATTATCTAGGCGATTGAAATTTAATATATATTTTATCAAAAACTTACACCATTAAGGAAATTGGAAGCAATGATTTTCTGTTTTTGTCTAACATAGATGTGTTCTATTTCCAAGGTACTGGATTGATATAATTAAGTGATAAGTTTTCTGAAAACAGATTTGAATTTGTTTTCAAGTCTGCTTGAAATTGATTTTCCCATATTCTTGATTTTTAACTTCTCCAAAAAATGAAATACGTCAATTTTAAATAAATTGTTTTTAGGATTTTGGGGGTTAATATCAAAAATGTAGGAAAGTCAATCTCAAGTAAACTTAACAGAAAATTCATATCTGTTTTCAGAATTTTTATCACTTCATTATATCAATTGGTACATAGGAAATAAAACATGTCTATGATCTTATATGTTGCAAGCGTGTTAGAAAAAAACATAAAATCACCCTTAAACTTTCTTTTTAAAAATAAAATTTAAGTCATAAAATCTTATTTGAAGTCCCCTAAAAAAATTAACTAATTACTTCTAATTACTAATATATATATAGACGTACAGCATACAATCATTTGTTTTAACAACTAATGATAGGAATAACACAAAAATAAATGTATATCAATTTTGTTACCTATGTAATTAGAATTAACTACTAATACTAATGCTTACAATAATATAAAAATTAGTTAGGTATCAAAAAATTATTTTTTTTTCTGTTCTATACAAATCTAATTTTTGATTATTTTATAAACACCATAAATAATTGTATTATAGTTTGATAAAAATATTAAATATAATACATAACTAAATATATTATAACATTACTACTTATAAAGTTAAAGATAAATTACATTTAACATGGTTATATTTGAAAACTTTATTCATGTTCCTTCATTCACTTGATTATTGAGGTTATTATTTTAACAAAATTATAATAAAATATACCAAATAAAATAAAGTTATTTAAAATAGTACTCTGTCATTGATACTTACACAATTATTATAATTGTTTATGTGTGAAGTGCAACAAGCATATTATATTTTAAACTAAGTTTAAATTGTTATTTTTATTTTTAATTTATCAACTTAACACATTGTACAATATTACATTGAATTTGATTATAATTTATATTTAAATTTTAACACAGAGTGAACAATTACCTCATAGAGCTGTATGCATTCGAGGATGTCGAGTTTCGACACTGCCGCAGTGCCCGCGTTGGCACATCTCAATTTCAAGTAATCGACGCACGACGGTTCGGCCAGCAACGAATCGACAGCGGATGCACAGACAGTGAACGACAGCAGCAGCAGGACCGAGGCGACGACGACAGGCCGAGCCATGGTTACTTACGGATCGCAAAGGGGGCGGATCACTGGTGACGACTCGTCGACAGTTGTGGATGACGTCTTGAGGGCGACATGACGACGCTACCACTTCCGGCTCGTTAAGACGCGGAAACAACGCACAACTACGGCAATTACTGTCAATCGGCGGCAACGACAACGGCAGAGCGACTCATTCGAATTGTCACAAAGTATGTATTGTATTAATATAATAATATAGGTACGGACGGAGGTTCTTATCAGTAATAACGCGGATCGTCGCCGGCACGCAATTTGTCTTGTTATTTCGTATCACTCGTTATCATTTCCATCGTCGTCATCGTATTATTATAATATTGTTGTTGTTGTTGTTGTTGATTTTGTTGTTATTGTTGTTGTTATATCGATAGCCGTAACGGTAATAACAACAACCACCACGGCCACGAATCCAGATCGTAGTGTACTCAAGTACGTACTATCACTGCTGATCGTGATGACAGCGAGTCAACGACAAAGATCCGAAATGATAAATTATTGTTGCTATTGTGTCGTTATCGTTATCGTGCCGCCGACAGACTAAAATCACAGAATAAATTAATCTAAAAAATATAATGAAATGCGGTTGAGTGGGAAACGATAATCGAAAACGGCCAAACCGATAAAAATATACTCGAACAAAAGCTGTTCTGTTTTAGATAACAGTCAACGGCAGCGGCGTTGGAGTCGTAGGACCGATAAACACTACACTAACGGCATATTATAACGTTAATGTTTTTTTTTTTTTTTTAATTAGCTGATAAATTATTTTAATTACAGCGAGTCGCGCCGATGGCCTACGCCCCATACAGCGATAACGACTTGTCGACGTAGGTACCGATTGCCTAGTCTGTGTCTGTCTGTTGGCGTTTTGTGATGAAAACGAACCATTGAAACGGTTTTGTTGTTTGATAATAATTAACAGGGTCGCTGTAAATTGCGTCCCATTTTTAATTTTTTATGTAAATTGCGGCCCGGGTATATTTTGTATATACGTAAATTGCGGCCCGCATATAATTTTATATGTATGCCTATCTAAATATTGCTTATTCGTACGTAAATTACATCTAAGCATTTTTTTAATTCAGAATAAATTATTTTAGATGGCCTGGCAAACATATCATCAATGGCTTGTCTTTTTAAATTGTCAAGTTTCTGTCGATTTATTACCTATTTGTTACGAAATTTTAAAATGATTGTGATCTTAAAAACTATCTATACACATATTATTATCATTAAATGTCAAAAAACACGTTTTAATTGTGCAACACCAATGTTGAATATCATTTTTTAGCAATTTTTGAAAACGAAATTTGAAACCATCAACTACTTTCAACGTTTTATTCCGTTCTTATTAAATTGATAAAAAATGTAAGCTGTAAAAGCAACGTAAAACCTCGTGCGTAAGATCTTCGATCAAATGCACACTGGCTGCTAGTAATATTACATTGGTGAACACTGAACAATAAACATATTATTATTATTAATCAAAAATTAATACTTATCATTAAATTGTAGAGCCGGCCGGAAATCGGAATATTCCAGGCCGGAGTTTACTTACATTCCAAATATACCTGAGACGCAATTTACTTATGTTTTGAAAGTACGTGGACCGCGATATACTGACTCCGAGTAATATATAATTAGGTGTTTGTTATTATTATTGAGTCGATTGAATTGAAATCTTTTCTTTGAACGGGGAATGTAGATAGATAACCATTTTTCTGTAAAAGTTTAAAGAGCGTGTCGAGTGTATCTCGTCTATGAGTAAGTTTGGTGTATGTAAAATTTGAATTCAGTGATAAATTATTGTACCTATACGAAACATGATTCTGAGCGGAGACGAATGTAAGCCTATATTAATAATTATATTTTAATATATATTTATATTGCTATTAAAGTTATTTATTGTAGTATTCGTAATTATGCGGTAGGTTAAATTTATTTTCACTGCATTAGAAAATTTCATAGCGCGTATAAAATATATAGGGTTGGAAATTAGAATGTGTTAAAACGTTTTAAACGAGTGGTTTTAAATTAACATTAAATAGTATCGTAGATATTATTTATATGGAATAGGTATCTAAACATTTTGTTTGTAGATCACGGTATGTATATGTACATAAATGTACACAATGGACTGTTATCCACAAATACATAAATTTATAATGTAAATAATATAAAAACGATGTTACTTGAAACACTTTATAACGTACTAATATATATTAGACTTGAAAAAAAACATTGCTAAAAATTATTTAAAATGTGTTTAAACCCTTATAAAAAATAAAACAATGTTTTAAACGAACGAAACGTTTGTTTTGTATCATGTAAAAACTGTTTTTATCCAACCCTGAAATCTGAACAAATACGTCAACAGTTTCAAGAATCCTCAAGTAATATTTTTAAATTACAACGAAATAACTAAAATCGTTATTTTTTGTTTAAAAAAGTCGTATGGCAAATAGGTGATAGGTACCTACATAATATGCAATTTAAAAATTGATAGTTGTAGAAGTTGCATATTTCTTTTTATATGTTATCGATTTATAGCAGAACAACAGAAGTCTATTCTATATTACACTTCTATACAAAGACAAGCAGCCTAAAAAATTTAAGATTGCACTTCATAATGCATAATTCCATACTATGCTAATATTTGAGAAAGTGCACATCTATTTATCAATTTTCACAAATACTAAATATTTTCTAAAAAAATTGATTTCATTATCTATCAACCTGACATCCTATTTAATATTCGATTATTTTATATCGGTATTTGTTATATTGTCCTTGTTGACTATTAGTATTTAAAAACGGCGTCAATAAGGTGTGTAATAGGTATTTAATCTAAATAGCGAAATGCGATAATAACTTATCAATTTATCATACTTTGGGAAAACAACATAGATATGGATTATACTTAGATATGTTTGTAAGTTATAAAGTCTAATGGCTTTTTCCGAAAACGACGGCCTTAAAGCTTAAATCAAAATTGACTTATAACATTAAACTTAAAAACATTTAGTTTGATATATAAGTGTATTATAGGGATTTCTAGGGGTTGTAGAACACTGTACGGTAAACCATAAAAAATTAAAACAAATTTAAATAGTTTGTACTATTTAGTATTTTAAGTAGTAACAACAGTTAATATGATGGACAATTTATGCTATTTTAGAAAAAAATGAATACATATCACATAATTTGTTATTATAAAACACAGGTAGGTAGTTAAATTTAATAATTTAATATTTTGATGCTATATAGTTATTAATTATATATACTATAAAATATTATGATTTATAACTCATCACCGATTCACAAAAGTTTGTATAGTAACTTTATCCGTACAAGTCACTTTTGAACACTTCTAACGAATATTTGATTTATTTATTCTTAAAATGGTATTATCATAAATTCATAACCATATTTAAAATTTTTTGGATTTAGTATACTAGTTTAGTTTTGGTTAATTTAGTGTATTTCAGAATTTACAGGTTATACTGTACTGTGTCACCAAACTCATGTCTAATATTGATCGCGATCGCGATTCACGATCTACAATTTTGAGCAATTTAATTTAATCTTATTCTGTAAAATATATTACCCGGTTTATTTATAACATATAGTGTCCGCGGTATGTGACTCAAGCAATAGATACCTAGTACCCTAGTATAATACCTAGTACCTATAGTTATTAAGTGTCCGTTTACCCTTCTACGAGCTTGCATGTTTTTCAATAATCATTAAAAACATATAGTCAAGTAAAATACAAATTTGTTTCACATATCGATACTAGTGTATATTTAAAATTTATAGGTACATATTTTGTACATTTGATCATTTTTCATTAATAACTGCATACTTGACAATTATTTACGTATATAAAGGTGTATATTTTATAATTTTAAAAAGAAAAACTTAATTTTAAATAGATTTTCTGGACCTGAGATTAATATGACCATTAATATGATGATTTTTTCATATAAAATAAATATTTTAAAATTAATGTTTGTGTTTTTCTCGCCGATCATTTGCATTGTTACTTATCGATACACCGCAAGCATGATTAAAAATAAATATATTGGAAAAGAAAAATAATAATAAACAATTTAAAATTTTACTAATTTTACCAATATATTACCTATCTAGATATTAAAATAAAAATATTTCTATTTAATACCATGATTTTTATTATTTTTTTAATGTATATTTAGTGAGAGCATAAATGCATGCATATTTCAAGGTTTTTAGAGCATGAAGTCCCTAGCCTTAGTAATAATAAAAATATTAATTTTTACTTAAAATGATAAAGTTTGCAAACTTGAATAAATATTAAACATTAATTATAGACACATTAAAAGTGTAAAGTGTTCTTGTATATTAAATAATCATATTTTTGACAATAAAATTTTATTCGATCATCCAACTATAAGCAGCTAATTACATATAACATTAATTTAAAAATATATTATGCATACATTTTATTTTAACATTAAAGAAAATAGAAATGGACAATTTCCGGGCCATAAATTGGTGAATCAGGCGTTGTATAGTTGATAATTCCAAAAATCTTTATTTAAATAAATGCATACTTTTACTTTTAAAATATTACATTATTAATGTAGGTACTGGAAAAATTATGCTTGTGAATCACTGCTCATATCAAAAGGCTTTTTTTAAAAGGATGATAAAATGTTAATGTTTGCGTGCCTACTTCCATCTCTCCGAACCGTAAATTAGAAATAATTGTTCAAGTCGATTTTAATTGAAAATAGTTCGTTTAATCTCAAGTAGGTATAACGAGCGTGTAATATGGATGTAATAATGTGAGGTGAAGATACTGTGGACTCGACGGTTTTGATACATTTGAATATGCTATGTCGGGAACTTCCTTATATGTTGCGTCCTCGTTCATTTTCTACTGGATCTGAAGTTTTTTATTTTTATTTTTTCAAAAGTTGTTGTTTTTGTAGGTACAGTTGCGAGAGCCATTATGATTAAACTTTAGTACTAATAATACTTATTATATAGGTATTTGCACATTATGATTTGTGATAGACTGATAGCGAATAATTATAGTTCGTACTTTCGTAGTTATTAATTTTGATGATATAACATATTTATAAATAGGTAGTTCTTAGAATTGTTATAGTAATTTGGTAGCCTATTACATGCTTTATAACATATAGTTATCTCTGTATAATTACTTTTTAATATAATTAAAGTTTAAATTTGCAACTTGTTAAGATAGTTTGTACTCTAAACCCTTATCCACGGTGGAATGTAATTTTTATTTAACAAGAAATAGAAAAATTATTTCGCACCAGCTCTTATAGACATGGCCAAATATGCTCTTCTATTGTATAATCAAAAATAGATATATAATAAATAAAATAATAACATTAATAACAAACACGCTCGTTTTGATTTTTTTATAATACATAATAGAACATACAGACGACCAACTGGCAGTCCAGTGGCAGACCATGCAAGTTAAGCCGGCTCCACCTAATTCAACGATCAGTTGGCATGTGGAATTCCGACCATGTGAAGTGCAACTCACCGATTTTGAAAACGCCGATCGTGTGCTTTGTCGTCCAACTCACCGGGATCATTTTGTCGTATCGTTTATTGGTTAAACTTCATCATTCCCATTAGCAAAGTATGTACTACGCTGTACGTTTTGTTGAGTTGAATAATGTTATATTACACACGTTTATTAATCGCACCATTTACAAAGTAGACGAGAACATGTCAAAAGTTCAAAAGCTGCGCTGACGGAGAAGTTTTGATTCAAAAAAACATCGCTGCGTCTACGTCTAAAACCGCGAACGTCGACGTAGTTACAACAACGATGTCCGTCCGCCCTTAAATTAAATCATTAACGGAAAAGTAAAATTATATTATAATTTAAGTTATAGACATAGTAAAGTTGGGCCTAGAGCGAATCTAGAATATAATTATGCGGGGAAGGGGGGGGGGGCGTTCGATAAAAACGGACATGGCCAAAACGCTGTCGGGAAGTCAATGCATTTTATCGACTGCCAAAAACAGACACTCCGAGTCTACCAGGAGGGGGGGAGGCTATCGCTCCAGAGATCTGTGCCTGAATTGGACTCGGGGTAATCATAACTTTTTGTTTTACGTATTTAAGCGGTTAAAATAACTTGAGGAAAGCAGAACGACGTGCATCACTAACATTTTTATAAATAAAAATAATTATTTATTACCTAGGTATATGACTACATGTATTTTAAACATTTACTTGAAACAATGCGTGTATTATATTTTAGTTTAATTTATCCGGAGGATTACTAATCCACAATTAATTAATCCTCAGAATTACTGCTTAGCTGAGATATTATTATTATTTTGTGCTTTGTGATTAAAATAAAATATACTTTAACAAATCGAGACACAGTGTTTTCGTGTTTTAGAAAAGCTAATATAATATTTTTTTACACAGTTTAGATGGGTTTGAAAACACTAACTTCCTAATTCTAAATTAAACAACATAATATAATAAAGGTCCATCTATATTTTATTTAACCCACGTGTCGCAAGCGTGACATATTAACCAAATGTATTTTCAGATTGGTGAATTCCTTGGTCTCATCCCGTTGATTCACAGTCACTTGTCCAGCATGGAAGTTGATACAAACACGCATTGTACCATCCAACAGTATCTAAAGTTCATTTTGAGTCGTGCGTCAGGCCAAATCGACATGACGGCTAGTTGGATACGTCGGTTTATACAATAACATTCAGCCTACAAGTATGAACAATAATACCATTGCGACCTACGATCATATTTTAGATGGTTACAAATAAAATATGTTATTTTTGTTCGGTAGATGAGACTGTCGTTGGCGACGAAATCAATTACGATTTATTAATGACGGCCGACGATGTCCAGTTCGGTCGCATTTCTTGTCCTCGACTTTTGAGAGACTGTCTCCTGGCCAACTCGAAAACACAGAAACAATACCGCCGGTTGGCTCGGTCGTGCAAAAGGAAAAGGTATATTTCTTGTACTACGTAGACGTGCATATTATGTTGCCTGTATATTTTACGCACACTGTAATTATTATTCAATAATAATTGTTGTGTTTTATTAAAGTACCTACCATCAGTAACATTGAATAACATTATATTTTATTAAAATAAAAATATATTTAATATTATACATTTTTATACTTAAGCATGTATAATTGATTAATAAAAGTAACATATTAAACGTGAGACAAAATAGAGCATATTGGAAATTATTAGGAAATAACATTGTACAAGATACACATTCACACACACATGTATAAATTACTTTTTTTTAAATTGTTTATTATTATTATTATATTATTGTATACTTTTAAAAATAAATAAAAGTTAATTGACATGCTTAGTCGCTGTCATCATTTATAAAGTATTTGGTCTTTTTTATAAACCCACCAATTTCCTCTTCAGAGTCACTTGACAGTAATGGCTTTCTTTTGTTATTCTTATCAAAAATTTCATCACTCCCATCTAATTGAGATCTTATGGTAAACTCTGTGACATCTTTTAATAAGGTACCCAGTTTATTTTTAGTTGGAGCATTTTTTTCACCATCTTTGTTACTATCAACTTGTTCTAAAATAATATGATCAGGTATTTTTTTTTGGTTAGAAATAACTTCTTCATTTTCTTCACCACTGTCTTCAAACACAACCTTCTTTTTTTTCATTGACACAATACTTTTTTCCAAATCATCTTCATCGCTGTCTTCTAATAATTTTTTTATTGAAATATTATGACTATTAATGTCATTGTCACTGTTGTCCAAAATTACTTTTATGGGAGTAACATCATCTTCAACATCACTATCCTCTAATAAAAATGCATTTCTATTATGACTAATTTTTTTTTTAAATCCAACTTTTTCTTTACTATAGTTAGGATTATCCAATTTTGTATTTATTGTTTCCTGATCATCATTTACACTGTTTTGAGCCAAAGATTTCCTTATCCTGTCAAACGTTGTTCCGACATCCTCATCACTACTGTCATCAACTTTATTGGTTATATTTGTTTCATCAGTCACAAAATTACCTTCAATCACATTCATGATAGCTATGGATCGTTGGCGAATATCATGTGCTTGCCATCTACCCGGTATACGCCAATAGGTTTCCTTTTAAATAAAAGTTTTTGTTAGTTTTGGTCATTCAATTATTATTGAATTTATTGTATGTATTACCTGAATACTCGAAGGTCTGTGTAAGCCTAATATTTGCATCATTTCTTGAAAATCAATATCATTAACAGCTGTCATACATTCATCAGACAATGGCAATAGGGGAATGTCAGATTCGTCTACATCTAAATCGTCAGCTGCTTCGTCCAAGCTCTCCACTAACCACAGTAAAGCTGTTTTCATATCCTTATTGATTGTTTTTTTAATAGCATTTAATACATAAACAGAGGTTAAACTATGGTAAGTAGGTTCAGTGTCATCATAATCTGAATCAAAATCATTATTACTTTCATCACTCGACTTATCTTGATTTTCAATAGCTAAAAAAAAATTAATTAAGTTTATTTATTATTTTAAGTAATATTAATTTATCTTTGAGTACATTTATTAGAATTCTTAGGTTTTTTTTTCATCAGCACTTTACGATCTCTAATCAAACTCAATTCAATCATCTTATCAATTATGTGATTTCTTGGACGTTTTACATCTAATTTATTCATGATTAAATTTATTGGATAGGTTGCATCTTTGAATTCTTGAAATAATTGAGTAATTTGAACAATTTCAGCTTCAGAAAATTCTCTGATTATTTTTTTAGCTTTCTGAAAAAAAAAATAAAAAAAAATATTTAAAATAATAATAACATTAAAAGCACTTAAAGAATTATATATCTAAAATATTTAAAAACAATTACTCTTATTGGTATAATTTCAAGCTGTTTGAGTTTTTTAATAATACTTATTTTTGAACGGTCTTGTCTAATTAAGTTTTTGCATATCCAAGTTACTTCATCTGAAAAAACATTATAATTCATTACATTGACTGTAAAGATATACTGTACTTAACATTATTTACCTTCATCGGGCATATCTTGTGCGTATTCTTGATGAAGTCTATGTAACTCATCTTCTTGTTCCTCGTTCCAATTTGTTGTTTTATTTTTTTGATCTGCATCATACCCTTCTTCAATTTCATATGCTACTTTTAAATCTTTCCAAAACAATAATTCTATAAATACTTTTTTATTTTTTTTGGCTACTTCGGTGAATTTTCTCATAATAAATATAGCAAAATGTTTTAATTCCTAAAAATGATTGTCAAACACAAAGTTTATTTTAAAATTCAAATATTTAATAATTACAATAATTACTTTATGACTAGGATTTTTAGACAAAAATATTTTTTGAAAAACTCGAAAAACAGAAGCTTGAAACATCAAAGCACTATATTTGCAGTCATACGTAATACGATGGAGAAGTTTCACTATTGCATGATTGGTATATGTAGAATTACTATCAAACTCTTTCAAAAGTTGACAGCAGCTTTGTAAAATTTTTGGTTTTGCAAATCTAAAAAGTAACAGTAATAATTTGTAAATAAAAATGCACAAATTTAAGGATTTGAAAAGCATTAATTTAAATCAAAATTAAAATTAAAAATATCTAACTTTTTTACAAAATCTAAGAATTCAAAATTAGCTTC
This sequence comes from Rhopalosiphum nymphaeae, assembly GCA_036289425.1. Lineage (NCBI taxonomy): Eukaryota > Metazoa > Arthropoda > Insecta > Hemiptera > Aphididae > Rhopalosiphum > Rhopalosiphum nymphaeae. The sequence continues at coordinate 777,863 of JAZAQC010000029.1, forward strand.
TTCTGTTCTAATTTGACCAGATTCCTCTTCATAATCTTCTTCTTCATCTAAAACATAATTTCAATCATTTTTTTTTAAGTTTAAAGATTAATGAAAGGTTCAATCACATTCATGTTAATGTAACTTGATATTAGCTTAATAATAATATATTTATTATTATTGTTGTTTGATTAAATTAAAATAATTTAAAAATATAGTAACAGATACTTAAAATTATACAGGATAATTTTATTTACATAAAACCCTTATTTTTTTTATCAACTTGTTTTGAATTTTTATTAAAATCTATGTTACTTAAAGTATTCTTAACTCTAATTTATGTATTTTTTAAAAATAATTTGTAGACAATTGAGAACATTAAATTAAATGGTTTATTCATGCTTAGAATGTATAATTTAATATCCTTAAAAAAATATTATTCATAATTCATGAATATACTACATACCGACAACATTGATATTTTCGGTGTCATTTAAATCATTAGATTCTGTAATGTTTTCATCATAACCTAAAATTAAAAATACCAAGTATTGTTTATAGTTAAATAATTAAAAATAACTTGTAAAAATAGAAATATCAATTATACCTGTGGTCGTTCCAAGATCAGCAAAGAATATTTGTTTTAAAATGTCTAATTCATCATCATTATTTATCCCCGGTTTTCCAAAATAATTATCTTCAGGCCAAACTTCCCTGAACATACACAATTATATAATAATAAACACTTGCTATATAATAAAATATATATATTATATTTAAATTTGCAAGATGGATTTTAAATTTAAATTATAATAATTAAAGAACATTCCTTTCTTTTACTTGACTACCATAGTTTGTTTTCATCCCTTTTATAAAACATTATATCTCTAATCTATGGTACTCTCACTGGAATAACAGTGCCATGGTAAATTACAGCAAAATTACCTTTTCTAAAATTCGATATATAAACTGCATTAAAATTTTAATATTATATAATCTATGACCAAAACCAATAAGGTACATTATACAAACTGTGGCAATTTATTTTATATGCCTATCTACTACATATAGTGAATGTTTCATTTGAGCATTACCATATTTTATAACCACTTATTTTTAATTGATATTAAAATTTAAAATTGCTTAACACTATAAAATTGTTTGCCATTCTGGCTAAACATTGTTGTAAGTTCCATATTAAATTAAATATTAAACAACCAGCACTTATTAAGCTATTTCTTCTACTGACATAGTGACATATAATACTAATAAATACATACTGAATATTATTATCACTTGTAGTAATCTTTTACAAGTAAAGTAACCAATATTTAGTACATTACGTTAAAACTTAAAATAAATTTAGATTTTCCTTAACATTTTGTATCCAATATAACATAATTAATTAAATGATGTAAGAATTATATGATAACATATAGAATATAGTTATACATAATATGTAATATATAATACATAATATCATGACAGATGAGATTAGGTATATATTATTTATATAAAATAAATTGCTGCGCCGTAGTCTGTATGTTGTATCTTATTGGTTTATTTCACAGATTGTAAAATATAAAATTTTTTTTGCCGCAGTTTACATACAGCCGAATAACATACCTGCAAACTTAATTTTAAGATATAGATAAATTACACCTAATATTCTCAAAAAGCTTGGTTTAACAACTTAAACATGGAACATATATTGTTCAATTTAATTGTTTACATATGGGATATAATTAATAACAAAGTAAAATATGAATATTCAAACTAGGCTTAAATGATCTCATTTTGTACACTTCATCAAATAGATGTATCTGTGACCTACTCCATATTCTATTTACTTCCCTGCTTTGCAGACTAAACACTTAATTTTAATTAATTCTCTTAAAACTATTAAAATTTCTTTCAATTCCATTTCATTCTCAATATTACATCTGTAACTACTCTAAAAATTGAAAAATTGTCATCATTCATTATAATTCTTAAAAAAAAAAAACAATACTAACATAAAATATACAATACTTAACTTAATAAAATTGTTGTTTATTAATTGAATAATTAATAATACATTGATAAAATTAATATATATGTACATAAAATTATATTTACCTAGAAGCTCTTAATAGTTGTACAGATTCTTCCAAACGTTTATTTCTTATATGCATTTGTATACGTTTCATTGTTTCAACTCTTAAAAGTGATATGATTATAAAATAACATTAAAGTACAAAAATAAAATAAAATTTAAAACTACTTTTGATCTTCCATTGACACTTCTGATATAGGATCATAAGGTCTTGCTTCAATAGCATTAACAACTAGTTCTTGTATCTGAATAACTTCTTTAAGGTCAGAACTGAAATTATCCCAAGTATTATTATCATTTTCTGGAGTAACTTGAGTAGCAGTTTTAGATTCTGAAAAAAATACATAAATCATTCTTAATGAAGAAAAACAATTTATTAAGTAAATATAAAATATACTTTTGGAAGTCTTCTTTCTTGATTTACACTGCACAATCAAATTACGCTGTTTTTTTCCTAGATGTTCTAATAGTTTCATAAAAACATGATTTGTTTCAATAACATCTTTGAGGTACACTCTAAAACAGTAAATATGTATGAAATTTGAAGAATATAATGTATTTCATTACAATTTACCGCGAGAATTTTACTTCATCATATAAATTTAACAAGCCCAATAGCAAATCTCTATATTCAACCATGTAAAATAAATTAGTTAAAATTGTTCGAGCACTTGATTCTAACGTTGGATTTTTACTTTGATACATCACAAGGAGTGTTTCCATTAATTCCTAAAGAATACATGAATATTAACTAAAATCAATAATAAATCATAAAAGACTGAATATATGTACTTTATAAGCTTTAAGTCCTAGATGCATACGTTTAGACCAAATAGGAATTTTTTTCTTATCAGTTATCAATTTTTCACGGCTCTCTTCAATGCGTTCTTGCACAAAATGAAATATATTTAAAGCCATAGTTTCACTGAGGACAAATTATGTAATTTATAATAAAACATCTATAGGAAATAATAAAGAGAAATATTACCTAACTAATTTAATTTCAAATCTGTAACTGCGATTAAATTCCATGAAAAATTGCATTGCCCAAAAATAGTATGACTCATCATTAGGCTGGCCTTTTGAACGTACCAACATTTCCTTCAAAAAAAAAAAAAAAAAAAATGTATACTGAATTTAGTATTTATATTATTAGTTAAAAATAGAAAAAAATCCTCACTCTGACATGTTTCATTAACATATTATATGCTCCGTGTAAAAATTCAACACAGAACTCTTTTAAGAAGAGTCTAACACTAAACGCAGATTTCCGTTCTATACCAACATCTCTCAGGGGTAATCTATTACGAGGAGTCTTAAGAGGTTTCTGAAAGAAATAAATAAAAATACATTAATAATTAAGCTTGCGGCTTATACACAATTATTGACATAAAGATACATTTTAGTAATAACAAACCTTGTAACGGTCAAAAGCTTTATTTATGTTAGATGCCATTGATGAAACAACCATTTCGTTTTCACCAATTGATTTCATACCAGAAACAACAAATCGGCCACCAAATTTTGAATGACGTGTTCCACTATACTTTTTAAGCTTATCCATTTTTTCTTTTCGTTCTTTATCCAACACTATTTTGAGTTCATGTTCATCCCTCTGTTTTTCAGTCTCAGTGCGATTAACTGATGCGTTTGCAAGTTCATTAGCTTTTTGATCTCGAAGCATAAGTGAAATAATCTATGACATTTTTAAAAATAACAGGTATAAAAAAAACATACAATTAATTAATATATTTTCTTGAAGTTTATTAAAAAAAAAATATATTGATATTGATTTAAATTCTCACTTCTAATGCATGTAAATAATACCGTTCTTCATTAACTGAACATGTTATGTACATGATGATATCAATGAGTTGACTTTGATGCATTGCCCACAAGACCTAAATATTTTCAGTTATTAAATGTTAGTCATCACAAAATAATAAGAAAGTTAAAATTAATTCACTTGATCGTGTAAATTTGCATCATTATCAGGTCTACACTCAGCATCGTTATCTGCAGGCACATGTAGTATATTACGGACTAAAATGAGAAGTCTCACTGTAGACAGTACTTTTTCTTCTCCCTTTTCATGGTACTCCTGCAATAAAAGTAATATATATTTTAGTGTTTAAGTATTAAATGGTGATATTTCATGAAATACCTAGTTATTACATACATTAATCAAATCAATCCAATAAAGCATGTAAAATTTAATTTAACTAGGTATTTTATAAATTCTCTGTCACTGATCAGTTATAGTTTGTATATTGGATTTCGTTAAGATAAGGCAAGATTACGTCAATAATAAGTGACGATTAAATCTAACCCAAAACAATCAATTTATTATTTTCATTGTGGTAGAACTCGAGCTATATATCGAGTTTGTTTCTCATCCAATTGTTTGCAGTACGCCAGTACACCTAGTTATACATTTAACACATCTTATAGCTGCAATATGTATCTACTCATGTTTTAATTTTTTTATAGAGTATTTTTTAAATTTTGTTTAATATGGATGAAATAATTATTCTTATGAAACAAAAATTTGACGAAGCAATTAAAATGTGAGTGCAAAAATAATAGTGCTATTTTATCTAGTGAAATATATTTAAATTATGGTATCTGACGTCAAAAATATGAAAATTAGAAAAACTCAAACCCGTGATTATTAACTTGTGAAACATTACAATTTGATAACAATTAATGGCGACATGGTGTTGAAACATTAATTTACCTATTTAATGAAAACAATCCTAATTTAAAAATATACATTATGAAAGACGTTATGTTATTTGAACTTAAGAAAAAATATAAAAACATTACTCAAGCTGATGTGAAGTTGTATTTAAATTTGTGTATTCCGTGTCAACAGAAAAAAAATCACAAAATAAAGGTATTTTGGTAAAACCTATGGGTTATAATGATTTTAATAGTCGCTGTCAAATTAATCTAATTGATTTTAAATCACAGCCTGACAGAGATTTATACTTGTCAGTTAAGATAATTTAACAAAATTTTGTATTTTAAAACCCTTAACTTCAAAACAAACCAAACAAGTTGCATGTGTTTTATTAGATATTTTTTGTTTATTTGGTTTGTTTGCTTTTCTTCTTCAATCTGACAAAAGCAGGCAATTTTGTAATGAAGTTAATAATTCATTACGTAAGATGTGGCCTGATTTATATCATTCCAAGAAACCCACGGAATAGTCAGTTGCAGCCGTTGCAGGGCATTAGGGCAGTGTTGAAAGAGCCAACCAAGATGTTGAAAATATATTGACATCTTGGATGCAAGATAATAACACCAACAAATGGAGTGAAGGGCTTAAATTCGTTCAATTTATGAAAAAAAGCCTATCATTCTGGAATTAAAGAAGCCCATACAATGTGATGTTTGGAACTGACCCTTATACTAGCTTATCATCAAGTATATTGCCACACACTATATTACAAGAAATATCATCAACCAAAAATAGAAAACAAAAACAAAGAGAAGAATGACAAAATGTATGAGGCAACTTAAAAATACAAGCAAAAAAAATGAAGAATTTATCAAATGCTAAATTTCCAGAAGCAAAAGAAGGTTCAACAGTTCAAATTAAAATTCTTGATGTTGATAGAGCGAAGATAAATCCTCAATCAGTAATTGCTGTGGTTCTCAAAATTACTGAAGACAATTTCTATCAACTTGGACACAGAAGTGGTATATATAAGATATATTAATTTTTTTAATTTATACATTTAAATTTTAAATAATACCTTAATTTTTAAAATTATAGATATTTTAAGACAGTTATATGCATGTTCCAATCCACTACATATTCCAAAAACATTATATCATTAAACGATGTTCTTCAAGAAAAAAAAATTTTTCTACAATCTGCAGCTACAGAACAATCAATTAGAAATGGACAAGGTTTTTTTAAATGTGCTTTTATCACTAAATGCACTATTAATCTATGTATGCCATAAAAATGGTGTTTTGTGCAATTCAAAATGTCACTAAAATCAATTGTGTACTGATTTTGAAAAATAGTGTAAATAATATAATTTTAATGTTATGTAAAAAAAATTGTAAACAAAAATATATATATTATGACCAAGATGGCTTCCAAAACCAATCTTGTATAAAATATTTTTATTTTGAATGATTATTCATTTTTATGATTTATTATAATTTTTTTAAAATAATTTATAATATTAATAATATTAATTTGTCCACTTTAACGATTCATAATCTGTAATTCTATAATTTAACTAGTTATTCTATCCATTTTCTAGATAAAGTATTTATATAATTTGAATGTAAACACTTTAACGATAACATAATATACATTATTTAATAATTTATGAAAGTTATACATACTGCTTGTATGACCTCAGCCAATTTATTCACTATTACATTCCAGACATTGATGTCTGTAAATGCTCGTTTGTATTTTTGTAAGTGCAACACCATTTGCAAGTAATATTGGCTTTGTGTTTTCTCAGTTGGTGGCTGTTCATTATATATCAATAATGCAGGCGTTGTAAGGTTAACTAACAGCCGTATAATCAAATCAAACAATTCTAAATTATTTGAGTATTCAACGAGTATTGGCAACAAATCGGTCTCCACAATATTTGCTGTTCCAAGATGGCGACGGATTTCATGGTCATCACCATCACGTCTTAAAAACTTGATTAGATCACGAACAGCCTCTGCAATAAATGACAACAGTACAAATTAATAGTATATTTTATACATTTATTTATAAGTCATAATCAAATAATTACCAGAACATTGTGGATCAATACAATACTTTTCAGGACCTGCATATCCTAATGAATTGCAAGTGGCAGTCAGTTCTGCATGAATTAATGCCATTACATTTATTGAACTAGAAAAAAAAACTATTGGTTAACCAAATTAACAATGATTACAAAAGGAATAAAAATAACAATGAGTAATTTTTAAACACAATAAGCAAATGCGAGAACCAGGATTTTTAAAGAGAAGTGGGTTTTGGATTATCATGGAAAAAGATGTTTTAACAACAAAGTCTCCGGGCTGAGCGTCTAGTGAGGACAAACTTTTCTATTTTTTATGTGAACTATGCAACTAAAATATGAATACTTACGATACAAAAATTAAAGCATAACCAGTGTATTATTGGAACTATATATAAGTATAAATGTATAAGTACAATTTATGAAAGTGAACTATACGTTGTATATGATTGATGTAATAAATAAAAATGATGGGCGAAGACAAATGAGTAAAGAAAATTATTTTCAAAATGTAATATGGACTATTTAATGCTTATCATTTATCGTAGTAGATAATAATATAATAAGCAAATAATGAAAACCGCGCCAAAAATATGATTGATGTGACCAACGTAACGGTGACAAGATAACAGCCAAATTTATTGTCATGGAATTCTCACGAAGTAAATGTATAAATCGGGGCCGAACGAAAATGCAAATGTATTAACTTTGAAATATAAAATTCCGGTTATCTTCCAATATGCGGTCTACCTCCGTTTTGTATACTATCACAGAAGTACAGAACTATCTAATATCCACAAATATGAGTATAGTTTATATATGATTTAAATTCTAAGAACCAAACAAAGATGTTTATTGCTTATTTAAAATGTATACAAAATAATTAAATTAATTTTGTTTCTTAAAACAGTTAAGAGTATTTTTCTTTTGTGAATAGATTTGATAACGTGTATGCACTAATTGAGCGTATTATATCATTTTAATAATAATAATAGGTAATATAGTAAAGTCTTATTTATCTGGACAATTTATATTTCGTACTTTAGTATTTATTTATATATACATTACATATATACATTGTAGTGGTTATTACTTAGATCATATACTATGGATGGAGCCACAGCGTATTTTATCAATACAAAAAAATGTTGCCGATATTAGCGACGAGTCTCTGAATTAGGTGTTCGATATGCACATGCGTAACGCAACTTCTGGCATATTTATCCACAGATAAATTAAATTGTTCATTGTACCTATGGATAATTATGCGAGGAGTTGTTTCGCGCATGTGCACATCGACCACCTAATTCAGAGACTCGTCGCTATATCGGCAACAAAATAATACGTTGTGACTCCATCTGTAGTATATGATCTAAGAGTTATTATTTATTTCACAATAATCTATAAACAAATTTATGATTGTGTTATCGTCGTAAGTCGTTGACGATCGCCGCAAACACGACGATAACGATAATATTTGTTCAATCTTCAATGTATTGTTATTTATAATTTTATAAAATCTCTAAAATCAGTCCATCTGTAAGACTCGCTAAGACTGTAACTAATCAAATTGTTCAAAGTAAACAGGATGTACAGCTTTATTATTTCTTTAACGTGAGCTCTGCACTATACCAGTATAATATTTGTATTATTATCTAAAGATTCAAACAAAGACTTTGAATATCTATTTTTTTTACTAGCAGCTGGAACTCGTCCAAAATTATTAGCTGTCTGTCTATTTTGCTTATAAATTTATAATAAAACCATAAATCATTTTTACACTGTCTTACTGTGTCTTGGGTAATTTGAAGTACAGTATTGTTAATAATATAGAATTTGGTATGTAAATATTCTTCAAATGACCTAAAAATTAAAATTATTACCTTTTATTACATTTTTGAATTTTGGATCATACACAACAGTTTTAAATGTTTTAATAACATTAACCAACACTATATTATTACGTATCTTCAGACGATTCAGATTCAGATTGTAACAATTAATAACCATTAAAATCCAATAATTATTGGAAAATTGCTTACTTCATCATTAAATTTATTAATGTAAGTATCTTCTTCTACAGGAATGATATATCCGGGACATCAAGGTGATACTTACACATGCTAGGGGTTTAACTCCATCTACTAAGTGCCATACGCCTATACCATATCATTTTTTGTATAATGTACCATACGTGTAAATATCAGCCAAATCACCCAATAGCAGGTACAAATGTATAATCGATAGTTGTCAATTTGTTATACAAACATGATAAGTTGCGAGTTTTGTTCTAGACGTTCTATCGCTGGTTATATATACATATATAGTGTTTATTTATTGGTCGTACATGTGTAGGATTAATTATTTAAAAAAATATTATATTTTGTAATACTAAATACCTAAAAACTTTAATATATTTTATAAAGATATATAAGAGAAGCTGGAGACGTATTTTTATCTGTTGGCGTAGTTCTATTTTGTGAAATGTGAAAAGTTAACTGTAAAAAGTAAATACGGAATATATACGGTCACGGAACATTCCAAAACATGAAATGTTGACGAAAGGCACTGGCCAAGGATCAAAGTCATCAATGATAATTACAAAGTACAATAACAATAATATATATTATACTCGTAATAATTCTTGCTGCGTCATATCTAATAAAAAGTCGGTGTTTTGAGTTTTCTAAAAAGTGTATAAGCTATAAATATATTAATATACCTATTTATTATTTATGATTTAAGATAAAAGTTATATCATTAGGTCGCCAATCTGTAGTATAAAGTTAAATTTGTAATTAATAGTTGATAATTATTATTTAAAAATAATATATTTATTATATTATACATCTGATTTTAAACGATTTATTATAAAGTTTAAGTAGGTAACTACCTACCTATATTGTGATCGTATCGAAGGTATTTTGAATTTGAGAATATTAACAAACTCATTGTGATTCATAAAATGTAATCATATTAAATGAAATATTTATTTAAATGAACGTATGTGTATATTTTATACCAAAAATGTTAATAATATTATATTATGTTTAAATACTGATACACACAATTATATATAGCCATGAATAATATTATGGCAAGTTGATTGTTTAAAAACTTAATTGTATCACCATGTATTGTAAATTATAAATGCATGTTTTAATATATTTTTTTATATCAATAGTCATTGATTTGTTTTGCATTGGTAATGGGTATTAGTTATTATTATTACTTACCAATTTACCAATAATAATTATTTAAAAATATTTTATGAAAATATGAGTTTTTCTGTGTTTTTCTGTATATTATTTGTGATTTGTGATTATGGAGGTAATTTGTTATCATTTGTCACATTTGTTATCAATGTTATCATAATTTTATCTTGTGTTTTCGTTTCCCGCCAAATGGTATACTCGAGTTAAACAATAGTGATGATAAAAACAGCAAACTTAATTGGATTTTGGATATTTTTTCACTTTTGTATTCCATCTGTCAGTTTAGTCTACAGTCTTTTATTTTTCGTATTGTATTTTAGCAATTAATCAGTGAATTAAATTATTTGGACGGTAATCGATTTGTAAGTATTTGTTGCTTATTATTATGACTAGTGGTTATGTATGTAATTTTTTAATATTTTGACATTTTGTCAGTATACTCCTCTATAGTGCAGTTAATATTACATTTGTATTATAGTGCCGATCTTTATGGTTTTTGATATAAGTACAGTCCAAATACTTAGAATATCTGTTCTATAACTCTATTATTAAATCTGGTCTCCTCTCCAATGTTGTCCATTTCTCTCTTACCTCATTTTTCTAAGATATTGATAGCCCTTACAAAGATAAAAATAAGTTCAAAATCACCTAATAATTTATCAACAACACAGCCATAAGTCAAAAAATGTCATCATTACAAGTAGTGTCATACTCCCAGCCAATTAAATATTTTTAATAATCACAATTCAGAAATTATTATATTCATGGATACCTGTACATCTTTTATCTTGTAATTGTTAAAATATATTTAAATAATTTATTGTTTTTAGAATGCTAATAAAATTAGTAAAAATGTATATAATTTCATAACCAAGACGATGATTCAATTTCTTATGTACATTGATACTATTATTATATTTACAGTCATCAAAAAATTTAAATATTCAATTTTATTAAGATAACTAACGTTACTATCACCTTATACGTGATGAGTGTTTGAGTTAACCAAAACAAGTTGTAATGTAGAACAATTAATATTTTTGAAGAGATAAAGGGTGAATAATGTAGACAACATTAGTCAATATGAAATATATAGATTTTCATCTGATATAAAACCGCTAATCTGCATCATATTAATTGTAAAAGCTATTATTAAAATTAATGAATTTTTTTTATTTTTTAAATGAAAGGTTTATCTGTTTGATAATGAATTTTACACCAAGTAGAAAAAATGTAGCTTTAGAACATAAAAAAGCCTCTTACGATCATGATTTACAACTTTATCGTGAAGTTCCCGATATCAATATTAATTTGGACGAGTTTGAAGAATGGGCAGTTGAAAGACTAAAAGGTAAGACAAAAAATATTAGATATAAAGATAATATTATTTTGTTTTGGAGTTTAAAATATTAATTTATGTTTAATGAGCTATTCATTATTCTGTTTAGTTTTACAAATATTGGAACAATTAAGTTTGAAAGGAAACACAAATAATTATGAGGATTTTACTAAATCTGTAGTTCAAGAAATAAAGAAAGAAGGATTAAAACATATGTATAAATTGGTATGTATTTTTACTTAGAAAATAAATGTATAAATAATGAATTCTGACTAGTATTTTTTTTTAAGTATTATGTATATATTACTACTGCTATAACTATTGAGTAGTATTAAAGTATGAGAATTTAATATTTTATATACCATATGTTTGTGGTTTAAAAATTATCAATACCTTTTATTTAGTCTGTATTTCTTTAAATTGTTTATTTTTAAAATATGAAAATGTGTATTACTGTATTATTTATATTTAAAATCTAATGTAATCATAATTTTTTTTATATAGATAAATGGTGGTATTTATAAGGATTACAATGAAAACTGTGATGCGAGAAAAAGAGATTTGTGTTCACATTTTATTCTCCGACTAATTTATTGTAAAAGTGATGAGTTACGAAAATGGTTCATTAACAGAGAAATAGAATTGTTCAAATTACGTTGGTCACTTCTTTCAAAAAGCGACAAACTAAAATTTTTATCAACTAACAACACTAATTATTCAGCAGTAAGTTATCAAAAAAAAAATGATATATTTTAGAAAGAAAATGAAATAAGTTAGTACAATAAAACTTCAGTTAACGGTCACATCTAAAAGACGGTCGAGTCTATGTAACGGTAATTTTTTTTGGTTCTTCAACTGTTACGGCAAAAATACTTCTATATAGCAGGCACTCTAAATAACAGTCAAATTATAAGATAAAATAATAGAAAATATGTTTAAGTGTGTGGTTTTTGCTCAAATTATTTATGGTAATTATTTTATTGAACTTTTACAATAATACTATGAATATTCCGGGTATGCTGAGTAATTAGTTAATAGCTTGCCAACTTACAAGGACTTAGACAAGGACTTTTTTTCAATCAAAATCTGAACATTAAAAAAATAGCAGTGATATCAAGTCATTCATTATTAGGGATAATGACAAAACTGAGGAAGTAGAAAAGACTAAAGAATCTGTGTGTAATGTTTTAAATTATTTAAAGGTTGTTAATCAAATAAAACAATTAGCTCTTTTTACTCTTTAAAAAAGTGATATAGACAGTTTTAATTTATTAAAATAAGCAGTAATTAATTTCAAAAAAAATTGTTTAGATAATAAAAATTTAAAACAAACTAATATTATTCAATATTTTTAATTTTAATATATATGTTACAGTTAAAGTGTTGAATTAGTTAGTTTATGAAATAACTAGATAATTTATAAAATAACTAAAACTTGTAGGTAATGTATATAATTTATATTTTAACTAGTTATTTTATATATTCCTTGGCATCACTCCGTTAATATGTCAAATTGTACTAAATATCATGTAAAATATTGTTATTCGATATAATATTTTTAGTATGTTCATATTATTGTGTATTTGGGTTTTTTTATGTACTTTATATAGCAGTTATCTGAAAGTATTGCACTTCTATTAATGGCCACTCTTAAATAGCGGTCATTATTACAGACCCCTTCGGTGACCGTTATATGGGAGTTTTACCGTATTCAGTATATTCCTATTAAATGGACTATGAACAATAATTGTTTTTCTTAAAATATCAATAAATTATATAATTATATGAATGCACCAAATTAAATGAATTAAGTATGGGTCCCTATTTTATATTCGTGTAATTACTATTCAAAAATCTGTTGAATTATGTTATGTGCTTATGTGGATTTAATATTACACACCATATTATATTATATTGAAATTTTTTATTAAACAAGATAAATAAATTACCTATTAAATATTGTGTTATATTCTGCAAACAGAGTTATCTTGATTCTAGATGTATTGTTATTTACTTATATTTATATCATGTTGCTTATAAATCATCTGTAGGTCAGTGAAGAAGAACATCAAATTATGGTTGATAGCATGGGCTCTTTTGCTACAACTGGAAACAATAATGAGTATTTTAAAGTTCGCTGGATACAAGTATTGGATTTAGTTCGTAATAGAAAAGTTTACCTCTGTGATGGATTTGCTTATGTCATACAAACTGATGTTATTTCCGGTGTTTGTCAAACATTTCGGTCAGAACTTTCTCAAGAATTAGTAGTGAGTTTTTATTTACAATTTAATATAATTTAATTTAGAAGAGCACAGTATGTTAAAATCATTGATTTAATAAATAATAAACTACATAAATATTCTTTATTATGTATAAAATATAACTTAGTAATAATTTTTTGTAGTTACTTTGATATTAACATTTTTTAAGTAATTGTTTATATAATGTTATATTAAATATATATTCTTTATTAAAATTTTTCAATTAAACTTTATTTAAATGTTTAATGATATTAATAATATACTTTTAGAAATGTTTTCAAAAATTCAGTGTTATTAGTGAAGATGAACGATTTGGTGCTTTTATTAAATATTTACATCAATCCTACATGGGTAAAAATTACTCTGTTACAGAAAATATGTCTACTTTATCTATTAACACTATTGATCATGTAAGTATTATTTCAAGTTAATTATTTAGTCATATGGTATCTGTATAATTATTATATTGAATAATAGGTTTTATTTCATATTTCCCACTTACAATAAAACAGCGATAGAATATAATTTTCATATTTTTTATATTGTTATGTTTTGTTGATTGGTTATTTATTTTTATTATGGCGAACCCATTTTTTAATGTAGGCATGTAACAGACTCAAGTTATAAAGTTTAATTTATACAAGTCACAAATACAGATTAGCAATAAAATATAATTAATTTATATTTTAAATAGGAATAGTCTCAATTAGCTGAGTACAATATGATTATTAAGTTGTGATAAATTGTAACTTACTAATGTTATTTTTTAAGCCTATTCCTCCAATAATATTACCAAATTATCATGTTATTGTTTCTGAGACTTGCCTTGTAATGATAGTTACTATAAAACAAACTTTAAAACATTGACTATCTTTATTCTTTGTTACTGTGTACCTATGAGATTAATTTCAGTATCACATATATGTAAATTCAATGTTTATATATTTTACTTAACTGATGACCTAGTCACAATATATATCAGAAGCAATGAAATGAGACTGGTTTTGACTCATGTAGTTGGTTGAAGGATTATCATTGTAAGTTTTGTAATTAATCAAAAATTACTCATTTGATGAGACTGATTAAACAAAATAATTGTAAGATGACACTCATGTTTAGGATATAATGGCATGCAACATCTAATAGTTTATATTTATACTTAAAATTATAGATTTTTGTGTTAATTATCAATACAATATTATAGATTTGTTATATTTGTTTATCATGCTATAAATTAAAAATTAATTTTAATTGTGTGCCAAAAACATTCATAATGCTTACATTTTTTATTATTATTTTATTGTTGAGATATCTGTTGTTGGTTCTTGTATTAGAATGAAATTTGGTTGCAACAAGATATCTGTTGTTAATTAACTTTTCTTTTTAACTCTGTCCCTTGTAACTTGTTCTTGGTATTGATGAAGTTGCTGTAGTATGCTGATTTTGTTTTGAAAAAAATACATTAAAAAAATGCTATATGCATACAATTTTTAATATTGTGGTGGTCATCAGTTTTTTAATTTATATGAGTAGGTAATGACTAATAATTAGTACAATTTTAAAATTAAATACATACATAGGTAAAAGTATTTTTCGTTGTTAGCATTCTTTTTTTTTTTAATACCATTTTTTAACACAATGAATGTAATCATTTATACATTCATACATTTGAGTAATGGATTACAATAATATTATATATTTTGTGTTTTTAACATAAATTAAATATATTAATTCATATTCTCATAAGTTGTACACAGTGATATAATTTTTGAATTATTAAAAATGGATACTTTCCTTATTTTTTTTGGAAAATGTCATTATAATATTTAAATTTATTCCATACATTTTACACAACTAAATATTAATGTATTTGAATAATGGTTTACAATATTATCTTTGTAGTTTAAACATAAATTATATTTTTTAATAAATATTTACTTTTGTTAGTAATGTAAATACTATTATTAAAACAACTGTATTTACAGTTATTTTTGATTCTTGCTTCCTCACTAACCTGTAGTGTATTGTCAATTTCCATGATCATTTCATAATTCAATTTACTTAAATTATCTACATGTTTCAGATCATCCCCCCTTTATATTTTATTATAGTTATAACATAATTATATACACTTGTGTGTATTTTAAATTATAGTTTATATTCTCTTCTGTGTAATCTTGGGTTGATATAATAATATTACTGTTTTCCAGTACGTATTGTTAAATTTTATTTTTATACGCATAATGTTAATGTATTATAAAAAAAATATACCATTGTGACGCCTATGATGTACATAATATACTAATTTCTATTTCATTATTTAAATCAGTTTAGATTTATATCCGTAGAAAATCTTTTTTATAAATGTTCTTTAAGGATTACAATTCACTTTTAAAAGTTATACTTGTAATGATCTATTAATTATTTTGCTTGGTCCTGTAAATATAATGATATAATTAATTTTTCTTTCCCCCATTTTATTGTTTTAAAAATTACGTTTAAATATATTAAAATATCCAACTATGTCCTTAGTAATTTTTTAGGGTATATGTATATTTATAATTTCTTTAATAACAACTTACTGCTTATTTTTAGTTATCTAAATATTTGTGTTGTGTTAAATATTTGAGACAAATGTATAATAAAAATTAAAGTATAAAAGTTAACAATATAAATAAAATATACTTGTATAATTAATTGTGTTTTGTCAAAAGAAAATGTTTACTATTTGAATCAGGTTTTCAAAAAAAAATTAGTAGTTTGATGTTTTTCCATGTTTTGTGGTAGTAACTAAAAAACATTTTCTATTTCTGGTACAGTGTATCAATAATAGATTTATAATAAACAGGGAAGTTTGATATAATATTAAACTCTTGTTATTGTTTTACTTTGTAATACCGAGTATAATTTAATGTATATTGAAATAAAATTTTTTTATAACATATTTTATTTTACTGTTGAATTAGTAGCAATATATGGAATGAGTGATAAAACAAGAATAATTTTGGTACACATATATGTAGTGGACCAAAAGATTATTAATATGCATTTTGTTAATTTATCAAAAATAGTTATAGCTATAAGGTGGGACTCCGTGGTATTACAGAACAAATTGAAAATGATACATGCATTTGGGTTATAATATATGTTTAATATTAATTAATTAAAAATAAATGCTGTAAAAATATGTAATTATCCATTTTTTGTTTATGAAATTTTAAAAATTAGTCTGCCAAGTCATTTCCTCTATGTATGAAACGGTTGCATGTAGTTTTGAGAAGTGAACATCATTTGAAACATCAAGCTCGCCAACAGTATGGTTTATTTTTAAAAGGAGCAGGATTACCGCTCGAACAAGCTTTGATATTATGGAGATCAGAATTTACTAAAAAAATGGATGCAGATAAAGTAAAGATGACTTGATTTGTATTTATTATTAATGTTAATTAATGTTTTATGATTTTTTCAATTTAGTTTGATAAACAATATAGTTATAATATAAGACATAATTATGGCAAAGAAGGAAAAAAAGTAAACTACACACCTTACAGTTGTATGAAAATAATTATGGGTGCAGTGGGTTTGGACGAATATCATGGTTGCCCATACAAACATACCAATAGTCAAGCTTTAAAACAATTGCTTGAGACTTCTAATATTTCAACTCAAAGTATGAGTATTTGTAGTAATAATATAACTGTAAATTAAATTTAACAAAAATTATTAAATATTATTAACATTTTTGTATTTAGGTGTTCAAGAAATTTTAAATCTGTCTCAAAATGGACATTACCAAATCGCTTGTACAAAATATTTTGAGGCACATAATGGTGTATCACCTTCTTGTACAGCTATTAACCATCCAAACCAATTCTTTGAAGAAAGTCAAAAATTGAAAGGAATTAACAATGGATTTTACAATGATTGTAAGTTTTTTAATTTATTTAAATATATTTCAAGTTAATTCTAATATACAATTACTATGTTAACAGCTCGTTTAAATGATTTATCAATGATAGATGATATTGACAATACAGAATTTGACCAAACAATAGTTGATTTTGTTGATAAAATGGATTGTGATTAACATGTAAAACAAAAAATTTAATTAACATTTGTACAATAATATAATAATTTTTTTATCATTACTATTTTAATTTTAAGTATTACTCAAAAACTAAATGAGTCATTTATTGAATTATAATCATTTTTTTTTTTTACTTAACATTAGCAATTATAAACAAGTATTTGTACAACATATTGTTTTACATTTAATAAAGAATTTTATTTGATAGATTACTAGCCAGTTAAAATAATTTATTTATATAACATAAATACTATTAATATGACATATTGTGTGTAACTTAATCTATTAGATCTTAATATTTAAAAATAATGAATGATATTTTACAAATTTTGAATAACTTATAGAAAGTAGCAAAAAATTGTATTATATAAAATGATTAATTATGCAAGAGTAGCTTAAAATGAAAAAGCTCAAAAGTATAGTAACCTATAAAGGTTTTAGGTTATTGTTATAATAGAAAACAAATATTTTTTTAAATTGACCAGTAAATATAGTGAATTGAACCAGTATATCTAATCTTTAATTAATTTCAACACAATATATTGACAAGTATAGAAAAGTTATAACAACTTCTTAACAATGAAAACAATAGAACAATTTTGATTTTAGCAAAGTGTTAACATTTTAAAAGGTATTTAAATGAATTGTGTAATAAGTACTAAAAACATAATCAGAATACAAATGTAATTTTTCTATTTATTTAGCAAAATACAACTGAACTATAATTAATATTTTTATAGAGTGGTGTAATGGATGATATGCAAGGGTACCTAAAGGTATGGTTTCCCTGCAGTGTCCAGACGCGGTGTCATGACGCCATGCTGTTCCAGTCTTTGACACTGCAAGGAAACCATACCTTAAGATTGCCAATCGTTCTATATTTGTTTAATTTGTTACATGTTTAACAATACTTCGAAGTTAGAGTAAAAGATTAATATATAAAGTCAATATATTTTGTTAGTTAAAACATTTTCATTAAGCTATGGTAAGTATAATAATTATATACAAAAAAATTATCCTACATTATGCAATTTGAAAGTTGACAACCCCAGGGCCACTGCCAAAGTCTTATCATTCTTTGGCTGGAATTGAGGAGAGTATATCCCAAAGATTATTTATGAGTATACCACTGGTTTTATTAATACTTAATCTTAATTATTATAATTATTTTCTTAAACAGTGGAGAGCATAATCTTGAATAACAGAATCGAAGTTCAAAGTTTTAAAGAAATGCCACTCCACATTTATGAGTAATAATGACTTATAGGTGTCTTCGTTCGCTATTAATTGCAAAGGAGTTTTAATTTTTTTCAATACTGAAGAAGATTGTTGATCAGGACAATTGATAGCTGGAATGCATAGTGCCATTTTTATTACTTTTAAAAGTTGTGAAAAATGTTCCTTATATCTGTTTAATCTTATAAAAGTACTAATTCCTATAATAGAGGTTGGATGATTCTCATGTGTTGATAAATATTTTCTGAAAAGTTTTTTTAAGTCCTTGCATTCGGTATCAATGTGAAATGTTAGTTCATCGTATATTTGTTGTAGATTTTCGTGTTTCTGATTTAATTCGCTGTCTGTTATTTCTGGGATTTTATTCAAAAAGTTAAATTTAAATGCTAAATCTTCATACATCATTTTTCTATTACTTAATTCAGATTGTATTTTATCTATTATTGGAAAGTAAGTGTTCAATTTAAATTTGTCAGCATCATCTGTATAACTAACAGGAAATCTCACTTGTGATTCTTCGGTATAGTTGCGATCATAGAAATGTAGAATATTAGATCTTTCAATTGCACGAGTTTTAAGATCCATAAACTTTACATCAGTTCGAAATTCACTTAAAAATTCTAAAAACATTTCATAAATCTCTAAAATCTTAAAGAAATCAATTTCATTAGATACAAATAACTTTAATCTATCTTCAAGTTCTATAGTTAGTTCCATATATTCTATCCAAAATATTGCTAAGATACATATATCCGATCGTTTAATCTTCACTAAGAGTGCAAAAGCTTGGATACGAAGATTTTCAGGAAAACATATGTTTTCAGATATTTGAAGTAATGCATTTACAACTTCTGACCAATTACTAAAAAGATATCGTTGTATACAGCTGTTTGTTGCATGTTTAATATTCACCAGATTTTTAAACAAATATTGTATTTGCCACTGCTTATGTTTAAAAATCATTAAAAAGTTAAATAGTTCATCAATCATTGTAATTAATGCATTGCCTTCATAGACAGTAGATAATGCCTTAATCAAAACTGAACGTATAGAATCCGATGAACATGGCATAATCTTAGCAAATTTATTAATTGCTTTTAGACTAGATTTTAAATCAGAAATTTGTGCAGGTAAGTTACTATCAATATCATATGATAATCCCATAAAACCGTTACGGTTCAAATTATATTTGTCAAATATCATATGGAGTATATCCATTATCTGTAAAGTATTATCTGCTTTTTTATTTATAATATCCAAAAAGCGTTTGACTGGTATACCATCATCATTAATATACCGAATAAAAATTGCTGATTCATCAGTGTCTGGCAAAAAATCAATAGATATTGAAAAAATATCCGCATGCAAAAGTAGATCTGTTTCAATTCGAGTCTTAACTTCTTTTGCTATTAAAGAAATTAATTTCTCATATTTTCTAAATGAAAGATTAGGTGTAGACAATGTTTCACGTAGTTCACATAAGTCAGTTTGTGTTACACATAATTTATGTGTATTAACAATATGCTTTATTGTAAAAGCATCATTAGGAAATTTCTCAGGTGGGTGGGACTTTAATATATGAAGCACACCATTAAAAACATTTTTCAAATATTCTAGTTCTGAATTTTTCCTTTTTCTTCTCCTTTGATCCATTACTGGTAATTTTTCTGACAAATTTTTTTTAGTTTTCCAAAATATATTTTTATTGGTTTTTAAGAATTCTATTTTTTATTTTTTTAATAATAAAATAGAGTCATCGAATTATCTATAATTGATATAGCTCGATCGGTTCTAAAAAAAATAAAAATAAATATATAATATTTAATATTGTTGAAGAAATTAAAATTAAATAACTTAATAATTTGTAATGAAAATTCATAATATCTAAACAATTTTTATACAACACATTCAAATTACTAATTAAATGATTTTTAATACATTTTTATCTAGAAGGTATCAATAAAAGTTTTTTTTTTTTAATTATATTATTATTTAGAATTTAGACTTAAATACCTAGTGAAATTAAAAAAAAAAATGAAACAAAATACCAACATTTAAAAAGAAAAAAGAACATTATTTGAAATTTGTGGTATTATACTTGTAGGACACAGTTTGAAAACCCTATAGGCTATAGATACTAGATATAATATCATATCCATTAAAGTGATAAGTACATAATAGTGTTAAAATATGAGATTATCAAAACAATACAGCGTAGAACATTATATTTGTCATTAACTCATATGTTAGGTACAACAAATTTTGAATTGTCTAATTTATAATTTATAATTTTCTAAACATAAAAACTCTACAACATAAGCTGAAACAAGATATATGCAAATATAAATAATTCACTAAACTAATAAATTATATAAAATGAGATCTGTATTAATTTATACAAAATCTCATGAAAGATATTCAATAATTATTTGATGATAATTTTCCAATAATAAAATAAAAGTATACAACATTTTTATTAAAATATATAAATCCTCTATCTAATTTAATTATCAATTTATTTTAATATGAAATATTTTCGATTTTTTGTTTCATCTGTCTTAAGTAATTATCTAAATGTATATAATACATATAAATTCATATAAATTTAGAAATATCAATGTTGATGAATTTTTTATGTTAAATATTTCCTTAAATGTATTTAAGTTAAGTAAGCTCAAATTTTAATATTTCAAATATACATTATGTAGCTTAAGATCTTGAAATTGGATAACTTTAATATAATTTATAATTTAATTAATCTATTGGTACTATGAGTGTGTTAATATATATTTAATAAACCTTTTTCATCTAAAGCTCAAGCAGTAGGAGTTTTGTAATTTTATAGTATCATAGATTATGTACTTGTGTATAATTAATAACTAATAAACAATTATTTTGTTTCATACAAGTATAGTTAATATTTATGAGGGTAATAAATAGTAGGTAAATATCATTAATTAATTAATGATCTATTCAAATATCAACATTGTTAGTTAGTTACATAGTAAACACAGGTAATTAAAGCATTAGTATACAATATTTGAAACCAAATTATTAAATTAAAATATGTTTGAATTTATAAAAAATGCTACTTTGCACAATTAATGTTTTTAAGGAGTATCAACATTTTTATCAGCTTTAATATTAGCTTTTAAGTTGCGCAGATAAAAATGTTTTCATGAGTTTTAATTTTCAATTTACAGTTAAAAGAAAATCTACAGAAATCATTAACATTCAAATAAAAGAACTACAAGCAGTCTATATTATAATGAAAAACATTAAAAAAAATTCTGAAGCCCATATTAGTGTATAATAGATACATATTAGATGAATATGCAAAAACAAGAAGGATCAGTCTTCATAATAGTAATAATAACTAACAGTTGCAATTAAACAAAATATGTAAACAAGTTTTATTTTCAGTTATAGAATGAAGAACAATGAAGTTTTTTTAGTCTGTTATCATCGTTTAGAGCTGGAATCATCAACTTCAATATATATTTTGGTAGAAAAGTGAATAAAGTTAGATCAAAAATTGAAAATTCCCAAATTTTTTTTTTAATTTTTAGGAAAAATAAAGGAGAATAGAAACCTAAACAAGTTTTTAATAAACTAAATTTCTTCATTTTGTTATAATTCAATATTTTAATCACATAAACTTGAATTTTATATCCAA
This sequence comes from Rhopalosiphum nymphaeae, assembly GCA_036289425.1. Classification (NCBI taxonomy): domain Eukaryota; kingdom Metazoa; phylum Arthropoda; class Insecta; order Hemiptera; family Aphididae; genus Rhopalosiphum; species Rhopalosiphum nymphaeae. The sequence goes on from JAZAQC010000029.1 coordinate 800,526, forward strand.
GTGTATATGATATAATTTTGTCTCTTCTTGAGCAATTCATACATAATTGAAATTTTTGATTTTAATACAACATCCCGCATAAATTGTTTTTATATCCATATAAAAATATTAAAAATACATAGGAAATGCATATTTTTTTTTATGTACATTTAAAGTTAAATATTTTTTTAATTATTCAAAAATATTATTTGCTGGGAATTTGCTTAAAATTTCTATGTGTATTATATTATATTATATTATGAATTTTACTATACGCAATAATATTTTTAAAATATGAAGATTAATTTTAAGATATTATCTATTTATACCATAAACCTACGAGTATTTTATTACATTGTTTTCAGGAAGGTGATATTGAATAAATAAAGTAAAAATTAAATAACAATAATATTAAAAAAAGGGTGAGCAAGTGGGTATCGCTCTGTTGTATAGTGTATAGTAGGGATGGAGAGTAGATCACAATTATAATGGAAGTGTTAAATTTGAATGCAATGATAGGTATCATTGTATACGAAAAACGATTCTAAACAAAGATGATTTGTCAATCTAGGATATATTATATTAACTATATTTAAACCTATATTTATATTTTTGATACAAGTAATTTATTTTTCAAGTAGGATTTATGATGGGTTGCATACTTCTCTATACGGCAAGATTAATCAATTTTTCCAAAAACATTGCATGTAGTTATCATAATACATTAATACCTTATATCATACACTAGTATCACAGATTATGCTAGTTTATTTATCTGATATATTTATACTAAATTATACAAAGAAAATTCCAATCTCAACTACTGGTGAAAGTTTTAAATTTCCACGACTTATACTTTTTGAATAACAATACAAATATCTTAAATCGTTTTAGGATATATCGTTATTTTACGCGATTTTGTAAAAATTTAAATTTCATACGCTCATAAAATTTTTTCTATATCGACATTAGAGTTTTTTTTACATTTATTTGTAGGAAAACTTATGGAGAACCTTGTATTGGGTTTTTTTAACCTAAGATATGAATCACAAAAATTTTATGAGTTTTCAACTTCATAATTCCTTGCAAATTTTCGTGATTTTGACATATTTTGTAAACATTTGAATTTTCGAGTTTAAACACTTATGAACAAAAAAAGTAACGAATGATTATTGATTGTTTTTTTCTACAATAAGTACAAAGTACAACTTATAATAAACTTAGTATTAAATTTTAAAGCTTTTTGGAATGCCAAATTTTTTATATCGGCATTTAAAGAAAAAAACTTAGAAAAATTGAAAATTTCAATTGTCTTAAAAAATCAAAATATTTTGAAAATTCACTCGTAAAAAGATTATGCTAATATAGACATTTAGTGAAAATTTCAGGTATTTAAATTGATTCGTTTTTGAATCATACCAAAATAAAAAAATTACTAGTTATGCGTAAAAATTCCCGTTTTCCCGTTGATCAGAAGTGCATAAAATGCATATTATATTATTTCAATACATTATATATTTTTTAATTATCGTAATAGATAGGTAGGTACCATTGTTGTGCGAGGGAGACCTTTTATGTGCAAAATTAGGTGACATGACATTTTAATACTACTATTTTCAGAAAAAAATAGAAGTATGCATTAATATATCCGATGCATAAATATATATGATTTTTTTTTTAAATGGTTAACTAAAAATATGTTATGTAAATAAATTATTAATAAATATAAGCAAATATAAAAAATTAACTTACGTGATTGGGTTACAAAAAATATTATTGAGATGTAAAAATTAAAAATACTATTAATGAGCAAATAAATGAAAGTTATTGAAAAAATCAATTAATAATGTTGTGATGAATGAAAATAGTGTAAGTAAACCAAAAGAATATTTAATAACTAGCATCAATTAAATAAAATAGAGTAAAGAAATAGTATTAGAACAAAGTGAAAGATAAACTAAAAAAAAAAAAATCCATAAATTGGAATACTGAACAATGAATCTTACATTGGTTTTATGCAAAACAAAGGAAATAATAAAATAAAATGTATTCCAAGAAGAGTAGTTAAGAAACAAAGTTACTATAAATTATTAGTTTATTAGAGTCTAATAATAAAAAATTTAACTTAAATGCAACATTTTCTGAAAACCAAATTAATTTAATTAAAGAATTTAAAATTAATTCTATACTAGAATGGGATATTTATAATTATAATATAATTATTGGTGAAGTAAAATGCGTTGAATATTTAAAAAGTAAAAACCTTTTTTGAGTTAATCATTAATCTCACAAATATTATTATTGATCATTAAACTCATTTTTAACCTCTAACACGACATAGTAATCTACAAGATCAAAATAATTGACAAAAGATTTTATAGTGAATATCACGACTTAAATGATCCTAATCAAAGTTCAATTATTTCAGATATACTGTTTTCTCAATAATTTTATAAATTAAAAAAAAATCTACAGGTTTAAATTATGATAAATGTATTTATTTTGAGATGATGATTAGTATAATATTTAACAAATATTTTATCAATATTATTTTATAATTCTAACAACAGTTTAAATAATTAAATATTTCATAAATTTATATGCATTTAATTTATCAAAGCACCTACAATTACGGTTCAATGATATATCTTTTGGTACTCTTATAGAGGTGATATTAAAGTGCACGTATAGCAGATCTATAATGATTGTACTCATTTATCTTGATTATTGACCAATGACTTTTTAGATAACGAATTGTATATAGTAGTGTATAATGTAAAAATTCTAAAACTACAATTAAATTTCCCATAAGAATTGATCAAATAATACATAAAACTTATAGTAAGTAGTATGATTGATTTTGAGGGAGATAAGCCCCCCCCCCTAAGCCCCTCAAATTGCGATTATGTATATACCAAATAAAAGAAGGGTATAAAAAATAATAAAAATAATTTTCAATACCAAATTATGTTTGAAATTCAATAATTGTCAGAATTCACATCTAATAAATATAGATTATAACCAGGGCTGTGAATTTAATGCAATAAAAAACCTTGAAAAATGCATTTAAAATGTCAAAAATTATAGAACAAAATGCACTTAAAATTGTTTTTAATTTAATTTTTATATTTATATTTATATTAGTATATTATACGCATAAAAAATTTACTTATTTAATAAAAAGTTGATTTAATTTGAATTTTGATTTTGAAGTTTATTGATTCTTTAATAATGCTATTTGCCTGAAATATTTTTAAATATTTTTCAGAGATTTTCAAAGATGTTAATTAATGAAATTTAATTAAAAATACCAAAAATGCACTAAAAAAGGAAAATATGACATATAGGGTTAAAAAAATGAAAAAATATACAAAATAAAAGTATTGTAAATGAATTTGTAATTACATATGATAACTCAAATTATATACTTACAAAGCTACTTTTCACAAACATAAAAAAAAATGCATTTCCCTACAAATCCACAGCCCTAATTATAACCAATTAAAAAGAAATTAGCAAATTTAATTAAATTGTAGTCGTTATTATATACATGTAAAATAATGTCATACTTATTATAATATGGATATACATATATACATAATATAATATGATAGTTGGAATACATATTGAAAATAAATTGATCAATATTATATTTTGGTTTATTGTTATGTTAAGCTGTAATTTTGTACGGTCCATTGTTAAAACTACATAACGTGGACACTTTGTATTATTATATACACAAAGTATATACTAATGTCTATAGTTGTATAACTAAGTAGTAATGTATAACTTAAATATAAAATAAAAAGTAAATTATAAACGTTATACAATATTTTTAAAAACCATAACAAAAATGTTCACAAAAATACTTATTTAGTATAATGTGTAAGTAGTACATACCTAAAACATTTGTGAAAATATATATACTCAATATATTATATTGTTGAAAAAAATAAATATTTTTGACAATAAGAAATATACTAGTTATTTAAACATATACAATTAAGAAATAACAATACAATATTTATATAGTAGGTACTTACTGGTTCTATATAATTTGTAGAAATGTAGAAGATACTTAGATTTATCAAATAATATTTAAAATTAATAACATTTTTAATAAAATTAGTCATGACTTCAGACTTATTTATAATATGTGCATGGGCATAACTAGGATTTAATAGTTACAGGGGCTAGAGCCCTAGAAAACTAAAGTTAAAAATAATTTGAAGGCTAATTGAGGCTAAAAAGTAAAACTTTATTGGGGGCTAAATACACCAATGATTATATGTATACTTTATGTATATAATAGTACTAAGTGTCCACGTTCTACAGTTCAAAGTTTTACCTGACCGTACAAAGTGTCTGCATTTTGCCATCTTAATTTTTACTCGACCGTACAAACTGACATAGAACCTATTGTAAAGTGTCATATTATAGCAAGCAACTTGTACTTCTGGGTATTCCTGTTATCAATTCCAGTTCTATTATTAAATATGTTAATAATTTACAAAAATCTGATGTAGTGTCACACTAAAGGGAAGATCAAACGGTTTAGCGATGTTATCAATAAATAAAAGCTACTCAATAAAACTTGAAGAAATTATTGAAAAACTTGCGAAAAATAAAGACGTCTACCTTTTTAATTATAAAAAACTATTAATTTAATATTTGTATTCATCATAATAGTGAAATATAATATAAATAATATAATTATTAAATCATAACTCGTATGTATTTTTTTTCTATTATAAACATATACTTAATATTTAAACCTCCCCCCCCCAACAGAAAATTGAAAATAGGCCACTGGTAGTGTAAATGGTCATTACTAATTAGTAGAGTTAGGATGTTGATGACTTTTGCATTTTTTTTCCTTTTATTCTGTAGAATGCTATCCTAGCTAAAAATTTGTTTCATGTTCCCTTGATGCAGAATATTCAAATTTTATTTTGCATTTTTTGCATTTTTAGCTATAAATGCATTTTTTTTTTGTTTTTTAACGTCAATTTTTCATCTTTTAGGGCATTTTTTGTACTTTTTATACAATGTGGGGCATTTTTCACAAATTATAGATTTTAGGGCAAATGTTACATCCAAGTTTGGAAACAAATTTAATTTATTAAAATTTAACTTTGGATTTGGACTATTGGTAAAAAATTTGCATAAAAAAATTGAGTCTTTAATCCAAAAAGCTACAAATAAAATCGGACAAACAATAGCAACCAAAATGGAGAATGTAATTTTGAAGAATAATGGATTTAAAATTGTAACTAACATCTCTGAAATGCTAGATGGCAAAAGCGCAAGAGGAGAACATATTCCAGAAGATTTAACTACTGATGACATGACCTACTTCAAGTATGCACCCATAACGTCCGTTGATGTTGAGAGAAGTTTTTCATCATACAAAAATTTATTAACTGATCGACGTCGTCATCTTTTGTTTGATAACATCAGACACATATTAATTGTACAGTGCAACAATGCAATATGAATATTATTATAACATCAACATCCCAACACTAAGAATAAAAATATTTTTAATATAATTTTTTTTTTATTTATATTTTACTTTTTAATTTATTTTTAATATTGAAATTTATTTATACTCATATCTCTAATAAAAATTATCATCTATAAATAAGTTTTTTCACTTACTTAATTAGTATTTAGATAATTTTTAAGGTCATTTTTTGAAGTTTTTAGGGCATTTTTGTGTTTTTTAGGTCATTATTGATGACTCATCAACATCCTAACTCTAGTCATTAGCCAAAAATCGATGCACGATTCGGTTATATCCCGTTTTGCCGCGGTTTCATTTCACTGAGATTATTTTTTGAATATATCAAGTATGTATATTATTTATTAATTATTAGCTAATATAACTTATTGGAATGTAGTGAATACATTTGAAATTATTACGTAAGCCCCTCAGTTTTTAATGCAATTTCAATATTTTTTATTTTTTTATTAATTCTTAAATAATAGTTATTAAAACAAGCTATTTCCCTTTTTATTGTATAGAAATATACTGAATTTCTGTCATTATTTTAAAATATAATTTCATATATGTTGATAATAATTATACGATCTTCAAACTGACTACATTGATTAGTTCTAAAATCGTTTCAGGTGATAAATCTTTAACAAATATGATTTAAAGGAAAAATAATTTAAGAATTATGCGGCAAAATGTGACGGTAGCAAAATGGGAACTGATCATACAACTGCGCAACAAAAAAGGTTCAACGATAGCAATAGCAATGCTTAAACGATACGCCCTTTATTTATTTATTATTATTATTATTATTATTGCTAATAATTATATTTTCAAAACCTTAGGGATTATTTATATTTTTTAAGCAACCATTACATCGTAACATAGGCGTACACATTTTGTATGAACATTAGATATTTATACTAATAATAATTAAAGCCGTAAATTTAACAAACTAAAAACCTTAAAAATATTAAAAAAGTATAAAACATACTATAAACACCAAACAGCACTAAAAATCTTATATTTATTAAAATTTCAACAAATTCAGTTCAAAATGTACTTGAAGTATAATTAAAAAAGAAAAAAAAAATCTATCAATAGTAAGATATTTTAAATTAAAGGTATAAAAATTCCAAAATTAAAATTTCAAGATTAAAATCATTAATACCTAAGTCAAACTATGTGTTATAAAAATATGTCTAACACAAAGATAAAAATAATATATTTTTACAATATATTCACAGCAGTAGTAATAAATTATTATTTCTTTATAAATGTTATAATTATTATTTCATTTAAAAAAATTGAAAAGTGGGTTTTTAGATAAATCAATAAAGTAAGTGATTGATGATAGATAGAAAGTACATTAATACTTTTTGAATTAAAACAAAAAAGTTAAGATAATTATATTGTTATTTTACCTGTGAATTTGTAAATATATCAACAATTTAGATACTCCATCTATAAATACTTAAAAAGAAGTCAAAATATTATAAAATATCATGTGTAAAAAATGTTAACATAATTATTTGGTGTTCATACAGTTATTTATTTTTGAATTATAACAAAATAAATGTTTAAAAATTCATTATTATAATATTTTCTCAGTTATTAAGAAAAGTGTTAGTATTTATTTTTCTTTTGACTTCAAATTACTAAAAATATTAATTTTTTAAACAGAAAGGATATTGAAATTGAAGATTGTAGCATTTTTACTGCTCCATAAAGAGATAACGGACAGAAAAAAATGTATACACTAATACTCCCCTCAGAATTTAAAACAGATTTAAAACCTTAATTATAAAAATAAATGACATCTAAAACAACTAAATTAATTTTTGCTATTAAATAATTAATATATTTTTTTATTAATAGGATTAAAGAAAGAATATTATTATATATTTGATAATACATTATAAGTTTTGACCATTTTGCCTAAGATATATAAAAAATAGAAAATGAGCATTTATACATTCAAGTTGACAAAAAAATAACTTTTTTGTCTAATTAGGCAGCAAACCAATTTATTTTTGATAGGTGAACTCCTTACAAAGTGAATATAATATTTTATTTTTATTTATTAAATTATTTCATAATCTTAAACAATTATAATATTATGTTCTTGCTTATATTCATTGCATGAAAAATACTTAAAAACTGTGATTAAAATACTACCTAACACTATTATCAACAAAATATGTTATTAGAAATTCTGTTGTTTGCCTGCATTGTTTTGTTTTAGTAGCACCAAAAATATCATCTGATGCATTTTCCTTAGATAAAATGATTAAATATAAACATGACATAATATCTTAAGTTCTAAAATTTAGATTTAAACTAAGGTATTCATTTGTTTTATTATAAATTATATAATATTATTAGTATTACAAGTCTGGCCTGAAAAATTTTAATACATTTTTTCCTGTATACAGAGTTATATGTATTAATTCCAAAACAATAGTAATTATTTGAATCCAAAAGTTGAATAAAATATTTGGTGTTATTTATTAATTATTATATTATGAATTTAACTGTGGAAATATTTTAAATTAATTCATCAAATGTTTCATAATTATCTAAAATCAAAAATGTTGGCAATAAAAAACATACTTAAGTAATTTAATATGGATGATTGGGATTGATATATTTTTATCTCAGTTTATCATATAAAATAGTAAATTACTACGGGATTAGTGGGTCTCAAGCTAAATTAATGCTATTTCTTCTTTTAACACCACTTAATGGCCTGACATTTTGGTTTTTTATATTATAATAATAAACGAGTTAAAACTAATATTAAATAAATTAAACTGTGGTAGTTAAACAGTATTTAATTATAATAATATATAACTAATGAAAAAAATAATTCCAAGTAGGTAACAAGATTCAATATTTTGCAGTTATTTCTACTTTTATATTAATTATAATCGCGGTGGGTAGTATAGCTTCAATAGTTGTATGACTATAGAATATTATAATAGATTACAAAATAGATTGGATCTATTCTGCGGTACAACACTTAACATTCAAAACAATTTTCACTATTGGTAATTTTTAATTATACAAGCACAGGCCCTTAAAATATTTGATGACCTGGTAATAGCACATTGGATACACTTAAGACATCAGGTTTTTACAGCATTTTATGCTAATCTAATTAATTATTAATTATTCATACTAAGTGTAACACACATTACAACCAAAATATTCAAAAGATAAAAGTTATATTCAATACATTAAATTTAAGACTACATTTATTGATTTCGTGTTTATAAAAGGTTAGATATTATTATTTATTTTATTATTGGACAAAGTTGAACAGGATCATATTATTAATAATTTTTAGTTCATTCCCTACTGGTAATGTTATCTCTTATATGTAACATCATATTGTAACAATAAGATTGGTTAGAATTTTTCTTAAAGTAAACAATTATAATATTCACACAGTTCAGTACAACCGATACAATTGGTTTATGAAAAAATTTAAACACTTATTAAATGGATTAAATATTTCATTTTTTTTTTTTAAAGAAGCTAAATAACTCACTAAATACTAACTACATTGTTTATTTAAAGGTGTAAAGCCTCTTAACAAAAGCTAAGTAAGCAAGCAAGTATACTCAACCATTTTTAGCCATTAAAATAATTATATTTTAAGAGAAAACAAGGCAAACAAGCATAGTAAGTGTAGTATGTTATTGATAATTGGTATAGGAATAATAAATAATAATATAATACAATTGATACTCACTGGACTCAATATAATTGTATAAACGGTCGAAAACAGTAAATGTTACAATGCGTATGTACGCACGGCATTTAAACTTAAATTAGAGAGAAATATTATTCACCAGCAGTAAAATAATAGTATGTACGAAGAGCATTAGCTGGGTGGACGCGGACTTTGGCATCTGGACCGGGAGTATGAGGTTAGATAAAATGAAAATGTATCAGAGAACACATGTTTGTAAATCTCTACGTTATCGGTGTATTATTAATCTATATGTTATACACTATATTATATATACCTACGTTAACGAATGTTCCATTATCAATTTTATGTAGTTTTTATCATTTGTGAGCCGCCACGAATATACGATAGAATGAAAAATTACGTATCTATGTTCAGTTTGTTCAATCGATCAATTCCGGTCAGACCGAACTGCTATTAGTCGGTGTTTTGCAATTACAAACAATAAGAGTCGTTGGCGGGAAGGAGACAAAGGATCGAGAATTCCAATGAAAAATAATATACCTGGTGTGATCCCCGCCCACGTCTACGTCTTCTACGTCGCGTATGCGAACGCAATATCCGCTTTGTACAGCCGTGGAGAATATAGACCTTTTTTACGAATCGATGAAAAAAATCGAAAAATAAAATAAACGACTTAAACGCTATCGTATCAATACTATTCCAAATCGCTTTAGATTCGGTTAAATATAACTGTTCAGTTTAATAAAATATTATATTGTAATTTATTTTATTTATAGTAGGTATATTAGGTTTGATACGAGCTTAAAGGAAACGTAGTTACGATTTAGAATAATTGCGAGTACATTACTAAGTTTGCCACGTTAAAAATGTATTCATTTAAACCATGTACCTATTATGAATTTAATAACAATTACACTTGATACATTTTTTTATTGATAGTATCGTATAGAATAATTATGATGCAATCATTCAATCCCAATATTACACCTACACAGGCGTCCACTCGATAAAAATATTCCAGTAGCTATACTTGCCCCACTCGGTAATCGAGTTTTCAGAACAGTAAGTTGCTGTCCATTTATAGTAGAATAAATTAAACTTTTTCAAATGTAACCTAACTACCTAACTATTAAACTATGCCTACCATAAGATGCTTAAATGTTCGAACTAAACACTCAACAGTCAATTAACTCGTCACTTGTTATATATATCATGTAATTAGTATTATGCTGTATCTCGCACGGGCACGGTGTATAGATGGTAACAGGTAGGTAGCACCTCTAAGTATATTGATTATTGAGAAGGTAACAGTAGTGCCGTATTTGAGGAGTTATTGTTTCCGCCGAAACTACCTGTTTAGGAAAAAGGTTTTATTGATCCCGCTGGCTACTGTTTATTTCCCCCTTTTATATATAATTTAAAATGTATAAAATGAATATAAAATTATTATTATATTTCAACTGGTTCCATGCTTGATTGTTTAGTACCCGTCTACTACATATGTGTTTCTAAGTTAACAACAATTAATAAATAAATATAATATCGTAATTTTTTGTTATCATGGTTCCGATTGGAATTAAGATAAAATATTATTTTAATTCATGATTGGAGTATACTTTGGTAAATATTCGATGTTAAAATAGATAATAATGTAATATGAAGAACACGAATCAAGATTCATAAATTCGTGATAAAAAGTCAGTATGGAAGGGTTATATAATATAAATATTACAAAGGCATGAAATTAAGGCGAAGGGAGCAACATGTATACTTCAACGATAACTCGAAGATAAACGGTGGCGATCAATAAATTAAACTGACGTGTTTGGTCGTCCTCGCCACTAAGGCGTACTCGACGTGTGTAATTTGGTCAGCCGAATTTTAAGCATTCATTACTACTGTAATGGTTACTAGCGGTGGCCGGCAAGGACAGCCATTCGGTCCGGCGAATAGTACGAGTGTAGACGCGTTCGGTAAATATTGGCGGCGATTGGCCGCGCAAAAAAAAAAAACGAGTTTCGCAATGCTAGCATGTGCAATGCACGAATATTGATTGCGCGTTTCCGCGGGCGTTGCGATCTCCGTCATGACAATATAGAAATGGACTGATAGCACAGTGAGAGAGTGGAGTGTAATGTTCCAATGCGGGGAACAGAGATAGTAACATATAAATTAGCCCAGTCGGCGGCCCGTCTATACCGCAGCAGCTGTATTAATAACGGGACGCGGTAACGTGTGTGTATGAGAGAGAGAAGAGAAGTGCAACGACAAAGATAACAATATTTTTGGAAAAAGGTAGCACAAGCGTCTATATTTCTATAGGTCCTATAATGGACCGTGGATAGTGTGGTTGCGCGACGAGAATATTCTCCGCCAAATACCCAACATTTTAGAGCGCTTCCGATTGATTTAAATGATAACTAAAGGCTAGTTCACATGAGAGGCGTTTATAATAACTATACAACTACCATTGACTGTACACATGATAACGCGCGTTCAACGTAGCGATAATGCAAGTACCCCGTCTACGCGCGATAAATCGCGTTAGAATATGTCATAACAATGCATAGATATGCATTGATGTGTTCGGTTGCAACGCGAGTTTTGAAGCGAAAAGTTCTTATTGTTCAATATTCCCATTTGTTCGAAAAAGTTTTCTTCAAAATCAAAAATGGATAGTGAAGAATTTTATACTGATTTATTCATCGACAAAATTGAAAAAAAAACCAACCAAACGATAAAGACAGCAGCTGGTTTTTGTATAATATTGTTGATGAATCAAAAACGTCATGTAAAATGTCATGTCATAGAACGGTAGGTAATACCACGGACTATCATTTAGGAATTACATATATTATATAATTATGAATATATTAATATATACACATACTTGGTGGAATTACATTTAAAATCTACAGTCGAGAGCTTAATCTACGATATATATTATTATATTATTATTATACGTATTATATTGGTTAACTCTTTTTAACCCGCGACATTATTTATTCTGTTATCACTACCAATTTTCATATTAAATTTTTAATAACAATGATAATATTAATTAATTTAATAATATAATTGTATGATTTAATGACTGTGTGAAATATTTATTGGGTCATCTCGTACCATTTTATATTTGAGTGTTCATTTTGTGGTGGGGCGAAACAAATAATATCCGAATTTTCAGATATGCATTTTTTTATAGATATTCTTCATTAGGGGGAGGTAATCTTTTTAATATATTAAAAAAAATAGATACAATTTAGGAGTATCAAGTAGAATGATGAAGTAGGGAAAAAATGTCATTAACAAAAATCATAACGATTTTCATATATAATATCCGGTTAATGATTGTAACATAGTGAAACGACATCGATTTTAAGTACTATCTAGATACCATATACTAACAACTTCTTTTATTTCCTCTAAATACATTTTAGTTCAATTATATATTGTCTAGAAAAACTGTTTATTATTCTAATGACACACCGTTATTAATACAAACATACTTCTTTATTAATAATATTGCAATACTTATTATAAACATAAAAATGAATATGTTGGACTTAAAAAAAAGAAGTATACAATGCTATGTTATGTGTATTATGTATACATAACATAATATTAAATAGTAGTACAAGAGAAAATTTACTGTAATATAGAGACGTTCAAAACAGTTTTCAATATCGAAATCACATCATTGGAGCAATCAATGATATGTTGGTATGAGAATTACTTAGTAATAAATTAATAATTTGCGATTTTTACCGTTTTGGCGTTAGGCCAGTTGAAATGTGTAATGCATGTCTGTACACGAGAACAAGCTCCCCTTCCTATATAACCACATTATCACATTCAATAAAAATCATATATTGCACACCTACTCGTTTCATGGCCATGATTTGCACGCAGAAAATTGTATTAATGCCATATAGAACTACTAAAAAATTCGTATATACTTGTGGTCTCGAACAATGTACTTTTTTCGACATTTATCAATTGCGTTACGAAGTTGCTATTAGTTATTTAAAACTAACAGACATGAGATAACGTTACAATTATTAATCAGTTTTTAAATACGCAGACAGTTATATTATTTTGTATGCTTTTTAAAAGAGGTGAAATATCAAATGTAGTATGTCTACATTTTTTGTTAGTTAGAGGACATCACACAAACCCTTTTTCAATGGGCTTGAAAAAGGCAATTTTAATGAAATTTCGAAAAAATTAATATTTTAGACTAAAGCGTTGGATGTGCTTATTTTAGAACGATGTGTGTTTTTTTCCTGACATCACTTTAGAGGGTGGTAAAAATACCTTCTAATTGAATCTAGTTGGTACTTTAGGAGGTCAAAAGTAAAAAATTTTCAGTAGTTTTCAAAAGCGTCAGGTAAAACATTAAAAAAATAATGGAAAAACAAGAATTTTTACGCATAACCAGTTTTCAACAAAATCGATTTTTTTATTTTGCTGTAATTCAAATATAAATCATCGTAAATACTTAACAATTTCACCAAATGTTTATATTAGTGTTAATCTATTTACAATTAAATTTTCAAAATATTTTGACTTTTTTAAAGACAGTTAAAACTTTCGATTTTTCTAAAAAAATTTTTTTAAATGTCTATAAAAAAATTTGGCACTCTAAAAATCTTTAAAATTTAATAAAAGGTTTATTATAAGTTGTACTTACCGTAGTCAAAAAAATTAAAAATCGTTAGTCACAATTTTTATTTATAAGCATTTAAAGTTCAAATGTTTACGAATTATATCAAAATCGCGAACATTTGCAAGGAATTTTGAAGTTGAAAATTTATAAAATTTTTGTAATTTATATCTGCGGTCTAATACAAGGTTCTCCATAAGTTCTTCATTAAATAACTATAAAAAAAAACTCTAGCGTCAATATAGAAAAAATGTTATGAGCGTATGAAATTTAATTTTTTACGAAATCGCGTAAAATAACCATATATATTACAATTTTAATATAGTTAATAATAATATATAATAATAATATAATATAATGTAATATAATATAATATAATATAATATAATATAATATAATATAATATATCTTACTAATTATCCTAGACTGACAAATCATATCCGTTCAGAATCGTTTTTCCTATACAACGCTACCTGTATAATACCTGCCATTGTATTTAAATTTAACACATCCATTAAAATGACCTACTCATAATCTCTACTATACAGCAGAGCGATATCCACTTGCCCGTCCTTTTTTCATATACATTTAATGTTCAAGATTTTGTGAAATTAGAAACTAGAAAGTATTTTATAGTAAAAAATTTATAAAATTTTCAATAGCAGATAACGGTTTAAAAATTTTATAAAATGTTCCTCTTAATTAGTTTATACTAGAACTAAAAATGCATAAAATATGCGAATAATTATTTTTTATAGACTTCTGAAGAAATTCACATTTTTACGAAATTACGTATTTCAACGACAAATAATGATGTTAATTATTTTGTTATAAGTAAATAATATGTTTGTTATAAATTTTATTATACGCAATGACATTTTTAGCATGTACCTATTGATTTATTTTAAAGCATTATCTATTTTATATTTTGAATCTATTTATACTGTTTTGTAGTATTTCAGTAAGTTGTTATTTATTTAAAAGTGTATATTAATAATAAAATATTCCTATGTATGGTATAAATATATAATATCATTATAATAAAATACTAATATTTTAATAAATACAATGTTTTAAACGGAAACAAAATCAGTCTACCGTACTAGGTACTAAAAATAAAATAAATGACTAAAAACTTTATAAAACATATCATGTAATTCATAGTGATATGACTGGTCAGAAATTTTTGGTTTAAAATCGTTTTTCATAAACTATAATTTATCAATATCATTGAATTTAAATTAAATATAAGTATTACACTAGGCCATTTTTAGGAAATAACCACAGTAACCGCTGCGTGCACTCTTCTCTTCATCTTAAAAATAAGTTTCATTAGTATTAGTAGGAAGACCCTTTCCTTTCTTTTAATCCTGTGACCTCCCCAGTCCCACTCTTAACAGTAAGAGCGTTATCTAGAATATAATAATTTATGTTATAATACAGAGAAATAGTAAACTGCGGAAAATTATACCTTTTCTAAAAGTCGATATGTTAACTGCGGAAAAAATATTAAACATTATATACAATCTGTGACAAAACCAACAAGATACATTATACAAACTGCTGCAATTTATTTATTTTTTACACTTTACATACAGCCATGAAACAGTATATAATTTATCTAATCAGTACATCTATACGTCTATTTTAATTTTTTTACGTAACGATAAATATACTTCTAAACTTGTGGAACATACATTTTTGTTTATTCTTATTATATCTATTGTAGTAAAGTTGTCAAGATTTAAAATTTTTACCAACATAAACTGCTTTACGTTTATATTCTGAATTAAAAATGTACGTTAATATTGTATTCCAATCATATGGAGAATGGTTTTGTCATTGTGTGATGCATTTTAACAATGATAATGTACGACAATTTGATTTCCTATGAACACTTTAGCATAACAATCTCTTTTAATACGTCACCAACGTGTTGACTTTTTTTTTTTCCACTCATCCTATACTAAATTTATAATTATCTAAAATTAATAAAGTTTTTCCACGATAACTTAAGATAAATTC
Organism: Rhopalosiphum nymphaeae; assembly: GCA_036289425.1. Taxonomy (NCBI): domain Eukaryota; kingdom Metazoa; phylum Arthropoda; class Insecta; order Hemiptera; family Aphididae; genus Rhopalosiphum; species Rhopalosiphum nymphaeae. The sequence goes on from JAZAQC010000029.1 coordinate 816,417, forward strand.
GACCATATTAAGTAAAAAAGTAATAGTATTGAATAACGAAAACCACTAGAACGACGCAACGAGTATAACACACGCAAAGTTATTGTATACAATATACAGTAGGGCCTTAGTGAGGGTTTAATACTGTAAAATAGACAAAAGTCAACGGACTTTTTGATTTTAATCATTTTAGAATTAAAAAGTAGTTCTTTATTTAATATTATTGTTAATTTATTGTTATCGGCATACGAACATAATAATATGAGAATATGACAAGTATTTCTACAGTAAATTTTATTTATTCATCTGAACAAAGTTGGGGTTTTTTCTTATTTCTGCAGATATATTCATTTTTCCATAAACGTGCTGGCGGACAATTTGGAAACGGTATATCCATGCAGCCTATTTTGGTGCAACAACCAGGATGTTTACACGAATCTTGTAGGCCATTGAGTTTTACACATAAACAATTTTGAATCTAAGGAAAAATAGGATTTCTTCATTGCTGAATAATGATCGTACTGTATACAGTTAAAGATAATATTAAGTCGCCAACAACTATTTATAAGAAAGTAGGCACAACCTCGTGGACAATTAGTAGGCAGGTCGTCATAAAAATATTGAAAATTAAAAAATAATCTACTTCATTAAAATTTTTTAGAATCAATATTTTTATAAAATAAATTATACAAAATGACTATTTTGAATTTTGCTAAAAAATATCAATACAATTTTTAGTCTTATTTTTAAACTGTTATATATATATATTTATACAACAATGAAAAAAATATAGAGGATTGAAAATGGTAAATTCCCCCTCCCATCTTAGTTTTCGACAATGACTTATTTGTATAAGCTGCAAAATATTCATCAATCTACTCTAATTACCCCCTGCCCAAAGCTGATGTAAAAAATAGTCACATAGTACACTTAAATAGTCTACGAGGTACGAGGAATCTTGAATCTTAAACCTAATTGATATTTAATATTAAACATAGAAAATTAATTTTTTATAATGGATACTTCAATTTAATTGTAATATGTGCTTAATTGGAAGCTGGTCAAAATTCCGACAGACAAAATCTATAAAAATAAAAAATGCTAACAGTTAAAATATCGAAAAGAACGAAATTTTGACAGATTTTAATATCATCGATCGAATATCTACAAACCAAAGTTAATACCAATTTTTGTGGTAAAAATTATCGTCTATTAATATAATAAAAATCTTTTTAAAAACAGATTATTTCTTTTAAAACACAAAGAATTTGAATGATAATTATTAAAATTATTAACTATCTATTTATGAATAAAGTATTATTTTATTTTATTATTACATATTATGAAATTCTTTATTAAAAGTAAGTATTTTTTGCTACCAAAATACAAAATTCTAAATTTATAATTTTTTTCTTTAACAATACTTTTAATTTTAATTTTTTTCATTGAAAAAATAATAATTGTCTACGATTATAGATTTATAGAAATTACAACAACGGTCGATATTTTTAGTTATCGATATTTCTTAGTTTTCGATATTTTGAATATCGTCATTTTATTTTGTCGACGTATCCTACCACACGTGAAGTGGTTCCAGCGTGGTGGAGGGGTGTCTAGGGGCTTGCTTCGCATCATAAGCACATATTATTTTTTTCCAAAAAGTTGTATATTGTTAAAAAAAAATTATAAACAAAAAACCTACTATACTATCGGCTATCGAAGACACGTACCATTATATGGATAGTGGTATTTTTTGTCATTGTTGACGCTACGTTTTTATTTCTTTTAACAACGAATGATCCAAAAACAAAACTTCGCAAGTTTTTGTTAACAAAACAGGAAGATATGTGTTATCTAATTAAGAATTAACTGAAATAATATAATTTATCATAAAATATTCACTATAGTGTTAATGTGTTGCAAGTGTGTATTTGCTTGCACAAGATGTTACCTTTTTTTATATAAAAACACGTCATTTAATTGAAGAAAAATATATTTGATTTAATTAATAAATGAAAAATCGTTTTTATTTGATTTATTAATGAAATAAGTCTTAATTATTATAAGATATGTTTAACAATAGTGATTTAAATGAATATTTTTTTAAATTATTTCTTTAAGTTTTATATTATATATTTTAGTATAATTTGTCTAGATTATGATGTTTGTGATGTATAATCTCAATAATGTTAATAATTTTAAATAATATAGAAAAAAAAGAAATAAGCTACAGGAAGAAAATAATGATGGTGTCAAAAGGAAAACAGTTGAAGATATAATGACTAATACAAAAAAGGAATTGGCCAATAAAAACAATAGATATAAGTGAATTAAAGTTTACCGTTAATTAATACATATATTAATATTTTTTTATTTTAAATCTTTATAGTTTATATTTTTATAACTCTACTAATGTCTAATTTAATTTATATTTTCATTTGTATTTAATTAAATAATCAATCAATATTAATCTATTCATAATCTAATTATTCTAAATTAATTTTCTTAAATTTTTTTTATTGCCTTGCCTACCGTACTATAATATCAAAACCAGACATTGGATCATTTATGGTGGTAAATAACTTAAATTATTTTATTAAAAAAGCCATACTTGATGGCCATTAGTATCCAACTACAAACTATATTTTTCATCTTTTGAATAGCTTTGTAGAGATTAAGTTAATAATCGGTCCCTATCATTTATGCGTTTGACAAAATTTCTTTGGTTAGTTGTCCTCCGGGACAACTAAAGGATTGTTTTTTAAATACTGTTTTTATATTTTCATCTTCTTTATCATCTAACAATCTTGTTATAAAACCATTTTTAAAAGTACCATTATTACTTTAATAATACAATTTATTTATAAATTTATATTTAAATGTATTTAATTAATAGTTATAAAATACGAGTAACAACTTCTATTATTTATTTTAGGTGAAATTAATTTATGGCTTCACAAATGGAAAAAACAACCAATTAAATGACGTCCATATTACAGCTTTAGAATTATTCATGCACAGTGACGAAAACATGTTTCCAACTATAAGAACATTTTTACTAATATTAGCAACTCTACCAGTTAGTGTTGCTTCTACAGAAATCAGTTTCTCTACACTTCGGTGAGTTCAAATTTGGCTTCGTTCAAGGATGTCTGAAGATAGACTATCAGTATCATGTTTTATTAATATATATATAAAAAAGTAGATTATCTAGAATCTAGATAAAATAGATTACATTATTGATATTTTTGTCAATTTTAAAAATAAACGACTTAAATATTTGTTGTAAAAGTTGTTTTTTTTTTGTTAGAATGTTTTATGAAAATTATAATTAAGCCACCTTCCTCCCCAACCAAGTCTCAGGAGCCACACATTGATTAATTATGTGTTATGTTTATTTATGAATCATTTAAACTTATTTATTAACTCCTACACTCTATAAGAAATGTTAAATTTATAAAAATATTCACTCACTAATCTTCCAGTTCTTAAAACGAATTCTTTTCCGTACGGTGTTAATTCGAAATCGTCACAGTCAGCATTCACTGATGAACAAAAGTTGCCTTTGCAAGGTCTCGCTTTTTCACAACAATCGATATTGATTAAAGGAGTTGGCGCAACAGGTGATAAAGTACAACATTTATAAAATTGTCCATTTTTAGTTGCGGGCTTTTGATTTCCACATTCTACATTTTTGAAGTGGTCTTTTTCAATCTCCTGTGTGTTAATTGAAGTGTTCTTATCGTACGCTGGCTCCGTGTAACATTTCTGATATTGCGAAGAATTCATTTCAAAATTGATTTAAAAAATTTAATTAAAAGTGATTTTAAATTATTTGTGTTGGAGAATTTTTAAAATATAATTGTTATATTAAACTATTTATTTATAAGAAATGGAATACCTACGTAACGTTTAAAATATAATACTTTTCAAAATATTGTTTTCAGCCATGTCTTGATCATTTATAAACTACATTATAGAATATTAATCTTATTAATCTCTTAATAGATATACAACTAAGAATAAACATTTATAAAGTGATTAATAAATTAAGTTAATACATAGGTATCTAATAATTAATATATTTTTAAGATAATTAATTACGACTTTTTACTTCAATCGATATTTGTGTAATTTTATAGATATCTATAAAATCATTAAAACCTAGTACCTACCTACTATCTAGGTAAATAGTCATGTAGTCTTTATCTATTCATATAAATTATTTTTAAAACATTAAATGATATATAAATATGATTATGTATGAATTTTTCTAAATAATTACAGTTATAATATAAATATTAGACAATAATTTTATTTTAATAATCATTTTAAATATATATATTTACTATTATTATCAAATTATTAGGTATTAGATTATATGAAATTAATAAATAATATATAAATAGCAATTAATTCTGCTTAATTTATTATCTATAAGTTACTTACATATATTTTCTATAAATTATACGAAGACAAATATAATTATTTATTACCTAATATTAAGCATTTGCAAACAAAGGTTTTATATACCTATATACTTTTATTTAATTTACCAATGTATTGGCATATAATTATGATGTTATATGTTCAGTTATGTACCTATAACCTATCATATATTTAGATGAGTGAATGCTTGCTATTTTATATCTATAACCTAAGAAAAATACATTATAAAAAAAAAAAACGATATTGGTTTGTTTTAGCCCCGCCACTTAGATTTATTAACTGCCCGCCATCCATTATTGACATTGCATTAGCAGGAATTAAAAATTCTTACTTAACATTTTAAATAGATACGATATGACATTATAATAATTTATGAAGAAGAAAAATTAATATTTCTAATGTCAGTAAGGTACAACAAACGTTTTGTATTACATAATATACGACCACATTTATTTAGATACGATATACAATATTGCAACTCTAAATGCCACACAAATTCGAATTGTTCCAATAAATAAATGTTATTCAATCATTCAATTTTTTTCGTTATTTATTCAGTTATATAATTAATAATTTTATAGTACCTACTTAATTTACCTAATAAATAATTTTTTCAAATTATTTATGGTTTTTTTCTACTAAAATAACTGGCTAACTGGCTGTTATTTATTAACAGTTGATAAAATAAATAATTATAGCTGGTTGTTAATTTTGGTTGAGTGCATTTACTGATATCAATGACATTATCAGATTACGAATAAAGTATAAATATGGCGTTGCCATAGTTTGGGGGGGGGCAGTGGACCATGCCTCCCCCACACATTAGCTGTGTCAACTTAAAATAAAAATGAACTGTTATTGTTAATTGTTGATTACCTATGTTTATTAGTATTTTGGATTTGCCGTAACTCCCATTTTAAAATCCTGGCTACCCCACTAATAAATACTAACTCCGCAAAGTAAGTAATCGTGTTAAGACTTAAGACTCTATACGTTATCCATATTTATACATAGCATTCCAATGTTAATAATGTGGATAATGTTTATGTATTACAATATTTAAATGTATACTCGTGTATTATGTACATACTGTATATTATCTTTTTCGTACTCTACCTACTACCTGTAGTATTATACCTAAACACTGGCGCATCCAAGTTGGGTCCCAAGTACTAGGGTAGTAAGTTCTAATCACAGGTATTACACTAGTTAGGGATTATTTTAAGTAAGTAAGTATTTTAAGTAAATATACACTACAAACAAAAAGTATTGAAAATGTTGACATTGAAAAACATGTCATTTTTTCTAAATTATCATAACCCGTTATTAGCTATTACACTTTTTTTGGTAGTTTCCTGTATGAAATGTGTCAATACCCAATTATTGTCTAAGAAAATACGATACAATTTGATTTCTACTTATTTGATACCATTAGAATTAGTACTGCTACAACTATAATGCCGTATTATGCAGTGTCGGTCTGGCCATGGCCGCTCGGTTTTTTATTTAATTTTTTTTTTAGTGGTAAATTATTTTATTCTTGATAGGTATATAGGGAATAGGGACCCATTAAAGTTTTTATCGAAATATTCAGCCATAATTTTTAGGAATAATTTTTTTTTCGAGGACCAGGAAATTGAAAATTGAATCAATAATCAAATGCTTGCCCATTACCTATAATATGAGCAGTGCATAATAATACCATTTTCAAGTAACAAATTGTATGAGGTATTTTGGTTTAATTGTGTTACTGCAAGTTAAGTTAGGTTTTATTTTTCTTTTTAAAAACAATGCAATCGGACGAGACCACGAGGGCCCCGCTTGGCCGACCCTGTAGGGACCCCAGCGTCCCTTTGTTAAATTCAGTGATCATGCAAAATATTGCATACACAAATATATATAAAGTATTAATTTACAATACTATACGTCTATACCTGTATAATAAATAAATATATAATAATGATGAGAATAAAACATTTACTTTTGAAAGTTAACTTAAAAAAAATAATATTATTCTTATATAGATTATGGATTTGTCTTCAATGTTGAAATCCTATAATAGAAATATAATTTTAGTTTTCGTAATTTTGTTTCTGTATTATTATTAATTATTATTTATGGTTTTCATAGTTTATTTTTTAGCGAATAATTTTCACCGCATCAGCTTTGCGTAAATATTATATAAATCTTACCCCATTAATGTTGATGGCGATAGAAAAATATAGCAATTGATACTCAAAAACTGATTGTGATAATAGCTTATTCATCTAATGAATTAAAAAAATTACTTATATAAAAATTCTGTTTTATTATTTAATGAATTCTTACTGTTTCAAAAATAATGAGTTGGTAAAATTGCTTTTATATTTAAATTAATTCATGATTATTAATTATTATGTATTTATACTAAATTATATACATTTTTTATTATGATCCATATTGATAAAAATGTTAAGTACATATATAGAAGTATCTTAATGTGTTATTGAAATAAAATGTCTTGTACATTTTTTGGGGCCCTTAAAAAAACCGATCCATGGGCCTTCAGTGTGACAGGCCTGTATTGATAAAAGCAAATTTCGCATTTCTCGAATAAATATTGAAAGATAACTTTGTTGGAGTTATTGTTAATAAAACGATAGTATTACATTACATTTTATTAAGAAACAAATTAATAAATGATAAAAATGCAAGATTATGTATGAAAACAATATTTTATTTTTATTTATATTACACAATATCTATTTTTATATTTGATTTATACAAAAAATAGTGTAGTACCTGTAAAAACAAAACCCAACTAGTGTAGTACCTAAAAAAACCGTGACCCAACTGGTATAGTACCTGAAAAAATCCCGCATCCAATTGGTATACCAATTTTTAATTCGGGACCCAACTCAGATGCAGCCATGATACACATACATGATACAAGGTACAATACGGTTTTATGAAGTATTCGAAATTGAAATTCTTGTATTTAAATATTTTACATTATATCTATAATTTATTAAAATTATAATATTTTATAATGATTTTAAGAATTTATATATTTAAATATAAATAACATAAATAATAGCATATAGATTAAATTTTTAAAAATAAATTTATCATTATTGTTGATAGTCTTAAATGCTTATGTAAATAGAAAGTAATATAATATTTTAATTTTACAAGGACATATTTAACTGTGATCTTAGGGTAGGGAACAAAATTCATAAATAGTATGCAATTAATTTTTTATACGTAACAAGTTATATATTTTTCTCTATCTTAAGTACAAACTATTTCATATAATCGCACATTTTCATATAAGTAGGTAACTAGTAATACTAGTTTAACTTATGTTTAATTTAATACATTATAACTATTAAACAAGTTAAACTGTTCATTAATTGTCTAAGACAGAAAATTGATTGATGGTGGGGTTGATAATTATTAAATACTACTAACGCGTCCTTTAATATGTTCTTAGTTATATAGATTCATTATGCGTAGGTACATAGACCATAGACTTAATATAGGCCCGTTTGGTGGCGTGTACAGGATTTCATATTAGGGGGAGGGGTTGAAATGTATAAGATAAATACATCAATAATTAAAAAATAATATTAAGTTTTTATATTTATAGTTAATTTTTAAAATATTAAAAGTGTTTTTTTTTTATCAATCCTAAAAGATATAATTCATTGTTTAATATATTTACCCGACGAGAGAAATAGAAAAGAATTTATTTAATGCTTGTTTGATATCCAAGTTTATATTACGATGTTTACTTATTAATGATACTAGTCCATTTAAGCGATCTTCTCCCATTATTGAACTTAGTTTTTCAGATGACGTAACGTTGAAAATTACCTTACATTAGGTATTGTATTCTCAAGTAAAACTAATATTATACGTAATATTTATATACGGTTTATTAATAATTAATCCTATGTCATGCTGATGCCAGTGACGTCCCTAGACCTTTTTTACAGGGGGAGGGGGTGCAAACTTTATACATTAAAATATGAATAAACAAATTACTAGGTTGTAATATAAATTACGAAAATTTGAAGGAAAAAAGCTGTTGAGTGATGCTGATACATTTGTTTCTGGAGAAGCATTTTCCGCTAGTTCAGTTGGTTGTAACTGATTATTAAAATCAGTTTCCTGTAAATAAAATGTAAAATCTCATTTGATTAATTTAACAACTGTTTCATATATTTTAATCGAATAATTTTGAATTTAATAAAATCTAAAATAACTGAAAAAAAAAGTTATATCAGTAAAATTATAATAATAACAAATAATTGTGCATAAAATCTTACAACTGAATGACGACGACCTTGACTTATTACATTACATTATTTGTCACTTTTAAACTTCTAAAAGTATATAAAATTGAAATCAAAATTAATAATAATTATAATTAATTTTAATATACTTATTATCTCATTATTTTGTAGATGTAGATTTTTGAAAAACTTTTAAATGTCGGTGTTATCGTCTACAGCGTGTTTGTTTAATTGACTTTTAAAATATCCTTTATAGTGTATTACTCGTGTTTTACATATCGCAGTCAACTAAAATATTATAGCATATATTCTATATTTCTAAACATAAATACTACTATCATTATATTTTGTCGATAATGATAACATGGATGCCGACAGGCAACAATAAACGGTAAATGTGACGATAACACTAGGTATAATAGTTGTGTACCATTATATGATACAAGATTAATAATAAGATTATAAAATATTTGGTGTAATCGATCGAAAAATGAAAAACACAATTTACATTTTTCCCGTAATGGGAGGGTGGTGAACCCCCAAACCACCCCTTCCATCTAAACCTGACTTAATGTGATATGCTATGTAATGATGAATTGATTTTAAAACCATTGTGTTTTATTAGTAATAATTATTATAAATTATGAGACTATAGGCCACCACAAAGGGAAGGGGTCAGTGAAAACTATGGTTTCGGGGACCGGGTGAAAAACATAATATATTTTTATTATTAATTTAAATTAGAGAAAAAATAAGTCGTACCACTACAATCACCTTATTATTTTTACATAATATTGATACATAAATAATTTGATTTCTTACTATATAATTTTGTATAACAGTTTATTCATAAATATTATCTAAAGAAATGTTGACTTATATTAAACTGCATAAATTAGTGTACAGTACACAAATGTGTTTTAAACTTATTTTAGAATTTTAGAATAACTGACATTTTGTAGAGGTGTATAACAACAAAAATAGCTGTGTAACCAGTATTTTAGGTATATTTTGCAAAAACAAAATTTTTTTATAAAAATTATTTTAAATACTAATATACAATGAAGGTCTGGAATTATTTACAATACCGTAGTTAAATAACTTATGTGAGGTTTTGTACAGCTGTTAAGTATTTGCAATTTTTTATTATGAAATAAAGATGAAGGTTTTTTTTTTTTATTTTTGAGATACAATGGTGTTCTGCATTTCAACAAATTTATCAAGATTTTTCATGAAAAAAAATTAAAGATTATAATAGTTGTTTACTTCTTACCATTAGTAAATCATGAATTTAGTTCTTTAGTTCATAATTCAGACTGGTTTTTTAATGTAATATATTAAGAGTCTATAACAGTGAAGTTTTTGTATGAAAATATATAATTAAATTTAGCAGTATAATTTTAAAAATGTTATAGATAACATTATATTAAAATAAAATAAAATAGTTTGATTCATATTAAATTAAGTATAATTTAATTTATGGATATAGTTGGAATTTCTCTCTTGTGTATTTATCTAAAAATAATTGGATATTTTTGTTACTAATTTTATGTACTGTGATATTACTTGATACAAATCGCACTTTAAGTAAATCGAATAAAAAAATTTGATTTTGTACTTGTCACAAATGTATTGTTGAACTTGAAAATGTATGTCATTAGTTTTTCTGTATTTTGGTTTTGAAATATTGTGTCACAGTATTGCCCATACTTGCACAATTAGATTGCTCTTCACATAATACTGCCATCGATAGAAAAAATAGTATATTTTACCATTTATACCGTGTTTTCCCAAATACAAGATACACATTACATATTCATTACTCTATAAATATTTTTCTATTCTGTTTGTGGAATGTTAAGCTATACTAATAAATTATATATTCCTATGACTTTTTAATTTTTTTTTAACTTAATTAATATGTATTTTGCGCTAGGGCAATACAACTTTATTGTTTTAATGGTAATCCCTATTTTCGAATTAATCAACTTTTTCCAATCAATTTTGATCTATCAACCTGTATTCTAAACCCAAAATTGCTGAAATTAGAGCTAGATATAACTTTAAAAAATGTTTTTAATTAATTTTTTTTTTAGTTTACCTACGTATTTTTCGTTCTTAACGCCATCAAAATTATACATTAATTATTATTAGAGTAATAAATTATTTACTATAAATTAATTATTATTTTATTTTATTATTACACATTATAAAATTACAGAAATTACATAATTACTAAACATGTATTTTCAAAAAATATAACTTTAAATTTCTATTTTTTTAACAACTATGCATTTATTTATAATTTAATTTACAGAAATTATTCGAAAGTCTCTCGTTATGTTAAGTTAAGTAGAACATGTCTCAAATCTAAGTAACATTCATACAAATTTGAATATTTATTTTATTTATAATTTTATATATATTTTGTTTCATCAGAATTATTATTACTAATATGATAATAAGCATTGGTTTGTAATTTTTATAATTTCATAATGTGTAATAATAAAATAAAATAACAATTTATAGATAGTAAATAATTTATTACCTTAATAATTAATGTATCATATGGTGCTTAGAACAAAAAATACGTAAACTAAACTAAAATAAATAAATTTAATACATTGTTTTAAAGTTATACCTAGCTTTAATTTCGCAAAATTTAGGTTTGAATATATGATGATAGATCAAAATTTCTCGAAAAAAATTAATTGATTCAAAAATTATATTATATATAGGGGGGATTGCCGTTTAAAATAATTGAAGTTGTGTTGTGCATGCCCAAAATACACGAGTTTAAAATTATGAGTCATAGGAAATTATGATCCATTAATCTACATAAACGTCCCGCAAACATAATTGAAAAATATTTACAGGGTAATGAGTGATAAAGTGCACCTTGTTTTATACATACGGTATATTATTAGATATAAACAATGTTTATATATTTTCGACACAGACCAAGATATATAGGACTGGATACGAGATGAGTATTAAAGTAATGAAATGTTATACAACAGGCAGAGTGCAGTGGGTATTTTCCTTTTAGCATTAATAGCGCCGTCTTAGTGGATACTTATGGAATTAGATCACATTATCACAAATGTATTAATAATTATATTAATTATAATATGATAAATTAAAGATGTTTAGGTACTATACAGTAAATATCTCTTTTTTGCTTTAAAAATTCCAGTAAAAACCATCTTATTGGATCAAGTTCCAAAAGTATCCACTAAAACGGCGCTAGTAATATTAAAAGGAAAATACCCCTTGGACTCCGCCCGTTGTATAACATTTCGTGGTCAACCCCCCACACCCTCCAACCATGTTGTGTTTATAGGTATTAAAGATATTATCTATGGTCGTATCCAGTCCTGTATATCTTAGTTCGTGATTTTCGTTGAATCGACGTTATCTGTAAAACATAAAAATCGTGGTGTGATTGGCATCACCGTCTACGGTGTACGGTCGACGATGTTTACACGACGTCGTGTCTTCATCGTACTAAAATCATATTATTTTAAACATTCAACTTTAGCACTCTAGTGTCCGCATCACTAAATTACCAACCGTACCACCATTGACGGGCGGCATAGTTGTAGTGATGCATATAAACCGTAGTCGAAACATGACGACGTTTCGCCCAAAAGTCGTCGTCGGTGAAAAAGTGACGTCCCCGGTGCAGATACAACAATATTATTATGTCTATAGGCGTCGATATTAAAATGACGTTTGGGACTAAATGTTGATAACCCAAAGCCAACCTACAGACGCTATAACGCGACCTACCGTACCATAAACATGCGTAACCTACCGGTCTATGATTATAGTATTCGCCTTTCTGCGTTTTAAATGTTTTGATTGTTTTACTCCTACCGTCATTTTGGATCCAGTCTTTTGCACGAATTTGCGGTAAATATTAGATTTTTAATAATATATATAATCGTCTATTTTTTCTTTACCTTTTTACTTCTCCACTAGCTTACCACTCTCCTAAGTCATCCAGCGTTCCGTGATTTTTATATTGTACGTATTTTTCACGTAACCACAAAACGACGGAAAACCACGTTTTTGTTGTTAGCCGCTGTTGCCGTGACTATCAATTCGTTTGCCAAAGTGCTTGATACTTGTCTTAAAGACTACCAACAATTACCGGTAAGATTATGTTCCTTTAACCCATCGTGCCGTCATAAAAAATGTACAATACACTCATCAGCCACGACATTCCCTGCTGATTCAATTTTGTTTTTCAAACGTAAAGCAGCAAATTATGTTCAGCAGTTCCAATTTTGTATAAAAATTTTAATAATATTATATAAATTGATTTAGGTATCTTTTATCAAACCTAAGAGTAAGAATATTATCCATGTTTTCTCATAAATTATTGACAATATTTTAATTTTTAAGTAAGTTTTGAGTATGTAAAATATTATAATTTAAAACTGCACACAACTCTCTTATTAAATGTTTTTATCTATTAGTTCGATTTTTGATCAATTCACTTTAATTTAAAAACTTGCTCAAGAAAATTGAAGCTGCTAAACACAAATTTGCTATGTATTATATTTTTAATATGCAAATAATACATGCTTTGTAATGTGGAATTTTCTTACATTTCGTTTAACCCATAAATTGACATTACATAAATTAAATGAGACATTGAGGCTTATGAAATACAAGTCGTATCTCCGAGGTTACATTATCCAAATGCCTTTATTTTGTAAACATATAATGCAAACCATATATATTTACAAGATCAAAATTAAAATAAATATAGAATGGGTTCTTATATAGTTTTAATTTTTATTTTTAAATCTTTATTTAATTTGAAAAAAAACTAACAAATATCTATTCAATAAATTAATTTACTTTATACCTAACACATTTATTTTTAGATAAACAAAAATTAAAATAAATCATAAGCATTTACATATTGTAATAATAACAAACAACAGTTTTTGTAATAATTTGTTACAAGCCAGTATTTTAATTTAATTAAAACATTTAAATCCTTTTAAAAATAAATCAATAAAATATGTTATTTCATAACTAAGTATAGGTAATACACATTAAACTCTTAAATATTATAATAAAGAAAACATCAAGCATTATATAAAATATAAATTAATAAAATAAACAATTTTTTATTATTTTTAAGTTGGATTATTATTACAGTTAATAATAAAATACATTTTCTTGTTAACTAGATTATATGAGAAACAATTTAAAGTATATTGTAAGTAAGGGATGTTCTAAGGTAGTTGCAATAAAGATTTTAACTTATTAAATATTTAATTATTGCTTACTTTAATCAGAATATCTTAAAAGTTGTAACTATAATATATAGAACCTAGATATTAATACAAAATATATTGTTGTTTTAGTGCTTTAGGACAATGTATTTTAAGTACATAATTTGTCCAGAAAGTGCTTAAGTCCTTATTTACATACCCTGCAACACTGCAAATTATACTTTTGTCTTATATATGTATATATATATATATAATATTTGTTATTATTATTATTTTATATTGAAGCAATTAAAAAAAGATTTAATCTCAATAATTTATTTCTTATCAAACTCGTACAATTATAATTTTTCTGAGTAAAGAAATCATTAATTTGTTAAGTGGTTAAATTTAAAGAATATTGTCCTAGTTATGACGAGTCTTTAGGAAAATAATCTAGTTTATCTGAAATCCAAAATTCTTAAGTCCTTAGTTTTTTTAATATCATCTGAATATTTTTTTCAATTTACCATCCTAGTTATCTTATCTTATTATTTATATTTGATTTTTTTTTTATTTGCTGTACTTGGCATAATGTTTACTTATTGCTCTAAAAAAATATAGAATGATATTAAAGATAATCTTGCTAAAGTAAATTTTAAATATAAAGTGCCAATTAATATTAATTATATTATAATAATATAGTGAATTTTATTATTATTATGCAACAGCTCATTAGAACTCTGCAATGATTTTTTTAATTTAAAATAGAAATACATTTTAAATATGTAAGACATTGCATAAAATAATATTATTACGAAAAGTCAAATTTATACAATGTATAAATTAATAATTATATATAAACTTATATAATAATAAAATAATAAATTTACAAATTTATAAAAATATTAAATATTGTATGTATAGTATTATTTATGTTCATAACTATTTAAATTTCTTAATATGGCTAGATGTTTTCATTTATTATTTTAATGACTAATTATAATATAACAATTTTCTAAATTATTCTATTGTTTAGAAAACATTATTTTCCATGTGCACTATATGTTTTGGATACATTTTTGTTATATATAATATTATTAATTATATGATTATAAATTTCTTCACATTTCTCTTAAAATAACTACCAGTATTTTATATTTATATACTACTTTTTACTTATCATAATACATATCTTATACCTAATGTTTAGTAGTTTTTGTTTTTAGATTTACTTGGCCTATAATAATAAAATTTAAAAAAAAAATGAAGAATTTTCTTGGTGATTTTCCAAATAAAAATAAACTTCGACAATTCCGTTTAAATCAAGAAGGCCGTTTTGATCCAACAATAAGAGTAGCTGATTTAACAACTTCTGACGGAGAGGATGAAGATGATGATTTTATTACAATAGATGTTCATTATTTAGAAGAAAATGACAATGACCTCACCAATACAGATAATAATGATGATCTTGAATAAAAATTTTTTTTTATATATTTATGTTGTAATTTCAAAAATTTAGAAGAAAATAAACAAAAACATTCTTGAAAGAGCAACTTAAAACAAATATTGTTATTAATTAAATAATTAAATATTTTTTGTGGACAGATAAATTTTTTTAAAGTAAACGCATAGTTTTGGCAAGCCTACAGTTTGATTTTGGAAGAAGTAATGACTACATAAGGCTTATTTTAAAGCACATTTTATAGATGTGATGTTAAAAATTAGTGCTAAGTAAATTAATATAAAATACATTTGTTTAAATAATATATTTACTTATTGAAGAATTATTTACTTTATACAAAATAAAATGAAGAAATTACTATTGGACATTAGAACTTCATTAAACATTTAAAATATTAGAATGGACATTTGTTTTATATTTGCCAGGTAGGTATAAAAAAATATATAATAACATAAATGTACTATAATCTGTAAAACACGATTGAGCGTATACCTTTTTAGCAACACGATTGAGCATTGAATATTTTATATGATATTGCCACATTCATGTTGCCAACATTTTGTAATTTATTATTTTCATGTATTATTACACTAATTATTATGATATTAGACGTGAGCCATGAGCTATCGAGCTAAGCCCAGCTTTATTGACAATGTTATCGATTAATAAATTAGTTTTAATAAAACATTGACTAAGCCTACAGAAGCCCATCAAATTACAGTTCACAAAAGAAATTAAAAAAATAGAATTTAATATGCAAGCTTTTAACTAGTATTTAAATAGTAAGAAATATGGAATCTCTATTAATATATTTAAGTAAATTTAGAAACAGATACCAAGGTTTTTCAATTTAATTTATTAATATTTTATTATTATCCAACAAATCTATATATTTTATAATGTGACGACTATTGAGTTTATTAACTTATAAATGTTTTATTATTATTACTATTTTATTATTATATTATTATTTATTTATTACAACATTACATAATATTGTCTATGAAATCATGTTATATTTTGAATTATTATAATTATTTGAATAAATATTTTTGTACAATATATATATTATAACTGCAGTTCAAAATTGAAAATAGCAACGTTGCAGACATTTTTATGTTCAATCTTGTAGGTTTTCTTTTGTATTTTAATTTCCTTTGATACACCTACAAATTTGCTCAATCGTGTTGCAAAAAAAGTCTTTTATGCTCAATCATATTTCAGCCACTATAATTTAATTCACTTGGTATTTATTCATAATACCTTTAATAATTAAGTTTTTCCATCAAGTTGTAATTTGTAGGGATTTCATGTTCAGATTATGAATTTTTTCCTATGAATAATACCATAATTGTAATTCAATATTTAAATATTGGTTAGTATAAGCAAAAATTTAATATGCTTACGTCATTATTTTTATTAGTACCTAATATACATTTTATTTAGAATATGCGCAGTCACAAATCATAACATGATTATAGGGTAATTTTAGGGTATTTAAGACAGATTATCATTCAATAATACACAATATAGATGTAGTATACAAATATTACAAAATGCATAGGATATAAAATATGTAACGTTATAACTAGGGCTTAGAAGTTGTTGTATTTCCAACTTTTTTTCCATTGCTTGGATTTGTTGCTAAGTAGGTTTTAAATTCGTCTCATGCATGTATCAATTAAAATCTAAAAGTTTTTAGTGCAATTTTTTGCAATTTTGGCCATTTTTTCATTTTGTTGATTTTCCTCATTTATTGTAAATTACAATATATATTTACAATTATTGTAAATAACATGATTTTTTTTTTAATTTATATAATATTAGTAATGTACAATAGTGCAATAATTTTTAAGGTACCCAAATTTATACTATAAAATAAAAAAAATTGTTTATACATTTTATAAAATTGCTTGCAATTTCCTAAAAGACCATCGATGAAAGATTCATGTCAATATATATTTATATTTATTGGTGGGTACCTATTAATATTTCAATATTTAATTATTTATATTTTTTAAGTTTGTAAAAGGAAAGTTTTAGAAGAAATTCTACAGTAAGTTTTTTATTATTATTGCCATAAAAAATTTATTTTATTTATTTTAATAACAAGTTATAATTTTGGTTTAAATAAAATAATTATATACAAGAATGAAAATATTAAGTAGGTATTTAAATAGTCACTATTACCATTTATTGATTTTTATTTTTTATCGATTAAATTTGAATTTAAATAATGTAAAAACATTAGTTTAATGATAAATTTAAAAATCAAAAATAGACATAAATTGAATTAACAATCAAATATCTAAATCTTATTTGGAACCAAGTAAACATTTTGTATGTGGAAAAGCATTAATAAAAATATACAAGGGAGGAATTAGTTTAATGGTCAATATCACTGATATCACCTTGCTACAACTGATTACAGTTAATAATTATGATGTTGATGTGAAATACTGAAATGATACGTGGCAGCAATCGATTTATTTCATCTAGGTGTACTAAAGCTTTGCAAAGCATAAATTAAATTGAGTGAGGATCGGTCTATGCGATACTGTAAGAAATGATCACTGTAATTTTAGATTTTAGTTTTCAATACAATTTTTTTATTAAAAAGATTGTACATTTTGTTAAACAACTACATTTCTAAACACTCAATTTAAATGATTCTTATAAAAAGATCATCAGTACAGTTTCTCTAGTGTCTTGTTATTCACTAGGTATACAAGAAATCAGTGGCAAATGTAAAAATAATATAGGTATAACAAGTATATACTTGTTATTTCTTATCTATATATCTGTTAGGTCCTTGCCAAAAATACAAAATTGTATTGAATTCTAATATACCATTGTTTAAATTAATTATTTAGTTATAATTGAGTGTAGGTATGACAAAAAACTGTAAAAACTATAGATTAAAGTTAAAATTGTTAGTTCATTCAATTTTTTTTTTCAATAAATTATGCTTTTCAGATAGCATATTCAATATTTGATTTAGTACAAAATATGCAGTCTTCCAATGCACAAACAATTAATTAAATAAGTAATAACATTTTTGAATTGGAAACTCAATTACATGGATAAGAAAAATTTAATATTTTACTAAGATGGGAATGAAGTACTAAAATATTATATTAATACAAGTAAAAGAATTAAAGAAATAAATTGTAAGTAATCCAAACTTTTATATTATAGAATTATTTTAAGTGTATAATATATATATATATATATTAAATAAATATTCTGTTTAGTCAAATTTAAATCAAAAAAACTAATAAGTCTTGTATGTTCTTCAAAGAGTGGTGGATATAATCTATTAGAAAACTTAACCAATTGTACACCAAATTTCATGAAACTAAAATCAATAGAAATTTACTTAACAATAAACAAAAATAAAAAATAATTATAATATTTTATAAATTAAAAAAAATATATAGTTTTGATATTTTTTAAATTATAACTTAATTTTATTTTAGTTTTCATATAAATATAAATATAGTATAACTAATACTTTGGACTTATGAAAAACTTATATTGTAAGACCATTGATAAACAATAGAGTACCAGTTGTATTTTTTATAAAAACATGAAAAGTTTATGAAGTTTTTTTTTCATTAAAATCCTAGATATTAATAAAGTTTGTTATATTTTTATATTTCTGATTTAAACTATATGTAATATACTTTTTTTAAATAAGCATTTTCTAACTATTATTTGTATTTAGTTAAAATCAATTTCTTTTTAATTAGGATAGATTATAGAGTAGATAATCTCACTTGAGACCTTAATTCCATTCTACACACCTTTCCATTGATCATATTTTTTATTTCTATTCCAATCAAATCTAGTTAAAACTTTAAATCTTCATGTAAATTAAAAAACTATTCATTACAAAAATATATGATATTTCTTGAAATAGCTGTTAAAAAATAAGCAAAATTACTTTCTTTTTTTACTATTTAACAACATAAATCTGTTATTATTAATGTCTTCTATAGGCATGTCCCACTCATTATCGACCATCTGGATAGCTATTCAAGGAAGTTTAGACTGAATAACTAAGACACTTCTTCTTAATTATTCTTTAATTATCATCTCTTGATAATCACTCATACATTTTATTTATTCAAAAAAATAAATGCTAGTATTAAATAAATAGTGAATTATTCATTAAAATTAATTTTTAACAATATTTTAAAATAATATTTATAAGATATGTATGTACTTGACACTATATATACAATAGTTGCAAGTTGATCACCAAGCTATGAGGATTCTTTTATGTTATCTGGTAACAATCATTTTTATTTCACTATGATTGCTAGCCACTTAAAAAGTTAAATTCAAAAATATCTTTCAATTTTTTACATTTAACCTCCCAGGGTAGCTTGTAGGTAAAAAGGTAAAAACTAATTTTTTTATCAGCATCTTTAGTAACAAATACTTAGGTGGAATCACTTACATACTAAATCAAGGAAATATCGTCACAATAAAAATAAGTGGCAGATAATCAAAAATATCCTATTATTATATCATACACATACTATTATAATAAAACATAATTCAACGTGTATTTAAACTTAAATAGATGTAAGATATCAATATACAGTAAAATATCAATAACACTTTGGACATTTTTGATTATGTATGCTAATAGAAAGTTTCTTGTTTCCAGCGTGACAGGACATTTCACCTATAATCCTCCTTAGCCTAAGGAGGATTATCCTACTTTTGAAATCTGAAATTGTTATTAATTAAGTAGTAAGCATTTTATAACTTTATCTAATAGAAATCTGTAATGTTTAAAAAATTACTTTATGGATATGAAAATTAAGATAACCTACCTATTGCCTAGTAGCGAGGCTATACATTTTACACAGCATGGTGACAGGGAATTAAAAAACTAAAATATTTATGAATATATTCTATATTTAATTATGTGTTTTCTTTTATAGTGTAAATACAAATCTGAATGTGAAATATTAGAGATATCTTATGTGCTTAATACTGATAAAAATTATGATAAAGGTTATGAACAAAAGTTGGCTGCTGAAATGGATAAAACGTCCAAAGATGAAAGCAGCTTTCCCAGGTTTATACATAATTGTTTAATGTAGGGAGGTCTTCAACCTGTGACCCACCAAAGTTTACAAACCATCAAGCTAACTAATGCTTTGACAATAATGTAATAGTTTTCATTGTTTTTAAATTATTAATTTCTTACTAATGAATATAAAAAGAAAACTAGCAATGCCAAAGCGTATTCAGATTTAGCCCCATGTAAAAAGGGTTGGAGACCCCTGGTTAAAAACATAAAAATGTTTATTTAAACAAATACAGAATTATTTTGAAATTTTAAACTAAATTAGGAGCAATTGGTAAATAATTTACATATTATACATTGAATGTGCTTGTTTTTAACCTGATATATTATTTTAATTTTATACTTTATTTCAATGTTGTAGCTAGGGGAGGGGTCAGCCCCCCCCCTCCCACCGAAATGTCAGACGACAATAATTGTATTAATTTAATTACAGTTTGTGCTGATAAAACAACGCTACTCTTATCACACTTACTTGATCTTATAATATGTATAATTATATGAATTATATTGTCAGAATTACAGTGCAAACTTAATTTTTTGTCATAATTTGCCATAAAAAATTTAGCCTTCCCCCTCCCCGAAAAATATACTGGTTATGGCATTGTTTTATTCAGAATGAAAACAGACTGGTTTAGGCATCGGAAACTGAGCGCCTGATTCTTTGTCAGCTGATTCAGTAATGATTGTTTTCGACTGTGTGTCGTCACTGATTTCGTTACTGTGTACAGCAATCATACACAATTACAACAGATGATTGTCATAAGTAAGGATGGATATGTTGAGCTAGTGTGTCGGGAATAGCTTTAAAAAAGATAAATGTGCAAACCATGACCACAACGTGTTTTTGTCCATCACCACCTGATCTGTTCTTATTCTGAAAAACATTTTCAAACCAAAATAAAAACAGTAGGTGCATTATTAATATAGCTGTATAGTTGATCATTTAAGTTTTGAATCTCACAATACTTCATCAAATATAACTGATATGATAATGTATACATCTGGTAAGAGTATTCATTTGTGTCCACTGAAAAAAAAAACATTGAACATGTTTCCTAAATTGTCTCATGTTGATAAGATTGAACTAAAAGATGATAATAAAAAGTCTTCTTTAAATCAAAAAGGTAAAATAACAACATAAATCTTAATCTATAATATTATTCATTATTTATGTATATTCAATTGTATTAAAAGTTATTATTATTTTAGAGTCTGAAGAAGACGAAAGTGAACAGATGATAGCAAAATTTAAAGATAGGACAGGTAAAAAAATTGAAAAGAAAAAAATACAAGAGATGGTCGATCAAAGAGCAACGAAACCTTGGATTGATTTAAAATTTGTACAAAGTGAGCATTACTTCTCCAGGGTAATAACAAAAAACATTGACCTTTCAATAATATACCATTAATAATTATAATACATTAGGTTTATCAATATTAAATATAAATTATTTTTTAATAGCGGTAAATAATTACAGTAGTCGCAACTATCTAATTAAGAATATTAAGATCCATATTAGGCAATCTCAACAGACAACAAAAAAATTTTTACTATAAAGAAATACATAAAATTTGATTCTAATTCAAACGTGATTCTCAAAAATATTTTGTCAAATGCAAGTTTGTTGTATAGAAGTTTCACTGTATTAGTAAAATATGTTTATAGTATTGATGATGTTGTTGAGTTGCTAATGTTTACTATTATGTAAATTATAACAATCTATTTGAATAGGTTTTATTGATAAAGAAAATGAAAAAGAAAATTATAGTATTTTAAATCTTTGGATTCAATAAATGGTAGTTGCAAAAACTGTGTAATATTTGCTTGAAGAATTTGTGTAAACGGTATATATCAGATAATATATAATTATTAGTGTGTTTAAATTTCACATATTTTTACTATTGTTTTTTTCCTGGGAGAATTGGATAAGTTTTTGTTGCTATATTCAAATATAATTGATAAAAAAGATCCTGGTAATTTAATTTAATTTAAATTATTAACCAAAATGTTTAAAGAAGTAAATGATGAAAATATTAATGCAATTACAGCACGTCAATTATCTTCCAATGAAATAAAATCATAATCTCTCTAAAAACAAATAAAAATATTTTTATTAAATGGTAAATTTTTTTTTCTCAAATTTTACTGTTTTTAACAATTATATACAGAGTAAGTTTTAATATTGTTATTTCTAAAATATGGTATAATTGTTTGTCATTACATGTTTATATTGTATAGCATTTATTTTCGTACATCTCCCCCTCCCATGCAAAACGCTGCCCTAGTGTTACTAGACTTGGTAGTAGGTGGTTTTGTGGAGATGCGCATAAGCAGCATGTTTTTTTATTTGACAGAGTATAGTATAGGGTTGACAGACGCCCTGATCTGAATGGAATAGTCCCAGTTTCATGATTTATTTGTTAATTTTGTGATAGCTATTATAGACTTAGAAAAAATAATAGTATATTATTAATCGGATACTCTCTTAAGATATCTTACTATAAAATGGTCAAATTATGTACTGAACACTAATGGGATTTTAAATATTTTTACAACAAAATGAATCCAACATTGCTTTAATAAAAAATCCATTACAATAAAAAATGTGAGTTAGAGTAACCAGTTATATATAAATTAAAATATGTGTTTGATAAAGTTAAATTAAATGTAATGTAGAAAAATATTTATTTAGTAATGAATTAATCATAAAATATGGAAACCCTAAATATCTGGTCATCTTGTATTTTTTTTTATTCTAAAATCCATCAAATACTCAATTAACTAATTACTTATTTATTATAAACTTAATAAGGTTAATCATAATATTAAAACCATGTTTATTATTGTTATTCATTTACAATGTAGAATAATACAACGTCTATGTGATAACTCATAAATTAAGTTTAAATATAATTGGTTCTTGTTAGAAATATAATAATTTACCAGGTTATTTTTGGTTTTCTTAAAATTTGAAAATTATCTATACGATTAAGCAAATTTAACTTAAATATGTTTAAATAAAAACTGATTCTTATAAGATATAAAATATGCTAATATGTACCTATCATTGAAACTAAAGGTTATAATCAGGGCTCATAACTTATAGCTCTAAAAAAGGTTATTATAAGCGCAATAATATGCTCTTAAAAATATTCATATAAGCGCTTAAATATGCACTAAAAATACTAAAATATGCGAAAAAAAAAATTATTATTATTATTAAAAAAAAAAATTGAATAATATAACATCGGAATTATTGTGGTAAACGACTTGTGGTACTCATTTATTCTGCGATTGTTCTGTTATAAAAAAAAAATTATAAATTATAATTAATAATGAATAATGATACCTATATATTTTAAATATTTTTAAACATATATTTACCTTGAAAGTTACATTGAATAATTAGATGTTTGTACAAGTTTTCAAAGTGAAATGATCTTCGATTGTTACTTAGTAGAGTTTTGTACATTGAAAACGACCGCTCAATGTCCACTGACGTAATTGGTGCAAACTTAAAGTACACGAGATCATCTGTTGAAAAGTCTTCAGGAAGTCCAGGTTCAAGTTCTGTGTTCATAGTTACACCAGATAATATATTTGAAATATTTTTTAAAATTTTAAGACCGACATTTTTGTGGGTGACGTTATTGAGTTTATTAAAAACAGCTTTTCCAATTGGTCCTTGAAGGGTTTCAAAAACTTTTTCAACATTTTCAAATACATTTATAGCTTCAGCTAATGGTAGCCCTTGTTTTTGCAACTTGGTAATGGAAACTGTTAAAATTGTAAAATTGGACTTTATGTAGGCCAAATCTCTTTCAATACCAGCTTTGGAAATATATTTTTTGGCCTCTTTGATGCTAACAGCATCATCGGCGTCTAGTTTTTCGAGAATTTTACGTATGATTTCAATGTTTTCACAATAGTAATTCGAGGCGATGATCCACGTACTCCAACGTGTTATAATAGGCTCCGGTGGCAAATTTAAATGAGGAGCTTCATCTTTGAACAGTTGAACACGGTTTGGTGCTTTTCGGAATATTTTCTTAACACTAGAAATAAGTTTGTCGACATTACTAAATTTGCCCCTTACTTCCTCTGCTACTCGGTGGAGTCCATGAGCTGTACACGTAATATGAATCATTTTGGAATAAAATGCTTTCAATGTATTACCAGCTTTTATCATATAGGGAGCGGCGTCGGATGTAAACAATAAAACATCCTCGTGTTGAATACCAATGATTCCGATAGATTTGTCGAATACTCTGCAAATAGTCGAATAATTTGTTTTTTCTAATTGTTCTGAATGAACTAAATATTGTTTACCCGGGTAATCTGCTTCAAGTATACCAACAATTACATTAGCAACAAACCTACCTTCAACATCGGTAGTTTCGTCAATGCTGACCCAAACTTTTTTACCAGACAGTTCAAGTTTAATTTTACTCATTGTTTCGTCAAAAATGTCATCTATGTATCCAAGTCTCAAGTTTGTTTCTGTAGGAACATTATTTCCGGTATAAGTTTCCAAAAATGTACGAAAGCTTTGATTTGAAACTTTATTCAGTGGTATATTTGCTGATAACAACGCAAAACACAAATCTTTACTGAATGAGGACTTTTTGGTAGAGTTGGTAACCAATTGTTGTTTTTTTTTCACTTTGATTTTCTGCACGTTTAACGGCCTTCATATGTTTTTCGGTTTTTAAATGTTGTGTGATATTAAATTTTTTTTCGTGGTTAATTTTAATATTACAAAACTTACATAGTAATACACTAGCGTCGGTTGCAAATGTATTTTCACCAAATTCGCGAACAATATTTTTAAGACGACTAGAAACAGATTGTTTTTCTTTAGGCATTGTAAAATAAATTCTGTATGAACAAAACTATAGAATTTAGATTGCGAATTCACGAAATGAACTAGCATGCATACAATACGAACAATCGGAAACGACTGAGTAATAATCTGTAAATAATCTGAAAATAATGATATCGGAATATCTAGATAATGGTTTCGGAATACCTAGAAACTAAAAATAAAATACTAGTGCATATGCTACAATTTCTTTAACGATGGGATTACCAAGTATCAAGCATACACTCTCGCTAGGTCGCACGTCATCTAAACTCGTATAGTTATATATAGTTTTTTCTTATAATATTATAAGAACAATTAATTGACACGAATTAATTACTAATATAAATAATTAATACGACTATAATTACTTTTTATTATTAAGAAAAATTTTTTTAAAAGCTACGGAACTGAAAACAAAAAAAAATAAATAAATATTATGGAAAAATAATATTGGAAAATAGAAAAAAGCAAAATAGCACTTATACTTCGAAATATGCAAAAATATGCAACATAAAATTTCGAATTTAGCTTCTTGGGTATCTGAAACAAATTTATAGCTCACATAGGTATCTCTAGGACCTCTCAAAAAAAATATGCAAATGCTAGAAGTTATGAGCCCTGGTTATAATATTTTTAGTATCAAAGATATCTACAAAAATGTTGATGAATCTACTACATGAATGCGGTGTGCTAACTGATGAAAATATTACAACAATTTTAACTCATTTAAAAGAATTTGCAGTTTTAGTTTGTGGTAATTGGACCATAAAGAGTGAACACTTATATCTATATAATAATATATATTTTCATTTTATTTTGACTTGAGTAATGAAGTTATGTGCCTTTTAAGAGATTATATGGTAAGATATTATATTAATATTATATTTATCAGCATATAAGTTTAAATTTGACCTCTAGTGGTTCATATATATTATTTTTAGTATGCAAAAATTTAACTAAATATTATAATTAGTGTATAACAGTGATAATTCACCTATCTGTAGAACTTAAATTTGTATATATTAGCATTATACATGCATAATGCACGAACAAATGATTTTATATAATTTACTTATTTTAATTCATTGAAAAATTGTTAAAAGAAATTTTCTCCTAAAATTATAATATAAATAATATATTATTTTAATTTAGCAAGGTTATAGATGTTCTATTACTCTTCATATAAAAACAGCTATTTTTTTTATTGAATGTCATATTATTATGTTTTCATGAATTTTATAAACAAAAGTATGTTACTTTTACTGTATATTTGTAAGATATCTAAAAGTTTATTGCATAAGTTACAAATTATATACTATACAATTTATTTTATAATGTTATGAATACTGACAATCACTCTTATCGATTCAATCAATCATATTTTATATCTGATTATCATTATATTATGATTCTATTATTAGTGAGCAGTATTTGGTATGTGTCTTCACGCTATTCACACAAAGTGATAGTTGTGATGCTATATAAAAAAAAAAACCGTTAATATTTTCTGAATACTGTAATCTAAAGTGTATATTTTTTAAATGATTAATTTATCCTTGCTGCAGTTGCTTACAATATTGTTTATTTGTTTTATTAGTCTGTATAACCCTTAATACATTAATATATTATATTAAATTATTAGTAAATCGTATTAATTTATTTATTCTTTACTTTTTAAGACTCACTTATTGGATTCTAATCAGATTGTCAATTGTAAAAATATTGGGAAAATGTTTAATGCACCACCAGAAGAAGTTAAAGATGCTTTAACCTCTGTTGCAGTACTGGATAAAAACAAAATGTGGAAATTACTTGTTACCGATAATAATGGATTTTTAGAAACGTATGTCTAATATATTTATCTTAGAATAATATAATTATAAATATGTACTTTTGACAAGTCTCAGCGTGTAAGATAATTTTTAAATTAAATCTTATTTAAATAATCTATTACATTAAAAGTCATAATGGTAAATAATATTGTTAATTATCAATATTTTTTTTTTTAATAAAAAGTATATTAATTTTATCAATTATTACACTCATTAAAATACATTGTTATAACAATGTATTTAATGTATGAATTCTATTTAGTTTTCAACTGGTCCACTAAACTTTGTAATTTTAATTGATAATAACTAATAACTATTGTTTTCTTCTATAATCCTAATTTAATTATTCATATGTATTTTTCTGTTTTATTATTATGGACAATTTTAATTAAATATGTTAAGAACAGAGTGATTGGTGGACAACAAAAGAAAAACAAATCAATACCTGGTTTGAACAAAATCCAAAAAAAAAATTTAGTATAAAGTTTGTTTATATGTTTATATTTTCAATTTTCTTTTTTACATGATTGATTAATGAACATCTTAACATCTGTGGACATGTAAATTCACAACAAAGAATTTAGTTGTATTATTTACAATAATATATAGGCTCTACCTAACTTTAATACATATTGAAAAGCTTTATCAATTTTTTGTTTATGTACTATTTTTAATTGATGACCATCATCTTAAAAATATCATTAAATATAAATTGTTGTGTATTATTAATTTAAATCATGTTTAGTTATACTTACAGATATAAGTTTTATAAATACTGCTGCTTGCTTTACTTTAGAAGGTCACAAAACTGAAGGCATCCTATCAATTTCACATTTTTTATCAAGTTTTAAAGGTGAATGTTTGAAATAATCATGCAGTAACTTTAAAATTGCTATGTATCCATTACCTTCAAAAACACATAATATCTATTCTATTTATTTAAAGAAAGTTAATGATAAATTTATTGTTTCTTAAATTAAATTAAAAAAAAAAAAAATTGAATATTTATCAAGGTTTGATGGAGTTTGCAAATCATTAGATCGTTAAACTCCAAATTGATATTTAACATTTTTATCATATTCCATAAGCTTTGCTACGAAAACATCTATTTTATTTAATAATAAGAATTCTTTTCCTGGATATAAATGGTTAAAATCAAATTCAATCTGAAATAAATCTAGATAGGTTATTTTTTCTATCCAAAATATTTAAAGATTTTGACTTGATTGATTATTATTTTTGAGTCCTACAATTTTAATAATCTATTATGATGTAATTACAAAATTACAAAAGATAATAAGAATCAACCTAAATCTATTAAGTTATCATTATGAATATCTTCAATCCAAATACATAGCAACATTATACTAAGTAATAACTTGTCTTAATTTTCTTAATATATTTTTTTGGATTAAAGTACTTGTTGTATAACTTTCCTTCCATAAGAACTACATTATTGCCATCCTTAAAATATCTTGAAATAAGTTTCTTTAATTCATTTGGAAACAAATTGTCAGTACCTTATTAAATAAGAATGTATCTTTTTTTTTTATTATTATTAAAAAAAATAATTTTGTGGCATCTATGACCATTGGATAGATATTATTTATTATTACACATTATTAGATAAGTATGTATTATTACATAACTATTACTATAACTAAAATAAATACATAGTTCAATAAGTATTTTACAATCAATTCATGCACAATGTTTATTATACTATGTAGATACTTGTAGTCAATGGTATTATTACTGAATTATTAAGTATACCTCAGTTAATATTAAAAATGTTCTCTTTTCAATTTTTTAATTGTGCTCATTTTTCTAGATTTCATGTTTTATAATCACTGTTTTAAAGTGTATTTTAAGTGTATAAACTGATTAAAAATACCAACTGTAACTGTATCCTAATACTTGAGAACTACAATAAACTTTTCAGAATATTCGGACAGACACGCACTTTAGATTTTAGCTCAATGGGGCTTACACATTTTATTACTTCCCCTTACACAAACTAAAATTAATATTTAATATGATAATTATTATTTGTTTATGAATATACTATAAATGGCCAACAAAGATATTGGATTTATATTTAAAAATATGTAATTGAGATATTTCTGAGATATTATTATATTATTAATGATTTATCAAATAGATATATAATTGAGATATTATAGATATTAAAGGGATATTATTATATTATCAATAACATAGCATATAGATATCACTTATTTGACATACTTTAGTTATTGATTTTAGGTTTATAAGAAATCACATGAATATTGTATAGATATTTAAAAATATTCTATGGAGCTATTTCAAACATATATGTAAATTAGAATTACAATATTATCTAAATAACTGTCAGATAAACTATTACTATTTGGGTAGGCATGAGAAATTTATAATTAGTTTGTTCTTTATAAATTTTGATAAAAAATTATTCGATTGCTTAAAATTCTTGCAAATTTAATGCAAGATCCCACATAAGATTTTCTTATGTTTGTACACATTTTTTAAAAATACATAGGCTCACTTTAATTTTATATGCATTTCAAGTTCAAATGTTTATAAAATTTGTCAAAACAACAAAAATTAAATAGCTACAAGTATTTTGTAGTAAAAATTTATAAAATCTTCAATTTTTATGACTGATGTTTTAAATTGTAATACAATGTTCTTTATAAGTTTTTCTTACTGTAACCAAAAATCTCTTAAAAATATACAAAATACAAACACCATTATTTTTTTTATAGATATATTTTGTAGTTTAGATTTGTACAAAATTACAATATTAACAATGAATTACACAAGTGTATTATTACTATTTTGATATAATTCCAAAAATTATTTGTGTGTATTTAAAACTTTTATGTTTATTATGAATTTTTACTATACGACATACGTAGTGAGTTGATATTTATAAAATATATTGATTAATATTAAGATATCGAATTTTAGTATAAACCTATATAAAATAACTATATAAAAAAAAAATACTATGAAGTATACTTACTGATATAGACTGACAAATCGTCTTCATTCTTTACTCAGAATCGTTTTTTGTATACAATGATAAATCATTGAATTGTCTGAATTCAAATTTAACACACTCATTACAGTAACCCAATCAACAATTAATATACAAGTAACGCGTTACCTAGTTGCTTACGTTTTATTTTTGAGTTAGTCATCACCTGGAATATCAAAAATGCATTTTTTAAGTTTTTTTATTTTTGATAATAAAAATTGTTAAACTTGGTCTAACGCTTGAAGATTTAATACGTGTTTATTAAACAATTTTAAAATATTTAAAATTTATAAACACGTTTTTATGTAACGTTTGAATTTCAAGTATTGATAAATTTCTGAATTTAAATAGCTATAATATTTGAAAATAAAGGATTGCTTTCTAATTCATACTGAAATCAAAAAATGATTAACATTTTTTTTTATAGACATTTGAAGTTAATTTGAACGGCTTACATTGAAACGAAAAATAACTATTTTAGTTATAATGTTGATATTCAAAAGTATTATTTGTAAGGAATTTAAATATTTACGTATGTTATTATATTTTTCTATAAGTAATAGTCTTTCGTTTACATTTATTATTAACACTGAATAAAAATATAATACATCTTTTACAGTGACCTACTCTGACCTATACCTGATGATGTACATTTATAACCAACTGTATAGTAAAAAGTAAAGTGATTTATTCAAAGTGGTACTTACCACTTTTTTAATTTTAATACATATGAATACAATAAATTTCGTATAAGTGTAAATTCGCAACTGTTAAATCACTTATATAAACTTTGAAATTTAAATTTAAATGATATTGAAAGTTGGATATTCAAACTTATAGTTATATGATTTATCTTTAAACGATTGCTATTATTATTTAAAAAATACTAATCGTAGAAACAACATTCCTTCATTAATTAAGTTATAACTTAATGTACAATGAAGTATTCAAAATTTAGACTTATTTAGGCATTTGATATTTTCAATTTTTTTTTTATTAAAATCGATAAATGTATTATGTTCAATCAAAAAATTTCAGCATTGAATATATGGTTCTTTATAAATTATAAATATAGATATATATTTTATTACAAATATATTATAATCGTGATATTGTATTTTCAAATTTGATTATTGTATTACATTAATTATAAGAGTCGATACATTGTAAGGTACAAGGCCAATCGATTATTTTACTAAAAATTATTTTTAGATATATAAGTACTGGTGGTTAGGTCAGGTGATCGTAAGCTATAACCTTTGATCGATTACGACGATAAAAATATTATTTATTACTGCGAAGTGTCAACTTTTGATGGCATGCAAGTCAAATTAGTTAGTTGTAATTGTGTATTCGTGTGTAAGGGGGAAAAGTAGTAAAATGTGTAAGCCCCGTTAAGTTAAAATTTAAAGTACGTGTCTATCCGAATATTCCAAATCGTTTATGTCTCAAATGTATTAATCGTGAACTTGTTTTGACAGAATTTAAAAAGTGATAATCGTATTTGTCCGGATTTCTAGAATGTAAAAACTTATTTATCCAGTAAGTATTATAAATTGCATATATTAAACGCCTTGGAAAACACTAATGATTCGTTTGATATTATAATGTTTGCAAGAGTTTCTGAAGTATAGAATACTACTAATACTGCTTAATTCTTTAATTTAAAGCAAAGGATTAAGTTGATCATAAATTGAATAATAAAATTACCTATAATGTAATAACAGTACATCAAATAAAAAATGTATTAATAGAGCATTTATAAAAAATAAAAATATCTTTATAAATTATTTTCTAGATATGAACTAATGCAATAATATATTTAATCATTTATATACATTTTGCAGGCAACTAATTATGAAATATTAAAAGTTGATTTGAATTTTTAGAAAGAAATTAAAATATATAGGCATATAATATATAAAATAAACTCTAAACAAAATTAATCAAAATTTCAAATGTTTATTAATTATTTTGTTTTATATTTTGTTTAGAAATACTTTGAACATTATATTATATTTATTGAAAATTCCAAGTATCTATCTATGGTTTTTCGTTTTATAGTAAAATAAATAAAAAAATTAATTTTATCCAAAACTAAATTTGCATAAAAATTCCGGTTTTCCTTAATTTTTGTTTATTTGTTTAATTTTTAAAACAATAAAAACATATATATTTATTTATTTCTATAGAAGTCAATAAAAACTATTTTTTTATGTTAAATAGCTTAAACATTTAATATAAAGTTCCTAAACTTACATTTTTAATACTATAAATAAAAAAAATGAGCGTAAATCCACAAAAATTGTTTGCATTTTTGTAGACAAATTTTTGACAAATTTCGTCAAAAATCACAACAATTTACAAATTATTTTTTAAATGTAAATTCTTCAAGTGTTTAATATTTATACCTAAAATTTAATAATTTAATACAATATATTTTATAAGTTGTTATTACTAAAATTTAAAAGAAATGTAGACCGTAATAACATTTAGATCAATAATCTGCCCAAAAATAAACGTACTTATTGTTGTCCTTTTTTAGAAAATAATTTGAATTCGTTAGTCACTTTTCTATGTTTTGTAGAAAAAACTTTTTTCATTTTTTTTTTTTTTTGTCTCATTGGCTCTTTAAAATAGATGTTTGTTTTGAGAGATTATATAAATTCACTTGGAACTGTATTTACTACATAAACTGTTTAAAATCTCAAAAATATTCTAGATTACATAGAAAAGAGGCTAATAAATTAAAATTAAAATTGGTTTAATAAACTTAAGTTTATTTTCACCAGTTTAATGGCATTATTTGTTGCCGCGTCTTGGCCCAAGCACAAAAATGCACGTAACACATACTTATGTTTTAGAACACACATATTGAATTTGAATCACATTTATATTCATTTACAATATTAATAACAAGATCAGAGATTGCCTAAATTGTGCACCGCCTCTTAAACAACAGCTACAAAAAGTCAAGTAATTTTTAAGGATTAAGTGTAGGCCATTTATTCATTCGGCTCTTGTGGAAGCTGCTTTTCGTTATTCGAGTAGTAAATAATCATTAATAATAATCATTAGTGTTTACCATCCGACGATTTTACACGCATCAGATAGGTACATAATATTATAATATGTACGGTCATGTATGTCGCTATCAAAAGTAGTTCAAAATATTAAAACCAATTTATGAATGAAATATGGCTATACGCCTAACAAACATTTAGGTATTTCCATTTCTGCGATTTAAAAAATTAAAATATGTTTGAATTTATAAACAAGTTTATTTTGAAGCATTGTTACGTTATAAATTGTTTACGAAAATATTAAGTCAAGACGAAATTAATTTGTATGAATTTGTCAATGTTCATTAGTAAATAGATAAATAGTTAAAAACTATATTTTAAATAGAAACATTTGGGAAAGTCACTCTAGTGTATAATAGGTTTTGAGTGTACCTTGTCACTGAGTAGGTCACTGTAACAAATGTGTTAAATATGAATTCAATGAGAAAGATGAAAGACGATTCTGAGCGGATACGGTGTGTCAGCCTCTATTTCTAAGGATATTTTATAATTTATTTATATTACTATTATCTATTACCAGTACTACCTATATATTTGAATAAAAGTATTCAAATATACTTTTAAGTATTGAATACTTGTTTGGTATTAAATAGGAACTTTTTGTTTTTTTTTTCGAAAAATATAACAAAAAATAAGTAACTGACATGATGGAAAATAATTTCAAATACAACATATTTTTGAAGTGTATCAAGCTATTATTTAATAAGTAAATACAAATTATTAATTACCATATACTAGCAAACTACATCTTACGTTGATTACAAATCTACAAAATAATAACCAAAAGCATTTAAAAGCATATAAAATATTTTTTTAAAGTATTCAAGTACAATATTTGTAATTTTTTAAGTAACTAGTATTCTTTACAACTATGTGAAAATTACTAATACAGTAGGTTAACCTATATTTTTTCAAAAACATCACATAATATATTCAATAATTAAATTATTATATCATACATTATAGTTATGTAATTATTATAAATCCATACAATAGAATAGGTAGAAAGGTTTCCTGGTATTTATCTATTATAGACTTGATAGCGTAAATATTAAAATGTCATCGTCTGTAACATCGTTAATAACAATATGTGTATTGGCGAAAAGTTTTAAGTCCTACGTTAAATACTTTTTTATTACAAAAATATGACAAAAATATTTTTAAAGGATAAATCATTATTTTTAATTTAAATATCCAGTTAGTGAAAGGATAATTTAAAATATACTTAACAAAAAAAGTTTGTTTATGTACCTATTTTCAATATTTTTTAAATATTGATATAATAAAAACTGGTGAGGTATACCATGTATTCAATTTTCAAGCTTTATGAATTGGAAATAAAAATTTTTCAACATTCAACACAAAAGTGGTGAAGTATAAATAATTGGTCTGCTGTACAGTAGGTTAAAATCTAAAAAGTGTAACTCTTCATTGAATAAGACGTAATTCACATTACAAAATTAATAGGTATTAAATCAAAATCTAAATTAAATAATAAATATTTGCATGGTATACATACATTACCCATTGCATATGGAAAATCATTCTGAAGACGATCTTTCAGCATACATTACTAACCATATTTTTTTATATTTATACTATAGTAATTTATTTTACTATTATAGTGATATAGTAGGCTTAATAGATTTATGCCGTAAATATTGTATTTGTTATTAAGATATTAAATATATGTATTTATATTATTGTTATTAATTATTAATTTTCGAATCTACAGAACATGTTCATGGTATAAATTGCCAATAGCTTATAATAAATTAAATATTTTGAAAATGTAGTTTCATATATTAATGTAAAATATAATTATATAAATATGTGTACAAGTTTCAAGACACTACGAATATTTTTAAAGTACCTATGAGCAAACTAACTAAAATTGTTATTTTTTTTTATTTAAATATTAAATTTCGTTAAAATTTGAACTTCAAATGCATTTAAAAAAAAATTATGATTGACAATATTTTTTTTTAGATTATTTAGTTTTTGATAACAACTTCTTACAATACGATATTTTATATTAAATTAAGCCTTAGATATGTATTTTGAATATAATAAAATATAATAATAATATTATTATTCATAAAATTCCATAGTCTTCACCAGATCCGGCCTTAGGGTGGAGACAGGGCTGGAGAAAATCGTATTTTTTTTTTTCAATTAGGTATGTCGAAAAATTATTATGTAAAATAATGTATAATTATTATAATTTCATTAACGCAAGGCCTAATATGTCATACTAAAACACGAGGCCTGGGGTAAAAGCCCCGCTGACACTGCCTAAGACCGGTACAGGTCTTCACAAATATTTTTAAATGGCGGTCGTCAGAAAAATCACTCACTTTCAAGAAAAAAATGGTCGACCTTTCGATCGTCGTTCAAATTGGCACACTTGTATACATAGATTCTGCACAGTTTTCTCAAAATCAAACCGTTATGTACCGCATATACTGTTATGTATTAATAACGCACAAATTTATCTAAAATTATATTATTGTTTAAAACTGTACACCGATTATCATTTGTAATAAAAATTCATAAATTCATAATAATGTTTGAAAACCTTAGGAAGTACATTTATTCTAATCTAAGTATTATCTACTTTATTTCAGCTTATTATATATTGCATTATTTTTAATTAATATTAAATTAAAATTATAAGATTTCATGTATTTAATTATTTTTACAACAATGAAAAATGTTTAATTTTTTACTGCGGTCAATTAAATGTGTGTGGATTTCAATTATTGACTTTCTAAATTTCCCATTTTAACAATAGAAAAAATGTGTGCAGGATTGAATGGTCTAAACTTTGGTAAAATTGTAAGTGTGCGGTTTTGAACGATGCCCTTTTTAAATTACAACAAAATACCTAACTACAATAGTTATTCTTTATTTTAAATTTAAAATGAAAAATTTTGTCAAAAATTTCATACATGATACATGTAAAAAAATATTATTATATTTTTAAATTGCTATAACCAAGCCTAAACAATTCCATCAACAATAAAAAAAAACCCAAAATTTCAAATGTCTATAAATAGTTTAATCTTTTAAAAGTTTCATTAAGTAGAAAAATTATGATTTAAAAAACAATTGGATATAATAATTTTAGAAATTGCTGGTGATTTAAAATTAAAATTTAGTCAAAAACGCTAATTAAAAACTTCCTAAAAAGAACCAAAATATTTTGAAATTTAAATAGTCTTTATATAAATATTTAGGGAATATTTCAAGTCTAGTCTTGTTGGTTTTTAAATTGTAAATTTAGAAAAACAAAATATATACATACTATATATATCTATGGGCTATTACGGCCCTATAAACACTAATACCACTACCTATATATAGTATACCCACGAAGTAATCGAAAAATTGTGTAAATAAATAAAATTGTATTTCAGTTTACCTGATACGGCATGATGGTCTTGGTCGTCTTTTGAATTTATCAATTACCTTACCATTCGATATGACGAAAATCGTGACGATATGCGTTCCCCAAAAATTGAACAACTGATGTATTTATTATAATAATAAGAAGTATTTAGTTCACCGGTGCGTATATGTTTGCGAGCGATAATCGGGCGTTTTGAAATTGGGGAAAAACTGTCTAGGTCGTTTTTCAGTAGCCACAATAACGCTATGTGTATCATACATATTATAATCATTGTAATACCGCTTAGAATCCAAAAATATGCTCTTATATCGATGCACAGTAAATAACAATACACTTAATACATTTTCAAAATCAAACAATAGGAAGTACATATTTTCATTTATCAGGTGAGGCGTTTAGTTAGGCTTTCAGTTAATGTTGATGAAAAATTGATGATGTTTGTTGCTTTGTTAGTTGTTGGTTTTCAACGTAGTGGATGCTTTAATATATAGGTACCTTATTCTTATATTTTTAATTATAATTAAACCCGTGTGTTACATTATTCAGGTTATGTACTGTGAGTCTGTGAGTGTTATGCATAATGTATAATACATTTTACCTACTCCTATGTTTTCCGTACATTATATCATAAACAAAGTCTGCGCAGATTATAAATTTCCAAATTGTCCATCCGCGGCACTTCCTTCACTGTCTAATTATCGTTAATTTAATCGTTCCACACACGACACGTAAGTACGCGTCCACTGTAGCTCGACGCTTGTTGATATTAATGTAATATTATAATGTTATCGAATTCATCCCGAACAATTGTATGAAAAAAAAAACAATGCTCCGAGAATATATAATAATATAATATTACAATATATAGAATACTCTCAATGCGCATGTATATATGTGCAGCCGTCATTGCGTTGTGCGTTTTTATTGTCCTATATAATATCATAATTTATTATATTATATAGCTGTACTTATAATAATATGCAATGTAGATGTACATAATATAACACGTGTCATATTGTTTTTGTCATCGTTATTGTTATTATTATTATTATTGTTATTTGAAGACATTTTCGCGTAGTTTTCCTCATTATACTTATATCAGCCGAAATCCGGTTATCACTCGGAGTAATGCTACTGAAAACTAGAGCAGC
Source organism: Rhopalosiphum nymphaeae (assembly GCA_036289425.1). Taxonomy (NCBI): domain Eukaryota; kingdom Metazoa; phylum Arthropoda; class Insecta; order Hemiptera; family Aphididae; genus Rhopalosiphum; species Rhopalosiphum nymphaeae. The sequence continues at coordinate 854,308 of JAZAQC010000029.1, forward strand.
CCGTCGCGTAGTAGGGAAATCTTTCATGGTCCAGTGAAGCATGGTGGAAAGATGGGCTCCTATATTATATTAAACGATATTAAAATCAGTCGCGTGCCAGTGTTTGGCTTGTGTTTGTATACAACTCCTGACGCGCGTTGTTGTGGCTACCGAAAAACGACCTAGACAGTTTTTCCCCAATTTCAAAACGCCCGATTGTCGCTCGCAAACATATACGCACCTGTGAACTAAATACTTCTTATTATTATAATAAATACATCAGTTGTTCAATTTTTGGGGAACGCCCGATCTGTCAGTGATTTGAAATATCTACGGTTTGTCTGTGTAGATTTTCGTCATATCGAATGGTAAAGTAATTGATAAATTCAAAAGACGACCAAGACCATCATGCCGTATCAGGTAAACTGAAATACAATTTTATTTATTTACACAATTTTTTGATTACTTCGTGGATATACTATATATAGGTAGTGGTATTAGTGTTTATAGGGACGTAATAGCCCATATAGTATATATTTTGTTTCTCTAACGATTTATGTTTATGAAGGTTATATATTTTATTAAGTATCTTAATTAATGTTGTAGAGATGGTATGTACATGCGTTATACGTAGATTGTGTATACAATATTCGTAATTAGATATATATTATGTACCCATATTATATATAGATGTATACTATATACCGACAATAACACATTTTAATAGTAATTCCTAAGCAATATTATGTCCATGTATAAATACTGTTAAATACTTTAGAGTAACATTTATATTTGTTAAACATTGTGTTTATACCGTACACTATGTTTTTTAATAAGCACCTATTTACTTATTAGATGTTATGTATAACTGTATAAGTACATACTCGCATGAACGAAAGAAGCTATATAACGACAATATTTAAATGTTTTAACTACTAAACAAATTATAATATAAACAATGTGATATGTAACCGATATACGTATACTGAAGCTTAAAAGCTATAAATAAAATTTTGAACATTTTATAATCGTGCTCATTTGTGAATGAAACTTATATACCTAAATAAATTAACTATCCGGCATATGATCCTAACCGCGCTCAAATTGCTCATTGAAATCGTGCTCACATGACCTACGATTTCATAAAAAACAATAAACACGTTCAAATATCCTTATTTCATGAATAATGTACTAAAAATTATGTTTACTAATAACACTGTATTAGAGAAAACTTTCGGTATCAGCATGACAGCAGAGCTGTCAAAGTACATGTATATTTTGATATATTTTTATGGTTTATAAACTCTATATAAGAACACACTATTCAGTATTCGGGGATGTATATTAGTAATATTAATATGAAATGGTAATTACATAGTGCATACATCATAATATACAATAGAGAATTTATTTTAGTTGTTAATTCGATGCATCGACTTAAAAGATATATGAATGAACAAAGACCATATAAGTATAGGATCATAATCACTATTAGGTATTAAAAATGTGCAGAACCACCTACGATGTTACAAATAGTTTAATTTACACCTAATCGACGTTAATATTACATCAAATAATTGAAAGTTAATAAATTAATTTTTCATTATTTTTTTAATAAGTAAAATACAAAGTTCAAAATTATTATATGTTTTTTTTTATAGTTGTCATCATTTTTATTTTATGTTAGTAAATAAAAATTCAAATAACAATTGAATAACAACCGATATTATAATATATTATTAAATTGACATTAATATGTTGGTTTAAAAATGTATTATATATAGGGACCTTTATAGTTATGTATGATCACATATTTTTTAGTTTAAACTATTATTACATTTATGAAACACAGCTACCGCATTTTTAAGAAAAATATATTTTTGCAGAACTTTAAAATCTGCGCCATATATTTTGAACGATAAGTTAGCAATTACATCGAGGTATGCATACATATTATATGCCTTCTTATTAATTAAATTAATTTAATCACCAATACTTGTATAACTATTTTATGAATTTAATACAAACGCTGAGATTTATCACTTAAGGTCAGTATAATAGTATCGGATTAACGAATATGCTGCCTAGCTGTGGGTAGATTTTATAGTTCTTTACAGCCACTGTACTCATCATAAAAAATAACACCGTAAAAATTGTTGTGAAATTTGTTAAAAAAAATGTAAGACATATTGGGTAAAATAAAAGTTATTGCATATGTTAAATTATTATGCTGATCCAACTTTATTAAATCTCTAATCCAAATGTATAAACAATTATAATACATTTTAAAACTTCAAAACTTTTATTCTCACCATAAAACAATTTTGTCGTCCCTAAAAAATTGACGCCAAAAACAGCTGCCCCCTTCACCCTCCCCTATCTAGTACTGCTTGTGGTACAAGTCAATACAAACGTACATTCTGCATAATACAAAAAAATATGATTAATGACCATTTCCTATGGAATATTTTCATTTTTATCATTTTGTTATTTTAGTAAATATGAGCTCAATGAAAAAATTATAATGATAAATTAGGATATTAGGTAAATGTAAGATATACTCGTACAACCCTTAGTCATATTATATTATTATCATATTATATATTGTTTGTATTTTAAAGCTTCTCAATTAAAATTAGTATTATTTATTATAACATTCTATTCTATAGCTATTATATTATTATTTGAATTCATCGTATATAACTTAATATTAGTTATTCTTATTTTAAATGTTATATTAGAAAATATTTAGTAGTTTGTTAGGTCCTTGTATCTCATTATTCAAAACTAACATTAAACACAGTTTGTTTGTTATTATTTCTGCAACTAGATGGTGAATAATTTAAAAAATTCTATCTTTGTCTATTTCAAAAGACATTTATTTAATCTTCTATTATCAAAAATTGTTTTCTTTAAGTATTTAGTCTTTAACACATAAGTTATATAAGTTCAAATAGTTTAGTTTCATTTGAATAGATCTATAATTATTTTGTTACTTCTTATAAAAACATTTACGTTTGTCAACTATACCTATCTGATTTGATACAGTGATTATAATTTAAGATGGTTAGTTTTTTATGTGAGCTTTAAATTATTTGGAGAACAATGCAGCATAAGTATTATATATTATAAGTTATAATAAAATAAAGAAAGTTTCGTTTCGACTGGTGTCACAAATACAATCGCGTGTGCGAAGTTAACAGTTTCCTTAACAGAACAATGAAAGAATGTTTTTCTGATTGTATAATAGTTGATTTAGATTTTATTTTCTGTTAAAGTAATTATAAAATTGCTAGATATATTTTTTTATTTATTTGAATTATTTCAGCCATTTAGTTATAGTTATAGATACTCTAAAATCTAAATGACTATTAATATCTCTTAGAAAAGATACATGAAAATATCCTTAATTTCATCTTCATTAGTGTCACTTATTCTATTTTATTGATATTAAACATAATTTAAAGACGCAATTCTTATTTCTAATCTTCACTAAACATATACATTTTAGATCAACATGATAGAGAAAGAAACGATGGTTTTCACTCGCACAGAAACTTTCGAGTGATAAAGAAACTAACATTTAAACAACAGAGAAAAAATACGTAACGACGTCGCGATTAACAACGGAATAAGCTGTGTTCGTTTAAAGATTTTCGTATAATGCTATACAGTATACATTCATAATTTTACTATGAATACTAAATAGCTCTTTAAATAGAAATGTGGTTCCTATATTTGCGCATTTCGCTTTCGCAATGGAATACACTTTTAATAAAAATAGTATCATACTAAAATCAATATAATACGTAGGTATTATATAAGTAGTATACATATTCTTGAAACTGTGAAGTTTTGCTTATTATATAATATTTCAAATTAAAAATATAGAATTATGTACCAAGTTGCCTATCTAGTACCTTTTTTTTTTGGATTGGTGAGTGAAATCAAAATAGGTAATAATAGGGTATACACTTTAACAGTATGTATTACAGGTATATCATAGGCTATGTAAGTAGTACATATTTATTTAAACGTAAATAATATTATCGATATAATATAATATTGATACTTGACATTATTTTTCGTTTAAATTGTTTTTTATAAAATGTATAAATATAAATAAAAAATAAATAAATGTATGTGTTAATATTTTTCCACAGTAAATTTATAAACAATAAAAGAAAAATTATTCGTAGTCCCTATACAGTTTTATAATTAAAAATATATGATCGTTCATATTTATTAATTATCTTAAAAAGATGTAAATGTATTAATGTTTTCTTCGAAATTAAATTTTTAAAACTGAACCTTTGGTTATAACGCCTCATAAACATCTAGCTGAACCATGGCTAGTAGAAGTGACCAAAATTATTGCTAAGATTAAAATTAAAACTGCTCATTCAAATGTTGATTATATTATCATTTTGATTTTTTTTCCGTATACCGCACATTCATACCACCAGTTCAAGCCGCTTTGCTCTAAAAATAATGTAAAAATGCAATATTTATTTTGCGTCGCTTTTATTAAAATCATTATTCATGGTAGGTTAGTTGATTAATATAATTATTTTTGAGTTTTAAATATTAATTGTGTAATTTATCGATTTAAACTAATAGTTGATAATGTGTTTTATATATTTTATCTAAAACCCATGAATAATAAATAAAATAATATTAATTACAAAAATGTAGTAAATTAATTTTAAAATAATATTTAATTTTTTAATCTTTCAGTATACTTAGTTATAGGTATAAGTAGGTATAGGTTAAGTGCCAAGTATAAAGTTACTTACAATGAATTAATTAAAATAAATATAGCCAACAGTGACCCATAATTGGTTGAAGATTCTAAAAAATTACTCGATAATAATGTTTCAAAATTTAAATCTAAGCAAACATTTTTGTTTTATTTACTTGATTTTAAATTTAATTTAACTATCAAACATTTTTTTTAAATAATTTATTTATAATAAAATTATAAAGCTAATTTTTGTTTCAATATAAATGATTTTATTGCAAGCAGAACCGTACTTAAAAATTGTTCTTGGTTGGTGCAACAAAAAAATTGCAATTCCTAAACAATTTATTTTTTATATTTAGTGTTTTTTTACTTCGGTTAATTTTTGTTTTTAAATTTTATTTTCAACAATTTAAATACTTTTTTAATTATTGTTTAGTACTTAAATATAAACGTAGATTAATTTTTATTCGATTTTTTAAATTTTTTTGAAACGTACATTTTTTAGGGTTTAGAAAAATATGGCGCAATTAGAATTAGTGAACGGACTTAGTTTCATAGTTATGGCATATTAATTTTGCCACTTTACAATATCTTGTATACTTACTAAATAGTAAGTTGTATTCTTATATTCGTGCGTTGTTCAACAACCATGCGATTGCTCAGTTGTATAATAATTAATAATGAGTGAAAAATTAAACTTTTAACTGCTTGTAATATAAATACCGATGGTGATTTTTATACAGAGTTGTATTGTTTTATATTCTATAAATGGAGCATAATTATTTCGATTTTACAATGGAGTATTTTATGTGTCTTCATCATTTTTTATAGTAGTAAAAATGCATTTATTTTCAACTTTGAAAGTGTATTTTGGTAATAATTGGATCTAGTTACTACTTTGCTCCCTAGTCATCCCTTTCCATAAAGGCATCTTATAATAATTTCAAAGTCTATTTAGTATTATAACACCGTAACTATATACATTACATTTTCAAACCAGGAAAAAGTTCGCAATTAAGTCTAATTAGTGATAACTGATAAGTAATTACAGTGAATTTAAAATTCAGATAATTTATAAAGATATAAAATGTAGACGTGAACAAAACTGATTGAGTACAGCAAAAACGGTTAGTTTTACATTTTTACGCATTTATAATGTACATATTTTATATGAACAATGTATATTATTGACGTTAATTCGAGTAGAATGGTACAATTAATATATATATATATATATATATATATATATATAGGTACTTTCCATCATTCTGCAGTACACATTAGCTATTGCCTATTAGTTATGTATATAGGACGCCGGTTGGAGTTTTGACACGGCCAAACTGTCGTTCAAACTGCACGCAGGAACCATAAATCATTCATATTTATGTTTTGCATTAAACATCAATGACATAAATTTCAAATTGACCGTGAATTATTGTTATCGGTTCAGCGCCGAGTCAAAGCCGTTATATCAAAAAATAATTTTGAATTAAATTTGTGTCCTCATAATTGTCAATAAGTAGGTATACTCGTATATACATAATGTTATATTTTAAATAGTTGAAATATATGCGTGTGTGATTATACTCTATCATAAAAACCATAAAATATACCTAATGATTCACCAAGCATACTCCCCACTATTTTGTGATGAATTTATTTAAATTAATTTTATAATACAATTTAAAATACTTATACTAAATAAGATCTTGTTTTACATTTCCAAACTTTGTTCACTGAGCTTAAACATCTTATTAAAACTTAAAAAAATTAGAATAATTTGAAAATATCAAATGCCTTTAAATAGTTAGCCTTTAACCATTATTTATTGATCTATTATATTTAAGATTGCTTATTGAAATAATATGTGATCACTGTCCATATATAATTTCAAATTAGTCTAAATATTTTAAAATTTTCATTATAAAAATTCATCGTAGAAAATGATGATTTAAGAACCAATGGAATGTTTTTATGATTAATATTTTTTGAGTTACAAAATGCTAAAATTTTTTTATAATACCTAAATAAATCGATAATTTACGTGAAAACTTTCAATTTCATCAAAATTTAAACTTGGCGCTTAAAAAAAACTTCGTATAGAATTGCGTAACTTTATTTTATAATTCATGTAAAAACTTGATTTTTTAACTAAAAATAAATTGCAAACTTTCACGATTTCGATGAATTTCGTAAAAAGTTTAACTTTAAACACTTATAAAAAAATATTCCGCAATAACTATATATTTTTGATATTTAATTGATAAGTATATTAAAAAATCCCGAAGAACGTTGTTTAAAAACTGTTTTAAACTTTTTTACCTACAAACAAAATTGTTATCATGCATAAATCGAAAAACAATTAAAAAAGTTAATAATTTAAAATATTTATAAAAAGAGTCAAAATATTTTGAAATTTTTCATACCTAGTAAATGGCAATATCAATAGTGGGTGAAAATTTTAAGTCTTTTCAAGTTATTTATTTTTGAATTACAAGAAAAAAACAAAATCGATTTTGCTTAAAATTTTCTGTTTTTCTTTAATTTTTATTTCCCCGGCTATTTGCTTTTAACGAATCAACCAAATCTAATTGTTAACCCAAAACCACTCTCAATATTTAAAATCTAAGCATTTTTATTAACTTTCACAAGAATAACAAGTTGGCTGTTACTGGACAACTGTTAAGGAAATAATTGAGGGGCGATAATCCAAAACGTACTATTTACAAAATTGACGAAATTGAGTTATATATTGATTCATATAGAAATAAATGCGAGAAATCGAATTTTGACTAAAGGTATAGTACCTTTGTTAAAGTCAATTTGTAAATCACGGATTACGCCAAAACGCATTACATATACCCAATGGAAAGTATAAAACAAAATTAACCATTTCCAAATGATATCAAAACGTAGTAATTTCTATGTTAAATAATTTTTTCATTTGACAAAATTACACAAAATGTACCAATTCCTCAAGTTTTTACAAAACATACTATTTCCAAAGTAAGCCATAGTGCAATATTCCCATAGTACTAACATAGGGAATGGAATTGAATTAAATGCATTCTGTATTATTTCCGTTGGTCTTAAATTTTTATACAACAAATTTTTAGTTATATTATTGTTAAATTAAATTATTAATAAATATTGTGCAGATTAATTATTTTCATTTATTTGTATATTATTTTTTATAATAAAATTATCAAGACGTCTCTATCTTCATTATGATTGATAACAAATTGAGACAAAACTACAGTCTTGTCTATGGTATCATAATTCATTATAAATTAAAAATAATTAATGTAAAATAAATTTGTACTAACAAATCAATTTTATATTTTACTGAATAACTATGAATAAAAAATATTAATTAATATATAAAATAAAAATGTGTTCCAAACAATTATTATTCCAGGAGACTAATCAAGATGATGTAAGTTTTAGTTTAATATATTTTTGTTATTTTATAATTTAATATTGTTATTAAAAATAAATTACATTATACATAACTACCTATTTGTGTACAGGATTTGAGTTAAATTAAGTCAAAACGTACTATTGGGTGGAAATGGTACGTTTTGGTACAATCAATAAATTTGGATGTTAAATTTAGGACATTAAACTGCAATATAACTTAAGGGACATAACAAAAAAATGTATATTATAATTTCATAAATTTTTTGGTAAAATACCATGTTTCTAAACTAGTTCAATAGTTTGTAATGAAAAACCATCAATACTGAAAAAAGTGAAAAATGAAAATAGTACGTTTTGGATTATCACTTCTCATATAAGTTCAATCTTATATTGGTTCAATAGTCGTCATATTATATCGCTTTCCATCCGTGTGATTCTCAGCAAATATTAAATCACATAATAAATACTCACAGTACAAAATGTATGTGAGTCTCTAAGTTATTAACTTGGTCATTTATTATAATACTCTGTATTTGTTTAATTTCTTATACCTATATTAAAACATGCAAACAATTATCAATAAAAGTAGTGGTACTTAAAATTTCTAAAAATCAGAATTTAAATAAATAGGTATTCATTATAAAAATAGAAATAGGAATGAGTATACTAAATAACTCTATAATATTCTGTACTATTGTATAAATCTACATAAAATACGTAACAACTATTTTAGTATATAATATGTATACCTTTTACATGTCTCCATGAACACATGCGTAATAGTATGAATGGTATATATAAGTACACTCACGCGTATTGCAATGACGTTGCCAAATTTGTCTCTTTCCACGGCTTCGTAGGCAAACCTTCGTCAACACATTATAATGTATATATATATTATAACACTATGCGCACTGCTGCAGTAACGCTATTATTGCGTTCGAATCGCATTCTGGGCGGCCGCGGGTTCCATTCACTGAACTTGCCCGGAACTTAGGTCCGATATTATTATTGCGGTACTTTTTTTCGCCTTAATATGGATAATAAAACACTACAAACAGTGACCCAGTAACTGTTGTTTAATTGTTGTTCATTTGGTGTTCGAGAATTAATGTTGTAGTTGCCCGTAAACTGTACAAGAATTATTATTACATTATTATATTATAACGTGCAGCGTATAGGCCATTACGATACGTCGATAACTGATATTACACTAAGCATCTATATCGTATTTTATTACATTTATTATGTATGTGTATAACATCAAAATTTTTTTAATTTTCCCCTTAAAATGTCGGTATTTGGTCCACAGTGGTGTAGCTACGATATGTTTTACGTTTATTAACATTACTTCCTCCTTACCCGCAGCAGTTGTATTTATGCAAAAAATATATTTGATATATTGTGTTTTAAAAATCTAAAAAATATGTTGCTATATAATTTCATATTTAATAATATTATTAAGAAGATTTATTACCATTGTTATGTATTATTAATATAAATAACAACATAAACGTGTTTTATAGACCTGTATTATTGAAAGCATAAATTGTAATGATGTACATTATAATTCTACTCGCTGATGACCGGTGGACAGTTCGCACCGATCGTAATATGATACTTATGATTATTGTTACTATAATTACTCTAGGTACGTGTAGTATAATTTAATATTAATGCTGGGTATGCACCAGCTATAATAAAGAGTATGTGAATTATATCCCAAGTGATATTTAAAAATAAAATGAAAACACCGCCTCCTCTCTAAGAAATATTTTGGCTACGTATCTGATACCCCGATATTGTCTATACTTTAAATAATAATAAATATACTTGTTCCAGATTAAGGGTCTTTAGATCCTTAAACGAGTTATTTAATATAATATATAAAATACAAATCATTTGAAAAGAATGGAGAAGCGGGTTTATGAATTTGGGTTGGTAGCCAGGGTGGAGGACTTTTTTTACACTCATCAGACGAGCCCCGATTTCAATGCAAAGTGCATATTTTTTGTTTGATCTTACTCAATGCTTTCTAAGTACATAATTCGTTTCATGTAACGAGGGTTTCAAAGCTACAAATTGTATTTTGTATATTTTTTGCATATTTCGATGTTTTTTTTTCATTTTTAGATCATTTTTAACATTATTGGGTCATTTTATTGGTTTTTAATGCATATTTGTTCAATATACGATAAAATTTAGCCTATTCAAAATATTATCTAAAAATAAATAATTTTATTGATATTTAGGTAGGTACTAGGTTTATCGGGTTTTTTCATACACATTTTCAATCTTTAGATTAGGTTAAATTTAGTAAGTATAATAGGATTACTTAGAATTTTAATATATATTTTGGTATGTTTAGAATGAATAATATTTCCCCAAAACGGCCAAAACATATGTGTGTTAGCATCAAGTCATCATTTCAAATTTTCAATTTTTTTTTTTTTTTAGTGAAATAATATATAATAATTATAGCTTATTTATAAATTACAAATTGAATAAAAAAAAGTATACGGCATTTTAAGGTCATTTTTGTGGTAACATGCATTTTTAAGGGCGTTTTTGGTTATTTTTTAGAGCATATTTGTATGGTTTTAAGTGCATTTAAATCCGGGCCCTACTCATCAGTCATCATAATGGATCTATTAATCTATCCCTATAGGGGATAACTATATTACTTTATATATGACGTTAATTAAACGTAGACGGAAAGATGATAATAGATAGGTGTCAAGTATAAGTACTTATATAGTTATATTAGTTATATTTACTTATGAAGTTAAGAATATAAATTTAATACACATATAATATCTATGTAGTAGCAGTGTAATGATACACAGTACACACATTTTGGTATATTATTAGTATTTATTTAGATAAATATATAGATAATTTTATTAATATATTAAATAATAATCTCGTACTATGAGAGTATTTAATATTTAAATTAAATTTATTTTTGTAAATTATGAACTGATGAGTCCACGGGCGAAATTGTTCAACGAGGCCCATTATATTAAAATATATAAAAATAATATTTAAATATATTAAACAATAGTAAATAATAATTACAGTAATAGTTTAATAAAATATCCCGATAATATAAATGTTTCACACACTATATGCATATGTTTGAGTTAGCAATTTGATTACGATCAAATACGGCATCTCATGCCATCATCTATATAAACCTATACGTCACATAAAAACACGCTCAGTCGCCCGTTCCATATAGTATAGTTAGTATATTAACTAATTACTGTATATATTTTTATCCGATTCAAGACAGATATTGTGTAAAGACCAGTATGAATTACGAGTTCTACAAAAGGTAAAAGACATGTTTTATTTGACAAACATCATAAATTACTTTATTTAATATTATAAATATCTATTGAGAAAAAATACTCTCGTCCTCACTCCCCCATAAATCGTACAATAGATGTAATGAGTTTAAGATATTAAAAGAGGTATATTTTGGTATTAAATTAGACCTTATATGAATATAATATACTTATTATTCTAAAACATAATTTTTTTTTAAAACGTTATTTAAACAAATTATTATTTATTCATATCACTTTTTTTAAATATTTTAAATTTTTAACTCATAGTTAACCTATATGCATTGTTGTACCTGCTCTGACTGTAGTTTTCTAATTTTATAGTTTTGTACGTATTATTTATAATATATAGGTTATTCGTGGTTCATCGAGTTCGTCGTTTATCAATAAGACGCGCGTGGCAGTTAGTATAGGTGTAATCATTTTTATATGTATCATGCATATAAGTACACGCGCAAGTGATTCGCTGTAAAATTCATAATATTCAAAACGAATAGAACTAATAGAAATTTCATCTTTCAAAAATAATAACAATATTATTTAAGTATATAATCATGCTGCCACCTATATTATGGCTGCGTATATATATATATACATAATATAAAACATAAATAAAATCGTTTGTGTCAGATGTTTTACGATGGCTACAGCCTACAATATCTTCTGTTATATAATCGATGTATTATTGGATTAAGAGTTCTATAATTTGTTTTCACTAAATAAAAATATAATAAATATATATACGGTGGAGTTACTTATACATAATACATACCAGCTTTAAATTGTAATGTAACTTCTTAACTTCTAACCAGTGCAGTTGGTAGGCATAACCTATTTACGGTATATCTATTTATGCGCCCAGGGCTTACAATCTGTACTGTATTTTAAATGGGATAATGATAATTCTATTATTCTATCAATTTTTAAACCAAAACGATACTAGCACTAAAGCGTATATTGATTGTATGTCTATATTTTATTATAATTTATTTAAAGTGTATTTCAAAAATAAAAATAAATAATATTATTATGATAGGTACCAGCTATATTTTATAATCTATACGAATATTATAATAAAGATGTTAAGTACATAATGAACATTAGTATTATAGTTATTATACTTTTAACTTACATCATATAAACATAAAGTTATGACATAATAATGTTCAATGCTATACGCATATTATGGTCAACAGTTTAACTTAACTTATTCAAGTTTTTTTTCATTTACTTGTCCACCTTTGTACATATATAATATATTATTTTTGTGTACTTGTATATAGTAAGTACCATAAAAGCTCAGCTACCATTAAACTTGCGTGTAAATTTGTCTAACTTTGTACGTTGAATTTATTATTCAACAATAATATTTAAATAGTACTATATACTATTGTATATAAATATAATTTGTACATTATATTATTTTTTGCCATCGATGGTCTAAATTCAATGCAACTAAACAATGCAGTTGTATATAGATTTATTTCCAATTGATGTTTCCAATACGTCGTTATTGATGACACAATGTATAAGTACATTTTTTTTAAAAATTAAAATCGATTTCAGCGTTTTATGCGTAATAAAGCTATATATTTGACACAATAACGAAGGCATATATTATATAGTAATAGCCCTTATGAGCTGCGTTATTTTATTTGCATATGCCATCAAAATGTAAAAACATGTTAAAAAATATCAATTAAAATGCAAGTCGCTCGTTATCAAACACATATTATTGCGGATATATATCAATAATAGTATATTAGCTATCTCAACCTCTCGACATCTCACGTTTGAATTCCTATAATTCTTGATTTGCTCATACATTTTTCACATAAAAAATTGTACAAGTCTTAAATAATCTTAAAGATTATAAGGCGACCTATAACTTTAATAATGGTATTATAATGATAAGAATATAATGAAAAAACAGATGAGTTTGTTGTTTTTATTTAATTTTTTTTTTATCGACAACGATTTCTAAAACGTAAGCAATATACACAAAAACAATTATTATTATACCAGAGACTGTGGACTGATTAATGCCGACAATGAAATGGGCAGGAATAGCAGGAACTTCGGCTCAAAACACTTGTTAACACTTTCCCTTGCCGATGATAATGATAACGGCTCGGTGTTAATTATGTATGTCAGTTGTATTTTGAAAAAAGCTTTTGTTATTCCATATAGTATATTATAGTACCACCTACGCAGCAACAGGTCAAAATTCTTTTACGTTTTATCTTCGTTAATTATTCTGTAGCAATTGCATTCATCGAGTAGAACATTAGAACATTCTAATTAGATGATTTTTTTTATGCAATATTATATTTACGAAATATTTAATATTATAGTAAATTAAATGTGGAGTGAAAATTGCACATGTTGCAAAAGTCATATTTAGATTAAAGATTAAATATATTTATATTTAATACACTAATATTAGATATTCACCTGATATAAGTATTTAGCTAATACAATTTGACCACCAACTGCACGATTCATAATACAATAAAAACTCGTGTACTACTTAAAAAATATTTATTATAACATTTTTATCGATGTTAGTGTATTGTATTTTTCTATAATGTGTTGTTTTACGTACTAATAGCATCTAAATATGTGTACGAATAATACGATACATATATTAATAATTTAATAATGTATAATTATTAAACAAATTTTATACTTATAAATAACTACAATTATCGCGAACATATTTAGCATTAAGATTTTGTAAAAAGAACATTGACATGCCCTAAAACCATTGTTTTTATTCATCCATTTTACTATAATATACAATATTATACGTGCAAAGGTATCACATTCTAAAATGTAATCATATTAATTTGTTTGTACAATAAATGTAAAATTTGTAATTAGTTAATACTTATTTTATATGTTTTATATATATCTGTTTACGCACAAGCACACATTTATTTAGTCACAGATACATAAAATGTTTAAAATGTTAAACTAAAACTTTCTATAGCAACATTTTATCATTTTATTATTCGTTCAGTATTTTTTTTTTTTATATATATAATAAATAAATGTACATATAATATGTTTCTAATGATTATTATTAAAATAATAATATACCTATCGTACATACAATATACATAATATATAGATGTATATCATAGTTGGTAATTTCAACATATAGTTGTAAAATCTACATCAACTATCATTTGAATAGATATGGTGGTGGCACATTAATTGAGTAATAAGAACCTCATATTATAATCTTTAGTTGTTACACACTTTCATATTATAATCTTTAGACGTTACGCACTTCTACGTTTTTCTGAAAGAACATAATATTATAAGAAAGAAAATATAATGATATATTATGTTAATTCTCGTACATATTTTCATTGGTATTTACAACGCTGTGATTATTTTCCACGACTAAACTTTTTGGAGCAACAAAAATATTTAACGTTAAGGGTGGTTTTTGGTAGCAAAATAAATCAATAGTTAGTAGGAACTTCATGTCAAAAGGAAGAAATAGCAAACACATTTTTTTTAATAATTAAGAATAACTAATACAAAATTACAGAACAATGTGAATATTTAAGCAACATCAGTTTTTAATAAAAATAATTTAATTTTTGTCCTTTAAAATAGAATTATCGTAGACATGATATTGTCACCAAAAATTAATAAAATAATTTTCTACACACGATTTAATTTTTTAATTAAATTTGGATCTTCTTGAGCTACTGCCATTAAGAATACATTCTAAAACAAGAATTTCATTTGAACGACCTTCAAATTGTTCAGGTTTCTTAAAACTATGATTTATGTCTTATTTAATATAAGTGAGTGTCGTTTGCAAAATATGAACGCAAATGTGTTGAATATTATTTTTCACGATTGCATTCTCTGTAGACACCGATATATGTAATTAAATATGATCCCACTGCACTTCTATACACTTGTTTTTGAATCAGAACTCAACGAGATGTTCTGATTATTCCGCAATTTTCGTCATAGGCGTAATGACCTCTATTTAAATAGTTTTCATAATTTACTTACAACAATCAACATTGTGCACGTTCAGTTTTAGTATATTATATAATATTTTACATTCAGATATTCAAACTCAATCCTAAGCGAACTATTCTATTCCATCATCCATTTTTTATTATAGGTTAAGTCAACGGTTCCCAACCTTTTTAGTTGTGTGGACCACCTTTTTTGTAAATAAATCTTTGAAATATATACTTTAATAATGTTTATTTTGTATGGTCCACAGCCTAGTTCCACCGCTGGATTAAGTTATTAATCAATATCTTATATCAATAATACAAAAAAATAAGTACCTGTTTTTTTTTACTTTTTTGAAATCGACGATCACGAGAGTTCTGTTGACAATAACTGTAATCGCGATAAAATAAATGTCATAAAAATGGGGAAGAAAAATAGGGTCTATAAGCAGGCATCTAAATTTATTGTTGAAAAATTCATGAACCATTTTGAGTCTAGTTAAAATCATAAGTTTACGTTTAAATATCCAATTGTATAGAAATTTGAACTTAAAACGTTAGATTTATAAATTATTTTTATTTTATAAAATGACATTTTTTTTTGACCCGTTAAAAAAATAAAAATAATTTCCTAATTTTAACCTTAAATAGCAACTTTAAATCCAATTTTTGCCAAATAGCAGACACCATTCAAGTGAAAGATAAATTAATTTTCTATACTATAAAAAGTGTACACACAAAAAAAAACACATTCCGTTCAGTATCTTTAAGTATTAAAATTATTATTAAATTTTCTTAAATGTTTTCCTACGACAAATCCATCATAAATACGGATTGCTTGATAAATTGGTAAAGAATGTCTTGGGTCCTGGAGTGGTAAAACAATAAAATGCAATAAAAATGTTTTGTTCATGCCGTTAATGTCGTCACACTCAAAACGTCCATACTGATCGAGAACGTCGGCGAAACGAACTTCGTTGTACCAGACCCTGCAGCGAGTAGCCACCCGCATGGACTTCATGAGTTTCGGCATCGTCGTCAGTGTCTGTATCGTACGTTGGTGTGTGTTGTGTAGAATTCAACGACTATCACAATCCCAACATACGTTCCTGATCATTCGCATTGAATATTTTTCACAATGTTTTTAAAATGTTTTTTTTTAATGTTACCACCAGAACATTCCATGACAGACGTTTTCAGCAACTTTTAGCACATACATGACAAATACTCAAATTATTTCAAATATTACCATTTTCATTTATTATAAAATAAAAAAAAAAATTAAAATTGTAAATTAAAAAAAACTGGAACTCGCTTTGTTGTGTACGTCATTGAGTTTATTAGGTAAATTATATGGATAAATTGTAGTATATTATGATGAGAAACGGTTTTGAGCGGAAATAATCGATTTATATTTCTATGAATAATACGATTGAATCAATTTTTGGTTCTTGCCAAAAATAAATCGTATGTAATATTGAATAGTATACTCGTAATTGTTACAATATTACTTCATACAAATAGCATTTATACATATGTAGTTATGTTATTATGTATTACTATTTTTATTAATTTATTATAATTATAATTATAAATTTATTACTTATGAGTTAGTAAATGGTTATTAGTTATTACCTATTGGTCAATACCTATGCACCGAAGAACGGTGTGAATAGAACAATTTTAAATTTAATTTTAATATTTTAAAAATTCTATTGAGTATAGTAAAAATAATTATGCATTGGCAGTGACAAAAATATGCAAGTCTAATAAGTCTATACTAATTTCCAAGTTAGGTTTTTAACTTTTTAAGTGCAAAAAAATAGTTAAATTCGTTATTTTTTATTTAAATATCTAATTTTATCTGCATTTGAAATTAAAATATTTGTAAATAAAAATGGCACATATCTATGCGTTTTTGATATTTTTATGTTTTTATACAACCAACTTATGTGGAACCTTGTACTGAATTTTCAAGTTTTTTTACGGAGTATAAAATTTATTATCAAATTAAAAAAAATAATTATACAGACCGGTAAGCCAGATAAAACTTATGCTTATATGGCTTTTTCTTTTATGGCTTTGTATTATATTTAGGTACACATTATATTGTCAATTTGCCATATATCCATTTATGCATATTTAAATATTTTGAATTTTTAGAACAAAATCGGTTTTCGACAAAATATATTTTATTACTTTGATACGACTCAAAAACGAATAACCATAGAAAACTTATAATTTTCTGCGAATAATTAAATATCAACATTTTATATACATACATAATATCATTTTCAAAATATTTTAAATCTTTTTGATCTATTTACAGGAAAGAGAAATTTATAGCGATGTTTTACCTAGTCAAAAGGTTTATCATAAATCAACTTCTTATGATGAGAAAAAAATTGATTAGAAAGTTATATTAATTTTTTATGAATGTTTGAAAATCAAAATTGTATAACATTGGATATATATCCAAAAAATAACTATTTATCCTCAAAAAATGTTTAAAATTTTGTTATATTTAAAAAATATGCTAAATATATTTGAAATGTTCACTGAATGTTCATATTATCATTTATATATATCGTCGGCCATTTGGAAAATTAGTCTTTTTACAAAAAGACTAGGTTCTTTGCAATGAGGTAGCTTGTTTGCGAATTACTATTATTATTTTAACGGTTTGCTAATTGTCTAGCTTATTTGTTACAGACTTACAGCAGTTTCTAATTGCCTTGTAAAAAATATAATTATTATACAGAAATAACCATTTAACTTATTTTACTTAAAAGGGCTTATTTTACTTTATTTATTACTTACACAAAAAAAAGATCAATATAATTATTATAACATGTAAACTGAATAAGTATAGTACCCTATTATATAGTATTATATTATTTTATAAAGTGCATCGATATATAATAACTGCGTATTTCTATAATATTCTATGCGAAAATTTATAAGAACCTAAACGTATACATTTTAAATTCTTAGTAAAACGAGGAATGTATTTTTATTTAATACAAAACTAATTCTAAGCCACTATAATATGAAAGAAGTGAGATTAATAAATAATTAATGTTTATTATGTATAATTTTAAATGTACATTTAACTACATAAGTACATTACAATCAGCCATTTTAAAGATTTAGATACGGATTGACGACATACGTGATGGAATTTACGAGATTGTGACTATAATCAGTAGATTAGATTATAACTTTCTAGTATACACATTTTTAACGGCATACTGTACATATTATAAGATATTAGTACCTACGCCTCTTCGTTATCGTTAAAACGTTATTATTGAGTGCGTTAATATTTCCTAGTGTGTAATATATTTACTTATTTCTTTATTTAATATTATACTTTTTAAACTATGGAAAATGTAACGGTAGAGAACACATTTAACAATGAAGTTACTGCTTATTATAAAAATAAAATAAATGCAGTTAAACAACCACAGAAAATAGCTACAATATCCGATGCTGTTTCTAAAATAGCAGTTGCTAAAATATCAGGAACCAAAAAAAAAAAAAAAACAGTAAGCAATATAGACTGATTAAAAATATTATATTATGGAAGTGGTTGATTCAAAATATTTGGTAAAAAATCATGATGAGACAACTAGTATATAGACAATTAGTATAAAACGTGAATTATTTTTTTTAAATTTAAAAATTTAAAAAAATATTGGATACAGAGGTCATGATAAAATGATGTACGTTGTAAAAAATAAATATTGTACTCCAAAACCTGTTGTTCTCATATTTTATAAGTTATTTAAATTTTACGGATGTTTTATTTGTATAAATAATAAATTACCCTTAAAATAAAATAATTAAATGGTTGTTACTATATAATAATATTATAGTTCTTAAAAGGCTTGCTGTTAGTCTGTAGGTAATAAACCCGAATAACAGCAGGCTATTTAGAAAAATAATAAGTAGTTCGCAAATGGACTACTCATTTGTAAAGAGTCTAGTCCTTTTGCAAAAAAACTAATTTTTCATATAGTTTGCGACATATGTACATGATACAATTTTTGTATTATTACTTTTTTTTCAATAATTTTCAATAAACATTTTTTTGATCGGCCAGAAAGGTTGAACATTTAATACAAGGTTCCTATAGCTTTTTTATAGATATTTAAAAATATTAAAGATACAAATAAGCTCAGTTTTTTTATTAGTATTTGAAATTCAAATTTTCAAAAAAATTCGTCCAATATTTTTGTAATTAAACATTTATAAAATTTTTAATTTGTGCAGCTATGAGAATTAAAAATGTAATAAAAGGATTTTCTTATATTAAAAAATCTAAAAAATATCAAAATTTAATTTTTTTTTTATGGAAAATTGAAGTGGAAGTTTGGTTGAAATTCTATATTTAAACGAAAAGTAACGAGTCAGCTTGTTAATATAACTTAAAACTTGAGGCATATTATATTTTATACACACAAAAACATTTACAAATGCATTGTTTTTACTTTTTGGCAAAATTTAATCCAACCAACTATTTAGTAGTAAAATAAATTACTTTAATGGTAACATAAATATATAAAATATTTACTTAATATAATATCGACTGATAGACCATTTGCTTAGAGTCATTTTTCGTACCTATGGAATGATTTTATACATTACAGTTATTTCTTAATGACAAAGTACAATTTACATTCAATGTACAGCATGGCTACCTTTGCCTTACCTTCTCACTTTTTATGAACAAAAATATAATAGATTCATTTTTATTATTTTTGTTGTGGTTCGTATAGTGAACTGTATAATTTAAAATTATTAAGGTTTAAATAAAAACAATTAAAGACATTAACTTTATAGATTCTTATATTCCTAGGGTATATTCTACTTAAAAAATGTAATATAAATTTCTCAACAGTTTATTTTACTAGAATATTAACAAGTTTTACGTGAAAAGAGATCATTTTTTTTTGTAAGCGATTGAAATTTAAATTTCGACAAGAATGGGTAGGTAGAAAGATTGGGTATACAAACTTATAATAACAACTTACCCACTTATAATTTTTTGTTATATAATTATTATAATATATTAGTAAAAAAATATTATAATATGAAATATTCTATTATTATCATATAGGTATTTACAATAACATTTTCAAAATATTTGGATTAATTTTAAATTTTTTTTAATTTTTTCAGTTTTTCTTTTATAAGTGTTGATAATAATATTATTACGTTTAAAAGTACGTAGATATGTTAAACTTTAAATTTTAATTAATCAAAAATACCTTTTTTTATAAACATATCAAGTTTATATTTTTACGAAATTAAATAGGTAATTAAATTAAAAAGAATTATTGATTTTGTTGTAATTCAAAAAATTTTATTCACGTGAACGGTTCTTTACTTTGCATTTGCGTATTTACTATTTAGTAATAAATCACAATCATTATTAATCGATCAATATTGTAACTGCCGTCTACCACGTATACTAACTAGTGACTTTAGATCTCTCTATAATACATATAATAATAACTTTTTCTCTAATGCGATACGTATAATGTATTTATATAACTAAATTATTTTCACAGTATTGAATATATATAAATAAACTAAAAGGTAAAATTATATCATATTCATAAACTTAATTCTTTATGTATCATTATTTTAAAATTGGGTATAAATTATAATTTATAAATTAGCTAATACTAATAATAACAAGTTGGTCACATACAAATGACATAAAATATATTATTTGTCATGTTCAAAAATATATAATGGACGCTTGATCTATTGTCAATTAATATATATTTCTTAATAAATATATAACAAAATATCTTTAGAAATGTAGGATTACAAGCATCTTCCGCTCGATGTTCACATCATTTTAAATATCTATACAATTGATAGAATAATTTGAATTTAAATTTAACACATCCGTAGAAGTGACCTACCCAGTGCTCGTAAATGAGTACCTCGTGACCATTTGACACAATGACAGTTACTATACTTTTTATACAAAAAAGAGTTTTCATCGGTTTTTTATTATTTGTTACCTCTTTTAAGTACAGATTAGATTTTCAAAAATGCTATCACAAAAAAAAAATAAATGAAAACACAACATTGTTAAATCGATACATATTCTGATCATTCCGCTAAGAATCTAAAATATGAAAAAAACAAAACAAAAATATAGAAATTATTTGCATTTTTCCAAACTACTCGTGCGTTCTTTTCTTACTATTAACATATCTATTTTTATTCTCTAAAAGTAGTTATTATATTAACTGAATTTTATTTAAGCAGTAGACATTATTTATTTTTTTAAATTCAGTATATACATAACACATACCTCCTATTAGTGTTTATAATTACAAATAAAAACACAAATAAATATGGTTGTATTCATGCATAATACTATTTTGGAGTAATTGGTTCGATGGTATTTATAAGATCTAATGTGGCGTGAACTCAGAACGACAGTCACAATCGTGAAAGTGTGATACGCGATTTATGCTATGTATATTATATATGTAAACAGTGTAACATATAACACGTGAAACTGAGGAAGGAAACCGATCTAACGTTGCGTTTCATTAACATTTAAAATATTTACATATATATCGACCAATAAATAATTAAACTGTAATTGTATAATATATGACTTGTATAATATATTATAATACTTAGTACTTAAATCGTGTTGTACATTATTTTGTACGTTTATTTATGTTTAATTTTGTTAAATATACTATATAGCCTAACCTTACTACAATAATAAATTTTAATCATATTCATTAAATACCTATATTATACATGCAATTTTTAAAAACGCTAGTTGCAAACGACCGAGACATATGGTCAGTTAGCGTTATAATATACTGTACATTGTACCTATAACTATCTACTGCATAATAATATTATGTTATAGGTACATCGAACCACTGGAGAATATAATACATTAATAGTCTGACCTGTTCATGCTGGTATATTAAATTGGATGTAAATTGTAGAGTACAGTAGTGTTTTGTGTTTCATGCAATACTGTATAAAAGTAAATAATAATATTCCTGTATAATCTATATACGTTGAATACGAACATGAATATAAATAATTTATAAGTTATATGAACCCATAACTCCTTTTAATAATTTTAACTTACGGTAAAATTGGTCCATACTGAAATTAATTCCTATATACTGGATTTTTAGAAGTATTCAACTGCTACAAGTTCCCTAATTATAACTAATATTCATATTTTATAGTGAAGGCAATTAATGAAAATCGTCTAGTTTTCCTTATTAACAATTCGCTTACTGGTGTGGATTAACGTATAAAAAAAAGTCCTAAATAACGTCATGGATACGTTATATGTACTTCCTAATAGCTATTTAAAAATAAATATTAATAATTGTTTTTATATTTTTGAAATTAACCGTAATTTTTTCTGTCACAGGAGAAGACCGTGGCCGGTTAAGGTCATGACGACGCAATGCGGTCCACCGACGGTCTGCTGGCACTGCTATGGGTCATCATCGCCATAGCTGTGACTGCGAGGACGCCGTGTGTCACGGCGGCTACGTGCCCACAGCCAAGTGACGCCGTTCGGCGATGCAAGTGTTCCAGCCGAGACAATGAAATCCAGATATGGTGAGTGTCCACGCTTCTAAATAAGTTCTGATCTGTAATCTTAACCATATATACAAGGTCCAAGGTATAATTATTGAAAATGTATAAGTAAAAGATGGACGTACGTAGTATATAAACAAAAATGGCAAATCCATGGCACGCGAAAAATTAAAACATTTTTATTTTATGTATATATATATTACATATTATATTGGCAGTAGACTTTACTTACTATATAATATATATAATATATTTCATGGCACGCTCAAAAAAATAAGTTAATTTTCCATTACTGGTATATAAATATTAGCTAGATACGTGCCTAATAGCAGACGCGCTCTTCTGACGCACTTAGCACAAAACGAAGTTAACAAGAATTTCGTTTTTCTAAGGAGTTTAATATAGGCAACATATAGAGTGTGCTGTAATAATAGTCATAAATAGAGCTTGGATTTCAATATATTTGACTTCTTTTTTTTTTTGAAATGTATTACTCGAAGTATAGTCATGCTTGAGACATTTTTGATCTATTTCTCGTACTATGACTAAAAAAATTCACTTCATTGAAATATAAATATAATAGGTATATAGTGAAATACATAGTAAAATAAAAATGTAATAATTTGTCAAATTTATGTTTTTACTCGTTTTTTATATTTATAAACAAGGCTGTGAATTTAATGCATTTGCATGCTTTTTGGTTACACCGTGTAATAAAATGGATTCGACCAAATTTTGTTTTGACTTATTTATAGTTCAAATACTAAATCTTATTTTGCATATTTCATGGATTAAGGCAAATAAATGCATGTTTTAACGATTTTTTTGTGTAAATGCTTTTTTTAGTACTATTCTATTTTTAATTAGATATTTACCGTATATTATTGACTATTGTAATCTTGAAGTCGAGATTAAATTAATTTAATGATATTAACAAGTACTAACGGATAACAGAAATCGTCTATTGTACAATGCAATAACTACTTTAAAGATATAAAGTATATAATTTTAAGTAGAAACATATTCTATTCTAACCATATCTTGTATACGATGAATATCGAGTCTAGTAAAGCCCAATAAGTCATATACTCATGCAAGCATATTAATTTGTAATATTACTAATATTTAAACTAAAATTAATAAAAAATTAGAATACAAGTTAAATTTTAATAGTTTTTTTTTTGCTAGTTTTTTAAAAATGAGATAATATTTTTAAACATATTTTATCAGTTTTTAATGCATATTTAATAGTTTCTAAGTGCATTAAATTCACAGCCTTATTTATAAGCCTACTTATACAATATTTTTTTACTAAATTTTAACATATATTTATTTTATTAATACACAATTTTTATTATTTGAAAAAAATAAAGTTATTTAATGTAAATTCGTGTTTAAATTCATTTTTTGGCGCTCTTAGATCATAAATACATTTTCTGAAAAGGCATTTTTTTTTTATTTTTGGAGTATTAAAATCTGAGCCCTAGTTATAAATCATGATAGTGTACATGCCATCGTCGTGATGAGTTAAAACTTTAACATATAAAAGTACGCATATAAAATATATATGACAGTATGGCACTATACAGAGTTTATCACAATTCATGAAGTTCTGACAAATGAAATAACTTTTATTTTAATCAATATTTTTTAATTTTTTTTCATAAAATTAATAGAAGCTTGTATTACACGTGTAATATAATTCTTTTTATTTTATTTTATTGTACAAAAAATAAAAAACTTTAAATTTTATTTAAAAATACTGAATACTAAAAATAAACCACAGCAATCTGTATACAATTTTGAGGTATAAATAATATATGTTAGCCCCTTTGGATCAAATAATAACAAGGATTATGCAATCTAAGGACTTTTTGATCTAAAAACCTACCTACTATCAACGTGAAAAATATAATAAAATTATTATTGATATAATTTCTTCTTGCGGCGGTCACAGTAAATATACTAAAAGTATTCAATAGATACCAATAAAAGTATTTAAATACCTATATTACAATATGATAAGTCAGAAAAAATACATATTTTTTTATATTTATTTATTTATTTTGCTCAAAATCCTCTTCGATTTATAGTATGGAATTATATCACTATTTAGTATTTATATCTAAATAATATGATTAATATTAATATTAATATTTCAAGTTCTAAGCGGTTGTTCAATCATTTTCGTTGAAAACCGCAATGCCAACGCGTCATAACACAATAATTTTTTAAATGATAGTCGATATGTACCTAAAAATATGGTCAACTGGTAGCGAACACCTATAATATATTTGAACGTATTATTGTCATGAGTGTATTAAGCGACTGGGCAAGCGTGACCTCTGAAATACACACGAACACCAACAAGTTAATAATATTCTGTATAGGTTTTAGTTTTAGAATTGTAGCCTGTAGGTGTACAAAGATTGCAGAAATATATGTATAGGATATAGGTACTTATTTTATAGATGTAGACACACGTCAAATACACAAATGTCAATAGGTTTTTTTTTTTAGATTTTTTGCGTGACCATACACGATTGTAGCAAAACTAATCTTTACTATACTTGCACGTGTCGCCGTCGTGATTTTTAGAAACGATTTTTAAGCATTAATAACTAGGTATAAGTAGGTATGTTTTTTCGCTTGTGATTGTTTTGACACGCCATTATTTTATTACATAATAGGTAGACGTAATAAGATAAATTTCATCGTCTACCAGTAAGTATGTTTTCCACCATTAGGTAGGTACCTATATTATAAATAATACGCATACCATAATATATTCACATTCACAAGTAAATCTAGTTTATGTCTACAATATATAAATTATACTGAACATTAAACTTGTACCTAGTCAAACTTGTATATACACCTATATGGCGTGTCAATTTAATAAATACCTATTTTAGGTCATATCTAACCACTGATATTACGCATTAACGATAATGACTAAAATATGTTTACTCTTTAACAATATTTATGGAATTACATACATTTTATCAAGTTTTAATCATTTTTCATAAAAATAAAAATCTTGAGTACTTATTAACTTTAGTCCAAATACTTATTAGAAATATTATATCTGTTTAAGCAATATAATTAACTATAGATTTTTAAGATAAACATATTCACAATCACAATAAAATGACTCATTGTTCTTTATTTTATAATTTAAAAAATATTATATAATATCAAATCTAATGTAACATACATAATAATATTGTCTCGTGTTATTATATAATTTGAAATCTAAATTGTATCATCAAAATAATAAAAACTATAGTGAAAGGAAACTTAATTTCTTCTAAGAAATGTATTAAGTGTGTAAAACACTTTTACAAAATCCTCTCTCTTTTGTTTTGATAGAAAATGTAACTTAAAAATTATTTTCAAAATAATATTTTTTCCCACTTGAATGCAAGTTTTATCTATATACCTACTATTAATATTTTAATGTTTATTATTTTGTTTTGTAGTATTTTTTTCTGTTTATTAATAAAGTGTTTGACACTTATACAATTCCAGGTGTAGTCATGGAGATTCGAAGACCATATTTGATGAGTTGAAGCAGCTAGCCTCATCTGTATCAGATCCAATTGATGAACTAATATTGGAAAATAATGCCATTTCGTCAATGCCTGCCAATGCTTTTTCAACTTTAAAAATTATACGATTAATGTTACGTGAAAATGGAATTCAAAAAGTCGCTTCAAACTGGTTATCTGATCAAGAAACAAGTATATTAGAATTGTTCATAGTTGAAGCAGAACTTAGAAGTTTTCCAGAGGAAAGTTTAATGGTATTACCTAGACTAGAAGCGCTATCGTTAATTGCAGGATCATTGACGCGACTGCCAATAATATCTGGCCTCGCTAGATTGAGGTATGTTCAAATCGAAGCATCTTCATTGATAAACATGGGAACAGGCAATTTCTTGGGGTTGCCATTTCTAGAACAGTTGCATATCACTGGTTCTCCGAAAATGCAAAAATTGGACGTAGGCACTGTACAGGATTTGCCTCGATTATTTTTGTTAAATTTCACGGATTGTGGAATCACGTGGATGCACCCTAGAGCTTTTGCTCGCTTGCCATCGCTTCTTGAACTATCATTAGTCGGCAACAAGTTAGCTGATGCGTCTAATATTGGAGGAGCAATTAGAGATTTGACCTCTTTGACCACAATTAGACTCGATAGAAATGAATTAGAATTCATTAATGAAGCCACATTCGTAGATATACCGTCATTACGTCACGTTTACCTGTCCACCAATAAAATAAGTGATATACGCAGGGGTGCATTTCATCGGATGCCTAATCTAAAGTCAATCGACATAAGCAAAAATCAAGTACGTCATATCCACCCGGAATCATTCACGCCTGTTCGTGATAACAATCTAGAAGAATTATGGTTATCCGAAAATTCCATAGACAATGCAATGACAATAAGACTAATTTTAGACATGTTTCCGAAACTTCGTTTTCTGGATGTCAGCAGGAATCAGTTACAAGACATTATTTACGGATCAGTACAGGGGCATTCAAGACTAGAAATGTTGTACTTAGAACACAATAAACTTCAAAGGGTTGGCAGGGAAACATTCACTGCTATGCCAATGTTAAGGGAATTGAGATTGGCCAATAATTCGCTATCCAATTACCTAGCGATTCCTTTATGGAATTTACCAATGTTAAAAGGTCTTGACATATCTTTTAATAAATTTGACAAACTAGAACGACGTATGCTAGCTACATTACCATCATTAAGACGATTTGATATCAGCCACAACGCTATTTCATCATTGGATCCAACCACTTTTATTGACACTCCAAATTTAGAACATATTAATATATCTCACAACAATATAGATTCTATAAACTCTTTAACACTAACCCATTTATACCATTTGTACGAATTCGACGCAAGTTACAATAGACTTAATCATGTATGTATTTTGTTTAAGTTATGATAAATATTAATTTAGAAAATTAAAATATAATAATTACATAAACTTAGTTTCCCTTTCATAAACAAATTAAAACGATTCGGTTAAAATCACATTGTTAACCAATTTATCATAGTGATTTATTTTATTTTTACGCCCAAGTTTAAACTATTATTTCTCCCAACATGTTTGATTCTAGACGTTAAACGTACGTGTTATTAAATGATATACTTTTGAATCTGAACTCCAAATTATTATTCACACACATATTTTTCAAAAGAAAATTATTATAACATGGAAAAATTATTTGTATTATATCTATAATTAAATTTTTAGTTTTTAAATTAATAAAAATATTAAATTGCATGCAAAAATTTTTTTTTATGAAAAAATCAGTTGTTTTATTCAATTTATTTAAAACTATTATTGTTACGAATAAACTCAAAATATATATATAAGTATGATTTACAGTTTGTTGGTGGTATGCCAAGAGCCATAGAATACTTATATTTGTCTCATAACAAAATAATGAGTTTGCCAAGTGATAGTTCAACAGATTTACATCTTCCAGCTTTAAAACTACTTGATGTTTCAGGTAATGTAATACTAATATCCCATTTTATAATAATATGAGTTTTATTTTATCATTGTTCTTTTTATATTAAAAAATTTTTAATTGTTTAAATGTTTAATTATAAATTTAATTTATCTGTTTAGATAATGGTATTCATAGAGTACCAGCAAATTCATTGACTGCTTTAAATTTATTGCGTTGGCTCTACTTGGGTGGGAACTCAATGCAACAACTAGATAATGGAGCATTTAGTGGATTAAACCAATTAGAAATATTGACATTAAACGACAATAAATTATTAAGTATACATCCGAACACTTTTAAGGAGTTACCACTTCTTGTAAGTTAAAATAAATAAAAGTAAGAATATAAAGTATCTAATTTACATTATTTTTTAGAACGAACTAAATTTAAAAGGTAACAGATTAGAAATTTTAGAACCTTCTTTATTGTCTAATAATGTAAAATTGAAAAAACTTGATGTAAGTCATAATAGACTAACTGAAATTCATGAATCATATTTTTCTGTAAATAAGTAAGTAAAAATAAACTATTTTTAATAAAATATTTATATTAATGAATATTGATTTGTGCATTTGTTTAGGGAACTTGAAGAACTATCTATTTCTCATAATTCTTTATCTGAGTTTCCATCATCATTAGCAGCGAATCCGAACTTAAAAATTCTAGATTTAAGAAATAACGAAATTAAACATATGAAAAGTGGAATGGTCTCGTCAATGCCATACTTAAAAGAGTTGTACTTGTCAGAAAACAACTTAAACATTTTACATGAAGGGGCCTTCCAACAGCTACCGAATTTAACTATTTTAGAAATGGAAGGAAATAATCTTAACACATTACCTTCATATGGCATACAAAGCTTGCCAAATCTTATGGTTGTAAAAATGGCTAGAAATAAATTGGTATCTTTACCAAGTGCAGCTATGGTGAATCTACCAATGTTACAAATTGTCGAATTGCAACAAAACCAACTCAATGAAATAGCCAGTGATGCATTTGTAGGCATACCAAATTTAATTATGATGAACTTGAGCCACAATTATTTGAATGGCATGGAGAAATCCGGTTTAAATAATCTAAGAAATTTGGAAGTACTTGATTTAAGCCATAACAAGTTAAAACAAATAACTACTAGAAGCATACAAAATATGCACTCATTAATCATGTTAAAAGTAAGCTATATAACATATATTCTATTACAATTCTTGTAAAACATGTTCATAAAGGTATTATAATATTATATAAAAACATATATTGTTCTAGCTTGATAACAACAGATTATGTAATATTATTGGAAGCCCGTTTGAAGGGATGAGTCGTTTAAGAGTGTTAAGCTTACGAGATAATAAAATGACTTCACTTTCTGAATCTACATTTAACAGTATCAAACCCACAATATCTCGTTTGGATGTTGATGGTAAATTTTATTTTTTATATAAATATTATATATATATATATGTATATTATCTAATTGACTTCACTTCAGTTATTGTTCGTATTCTTAATTATTATATTTTCCATAATCAATAACAATATGAGTACTTGAATTTTGAATCTATAATATGATATATTTATAAATTATTATTGTAAGCTAAATTAATATAATATTATTTTGTTTAATAATTAAATATTAGGTAATCCAGTACACTGTGCTTGTAACATGAGGTGGTTGCAATCATGGTTAAGAACGACAGCTGACAGTTTTGGCCCTAGGTGTACCGACGGTACTTTACTTAGAGAAATGCCATTTACATCGAAACACTGTGACGAAAAAGAATTAAACAATATAGAGGAAAACATTCCAGGCTGTGAAATCGAATCTGTTCCTGTTGGTAATGGTGAGAATTATAAATATACGTAATGTTTTAAAAATTTACAAACATAAGTTATAAGTTTATAACTGAAATTTAAAAAATTGTTTAGCAAATACGGTGACTTCAAATAAAATATCAACGTGGACAAGCAGCGAAGAATCAGATAAAATTAAGCCACTTCCAGAAGAAACTGATTATTTTTACGATGACGTCGTCGAACTAAATGACCAAGTTGAACACCAAAGAGGTTTTTCAACTGAGAAAACATTGTCAACAATATCCCCAGCTATTTTATCACACTATGTACCCGGTGACACACCAACATTGTATGCTAGTTCTCGGCCAAATACCTCTTCTTCTTATACCGATGATCACTCGGTGCAGAGCAACGCCGGTGGTACTGCATACACATTTTTCGGCGTACCAATACCACCGCTGAATTTGAACAATATATGGGGTCAATCCAAAGGCACAGGTAAAAGACTCAAGGATGGCAGGCGAAATTCATTGCCGAAAAGAACGTCAACAGTAGACCAAGATGGTTTTACACCAATGTTACCGGGTACTGGGGGTTTCCGGCCAATGATGACTACTCCAGATAATACTTTCTTCGGAGAAGACACGGAGAGCGATGACGACGAAGATAATATTTACAGAAATAATAGTGCATCCAATAAAATTACAGGTTCCGGAAGTCCCCCTCGGTATCAACTTAGCAGCACTACAGAATCGCCATACCGCTATGATAGATTTTCCAGTAGCGACTTAAGTTTTTCTAAGTTTATAAACATCACGACTCGTGATTCCTTGTACGAGTCAGCCACTATAAATTCAATCATTAGACCAACCGCTAAACCTAGTA
Source organism: Rhopalosiphum nymphaeae (assembly GCA_036289425.1). Classification (NCBI taxonomy): domain Eukaryota; kingdom Metazoa; phylum Arthropoda; class Insecta; order Hemiptera; family Aphididae; genus Rhopalosiphum; species Rhopalosiphum nymphaeae. Next base: position 885,632 of record JAZAQC010000029.1, read on the forward strand.
TAACCAACAACCAGCAACAAACGATGACGACACCTACCACTTTACAAAGCAACGATTTGGCTAACCAATCAGAAATTTCACTTGTTCAATTGTCAACAGGTAACAACATGACGTCCAAGTTTCAATATATCTGTAATGTGTATGTCTATGGACCCGTGATATGCCCATATTATGGGGTAGGAGATTAGATTATCTCATATCGAATCGAAGAATGTAGTTTTATACTTATTCCAAACCAAAAATAGGTGTATTTTACTCTTGTGTTTAACTTATATATTAATCAGTAAGTAAGAAATTGATTGTAACGAGAGATTCCTGGCTCGTTTAATCAGTGCCATGTAAAAAATACCAGTAATTTTCAATCATGTTCAGTAATTGCTTACAATCTTTAATTTGTTAAGGCAATGTAAAAATATGTGTACATAAAATACAATATATACAATTATAAATCAAAATTAATACATTAATTAAATCAATATTTTTACTAACTGTATAGAATTTATTTAAATATAATACACAAACCATAATATAAAATGAAAATTTTTACTGGTTAATCTATACAACTTTTCCAGCTCTCTTTTATTTATACCAAAAGTTTATATATTTATTCCAAAAGTTTGAATTTATAAGCACTTGAAGATTAGATCAATGCGAAACTTTTTTCACGAACATTTGCGATTTTTATTTAAATTCAAATTAAAAAAATATATATAGCTTTAGTTTCACATACTTAAATCATACAGTGAATTCATAGTGTCAAATACTTAAATACCACATATTACACCTACAAAACCGTACCTAATAATACCAAAAACCTTAAACTAATCCATCACTTATCGATGAATTCATTTTAGGATCTTAGGCACGCCGCTAGTTTATCAATATATTTATACTAACATTGAATAAATTATTACACTATTGAGTAGTTTCTAACTATGCAGCATGTCCCAAAAGCATTCACAACGTAAAAAAAATTTCTGTGAGGATACAACACATAAATATGTTTAAATGTAGTTTTTTAATAGTAATATTTAACAATTTAAATTTGAGGGCATACATTTCTTATACATAATTGTTAAAGATTCCACATCTAGGTATAATAATTACTTACATAATTAGGGTGATGTGTAACTTTTGAGACTTTATAAGTAATAAATATATTTGATTTTTTTCCTTTGTCGTTTTGTTCTCCAACTATTACAGAGGGGGGTCTCATTATGAAACCTGTCTCTACAGGTTGAATTAGGTGTGTCCTTGTGAGAATTGTTTTTTAATGTACCTACACCCGTAAAGTTGTGTGTTCGCAGTGGGATCCACGACGACGAGCTCGACGACCCAACAACATCAGTCGACAGCCTTCACGCAGCCGACCACCGCAGCAGTCCCATCGACGATGGCGCCTGGATCGACTTCAACGACCCCCGAAGCGGTCAACGTGTCCACGCCGTCGTCACTGACTGGTTTCTTGGCACCCGGCGGACAGCTACCGGTGTTCAAAGATGGAACCGGTGGCCAGGTGCAGTCGTCTCACAAAGACGTCGGTGGTGGTGGAGTAGTAGTCACCGGAAAACCGTCCATCGTGAAGGTTACGTTGAGTCCACCGGGCCAACAGAGCCAGCAACAGCAACAGCAACCGCAGCAACAGCCACAGCACCAGAGGCCACTAGCGGTGGCAGAGGACGTAAAGTACTCAAAGAGCGGCACCAATAATCACCAGCAAGCGTACCAATTGCCGCCGCCCACTAGGTCGACGGACACATTCCAGTCGACGCCGTTTAAGACGAGTTCGGCGAGCGACTGGTACTACGCCAACTACAATAAGACCAACGTGGAACCGTTCGTCAGCAAGACGTCGTCCGCCGCGTCCCTCGCTGGTCACCCGCCCACCATTCCGGCTACAGCGGCGATCGCTGCGGCCACGTTAACGGCCGTTTCCGGTTTTGGACGAATGCCCACAGCCGTCGTAATACCATACTGTACTTTAACCTTTATTTTATATTATCGTTATTATCATAATTATTAATAGTTAACGTTCGCGAATTACAGTATAAATAAGTACTTTCATACAGTATCTTTTACTTCAAGGATATTATAATGATATATTAAGTAGATTTAGATTACATATTGTAATATTATGGATAAACCTCTGAACATATATAATTCGGTTTATACCTACATAGCGTATACACTATACACTATACAATAATTATATTGCTTGATTCGTATTCATTCGTACTCTTGTGGTTAGTGGTGAAACCAAGATAAATGGCTGAGAGATTCGCGGCTTACTTCAGAATTTTTTGAAAATTTAAAAATGCCTTCTTCATCAATATCGTGTAAACGTATTATTTAAGACGCAACTATCATATATTAAAATTATCATTTGTACGAAGTATGCTGTAAAAATCTATAAAGTCATTTACCCTCGTGTCATTAGCATACCAAAGTCAAGATGAATCCTATAGGCAACTAAACTTTATAACAAATTATCCTCCTCTAAAGTAAATCCTGTCCACGCCATTGTTTGTAGTATATCATGTTTCAACCGTTAAACGGAATGTACCTATTAAATATATTTTATAGATAAGCATTGTTATGAATAGGGCTCAGAAGTTGTAGGAGTTACATGTTGTTCTATATGCTCTCAATTTATAGCAGACCGAGCTAGAAATCCAAATAATACGATTATTAGTTTAAAAATATAAAATTTAAAATGCATATTTCGTCAATTTTTGGAGGAAAGTACACATTTTATTATTTTCATACGCATATTAGACATATTTAATATTTTCTAAAAATGGATTTCCTTTTCTTTACCTGTGTATTTAAAATAAAACTCAATATTATTATACGTAGGTATTTATTTTCATCGTCGTAGAATAATATTAATTTGACAACAACGGTGCGTGAACTGTATTTAATCTAAATATATGGCATTAAAAAAATGTTATCTTATCGTGGATCTATTTATTGTTTAATTTTTTGTACACGTTTGAAATTGTATAGTATTTTTCAAACATAATTTCAATTTAAAAAGATGCTAAAATGCCAACCAGTTTTCCGTCGCATGTTTATTAAATATTAAATATAAATTGATTTTTCCATATTTTTAAATTTTTTTTTGTACATACTATTAACATATTAGATGTTTTTCGGAATTTTGAATAATTTTTTCGCATATTATTTAACATTTTTTCATACATATTTTCACGCATATTTTGCCTATTTTAGCTCCTTTAACTTTCGAGCCATAATTATGACTAATGGTAGTTGTAGATATAATATACCCATATAAGGCTATATCACTACGTGTAAATGTTATATAATATATATATATAATAATTAATAACTGTTCAATTTTATTTTACGTTTGTATTTTATCGATTAAAATTTTTTACAAGTAGAAAATAGATTGATTTTCATGCTCTTTTGGTAACAAATCCTATTAATACTACATATAGCCTAATTTACAAATAGATACGTAGAAGCAATAATCCTAATCCTAAATACGACAAAATATTATTACTAACGAATTTCGGAGCATATATTATATTATAAACATATTTTTACACACATCAAAATGTATGGTAATTAATTTTAAATATATACTTAATTTTATAATATTTTATTTTAGGTATTATAGGCTTTTATTTAACACGCCTATACCAGGTATTACGTCTATATTATAAATTGTAACTTATGTAATAATGTAATGATGTATACCGATCTATTAGTGTACATGTAATATTATGCACCATTGTATCATAATAATATTATATTAAAATACTGACTATATATTTTATTTTCAGTTATTTCAAAATTAATGATGTACCTAATATGTAGTATAAATAAATACCTAGCTAATTCTATTTTCTTTTTTAATTCCATCTATTTATGTTTGATTGTTGATGATAATATGTTACACTTCTTGCTCTAATCGTAGTATGTATTGATTAATTTTTTAATAAAATACATTTAACAAACATTTATAGTTAAAATAAAATATATAAAAATAAAAATTATATTTTCAAATCTTATTCCATTGTAGAATATCAAATGTCTATAAATTACTTATAATATTAAATAGCAAATTGGTAGTTAATAATTATTATTACATTTGGACATTGAGACAAATTTGTACTCTATTATGCAATTATTTCAATGGAAGTCTTTATAAAAAATGTTTTAGCAGAATGGGAAGATGAAGATGTATGATTGTAAAATTTAACGGTAAGTTAATACAAGTTATCTAATTAATTTAATTATTAATTATCTATGAATTATACAGTCGGGGCACTTATATTTTAACACGGACAAATATAATACTTAAATCATCTTTTTATTGTATAAATAAAGTTATTATGTCCTTTATGTCAGTACTGTAGGTGGTACCTATTAATAAAAATCTATCATGTACGTTGTACCTATATATCATTGAACAGTTGTTCAATTTTATAACACTATTAAAACATCAATAATGTACCTTGTATTTATAACAATTTTTTAATACTTAATGATTTGTGATTTAAAGCCTAAGCTACACCTTAACATTAACTATAACCTTCGAAAAACTTATGGTCAAATTAAATGTGTTTGTTTTAGCCTACCCAATACTCATGACTATTAGATGTAGGTAAGTTATTTGTACACTCATTGCCGCGACTCGACCTTTGCATTAGACGTTAGTCGTAAATGATTATTAGTGTAAATATAAGTAACTCTGCACGGATTACAGGACTATCTATGCACAAGCACGCATAAGACAAAAAATTTACAAGTGTAATTTTATGCTCAAACACACAATCAAAACGTTATATCAACACTGTGCTTCGAAATCCGAGGGACATACTCTGATTAGTCGGATTAATTAATTATTTTTAACTTCTTAAAATAGGTACCTATGTAAGTTCAAAAAACAAAATTTGTTCGGAAAACTATAACTTGAAAACTCAGGATTTCCGAGATTTTTTTTTGCATTTACATTTGCATGGTTATTCTTAACTCGTTGAAATACTTACATGTTTCATACATAATAAATTAATGAACACAACTTAATTCACACCCAAATTTTAATTATTTAAACTTTAAAAATATTAATCTATGGATTAAGTATATACGAGTAAAATTAATGGTTATTTGTAAAATTTTAACGAAGCTTGTAAAGAAAATTGTTTTGTAATTATAAAAATCTGGTTTTAAATTGAATTTATAATTTCTGCTTATGAAAATGTATTTAATTGTTACGACTTTGCTTTTAAGTTTATAAAAATGTATTTGATATAGGTAATGTTTGTCTGGAATTTCAGTTAGCCACAAATATTTGATAAATGTCAATATAGGTAAAATTACTTATTATAATGGTATGTTATTTTTTATACATGATATTATGTATTAATATATTATTATTTATTATTAAACTTACTCGGTAAATAAATTTAATACTATGTTTTGAAACATTAATTGTAAAATGTCATGTGTGAGCTATGAACTGTAATAACTCACCGCAAAACTTCAACAACAAATTACAAACCTTGATATTGAGGTATAAAAATAAACAATTGCAAATAAAATTAATTGTATTTGTATATTTAATAGATTAAAATTGTATATCCAATGTATATTAATTGCTATATTTTTGGAAGTTCCATTCTTTATTATCAAGTGGACATACTTGACGAGTTTTTAACCAACGAGATATGCAGTGTAAATGAAATGTATGATTGCATATACCCCATGCAACAATACATTTCTCATTATCATATGATGATTGATTGGCTTGACATTCAATACATAACTCCATGATGTGATTACGGCAGATGGCACAATTGTCAACAGCTATATCCCAAGACCATAACATGACACCATTCCATTTCCTTACTTCTATTCTTTCCTTTTTTTTACTGCTATTGGTACTTGATAATAGACCAGAAATTTTAATATCTTCTTCATTAACTTCCATAGTTCCTTAAAGTATTAACATATTTTAATATTTTAATATTTCTTAAAAATACAGTTCACAAAATTATATCAAAATAATATTAAATTTAAAATTATATGTGCCTATACAAAATAATATTAACAATATTGGTCTATGAGCTATGTATTTTTCAAACCATCCTTTTGTTTAAACAGCCATAAATTACATAATCCTAAATTCAAATAGTTAAGACATCTCATTAACAAATGCATAACTTCCTTTTACATATTAAAATCAGATACCCAAATAAAATAAAAAAATATACTGTTGTTAGATTGATGTGTAAATTTTGTAGTGGTCTAGTGTTCATATAAGAAATATTTTGATTACTTCAATCAGGTTATATCTAATTTAAGCCTCCTTAATCAATGCTAAAACTTAAAAGTAAATTAATAACTATAATCATAGGTTAGGTAATCATAATTATATACACAGGGTATAGTCAGGTACTATGGTAGGTATTTATAGTTTTTTTTATCTTTTTTTTAAGTGTTCACAGTTGGGTATATGGGTAATAATCAATAGATGATTATGCGTTAAATACTAATCAAGATATATCATAATTTTTGGTGTTAACGTACATAATAATAAAAGCATTATAAGTATGAATGTAGTATGTAGTATGTTATGTACTAAATTAACCATTGGTAATTTTATTTTAAAAATATATAGGTATCACTAATAAATTAAAATATATATTTTTTTTATATACCCTTAGTGTGAGAGTATTTATATTATATAGTGTTACTACTTGTTTGTTACTGGTTATATCATAACTCATAGTAAAATAATTTAATTATAAATTTTTAAATACCAATGAAAGAATACCACATACCGATGTCAAAATTAATTGTTATATTATAAAAATGTACACTGTACGCCGTATAGCATAAACAATTTTTACTTTAGCTAAAGGAATTTGTGATATTAATACTTAATATTACAGTGAATTAATCAATTTTCAAATTTAAAGGTAAAAACCCAACATTGGTCTATAGAATGTAAATTTACTGTTATATATTTATAAGACAAAGAAAACTCATATGACTATGACCCCTTTTTAGAGATTTTTTATATAATATAAAGTAATTAAGTATATATATCATATATCTTATATATGATATCATTAATTTCATGATATGTGGATAAAAAAAATAAATGTTACTTTTTTAGATCTTCCTAAATTGTTGGAACAAAATAAAAGTAAAACATTTATTTTATTGATGATTGTCTTGGTGAGCACTAATACTACTAATATTTATGATGTAAACACTCATTTATGATTGAAATTATAATCAAACTACAATCAAAAATATTTATATTTATTTCAATTCAAATTACTAAACACAGTAAATACCTATTTAACATGATGTAACTTCTTAAATGTATTTACAATAATACTAATTTGTATTTTGGATTACTTATAATACTTATGGCATTAAAAACGTAGAGTTCAACTTACCTTCAGTCTTCAAAACTAAATCATTATTCATAGCTACTTTTAGTATGATATTTCTTGTTTCTAAATAAAATGTATTTTATTAAAGTGCAAGTCAGAAAAAATTTTTTAGTATTGCGGAGATAGATAATAAAATATAAATTGATAATGCAAAAACAAAACAAACGTAAAGCAACTAGATACTAAAAACATAACCTAAAAATATCCATTGCTTGTTTATTCCAAGATATGGTATCCCAAAAAATTTATTCGCCCTTATCGGTGTGGCAAAAAAGCGTACTGATATGTTTGCAATTGCAATGTTTGCACGATGTGATTACCTTAATTGTTCAATAACCCATTAAGGAAATATTTTACATCGATTTCGACCAACAAATTTCTAGATTTTATATGTTAACAATATGTCTTTGATTACAATATACGTATATATCGTAGAACTACATAATAACTAAGAATTTTATATATATATATGTAGGTATGTATTATAACTAAAAATATTTGGTAATAAACTGGTAACAACAATAGTATATTTAAATTGATTATTTTGTATTTAATTTTAAGTACTTATTAACTGTTGAGCTGTAACAGTTGCCTAATTGTATTATTATATTCTATAATTGTCGAGCTGTATAGTTTTTACTAGAAGGTATCTAATAAAAAAATAATAACAGTACATAGTACATACCTAAATTGACAAGGCCATGAACTAATATAAATCTGAATAACTGAATGGATTATTTGTCCCCATCATGCATTCACTACAATTAAGTTTACGACTATTTCGTCTCTCGAAAATATTAAGATTGGATATAGATATTAGTTATCTAAATACTTAACTATATGATGGTTGGTTCTCAGTATTTTAAAAATAAATACATTCTCAAATATATTACAATATTTGATGAGTTAAGACAAATATAAAAATCAGCATTTTGAATTTTTTTGTAGTTTAATGTTGGTGTTATTTACTATTTGAGGCATATAGTGGGGGATTCCTACGAGTCTATAATCAATCTAAAGTTAGAACCCTATTTGAACTGAAATATTTTATACAGTATTGAAGTACCTAGCGTATTTAAAGTCGTATATAGAGGGGAGAATAGGCAAAAGGTGCCAATTTGGGTTGTTCACTTTTTGTCTAAAAATTACTTTTATTTTTTCGTCTATGTCCTCTTTTCATTTAAATATTATTATATTTATTCACTCTAGGTTTCACTTTTAATATTTTTGGAATCACTGTTTCAAAATAATTTGTGTTTAATATCTTGTTATAATAATTAATAACGATACTAATTTGAGTAATAGTATGTATAGATTGTGTGAATCTTGTCTGCGTATACCTATCTGACATCGGAGTATTTAAAAAAAATAGGCATAATAGGTAAAAATAATGTTTTATTGATTACTATTAAATAATAAATAATATGAACAAGCTTCTGAATTTCAAAAATATACCCCCTCTGAATAGTATACCAAATTGTTGTAACCAAAAGGGTCTACTATTTAGAAGTTTCATTGTATTGTTAACCAAAAGGAATTGATGTTTTTATCATTCATCATATTTAATCATAATCTGCCACTCACCACTATTTATTACCAGGTTAAGTTAATTTGACAAAAGGAATACTTAATATTTTGTACACCTACTACAAATTAGTGAAAACTTCTATTTTCTATTTTTTCCACACTCTTTTTGTTAAATATTATTAAAATGCATTTTTAATTTACACAATTTTGTATTTACTTCTTTTTGTGCAATATAATTTCTAAAATTAAAAAACAAAAGGAGGGCAAGTAGGTCTGCTGTATAGTAGAGATGGTGAGTGGGTCACTATAATGGATGTGTTAAATTTGAATGCAATGACAGGTATCATTGTATACGAAAAAAAATTCTGAACAGAGATGATTTGTCAGTCTAGAATAATTAGTAGGATATATTATATTATTATTTATTATCTATATTTAAATTGTAATATATCGTTATTATACGCGATTTGTAAAAAATAAAATTGTATACGCTCATAAAATTTATTCTATACTGACGCTAGAATTTTTTTTATAGTTCTTTGAAGAAAAAGTTATGGAGAACCTTGTATTGAATTTTTTAATCTTAGGTATAAATCATAAAAATGTTATGAATTTTCAACTTCAAAATTCCTTGTAAATTTTCACGATTTAAATGTTTACGAAATATGTCAGTCGTAAACATTTGAACTTTAAATGCTTATCAACAAAATTTGTGGTTAACGATTTTTGATTTTTTTTTACTATGATAAGTGCAACTTATAATAAACCTTGTACCTATTAAAATTTAAAGATTTTTTGGAATAACAAATAATTTTATATGCATTTCAAAAAAAAATTAGAAAAATCGAAAATTTAAATTGTCTATAAATAGCTTAAAAAAGTTAAAATACATTTAAAATTGAATGTTATAAATAGATAACACTAATATGGACGTTTGGTAAAAATTTCAAGTATTTACAATGATTCATTTATGAGTTATAGTAAATTAAAAAAATCGATTTTGTCGAAAACTGATTATTTTTACTTTTGACCTCCCAAAGTACCAACTAGATTTATTTTCCTTTTCAAAGAGGGGCTGAAGTCAAAAATTAAAGTACGTAGTAACAACTACTTTAAAACGTAATGAAATACACAAAAAAACACACACACGTCATTATAAAATCAATACATTCATCACTCTTTTCAGAATCTAAATGTGTGCAACTTTCAAGTAGGTACTAGAAACCTATATTTTTATTTCTGCAGCGCACCATGCCAATTTTCATTAAATACAATTTCAATTATCAGTAATCACCGTATAAAATAATTACTAATATAGCAATTTCTGATAATCCATTTTAATGGATATAAAATGTTCACTCTAAATAATAAGTAATTCTTAAGAAGCGAATTTAAATACAAATTGCATTTTTTTCCGAAAACATTGCTTTCCAAGCACAAAGTTCATTATATCAAGGAATTAAAAAATGTAACTATATTATTTTATATTTGTTGACATTTTTAGTGCATTTATTATGTTTTAACGTATCGATAATTTATCGAGCCCGCTCGAGCTATCAAACCTCAAACCATAGTAATAATAGGGTTATCGAATTTACTGGATTTTTAGTAAATGCGGAGGAACCAGCCATAACACATTATAGGTACTAGCATAAATGTATGATGATATTGATAAAGCATAACTCAAAATGGTAAATATTGATCAAGCTGCAATTCAGATATAACGTACAAAAACCCCCATTGAATGTAATCGATAAAACCTTTTTGAGAAGCAAAATATATAACGATAACTAAGTATAGTATCTTGGCTAATACCTACCTATAATCTAAGCAGCTAACATTTCACTTTAGACATTTAATTTTTATATTATGTATTGGTCTACCTACAGTATAAATCATCACAATGAGCATCGTTTAGAATTAGATACTATTTAGTAGGTATTTCCAATGAACAAAACGCTAGGTCCCGGCATGAGCTCATATGATTGTATGTTAAACTATTCATTAACAAGTATAATGGTCATAATTGTATAAGCTTATAACGAGGTATCGGTTACAACGAGTAAAATACATCTAATCATAGGATAAATATTCAGTTATTACGAGAAAATCTTTATTTTTGTCCTATTAATTATTATCTAGGTACATAATATTATTTAAGGCATTTAAACTAACGTGCTCGTTAATTTTTCCAATATAATTTGATCTTTAATTTTGTTAATATGTATTACGTAAATACTTTTATGTTGTATTTATGAATATAATTTTTAGAAAGTTAAATTCAATAAAAGATTATTTTTAGAACTTTAATTTTAATGATTTAAAATTAAAAAATAAAATATTCATACCCCATGCTTTGATAAATAATTACATACATAGTTCTAACATCACCATAAACACACGACGTTATTAAGAAATATTATACGCGATAAAATATTAAGACTGGTGATTACGCAATCAGCATTCCTTTCCTTGTACGTCATCATTATTGTTCGTCACTTAGTACTCGCCATATTATAATTGCATAGACGTAATTATGTAACGACTACAATATATTATTATATATAAAGAAAGATCATTACGTAATGTAAATAACTGTGCACACAAAAATACCTGTTTCACTTACCGTTTAAGTGAAATATACAACAGCCTATACAAACGAAGTAAATTTGGTACCTATAAGGGCATAGGGCTATAGTCACCATAATTAATAAACTCATAACATATAACAACTCACAAACTTAATAAAATATTACATTATATTCAACATACAAGTCGTACATCATAGTACATATATGATACACCCCTCTAGATAACCAATACACACAATAATATACGGCAGATGTCATTATGTCAAACCCTTATAAAACACATAATATAAAACATACAACACGCGCTCAACGCTTCAACGACACATACATAAACAATGGAAATGAAAATAATATACAATAATAACAACTGACTACAACATCATAGAAAAGCACGATCTCATCATACCTAGTATATCTAACACTTCATTCGTGAAAATCATGCAACATAAGTCACGAGTCATATCCACGTGAATCCACTAGTCACGAAGTCGGTACACGTGAATACCTGCGGACGGTTTAAACACTGCCCGAAAAATGCCTACAGTGAAAATCGACTAAGAATTGATCACACAAAATTAACTCGTGGATTTATCGTGTGAAAAGGAGGATATCTCTCATATGCAAAGGGAGTGGTAGGTATACACAACTCATAGGAAAACATATCTTAACGGAATGTTAACGGTTTGAAAAGAAAAGCGAATAAACCTCGACATGACCGAAACAAAACATGAAAATCTTTAAATTTTTAAAATGAACAGCCATAATCAACAAACTATAATTGAACTGCAGCATGAATGCATGATATGAATGTAACATAATGTAAATAGGTAAGTACTTTAAAATATAATTGTGAGTAGTAATTGAAACGCTAATATAACCAGAGCCGGATCAAGGAGGGGGGGGGCGAGGTGTGCCCAGACACCAGGCCCCCCGCTTTACCTTACCAAAATTACACAACCAAAAACAAAAATAATTTTACTTTTGAGCAATAATATTTTTAAAGTTTTTAAATGTTTTAATAATCTGTGGGTGTATAAAATATAGTTAATAACGAATATTATTGTTATTATTTATTATTACTTTCTCCGACAAATCGAATATTATTAGTATATAATTTATAATTATTTCTATTTTTGGTTGTCGTCGTCTTCGGCTCGACGACGGCGAAGATAACGATTATTATTACCGTAGTCGTGTTGTTATTTTTTTTTTTTTATTTTCTTCATACTTTTTATACATCGTATTTTACATAGCATACGGACGATACTAATTTAGTCACTTGATACTATTATTGTTATTTTATTTTAACACGAGCACTCGTGACAATAAGACGTATAGTTTCCATATGTAAAGGATTATCGGATTATTACGTAGGTAAGTACCTATTTTGTATTATTAGACTTTAATTTAATAATTTAAATTATATTATTAGGTAAATTATTAATTATTTTTATAAATATATTTTATTAGATAATTTGACATACGCATTTGTGTGTATTATTATTCTGAATTAATATTCATATTTATCATTATTACTATGAAAAAATGATTTTGTCAAGTTTAGTAAACTTGGTGTAAATCATTTGTAATAAATAATATAATTATTTGATGGAAATGTGTACAATTACGTTACTTACATAGACTCCCATTCTATTTATTACATTCAGTCTTCTTAATGCAGTTTTTATTTAAATTCTACAAAAACATACCTACTTATTATACCTAATATACCTACATGGTACTCATTGAGATATAAATCTATATTTGTAGTAGGTAGGTATAATAACTAGAGTTCAGGACTGATGCATGAAAAATGATCAAAATATATGCAATAAACAATTAAATATATTAGGAGCGTGCTAAATTTATGGTTTCTAAACAATATTTAAAAAAACTACAGTTTTATATTTCCATATACAATTTTGCACTAATTATAAGTAAATATAGTCTTATATATAATTTTTATTTTATAACATTTTAGGGCTGTGTAACGTGTAGGATAAAAAGTCTTTTAAACATCACAAATAATAAAAATACAAATCGTGACAAATAGAGATAGAGATAGATTTAGAAATTAAAATAAAAATTATTAATTCATGTTCTTACATTGTTTAATATTTTTGTATGTATTAAAAGAGGATTTTATTAATATTTATTTAACGTATAATTGAATTTATTATAATAATTAAAATATTTGGGAAAAACATTTAATGGAAGGTATACCTACATGAATTTCAACTTACGTCTATCTAGAAGTATTAGACGTACGTATGTAACGCACTACTTATAAACATCGAAGTACGTTTGGTTTGAAAACTAATAACTTGTAAATAATAATGTTAATAGGTAATCCAGTAAGCGTAACAAATTTATGCAATCAGGGAGATTTATTTATTTTAACAATTTTATTTAAATTATTTTATGTATTTCGTACAAATGTCTAGGAAAATTACCATTTCATTTTCATATAAAAAAATTATTTTGCACCAGGCCCCGCGAATTCTTGAGCCGGCACTGAATATAACTATAATAATTGCTGTTGCTGCAGAGTTGTAATAAAATATATTGATAAAAAAAAAATACAGTGGAGATAATGTTTCCATAACAATTCACAAGGACGACGCGAAAACAGCGATACACCTCACTCAATTGAATCAATCGGATGCTGCACTCGACGCCACACACTATATTATTTATTACAACAATCTACATAATACGCCACGTTGACTACTGACGGATCCAAACTTCATCGCCATTCGTGCAACAATACTTTTTTCCAACACTGGACCGTATTCTATTCTACCATTGCGTTGATCTAAACATCGGGTGTATGATAGCTTTATATTGATACATATATTTATCTTGTTTACTAAAATACAAAAATTATCGTGTTTATTTTTACACTGCCTAAATAATTATTCAACATATTACCCATCTTGCATACCCGAGTGCTGCATCTACGAATATCTTACGGTCCATTTTATCGATGGTAAGTGCTGCTGCAATAATCGTAATTATATTAAACTTCCGAGTCTGGTTGGTTTACCTAGTTTAACTGAACTGTTATTAAGAATTCCGCGATATTCAATTACATTGGTAATTTACTATATACAGTAGAAAATAAGTCACTACAACGGCCAACGAGCAATCGCCTGGCATGGGATGTATTATATTATATTATATTGCATACAACGAGCAAAACGTTAGGTCTCGGCTCGTGGCTGTGTATTTAAATTTACATTTACAATGAGCATACTCGTAGTTGTAGCGATACATCGATTTAAACGAGTAAAATATACCGAATTTTAGAACAAAAGTGTTCAGTTATTATACGAGCTGGTCGTTATATTTGTCATATTGTGTACATGTTTATAGGTCAACCGGGAGGTTAAGTCATATTTCGCTGATAAATAAATTTTATCTCTAATTTTATTTATATCGTAGGTACATATTACTTTACGCATTATTTTGTATACCTAATATGTCTAACAAAATAATATTTAAAAAAATCAATTAAAAACATAAATTATAGTTCATAATATGTAGTCTATGAATAAGATTTTTTTTAAACTATTTATGCGTTTACAAAAATACCGTTTTAGTTTTGATGACACATAAATAAAATAAAATTGTTTGTTTTTTTCTTACTTACCATTGGACATATTTTTGTACGAGCAAGTATTAGGTATTCGTTTTAACAGGCATCGACGCTCGTTTTAACCACATTAACGACCAACCAGTTACAATGAGGAAAGTTTGCTGTCCCTTGAAACTCTTTATAACCGATTTTACTCTATTGTACTCACTTATTACATTAAAAGTGGAAACAACGCAAAAGTCACCAACTTTTTCCCTATTCATTCTATTATTTTATGATACCAATAATATAAACGGTGCCTATTCTTGTATTACAATTATAGTTAACATAATACAACAGTTAATTACATTCAATTCTAACAACACATATTCGATTGTACTACTATGATATTATGTTCAATCACGCAACATAACAATACCGACGCAAACATTGAACACAACAACTCTGACATTTTTACGTTGGTGGTAGGTGTACATCAACTTCATAATACAGAGTATATCACGAAGTTCTGATAAATGGAATAACTAGGCTTCTAATCAATATTTTTAATTTTTTTTTTTTATATAATTAATAAATGTTTGTACTACATGTGTAATATAACTTTTTTATTTTTGTTTTTTGTAAAGAAATTAAAAAAATAATTTTAACGTTTACAGTATTTAATTTGAATAATCCGTATACGATTTATGAAAGCTTAACATTTGTTCAACTTTCTGCTACTGGGTATTTATTTAAAATCAAAACCAAAAGTAAAAACCAATAGTCAAAACAATATTTTTATATGGAGTTAACAATAACCATATCCGAATATTGATAATAATACGTACAATTTAGATACGATTTAGCCGTCAGGATATAAAGGTCATAGATAATAAAAAATATAGTTTTTATAATATTCGTTTTGACTACTGGTTTTTACTTTTGGTTTTGATTAAGTATCCAGTTGCAGTAAGTTGAACGAATATTTAAACGTTCATAAGTCGCTAACGGATTACATAAATTAAATATTGTAAACGTTAAAACCATTTTTATAAATATGTTTATAAATTGGCTACTTCGAATTTTTCGTACAAAAAAAAAAAAATAAAAATAAAAAGTTTATAATGCGCGTTTAGTGCCTACAAGCATTGTATAAAAAAAATTATTAAAAAATATTGATTAGAACCCAGGTTATTTAATTTATCAGAACTTCGTGATATACTCTGTATATTGGAAAATATATAGGTCCCGACTATGTGCAAGGTAGGCGAATTAAAATATATTTACACAATTTCAACATAAAATTATTAAGCATAAAACAAAATACAGTAGTTAGGTTACACACACATTTAACCAGACTAGTAACATAAAACCGCTATATTACTTATACATTCATATTCATGAATCATAACTTATAGGCTTAGCCCCCTTCACATTTTATCTTTTTAAAAGAACATCCAACTCAAAAAATCAATAATTATCTTATTACCCTAATAAATAGAATAGAATCTAACTAAGATAATGATACAACTAAAATTCGTTTATAACTATTCGTTCGTTAGTTACGGTGAATTTTGACATTGCGCTTGACGTAACGGATTCGTTTGCCGTGGCGGCGGCCATATCAGCAATATTTATCCAGTTTTGGTTTGACTTAAAATATCTGCTAATGAACTTATTTTTTTTTTACTAATCAAATTTATTTAAGAGTACCTCATAATCTTTCCATTATTCTATTCATATAATTACATCACATTTTGGTTTAATCTTTTAGAAAAAAATAACACTTAAATTAATTATATTACGAATTTACCATATTATATTCACTGCAGTAAGCACTATTTTAGTTGTAACTCGTAGCTAATACTACAAGTGAATGAAGGTTCGCATAATATTATTGTTATTTTGCAGTACTCTCATGAGTTATGACAGTGGTGTATTATTATTTATAATATAATTGTTATTATTTCATTAATATTTAACCAAAATATGATATAATTATACGAATATAAAGATTATGGGTAACTTTTCAATACATTTGATTAATTCATTTGAAAAAAAATAAGTTCATTAGCAGTTATTATTTTACATTAAACCAAAAATTGGATAAATATTGCCGTGTAATATATATAGCCTCCGCCACGGCCAACGAATCCGTTACGTCACGCGCAATGTCAAAATTCCCTGTAACTATAGTGAACGGATTTAAGTTGGAGGGTCCTTTAATTATTTGTTTCTCTATTCGACTAAAAATGGCAACCAATTACTTATCCTCATTTTTGTTGTATTTTCATTCTACTATAACATACCTAACTATGAAAGAGAATAATTAAAATATAAAATTAATTTGACAAATTACAATAATTTATTTATATCACTTAATTCCTCAAATTTAAATAGCACTAATCGATTGATTAATTTACTGTAGATACTCATATTTTTCTTTTTCAATATTATTTTATAATAAGCTTTATCTATTTTAATTTAATTAAAACTAACTTATCTTATTTTTATAAAATAAAATAAAAATATATAGTAAAAAAAAATAATAACAATAATAATAATTTAATATTAATACTGTGTAAAATAAAAATAGTATATCTCCTGCATTTTTTTTATTAACTTTAATTTTTTTTAATTATACAATTATACATTTTCTTCTTCAAGTTATACAGTTCTTTCAATTACATTAACATTACCACTCTGATTAAAATATAATCTTTTTGATCTATATAAATTAAAAAAACAAAATTAATATAATTTGGATTCTTAATTCCATTTGTTAGGTACACCAATTTATTTTGTTATATTAATAAAAATTATAAAAACAATGATAATTTTAATCTGACCTTTTATTTTTATTTATTTGATACAACTGTAGATTTACTTATTAAATTGCAATTTAATAATAATTATCATTATATTAGTTTAAATATTAATTATTGTTTTTGAATTAAATGTAACTTTAATTTACCTTATTTTACTTTAAATTCAAGTCCATGATCAATAATTTAAATCACTCTAAACAGTTTACATTTAATAGATTTTAGTGTTAAAATTATGAACTATTATAAATTAAATATAGTTATTAAATTTATTAGTAGTTAACAGGGCTAGGATTTATATGCAACAGTATTTTTTTTTGCGACTTCTGATTATTTGTTTTGTCAGTTATTTCCACAAATCACCTCATGATAAGATAAATGGTGGTGTTTTTATTTTGCATGTTTTTGCATATTTTAGATAAAATGCATATTAATGTATATTTTGATTATAAGAATGCGAAAAATGCATGTTTTATAGTATATTTCGTATTTAATTCTAGCCCTGCTGATTAAATTATACAACTTGGTTTTTTTGACAATTATAAATGTTCCAATTTTTTAAACATACAATTCAAAGTATTTCCACTATTGAATTTAAATTTTATTTCTAAATTATTTTATTTTATTTTAATTTTCAATTTCATTATATTAAGAGAAACCACCAATCACTGATGAATAAATTTTTTTTTGTAACTATATTTTTGTGTTTACCTTATAAAAATTTAAATGCATATTTTATAATTTTTTATTACATACAAATCCTAGCTGGTAATTAATAATACATTCGAGTCGCGATAACTCGAAGTTGAAAGGAAATAAATAGTTGATTTGAGATATGTATTATTTCAGTTATTTAATTCAAATTAATATTAATTTATATTTCTGGGGGAATAAAAAAAAATTCGAGTTAACTAGACTCTGTCTGTATTTCAAAATCATGATAAAAAGTATTCGTGAAACAAATATCTTATAACAGTCATAATAATTGTTATATTTTTAAGTTTAATTTAATTCAGATTACAATATACGATTATTTCTTAATGATATATTGTAATTATATATATTATATTTATTTCATTTTTTTGAAATTTTGTATTTTACTCTTGATTCCATCAATTGAAAATAAATTGATTTCTTAAAAATACAAATTTTATCAATCAATTATTTATTCTACTATAAAATACAACTATTTTATGAGTATATAGATTAACCATAACAATAATTAATTTATATTTATAATATAACTTAATATAAAACTTGTTTTAAGTATTTATTTTTTATAACTATAGTTATGGTTATCACTATTTCTTATGAAATTAATTTGGATTATTTTATTGAAAATTTTAAATGACAATAGTAATTACAATAAATTATATAAATTCTAACTTACTCACATCTTATGGTGAACTATATTCTATGTAAATATTGTACAAAGTATGGCATTTATCTTTAACTCTAATAGTATAGTTTAAGTTCATCATCTTAAGAATATAATGTATTAATGATATAGAATAAAACACATTTATTTCATTTCATTTTTATCCTATTATAATATTTTAAATTACTTTAAACCATTTTACATTAGTTTGTTATAGTATAATAGACTGGGATACGGAAATGCAAATTACATAAATGACAAGAAAAATAAACAAAACAAAAAATCAAAAAGTCTTTAACATCTAAGTAGGTATCTAAATAGGTGTACAACATATTATAACAAAAACAATGTAACATAAAATGTACATTAAAAATGGCCAAGTATAGCAAAATACAATATAACATACTTAGGTTAAGTACTGAAGTATTATTTAACATTTAACTTAAAGCTATTGGATCACTTGTCTAATCAAAGTACAATTAGATTTATGGACTCTCTAAAATACTTTTAAATGTAATAGATGTAATATATAATCAAAATCATCGTAAATAAAAATAACATTTAAATTTGAAAAACAAGTTACAATTTTAATGAATGCAATACCTAACTAAAGTTTATTTAAAAAATTTTTCAATTTTTAAATGTATACACCAAATACGATTAAATTGTTAATATTTATTTGATACATATTATCATATTTTCTCTTTTTAGTCAAATAATTAGTTTAATAAATCTATTATAACAAATTAATGAATATTTTTATATTCTTACATAATACAATATCTACATGATATTATTAAGAAAAAAACAAATAAACAATAATAATAGTTTATTAACAATCCTAAAAATGAAAAATTGTAATGTCAATAACCTGTCTATCAGTTACAATCAAAATATATAAAAAGAGATCGCAACACAACATATTTTTATTTAATTGCTTACGTTTTATTACAACCACGATAGCACAAATAAAAAACAACAAACAAAACAACAAACAAAACAACGTACAATAGTTACCCATATTAACTAGTTATGTGGAAAAAAGAATACATTAGAAAAGCAAGATATAAAATTTGAATTTAAATATAAAAACCATTCATTGAATTAAAAAAAAATTGATTATCTATGAAACCAAAATTATTTTAATTTTAATTAACTTTAGTATGAGAAATAAAGTGGGACAATTTTACAATATTTATTTTGAAATAATAATATATTATATCATTTTATTTATTTAATTTAAATATCTATGTAATACATATTACAAATTTAACTAATTAACCACATTACAAATTGATAATATTGATATTAAATATTTCAAGGTCTAAGTATGTGTTATATCAACATAATACATCATTATATTTAAATTCAAATTTCAATTTTTGTCAAATATTTAAGATGACAACTAACATTTTATATTTATATAAAAAAAATACGTTCATACCAATGAATCTTAATTAAAATTTTCAACCTTTTTTAAAACATACATAAAGATAAATAAGAAGAAAATTTTTTTAAAATATGAAGATATAGAGTTAATTTTTAAGTAAGATGTTTCCAGATATAATCAGCTAGAAGTGAAGTACATTGTGTGCATGAGCAATCCGCTTGTTCTCAACTATGTTTTGGATGACCATCCATACCCATCTGATGACGTGGCAACTAAGAAACCATATCAATTATTATTATAAAAATATATTTTATTAATTTATAAACTTACAGCCATGTTAGTAGGTTGTTGTGGAGCAGCTTGGTACATAGGGTTGGAGTTTAACACACCCATATTATGGTTAACTTGTCTTCTGTTGTCTGACCTTGGCTCTTGAACAACACCTCCACGGATGACAACATGAGAAGGTATGTTATTTGACAATTGATGAGCTGGATGTCTATAAAATAAATTTAGGAAAAATATTAATATATTTTTTAAACATGTTAAATAAGATATGTAGTATATTTATATACTATAAATACCTGTTAGAAACGTGATTCTGATATCTATGTTGCAATGAAGGATCCATATTTCCATGATTGGATTGATAACTTGACCTTGGTGGTTGGTTTGAAATTGGGGCTTCAGTATGGTTATTAGTAGTAGGAGGGGCTGGTGCTCGGTTCCTATTATCTTAAATGCATAATATACATGTAAATTAAATATATTACTAAAATCCATACTAAAAATAAGAATGATAATTTATATAGGTTTATTTAAATTACTTTGAGGTGTGAGTGGAATTGCAAGACGTGCATTAACAGCTAATAGGTGATCACGGCGTCTTGTATAGCTAGCTAGTTCATCTTCCAAATTAACATTTTCACTTTTCAATTGATATAAGCATGTTAATAACGATGCAACTAAATTTTTAACAACATATTTTTAATAAAACATAGTAAGTAATAACAAAAATGTTCATACTATCAAAGTGCTGCGCTTGTTCCATCAAAAATGCTCCACCTTGTTCCCACTGTCTTTCAAGCAAATCTTCTAACGCTTGAGTATTATTGTTATTGACACCATTTGTAAATGATGACCACGATGAAGCTGATCCTTGAGGTTGTGGTGTTTCCTGTATAATAGTTTGTAATGAGAAATTATGTAAATATTGTACGAGTGGCTATAATTTGAATTTCAACAAACCCGAGGAACAATTTGAGAAGCCCTTTGATTTCGTCGCTGCAACTGAGGGCCCATCAATACATTTTTAGGTACATTAGTAGATAAATTTAATTCATTATTAAACATTTTATGTGTTTCTATTTCTTCATTTAAAGTATCTGCCATTTTCTGTGCCATGCTTGATGATGGATTTAAAGAATTTCCCAACATATGAGGTGCAGCATTGGTACTATTTTCAAATCTAAATGGATAAAATATTGTGCAATTATTTTTCAAACAATAGTTAAAATTATAATTTACACTTTTTTGTCAGTTGCTTCTGTTTTGGGAACTTGTTTAATATGTAAAGGAGAACTAATTACACTGGTTTCTTTTTTCAATACATTTGCTTCTGGCTTTTGGGTCAAATTTACTGCTGATCCGCCTAAAACAACAAATTAAAATTAAACATACATATATTTATATTTATTGAATTAAAATAAAATAAATAAAATAAATACAATACGTTATATTTAATAAAATTATTTTTAAACTTATTAAATATTAAACTCACTTGATTTTATAATTGTACTTTTATTTTCAACACGATATAAATTTGGTTCTTCAATTACTTTTAAGCCATTAGAGCTTTGATCTTCCTCAGACTTTGGAATATTCATTGCATTCTTTGTTTTCTGATACTTAGCTGAATGTTTAATATCAGTTTCAAGATCTTCAGGATAATTTTTTTTACTAGCTGGTTTGTTTTCTACTTTTGTTCCTATTGAAATTACTAAATTTCCAGATGGATGAGTAGTTACAATATGTGGTCCTGATATTCTAGAATCTTCACTTTGAGTGTTCCGAATTGTTGAATCTTTAACTTTCTTCTCATTAGCAATTTTATCACCTAAATAATAAACTCAATTATAAATATATTTATTATTTTTAACAAGCATAATTATTTAATTAATAATGGAATAAATATATATATATATATAATAGCATAACAACCGTAAATAAGAATATATTAAATTTAAATATAGCATTAAGTAAAAAGGAAAACATTCTTTTAATTAATGAGATACAGTAAATTTTGGGTACTAAAATTAAAAATTAAATGTTAAGAAGTATGAAAAGGAAAGATTGGAAGCAATGGAGATGTTGATTTGGTGAAGAAAAAGGACGAGCTGGACAGAGAAGAAAAGGTACGATGCCATCTTACAAATAGGTGAAGAAAGAAACATAATTACAGATATTATAAAATGGAAAGTAAAGCTTAACGGAAACCATTTAAGACATAATGATTTTATCACAAACATCTTGGAAGAGAAGATTATGTGTAAATGACCAAGAGGAAGACTCAGACAATCTTATTTTAAGAACATTAATTAACAAATGAGCTAAAAAAAAAAAAATAAATTGAGCTATCATACCAACAACTGAAAAATACGGCGCGTAATAAAAAAGATAGATTACTAAAACAAGAACATCTCTTTAGTCACTGATGATTATAATTACTCCAAGATTTAACAACATCATGAAAAATCAAAATTAAAATGGTTATTGATAGCATCAGGGGTTTTTTTTTTTGATACCCACAAGAAGAATTATAATTGTATATAAAAGTTATGTAAAATATAATAAAAAACAAAAATAGTATATTTCCTCTAATATAGATAATTTATTTATACTATCAAACTTAAAATTTTTGTTTTGTCTTGATAACAGTATTTAACATGTTTATAGGTAATTAAAAAATTAATTATAAAATAAAATGCATACCAAAATTATTAATGATGGTCAACTTTCGTTTTGGTTTTAAAGTTTGAGAATCTGTAGTATGATCAATGTTTTGTGGTGACTGTTTTTCAGGTGTAATATCTGATGATGAGTTATCAGATTGATTTTGAGGACGGTATGGAGCAATAGGTTTGATATTGTTGCTTTTCTTCTATAAAAGAGATAATTATCATTAACTATGTAACAAATACATTTGTAACTACTAATAGGAGAATTAAAATAATAAAAAAAAAAAAAAATTAAATTAAATTTTAATAATTTGTAAATAATGAATGAGTACAAAAAATTAATAAATACTAACCAACTTAGAATAATGATGTTTACAATAACCAACATATTGAACATTATCATAATAGTTTCCAGCTTCTTCACATAGTAAACCCGCACTTTGAGCACAAGTCACATGAAATCCTAATTTGCAACCAGATTTATTACATGACATACATGCACCAGATACTGTTATTTTTTGTCCTTTATTTTTTTCTTCGCATATATAACACAGCTGAAAACAAAATATATAAATTAATTAAATACTAAAAATATCAAACAAAGTATTATAAATACATAAATTTATAAATTATATACTTTTAGGATCTATTACCTTTTGGAATTACAGCTTGAAAATATTACAATATTTACTTGTGATTTTAAAACATAATTCAAAATATACTAATTATAATATTATATGCAGTGTGCACAATGTTCAACAATAATATACAAGGGCTTGAAACAGAAGATAAAGAACATTAAAAATATAATTATAAGAAAATATGAATATTGTTAAATAAGCAGAAGGAATAAATGTAAAAGAAGATTAAGCTATGAGCCATGCAAAAACTGTCCACAATAATAAACTAATAAAGCTTTTAAGCATCTATAAACATAATATTTATAACTATTTATCACTTTTTACTATCCAACCTTTACTAAATTTACTTTCATTAACTTTTATTTTTTTTTTACTAACTACAAAATCATTAAAATTATGAATTAATGCATTTAAAGACAACTTGCTATATAATCTAAATAAATATTGAATGTAAATATAGATATTATTTTATTTTAAATATACATCATAAATTATAATTTTTAAATGTTAATAAGGAACCAAACTTTAATTTTATCATGTCAAATTTTTTGATTCTAATATCACTAAAACTTTTAAAATGTACACACTTTATATTGACATTAAATATTTATTTATTTAATACTTGAAGGCCTTGTTACAAGAACCAACTATCTCCATATTTTGAAATAACCTAGGAAAAATAATGCAATACCCGATTATTGCGCTAAAACCCTAGGTATCAGATATCTCTATTTATATGATATTAGCTTATTGAAATTTAAATAAAATTATCCTTTATCAGATAATGTCAAAAACTGCATTAATGAAAATGGAAATAGCTGTTTCTTGTAATGAAGATCTTTATTTATCATATTTTATAATTAACGATTAATTTGGAATTGAAAAAAATAATGTATTAAGTACATTAAGTATAAATATTAACAAATTAAAACAGAACAGCTTATAAACATATTAATTTAACATTATTGAAAGAAATACTAATAAAGTTTAATGAATAGACAAGATCAATATTTTTTAATGTTTATTTCCACATTTTAAAGAAATTTATGATTGCTATTAAAAAAATTTAAAAAACTAAACTAAACAAAACAAAAAATCACTATTAACATGCAGAAATACTCTAATAATTTTAATAATAAAATGTAAACATGTCATAATTTAACTATCATCTAATAAAATAAAATTACAAATACTTCAAATAATTTATTTTTGAATCTATTCAAAAGTTGGAAACTAATTAAAGATAAGTTCAAGCCCTATTAAAATGAAAAAAAAATTGATATGTGGAAAATTAATATTATTTACTCTGTTAAAGCGGTCTCGGGGTATTGCACTCAATTTTACTGGTTCCATAGTAGTAACATCCATAAATGTAACTTCTGGTATATATAATGCGCATACAACATGAGCCCAGTTCCCATTTTCAGTAGGTTTTAGAGCACCATCTTTAGATGGACACAGTTCACATTTCTGAAATTAATGCCATAGTTTTCTTACATTCTAAAAGGAGAGTTTAAAATGAGTCTAATTTTTTTTAACGAACCACTTTAATAGATTTTTCTTTAAACGCTTCACATTTCCTGCAAAACCATTCTCCTTTTGGTACAATCCGAATTCCATAACAAGCTGTTATAAGATTTTAATAAATTAAACAATATATCTACGTATTTTGAAAATTTCACAAAAATTGACATTAATGTATGAAAAAAAATTAAATTTTTAATAATGTGACAACTACTGTGCTAATGACAGCAAACTTACCTTGATGTACAGCAACGTTACAATTAGGCCCATCACAATACACCAAGGGGTTTTCAGTCCATCCTGTATCATCACAACATACGCTGCATCCACCAAGCATTTCTTTCATATTGAATATTTACTACAGATTCAAGTATTACAAAATATATTTTAATAAATAAACATCTGATATAATTGGGTAGTATCGAACTAAACTAACACAAACCTCAAGACACTAGTTTTGGCAGAAAATAATAAAAATAAAGTGATAGTGATAGTGTTTTAAGTTTATTCAGGATTCCACTCAATCAAATACTCACTAAATCATACACAAAATAAAAATAAATAATAATAGTAATAATAATAATGTAAAGATAAAATACACAATTTAATAATACAATTAGGTTTTATTGTTAATTATTGCTTATAAAACACAAAAACAAAAACTTTGGTCTGCGCAAATATTAAATACCTAATACGATTTAGACTACATAACATAGCTAGATATGATCATATAGACCATGACATATTTTCAATATTAAAGACTCATACTATACAACGATAAAATGGACTAACAATTTATGGAATGTATTCTGAACTAATTACAAACAGCAACAAAACATTCTTTATTACACTCATACAACACGAATAGAAAAAATAAAAATAATAATGCCAAATTGGATATATCTTTCAACAGCATGTAAGAATTTCGGAACTCGAACATTGGCGTTAACAGGCAGGTCAGTAGAATAGGTAATAGGTATAGTGTAGATTTATAATAATTTAACCACACTACAGCGAAATATTTGAAATGCTCCATTGCCACAAGCCTAATATTACCGATAAATTATAAATATAATTATAAACGAATACATACTTTTTTTTATGCCTATCACTTAGCGAAAAATTTCGTTATTACAAATTAGATACAACTATAACATAACAATATTTATCAAACATAAATAGTATGTACACCACATACTATATTATTATTTTATCTACTAATAAACAAAAATAAATTTCGGTTTACAAGTTACAACTGCGGAGATATAAAATCAATGATAACGCCAAAAAACGAAAAAAAAAAAAAAAAAACAAAACGAGCACCAAAGTTTTTCGACTGACGGAACGCACCGTCGGTTCCGAAACGTTCGTTCGAGTAGCGCCGTTACGCGTATGAGCCAGTAACAAAACGAGTCCTTGTATGTATTTCGATTGAGATAACACGTTGATAACAACTTGAAATATTTACTTTAATATTTTACTATTATTACTTGTTACTATTTTAAAATTTTTCCAGTATTCGTCATTCGATTAAAATAATCTTCCCGATATAGTTTCACGATTGAATATTAAATTGTGCTAGAAGTAGTAGATAATGTGTATGTAAAATAAACTGTCAATTAATGTATTGATGAAATTAATATGTGTGGGTTCAGACATTTAAAGACAGATGGATCAAAAAACCTAGTGAGATTTTAAATATCTAACAAGACAAGTATTTTTTAATCAATAAACTCGTAACTACAGTATTTAATTTGTGAAATGGCTTTTATCTCATATAATTTTTTTAAATTGCGACATAACAAAATTCAGTAAGTTCATAAAAAAAAAAATAGTGCGCTATACACAACAGCTGCTAAGTACAGACAGGACAGTAAAATCTCGATTAATCGTCAATCTTGGGACCAGAACTTTGACAGATAATTGAAAAGATGGTTAAGCGAGCAACAAACATTTTTTTAAACATACATACATATCATTTATTATTTTTCAATTTGACATGCGTATTGTTATAATTAGGTGCTATTACTTATTGGTACATTATTCATTTTTTTTTTAAATTTATTATACATACATTTATTTATTATTTACAATTACATAATTGACAATAGTAAATATTGTCGAAAAGTTTTGTATAAACCTGCTCATACATAAGGCGATAAGATTTTACTGCAACGCAAAATCAGTCCACCACCTGGCGATTAACCGAGAAAGACAGAAAATCAAGGTTTTACTGTACCTATCTACTTATTTCTCTTTCCAATATTCTGGTAACACTTAAGTCCTTAGCAAAAAATCTATGTTTTTCTTAAGTAACCAATGGAAAACTCCTACTTAATAACAACATAAGAAAAATTATATTGATTTTGAGTAAAATTGACTAAATAACAGCTATATAAGTTTTAATTTTCTTGAAATAATTGATTATGTTAGTAAAAGGTAAAACAGATTTGGTAAATCAAACTGTGTTAATGCTAACCAGTTATACAAGTTGTAATTATTGAACTCAAATTTTTCCAATGTTTCTGTATAGCATTAGATCCAATATAAGATAGTTGGGTAAATATTTTTAGTGATTTTTATGAAAAAAAAATAGTATTATAAACGTGTTTAATTTTAAAAAATCTGGTTTTGTACTTAACTTATTATTGTGAATTTAAAAAACAGCTGTAACATGTTTATTTTATAAGTACTCAATATTCAAATATACTATTTCTTTATATAATATTACATTTATACCTCATCCTACACTTTTATTAGGACTTAATAACTCAATACTATCAATTAAATAAATAAGTATCAAATATTTAACATACAAATATTAATAAATATAAAACATGGTCTCCACAATTTTAACTAAACAATTGAAACAAAATTACTTTATGGTTTTATTTTTATTTTCATGTTATTTTTTAATTTAACTATACTGTTTAATTATACTTATGTTTATGATACTAATAATTTATATGTATTAACAATCTACAAATGATACATTTAAATGTATAGATTACAAACTTTTAAACATAAAAGAAATAGAATAGAATACATGGGAAACTGTCCTCGATGAAAAAAATATAAATATAATTCTTAACCTATTCTATGATAAATTACATTTTATAATTAATGTGTGCATAATTAATAAAAAAAATAAAGAGTGAATGACTGCCGGGCTTTTATGTTATTCATGTCACAAAAATGAACTTTCTTATAAGTTTAACAAAAATCCTCTCATTAAAAATCTACTAAATTACTACAAAAAATATAGAAACAAATTTAATACAATTATTGAGTTAGCTAAAAACAACTTTTATATAAACAAGTTCAGTTCTTATTCAAATAATCTCAAATCGACTTGGAAATTAATAAAAAATATTACAGGGGAAGGTAATTTGAAAAATAAGAAAAATTATAAAATATCTTAAAGTCAATGATTTAATTATAAATGCACAAACTAAACCAAAAAAACAGCTAATAAATTTAATGAATTTTTTACTTCTATAGGATAGGAATTACTAGATAAATTTAGTAGTATTGAACAGATAGAAACTTATAAACCATATAAAACATCTTTTGATGCCTTATTTTTAAGTCCTGTCAATAGCAATAAAGTAATTGATGTAATAAATAGTTTAAAAGATGATACTGCTGCTGGTTTTGATAAAATATCAGTCAAACTACTAAAAAATATTTTCTTATTTATATCTGGCCCTCTAGCACATATATATATAATATGAGCTTATCAGAAGGTATTTTTCCAACAAAATTTAAACTAGCAATAGTCAAACCACTTTTCAAAAAGGGAAACAAAGAAAATGTGAGTAATTATAGACCAATTTCAATGTTGTGCAATTATTCTAAACTATTAGAAAAAATTGTGAAATCTAGACTAATGAGTTTCTTGGAAGAACATCATCTTCTTTTAAAGAACCAATTTGAATTTAGGCTAGGTGTAGGTACTGTGAATGCAATTTACAGTGTTTCCAGATATATTTATAAAAGGCTGAATCATGGTGATAAAAGTATAGGGATTTTCTTAGACTTCGAAAAATACTTTTGACCAGGGATGGCCTGGGAGAAAAATTCAGGTCGGAAAAATATATTACACCAGACCACATTTCAATGTTTACGGCATAAGCGTTAATTTAAGGGGGGGAGGGCAAAGTTTTACCCCCCCCCCCTCAACACTACAAATTAATTTTATTATTATTTATTTACCTAACCTTATAGATTTTAGCTTATAATATTTGTTAGAGGACATAAAAATAATAAATAGACCTTTAATCAGTATCAATATTTTAGTGACTGTTTATCTCAATTCAATTTCTAATCCTAAAGGCCTAGTTACTAGAGGCCTATATGTATGTATTCTCTTTAAACAATTGAAAAAAGATATCCAATTAACCATTTAACCATTTATTAAACAAAATTATAATATATAAATAAGCAATACTATGCTTGAATTTTCAATAACAAATCATAATTTATAAATATAATATACGCCTAATAAACAAACCAAAATAAGAATATAAAGTAATTAAGCTTTTATGATTAATTTTATGTTTTAAACACAAATAATAAGTTAATACATATTTTAAAGACATGATGAAAGAAGATTACTATTTTGTGACAGTAAATCAATTATATATGGACTTACTTTTTTCAATGCAATGCCTTTTGCTATTAAAAAATCTATGAGATCAAATCTCAAATCTAATCATAAAATAATTACATGCAATTGGCTTCTACATGGAATTAATTAATTTTTTTTTCTAGCATTTAAAGATTTTTAACTAAATATAATGTATGTATAGTTAGTTAATAAATACAATCTTAAATTTTTTTTATGACTATTCTAAATATATTTTAATAAATTCATTCTTTTTGTATTTCCTCTTTTTATAATGTTTAATTAATTATCAATAATCAATATGATACTGTAATATATATATATATATACATATATCTACTGCCAACACAAGTTTTGCTTAAAGGTAGTAGATATAACAATGTTTTTTATTTAAATAAATAAAAATAAATAAACACTATATAAAATAAAATCTTAAATTTATTTTTTAGATTAATTCAGTTTCAAATTTTCAACATTAGTTGGAAATAATTATTTTTGGCCATAACTACTACTGAACTATTCCTTAATATGTTTATTAAACAAATTACAAACAATTTTTTTTTAATTTTAACAGGCATCTAATTCCCTTACTTTTTATGTCCCATTAATTGTATTAACAACTTTTTTAGTAATATAAGACTACAATTAAAAAAATAAAATGAATAAATATCAATAATTATGATTTTTTTTTAATTCCTATTCCTAATTTATAAAATTCACTGATTTGAAAAGCATAAATCTTCTTAAATAATAATTGTTTTTTTAATTTCAAAAAAGAATGAGAAAAATCCTTAATGTCACATAATTTCTTTGAGGCTTAGTAAAAAATTCTTTAATATTTCTAGATGTTGTGGTAACAGTGTAAATTTAAGATATTTGAAAAGTTTTACATTATATCTATTTGAATGAATACCATCAGTCAAGTTTATTCGAATAACGTAACATAAAACTTCAATATTGTACATTAGTACCACTATTAAAACCCATAGATGAATAACGGTGGTCCTACAATAGAATAGTCTAACATACCAGTTTAATAGAATAGGACAATATAGACTCTAGAAAGAAATGTATATATAATTGCAAACTTTGGCTTACAAACAAACAACATAACTATTTAATTTAGTTTTGTTAATCTATTATTAAAATAAATTGGCGTTAAAGTTGTTTAGAAGGTTTTTTGTTTAACAGTTATTTTAATTGTTTTAAAACAAGTTTGGTATACTATGTATTACCAAAAGTAACACTAAAACTTTAATATTAATGACAGAAACCAATTATTGTACAATACAATCTTTAAATAAAAAAAAATTACAGAACTACTTGAGATGGGTATAATCTTTAGTACATTAAAATAATCTACAAAAAGAACAGGAAAAATAAAAATTAGAAATTAGAATAAACTTAAATAGACCTTATTAAATGAATCTTGAAACTAGTTTGAGCTAATTGTGGCTTTTATATTAGTTTCTTATTTAAGAGTTTGTCAGCAAAATTTTTGTTTTGTTTTGTTTTTTGTATTTTTAAATTAAAATGTATAGCTTATTACAAAAATTATAGAGAATAGTATTTTTGAGAGTATGATTTATCAATTTATGTAAATAATATTGTTCAAAACAATTTAATATTAATTTAAACCTACATTTTTTTTATTTGATTTTAAAAATAAATATACTGGTATATGATACCAGTATGTCATATCAAACCCTAAATATATATCTCTTAAAATAAAATCTATTTTACTCTAGGATTATTCAAAAATCATTTAAGAAAACAACTATATAAATATGTCTTATCTAAGTTATGGGTGAATCTGAGAGTAAAAAAATATTGCGCTAATATCCTCTTGAAGAAATGCCTGAAGTAAAAAAGAACCGAATCAAACTTCAATTATTGGTGTTTTTATTATTATTAACTTTTTAAATTAAAATCTAAATAGTTATTAAGATCATATTTTTAATACAATTTATGTGATATTGAAAATAATATTAACAAGTATAGTATTATAGTATAGTAAAAAAAATTATTTTCTAACTAATGTTAAGAATTTTAAATTGAATCATTAAAAAAAAAATTAATGTTTTTTTTTTTTTTTTTTGTATTATTTTGGTTAAATGTTAATACATACAACTATTAGCATGGTTAAGTTTAAAAGTAACATAAATATAAAAATAAAATAATTCTATAGCAGTTTTTTTTGTGAAATTATAGCATCTATATTTTACATTTCTGTAAGTACATTATATATGAGATGGATTTTATTAAATATATTTATCATCATACTTTGGTTTATTATTTATTAATATTTAATACTTATTTTTTTGTAATTGGTAATACCCAGTGGTAGTCTACCGTGGGGGGAGTGAGGGGGATAGTTCCCGTTATGATAAAATCATTTAACAGCCAATGATAATACCTTAATAAAACCAAAATAAACATAGGCATAGGGTTAGAAGGAGGGGAGGGCTAAAGCTTTGCTATAAATATTTAATGCACAATTTCATGGATGGCTGGCCCTACATCCCCTTTCATCCAATTTATGTTAATGGCATGTATCACTAAGCTACTAGAAATGTAGTATATTGAATTTATATCCAGATTTTCTATTAAATAGACAAAAAATATATGCTTTAAAATAAATGCAATAATAGAAATATTTATAGTAAATAAAGAAATATTTTCTTTAGGTGGAAATATCATAAAAGTTAAAAATTATTGTTAATTAGCTATTAATTTAATGAAATGGATTTTAGTTTAATTGGCAACAAATACAAAAAAAATATAGAATCATAAATTAAATAAATCACATAACATTAATAAATAACTAAAAAAAATAGCACTTAATTAAAATCACCAAAATCTAAATGCAAAGTAAAACATT
This sequence comes from Rhopalosiphum nymphaeae, assembly GCA_036289425.1. Lineage (NCBI taxonomy): Eukaryota > Metazoa > Arthropoda > Insecta > Hemiptera > Aphididae > Rhopalosiphum > Rhopalosiphum nymphaeae. The sequence goes on from JAZAQC010000029.1 coordinate 918,986, forward strand.
TGTTTATTTTTTTAATTATAATTTAATAAAAACATCTATTAATTTTTGAGTACGTTTAATATAATATAAATAATCGCTGTACGCTAAGGGCATGATCGATTTTGCGTTGCACACAGTCAGCTTTTAAATTTACATCTACCACAGTACTAATACGACAGTCTAATAAAGAAATTGTTTTTGATACACAACTGGCCATGCTCTTAACGTGCAGCAAGTATAGGTATTATTCAAATTAATTTTGTTTGAAATATCTCTTTCACTATTTAGAATTAACAGAGATAAAAAATGATGACCGGTCAAAATATCTTCGAAATAATATCTTTAGACAATATCTTTGAACAAAATATCTTTTATACTGATTTTTATTAGCTTATTTAGCTAATACATATCAGTATATGCAAGATCAACGTTTTATATTTCATAATATATAATATTTTAAAATAGTTGCTAGTCTACTAATTGGTAGGTATTTGCTACGTGTACATATTATGCCATTAAATTAAAAATGGTAGAAACCTTCTGTTTATTAGTTAGAATTTTCATAACTTAACTTTAGCTCAGGACCATAGCAAGAACCAGTAACGCACCTAGTAGAATACCTACCAAATCTACACCCCTCGGCTAATTTTTTTATTTAGTTCCATAACAATATGAAATGCTCATTATTTAAAAAAAAATGCTTTGTTGATTGTAGCACAAGTATATATTTATTTTATTATTAATCATAAAATTTACTGTATTATGTATTATAGTTAAATAATAATCACAAACAAAAAAAGACAGTGCTAAATACCCTAGCGTGGTTTCCAATATGCGATTACACAACGAGAATCATTTTGTGATTACGCTAAAAATAAACGACAGATTTTTATTTTTATTTTTGTAAATTCTCATATTTGAATTGAGAATACCACTGGATGAAATTGTGTCTTTCATAAAAATATACCCCTGGTAAATGCCCTCTTGTCGGTGCCTAGGTACGGCTTTGTGATAGCTTGGCATTTTAGCAGGCTTATATAATATAATTTTGTCATAAGAGTTTTTACTTGTCAGCTGATTTTTTATTTTTTGTTTAAATATTACTCTTGCTTTTATTAAGAGTCAAAAAGGTAATGACCTATTATTCCATTATAGATATCTCCATATTTTTTATAACAATGGTAAAAACAAATATATTTGGCGCTGTACTGAGTATAATAAATATAAATGCAGTTCATGTTTTACTAGGACTAAAGATAAAACAGGTAATTATTGTATTATAAAAATATCATTATTTACGAAGTTTATTTATTTATAAATGTATTTATACATAATATATTATAAGCACAAATTAAAGGAATCCTGTCATTCACATGCGCTAAACAGTGCAAAATTCAAGTTAGAGAAATTTTAGAAAAAATCAAAGATGATACTAAAAGTAATCAAATGTGCACAAGGAATTTAATTATATTATATTATTAAAAAAAAAATTATTATTATTATTATTATTATTATTATTATTCTATATTATTTCATTATAGTGAAGCTGTTACTATAATGTTTCACTAGTTGTTGCTGCTCAATTACCAAGTCAATCACTAATTTATCGAATAATCCGTAGAGTCCAAAGTTCAAGTTTGTCCTCAAAATCCATTAACAGTTAACGATTTAAATCTAGCTCTCGAATATCAGTCAATTAATATTAAAAAGTTTTATTTTATGAGAATAAAAACGAAAAAATAATTTTGATTTTTTCGACCATTAATAATTTAAAAATACTTAAAAATTGTAATATTTGGATAGCAGATAGGAAATTTTGGACAGTTCCAAAATTATTTTCACAATTATATCCTATACATGTCTGTTATAACCGAACAACGTATCTAGTTGTTTACAAATTAATAACTGATCGTACAAAACAATCCTATACATACAATAGAATTTTACATAGAATTTTTAAATATTTTAAAAAGATTTGAACCAGATTTGAATACGAATACTATTATGATTGATTTCAAACAATAATTTAAGTATATTATGCCTCGTTTACATTCAGCCATTTCCGCTGCTCCTCGCGCTGCTGTTATAATTCCCAAAATACTTCTGTGGCAGCATCGTAGGCAGTGAGTGTTTACATTGCCCTGCTAATAATAGCACCTTAGCCGGCAGCGCGAGCGCGATTGCGTGTTTACATTCAGTTGCCGCCAAACGCGTGTCAAAGAATATACACTTGCGTATTTTTTACATTTTATTATTTAAATTTTGGTGCTCAAATAATTTTTTTAAAATTGTCAATATGCGTCTATTTTCAATATTTTTCCTTTTTAAAATATTCACATAATTATTTAAACTTAGCAGACAGAGTGCCGAGGCTGTAATTATTTCAACATCCTCCATCTCTCAATGTCGAGTCAATGTACACGCACGAAAGTAAAAAAGTTTGCAAAAGTCGTTCTTATACGCACGTTTTTAGTTTGTTATTTTTTAGTTATTATACCTTGATAATGCAAGGGCTGAAGCCGATCTCAAGCAGAATATAAACTCACAATCGCGCTAGCGCTGTCGGTTAACCTGCTGATTGCACTGCTCAATTTACCGCTCTTGACGGGAGCGACGGGCAGCGTCAATGCGAGGAGCAAGGTTAGCGCGAGTAACGTGCTTACATACTCGTGCTGCCCACTTTCATGCCCACTTCCCTGTTCACTGCCACGAAAATGGGCTGAATGTAAACGAGGTATTAGGATTTAAAAACGTGTTTCTCAATTCTAAAATAAAGGATGCTTCTTCCATTTCTATATGCCGCGTAAAATATACAAAAATGGACTACATGCAAAATATGTACGCTGAAGATGCATTATCAACTCAACATTTATGTGCACTTGATTATATTTAAATAAATTAAAATGTACAATATTTTAATGAATTAATTGAGTTAAATTATTTTATTGAAAACGAAAATATTTATCCACGATGATTAACTATTTTGAGCATACGTGTATTGGACCAACGATCGACGCCCGCCAATATTTAGTATCAATATGTGGGATATTACTATGAATCAGTAATATAAGATATTCCACGTACGAATAATTTAGTAGTAGGAACCACGAAGGTATCATACTTTTAATGCAGAACTTGGAGTAAACTCAATTTCACTATGGAAATTCATACGCTTCCTAAAACAAAAACAAGTATAACAAGAGGTATTTATATTTTATCTTATTTAATTAACAAATAAAATAATTACGTGATATCAGGTTCGATTTGAAAAACGATTATCGGGAGAATCAAGTCCACCACGCCGTAAAAAATACATCGATCATTATATAAAAATAAAAAGAATTGTGAAAAATTGCTCAGAAATATCAACAGACAACAGTTCAATATTTAAAGGGTTTATCTTATAATATTCAATATTAAGCACTAATTTTAATTTAGTTTTTAATATTAATAATAATATAATTATTATTTATATACAGTACCTATATTTTTGGCTTTTGAAGAGATGTTATTTTTTATTTATTTTTTATACCTATAATATGTGTAACAATTTATTAAACTAATCACCTATATGAATAAATATTGTTTTTAAAAATCAATTTAAAAGATATTGATCAATATCGTTATATTTTTGTCATAAGATATTTTCACAAAAAATATTTTTACTAAGATATTTTGACCAAAGATATTATTTCGAAAATATGACATATGGATATGGAACTTAAAAAATGGTTTTATGACATAGCTATAGTTATATAAAACTGAAACATAACAACAAAAACATCAAGAACAAGAATTTCCTGATTAAGGAATGTCGTGCTCGTGATACAATATTTTCGTACTGTCGGTATAAGCCCTTTTCTTCGTTATATTCCTGAGTTCTGACTCTGTTGTAATGTTTTATAATTATATTGTTCCAATTAATTATTATTCGTTATTCCCTAGGGCTTATAAGCCTGCTGTATGAGTTGCATATTGTTCTATTTACTTTTGCAGTCGATTTTTAATTTAACGACAAAGTATTACAAATGCATACTTAATCTCTATCACACCAATACACCGAAATATCTACTATTTTATAAATGTATTTATTGTTTATTCCTTATGGTAAAGTTTTTGTAAACGGTTGACACTGGGCAGTGAAATTTAAACTATTTTTTCAGTTCAATTAAATGCCAAAATGCTAACCAGTTTTTCTCTATATTTCAAATATTATAAATTTATTTTTCTATGTTTTACATTAGATGTTTTTTTTTTTTTTGGAATTTTGAATATTTATTATTTTTATACCCACCTATTTAACATTTACTTATGTATATTTTACATTATTTTTATCTACGTGCAAATTTTGCTTTATTTAGTCCCTATAACTTCCTAGCCCTACGTATTAGCTACTATTAATATACGATTCCGTATACTTTGTGTCTTTGTATCTACCCAAATATTTCCATTGTTAACATAAGTTCATAAAATTGTTTAATTAGATACGTAATTTTTACTAAATTTAATATCAGAACTACAAATGGTTGAGAGATATTTCACAGAACGTTTAACGACGCTCGTCCACAAATATATTTTGTACCTTAGTAGGTACTTGATAAAAATGTAATGTATTAAATTTGTTATTACTTATTATTGGGGACTGGTTATCGATACCTACTAAGATTTTAATTATTATTTATAATTTGTATTTGTATTGCGTCTATATGTACCTATTATCCTATTGTACTTAATTTATTATTTTTAATTTACTATAGTATTGATATATTTGATATTATTTTAATAGTTTTAATCGTGTGCGAAAAATATTTAGGGTTAAGTTATTTTGGTATTATCTTTTTAATATTTCAAAATGTATTATGTTACTATTATTTTATAAAATCTACTATAACATTTATAATGTTTTGACAATAAGTTAATTTAATATGTTAATTGATTATTTTAAAATTAAAAGCTGAACATATACCAAAAATGTTGTGTAACATAATTTAATTGCTATTAATATACATTAAATTGTACATTTGTACCTACTATGTATAATTAAATGTTATATATAGACATATAGTTACGGTTATATGTAATATGCCTATATATACAGTAGGTACTTGTATTAGTTTAAATACTGAACATTAAATATAGTACATGTTGGCAACGTTGGACTCATTGTTGTTTGAAATGTTTTTTAAGGGTAAGGACGGTAAGATTAAGATTATATCACACTACATTATTGTGCTATGAAAAGAAACAAACGTATGCAATCATAACTCACAAAGAACGACCAGCATTATTCAAAATTATGTATGTCGTAGGTACTAGGTAGTGTACCTTTATTATAATCAAAGTTGATGAATTCATGATAAAAAAAAAAAATAACAATATAATAAAAGGACGTCTTACATCATTTTTGACAATTAACTTTAGCGTGTAAGAAAAAGTAATTAATAATTATACAAAATATATCGCTAAATTTCATATTATTTATTTTTGATACAATAACAATGCAAGGTCTGTACTATGCTTATTGAAATTGAATAAGGTGTTTTTAACCTCCACTGTTCGACATAGTGCACTGTTTCTGGAACATTGGTTATGTTTTCGTTTCTGTGAGGCATCCTCTTAATATTTAGGTGAGTCATTTAAAATTAAAAAATATGTAAATAATATTATATAATAAATACCCCTAAAAAAACAATCTCGATTGAAAGGTAGATGAAATATTAAGTACCTATTTATTATATTGCTATTATATACTAAAGATTAAATAGCTTTTGTTGCTTAACTCTCAATTAGCATTATTAAAGCGTTTAGCAAATTCATTAACATAATATGTATAATGTATATGTAAAATTAGCCATTTTTATAAATTATTTTAACGAAAAATAGTCAAATAATTAGTTAAATAATATGCGACAAATCGACATGAGAATCTTACCTTTATCTTTCTAGTATCTGAACATTCTGAACTGTTGTTTACGTCCATTTTGTTTTAAATTGATATATCTACGTATATGCGGTTGTAATAATATATTAATTTGTTCTTTAACGTAGTCTATGAAGACTTTAAAAACTAAAACTAAAAGTACATCAGGTTTTAGAGAAAAAAATGTATTGACGATTGCGTAATAAACTAATAACCATTAATCCGCTGAAATTTGTTCACTTATGACATATAATAATTGTTAAAGATTAAGGGATAATATCCACGCTCAGACATTGATGTGCCATACAATATTATTGCTGGAAGAAACGAACCAGACTGACGATCGAATAAAAAGATTTCAATCGTTTGGCCGGTTGCGTCGTATTACCATAGTTTATACATCTTGAATAGTAAGCATGAGAGGGTATGCGTTAAATTCATTTATTACGGTCACATTTTTTTCGTCTCTGCATGGTGCCTACGATTTATTTATCTTATCGTGTCACCGCCATACCGGGCCTATTATTGTCATCGTTTCGTGTAATTTATTACCTATGTTAAAGATACTTTTACAGTTTTACGTTCAATAGGTGAATGTAAAATATATATAAGGGTCAACTGGTATAGGTGGAAGGTAGAACAAGAGAAGATACATCACTAACTTCTATACATTATGTTCAATATAAGTACACGTTTGTATTTTAGTGACCTTCATTCGTTAAGTTGTAGAAGTATACACATATACTTATAAAACTGTTTACTATTAACAAAAAATGGTGACGATATTAGTAATAATATATTTATATGTTTGAATTTAAACAAAAATTACAATAAAAGTTTGTAGATAGGTACTAGAAGTTTGGAACATAAAACCAAATTATACCTCATTCTCTCAATAACAAATTATGTTTTGAATCTTTCTACTCAATAGGTTTATTTTAATTGTTTTCGTGTTCTATTTAGTCATATTTTTTTGTCAGGTTTGGTTCGTTATTCGTTCACACGCATGATTAAGTATATACCTACAAAATGAAAAAGTTTAATTTAAAATTAATTACTTTGTTAAATCAAAAAAAATCAAATTATAAATATTTGACTAAATAATATGATGAATTATTATCCCAAAAATAAAATGTATCTATCTTTAACCCCTAGGATATATTTGATTAGTATTCTATAAAACTCAATACACTGTGTGTTATACACTAAATCATCCGAATCAAGATCTAAATCATTAAAATAATATAAAAGATATTATTATTCTTAAGATGTTTATTATCTTGACTTTATAATTTTTATATTAAATGTTATTGTTGGAAACTGTTTTGTAAGATTTTACAGCTTTTGGGGCGCTTTCAATATTAAAATGACGAGACGAATGAATGAGTTTCAAAGACTTAACATTCATACCTCATTATTTAAAAATTGCCGATTAAAAGAGATATAAAAAAAACTTTTGGTTCGGCGAGAGCTTATTTTACTAATTTAAAACGAAGTTTAACAATTGGTCGATCGCCGATTCGATTATTACAAAAATGAAAGAGTAGTAAGTAATAAGAAAAGGCGTTGCGACGGAGCGTTGGTCTCAAGGTGACAAATTGTGTTGTATGTATGGAGGTAGACGTAAACGGGCGATTTCGATCTGTCGGTGTGAGAGATAGCGAGACGCAAAAAACGAAACCAGAATAGGGAATGGTTTTTGTGTGCATTTTCGAAAGAACGCACTCAGACTATAGCTGCGAGAAGTGTGATCAACGCCTAACAGTGCCTATGATAAACGGGGCGAAATATATGACAGTGAACCGTCACAACACCATTAAACTGTCATCGTATCGCCACTGGCATATTACAAGAATATGCTGGAGGGTGAATTCGTCCATGTTCGTTAGGAAAGTTACTAAAAACAAGTCATCTCTAATAGCGTTTCCCATATCACTGCATGGTAAGAAATTGAACGTCCATACGATTAACATTTAAATTTGAAGAACTACTCATTTTAATTTTAAATTAACAATAAGCGTATTTTGACAAAGTAGTTTTAAGCAACTTGGTTTTAGTTTAGCGAACAAAATTCTATTGATTTACAGCCGGAAAAGACTATTTCCCTTTAAAGGTATGCAACCAGCATATAAATATATAAATTATGCATATATTCTCGGTAGTCGATATTGCCTAATTTACTGAACTGAGGTCATGCTGTCATAGCTGCCGTTGTATGAGTAAATCCAAATAGGTTGAAACTCCACAAGGGCCATTATAATACCTCCATTCAACCACCTACCAAATTAAAAAAAAATAATAAATAAAAATGAAATTTGAATTATGTAACAACAAATCCATTTATGAAACTTTTATTTTGCATTTTTAGGTCATATTTTCCTTTTTTTAGTTCATTTTCCATCATTTTTAATTTTTGTTTGTTTAACACTAGTTGTATACACGACAAATTTATATTTTATAAAATAATATTTTACAAAAGCTATATACGAGTTAGGTAAAGATAATGATTCGATAAAATAAGGCAATTGATTGTTAACTAGATAAGTTATTTGTGGAGTATCATAAATCAGTCACGGATTTCCAGATTAAGTTGGTTGATCAATAATTTTAGTAGGTAATTGTCGTTTAGTACCTGTTTGGCGTTCGCAAGTGTGCATTTAAGTGTGTTAACAGTAAAATACCGAAATCAAAACCGCTTTTTTCGTCAACATTACGAAAGTACGTTAATGAATTTGACGCTGATATTTTTAGTACGGATGGTACAATATTATACTGTAAAATTTGTGAAGTGAGAATTTCGGCGGAAAAAAAATTTACGATACAACAGCACATAACAAATAACAAGCATATTCTAGGTATTCAAAAAATAAACGATAAAGAAACTTCATGTCTTCAAACTTTGATTACAACTTCATCAAACTCAAGTTTTAATAGTGATCTTTATAAAGTTTTTTTAGGTGCAAATATACCACTGAATAAGTTATCGCAACAGACTTTTCGTAATTTTTTAGAAAAGTACGCTAATAAATCGATACCACACCAATCAACATTAAGAAAAATATATGTACACAAATGTTACGAAGACACTTTATGTGAAATCAAAACATATGCATCAAATAAAAAAAATTGGATTTCAATTGATGAGACAATAGATACAACGGGTAAATATATTGCAAATACAATAATCGGAACATTAGAATTAGGCCATTCCAGTTAAGTTTTTTTATTAGATTCAACAGTGTTAGAAAAAGCTAATAGTATATAAATAATCTGCACTAATTGGTTTGAAATTCGTATTCCTGGAAAATCATTTTATACATTTGTTATATTTGTAATACTTTTATATAATTTAAAACAAAATATTTCAACTGCATATATATATTGTCATTAAATAAATAATTAACTTACTTGTTAAGTTCTTTAGATGCTAGTTTATAGAGATCAAACAATCATGCAGGAACTGAACCACTTGGAATCAAAAAATTAATTTTTATTAATAATTCAATTATTTAATTTATATGCTGTTTAACAGACATGTTTAAGCAACAGACGAAATAATTGAAAGAAGGAAATTAATAATAAAACACAAATAACATGAAACGATCACCATTTATACAGTTAAAAATCTATGCATATGCTAAATATAGAACACGTCAAAACAATAATGCTAAATAACAACCAGTTTATACAAATGATAGCGCATGGACGGAATATCCACCAATAATTGTCATTCTGAGAACACCAATGCATTTGTTGATTCGGTCTTATAAATGTACAATGCAGCAAATGATTATTCACTAGTCCCAACAGCGTACTGTTAGTATTGATGTAAGGAATATTATCAATGCTTTCTATCAAAAAACTTCGGATTTTAATCGATATTTTAATTTTACAAGCGATATAGGTATATGAGAATTTTAAATTTGTGATATTTCACGTACATATATCTTTTTTGAAAATTAAAATATCAAACAAATCGCTGACTTAGGCACAGGATAATGTTCTTATTAAAAGTTTGATAATAGAAAATGTATGTTTAGGAGCGCCGACGTTGATTATAGTTAATAATCTATAATAACAGTATAAAAATCGAACATTAATAATTATCAAACATAAAAGTAAGTACATTATCTGTACCTAATTATCAAGGGCTCAATGCAATAATATAACTTAAGAGTTAACAAAATATAAGTTTGTACGACCGCTTTTATCAATAGTTGGGCACCAGAACTCGTTATTATAAAAATACAATTTTTTTAATAGGAATATAATTTTTATTAAGAAAAAATGTAGTACTAGGAGAAAATGGTGATTTAAAAATTTGGGAAAATTGTTGGAGTGATTTTTTTTCATCTATCATGTGTAAACATATTTGTTGGACCACTTTTCAAAGTTGTTGGACACCAGAACTTAATATAATGAAAATAAAATTGTTTTAATAGGAACATCATTTAAATATAAAAAAACTAAATTACTAAAGACTGTAAAAAATCAGAAATTTTTTTAGTATTTCTCCAACAAAAGTCCAACAACGTTTCAAAATGTTATGTGTATATTTTTATTTCTGTTTTTAGAATTTTACTTAAATTTGCAGTGCTGTCACTACAAACTTTGAAATTGAATAACTTTTAATATAGCTTCCAACAATTCCAACAATTGTTCAACAACGTCCAACAAGTCCGAAAAGAGTTTGTTGGAATGGTTTTAGATTGTTGTGTCAATAGTTAGGTTTTTTGAACAATCACTTTCGCTATTATAGCCAGGTAGTATTCAACGGGAGAATGTTTTACTATTTTTAACAGATGCAGCACCATACATGGCCAAAGCAGGAAAAGCTTTAAAATTACTTTACTCTAAAATGGAACACGTGACATGTCTTGCCCATACTCTAAATAGGGTAGCTGAAGAAATACAAAATATTTTTCCAAAAGTAGACGATTTAATTTCGAATGTAAAAAAAAATATTTTTAAAAGTACCTTATCGATTACAAACTTTTAATACTATTGCCCCTAATATACCATTACCACCTCAACTAATATTGACTGGGTGGGGAACTTGTTTGAAAGCAGCCATATACTATTCTGAACATAACGTTTTAATAAAACAAGTAGTCATGGAGCTCAACCGGGAAGACGCTATATCCATTGGAAAAGTACAAGATTTAATGGCCGATCAGAATTTAAAGTACAATTTAGCGTATATTAAATCTAACTTTGGAACACTACCTGAAACTATCATTCGTTTAGAATTGTCTGGTCGTACACTCGCAGATTCTATTCAAATTGTGACAGAATTTGAAAATAAAATTCAACAAATAAAAAATGACAAATGAATGATCATCGTTCAATTGAAATTTAAAAAAGTATTGGAAAAATAACGGATTTAATACAGTTTGCACTATATCGAAAATACTCGAGGGAATTTAAATATCAAGAACATCTCTTCCAGATGACCTCAGCTTTTATGCGATATGCACCTATTATAACTGTAGATGTTGAAAAAAGTTTTTCGGCATATAAAAATTTGTTGACAGACATCGGCAGTCATTTTTATTTGACAACATCAAACTATCACTTGTTTTCCAATGCAACAGTAAAGACTAAAGACGAATGGGTACTCACAAATAAATATATTTAATAAGTTTGTTTTATTATTTTAACAGAATATATACATAAAAAATTTTTTTTTAAATGTTTCAGGTGAATAGCGTCATACAAAATTCAAATTTAATCAACATTTTTAATATTTTTTTTTTATTAAATAAACACATTTTTATTCATGTAAAATGTAATATACTAAATGTATAATATCCTATAATATCAATATAAATATAAAAATTAAATTAAAAACCATTTTAAATGTATTTTATACAATCATTTTTAGTGTATTAAATTCACAGCCCTAATCATTAGTGTCTTATTTTCACATACATAACACTCCACAAATTGTTAATACGTACTAAAAATTTAGAAAAAATATGTCATTGCATCACCATGAAATTTTAAATTCATTCTCGGATATTAATGGTGTATGTTAACAAAATAAAATAAAATCTCTTAAATTTGAATTCATCAAAATGATGTTCATTTGGTGATTTTTATGCATATATTCCATTATTCTATAATACATGTATTTGATATTCTTCAAAACTACCGTTGATTAGAACTATAAAGAAGAATTGTCATTAATCATAAACATTTGTCTGCCAATAAACATCTGGTGCATAATAGTTATCGATTTTCATCAAATTATTGGTTATTGAAGGTGGTAAAAATTGAATAAACTGAATATTTTCATTACAAAATTTAAGTTGTTCTGTTTTACTAAACCCAAACTATCTAGACACAATACAGTATGCAGTTTGCTCAATACAATAATTACATAGCAATGACTATATTTTTACAAACTGAAAATAAAACATCATTGTCTGACACTTTCGGACACAGAAATTATCTTAATCTAGTTTTAAACATTTCTGATTTGTTTTTCATTATGGTGACTAATGACTATGTACATTGTCATTCAAGTTCCTATTCTTTCATGACAAAGTATAGAAATCATATACGGTAAAACCATTCATGCATAGGTTATCATTATTAACATTCATTATCCTACTAGATACTGGCTCTAAATGATTCTTATACACTTACACTCCACAAACATATGCTCATCCAATTTCGTCCATTGAATGGTTAGGTTGTTAAGTTTTTGAACCAAATATCTCAGAATATTTATACATATATAAGAAACATAAAAATTCTAATGTTCATCACTGGTATACTTTTCATTGTCATACTCAATCAATTCCATTTTGATAAGCGGTCTTAACGTTTTTACAATTGATACACTTTTATACACTAGAAAATATTATTTTTTAAATGTTTTCTTTATAGTTTTGTAATAACCTAGCAATAGTACCGCAAATTGAATAAATATTTTTGGCAGTTATACAAATATCATTGCACTTAGTGTACTCAGTACACTCCATACTGTTAAAAACTTCTGTTTGGAATTTTTCATATTTATTTTTTGTTTGTAATAAAACAGCATTTGACATAATAATTTTTCTTTCTTTTTGGTAATCTAATTTCTTTATCGTTATATAGTTTTCATTTTTTGATGTATCTATAAAGTTTCTTCTTTTTCAAAAGTTTGAAAAAATATTTATTAAGTAAGAAATCATTTAGTCACCTACTCAGAATAATAGAACTAAATGTCTGCTTCAATACAGTTCTGTGGTTATAAAAGGTTTCCTATAAGCTTTTTAGCTAAGCAAAAAATGTTTTATTAAAATTTTATAGAAATAAAAATAGTTTGAATTTTTTAAAAATAACTTAAAAATAGTAATAGAAATATTTATAAAATGTTATCAATTTATCATGCATAGAAATAATGATAAAAAAAAAAATGGTGAAAATTTCAAGTATAATTAAAAAGAAAATTATGATTAAGAATAAAAAGTTATTTTTAAGTATTCAATTTTATAAGCATTTTTTTCTTATAAATGCAAAAATGTACAAGAAAATTTTACACAATTTTAAAACCTTATATATAATAAGACATTTTTTTGTAATTCTAATTATAAAATAATTTAAAAATTTTGAAAATTTTATAAATTTTGTTAAAATCTAAATTTAAACATATTATTAAAAATTACTATGACTAGATTTTCAATATATTTAAATTTGAAATTAAATACTTATGGAAACATTGTATTAATTAAGTATATGATATACACTCATATGATTATACACTATTAAAAATTATAATATAATATGTATAGTTATATAAACAATAGGTGATAATTACATGTGAGGACTCTTAACATAAATTAAATTATAGCACCCAATATATTAAGCTTGTGCTAGGAGTGTTGCTCTTACCAATTTATACAATTATACATAAATAACATAGTATAATATTTAAATATAATAATAAAAAAAGTATAGTATACAATGTTATAACCAAAATAAAGTTTAAAAATAAAAAAGGAAAAAATATAGTATAACTACATAATATTTAAATGTATTATTATTAGTTATATACTTACTAGATAAATCAAGACTCTTAACATAACTTTTGAAAGACTTCAAACTACAAAAATGATTTTAATATTTAAATTTTGATATAGTTTTAGACCATTATAATATAAATCACTAATTTGGCCAAAAACTATTATAACTTGATAAACGTACATTTATTTTATATTATGTTTGTATCTTGTACTATGATCATGGTCCAAGAAGATTATTGTATGTTTATTTTTATGAAGTTCAAATAGAGTATTAAAATTAAAAATATACCTGAAATCATTAGCTTTTGCATCCTTATAAACTAACACGCTACTTGTTAGAATTAGTAAATTTAGTAAATATTTAATAATGCAGTTTACAGTTATTAATAATCTAAATAGAGGATTATTGAAAGTTCCTTCCCATATTGAAATACTAAAAATATTAAAAGATTGAACCAAAGATAAATAAATAATTCTTATGTATGAATTATTAAATTTATATTTAATTTCTTTAAAAATGAAGAAGAATTTACATAAATTATCATTTGCATAATTAATATGACTAGGTCTAAATTTAAGAATTAGACCAAGATATTTAATTTCCTCACATTTTCAATTTCAACATACCTATTATGGCCAACTTGTATTATTTGAAACTGAAACATATTTTAAAGAATAAACTATTTTTATTTAAAGTATTATACTTTTATGAGTTAAGACTAATATGTTTAGATTTGAGTAAGTTTAGTTTCAATTTGTTCTTGCAAAACCAAACATTAATATTATTTAAGGTTTTATTTGCTTTATTATATAAAGTATCTATTGTTTGTTCAGATAATAGAAGTTCAATATTTAAATTAGTATGTAATTTTAAGAGATCATTGATAAAGATTATGAACAATATTAGACCCAGAACTGTAACTAGTGATACATTATAAGATACTTTTAGGATTTCACTTTACTGATCATTAAGTTTAATTTTTTTAGTTCTACCATTTAAGAAGGATTTAAATAAATTATTATGTATACCACAAATACTTATGTGTTCTTTTTATTTAACAATTAACACATTAAAAAGCTTTAACAAACAAAATATATTACTGTTATTTATTACATTTTTTTACAACCTAAAAAATAAATGTATCTACATAAATAAATTAAATTTGTGAATATTTGAAGATTCTCAACATCTAAACAATAACGATTGTCCGAATGAATAGTTTTTCTATAGAAAAACTTCTATTAATCTAAAAAGTATATTTATTTTTGTAAATATTGTGATACCAACTTTTAATTATTATCTTTTTCATACCTTCAGTCTCCAGATTATATACAGTCCATTGTTTCATTGTTGAAACCTCAGGTTTTGTTCTTAAATATTATTTTATGGGATAAATTGTATAAAAAATAAAAAAAATATTAAAATTTGTAAAAAAATAAACTACAAACATGAACTCACTCTTCTATATTAGCTATATATAGAAGACATTCTAAAAAATGTATGCAATTTCTAAAAGATACCGACTTATGAGTTCCTCAATGTTATTCCCCATAAAATTGACTGGATTCCCTATGATTTTTGATTTTTAGTTTCGTATTCTGAACAAGACAAGTAAACTTTTTTTCATATTATTTAATATTTTTTGTTTAAATTAGGTTTAGTATAGCCTGTACCTTAGAAGTGCAGTAAGTTTTTACAAATAGAGTAATAATATATTTTCTTTATAACTTTGCTTTATGAACTCGACTCATAATATATCTTCCTAATTCAACCTAAATACTTTATCAGCCTAATGTTTAAAAGCAAATTTGTTATTTTTATAATAGATACCTACTTTATAAATTGTGATATCACGCTTTTCACTTTGAGTCTCATTAAACATTAATTATTCTCAATTATTATACTATTGTATTTGTTCCCTCAATACTTATTATTGGTAAAACCCTCATTGCATTGTATAATACTTTTAGAAAATGATAACTGAATTTCTTTTATCAATATTTTATTCTCAAAACACACGTTATAAACTCACCCTTCATAAATAAGTCTGATTTACAATATATTTTTTATCAAAAAAAGAATTTTTATAAGGTGTATTAGAATTTGATTTTAAATGTTGTTAAAAAAAAAAAAAAAAAAAAAATTAAAAATGAGTAAAATTCAAACTTTTAGTATAGGATTTTGATAGATAATTTCGAAAATAAAAATCTAATTTACCTTTTAGAAAGTGTTTCTTTGAGAAATATTTATACATAAGAAATAGGCTATGTTCTTGAGCAAAAAGGTCATGAGGCATCTTATGTATATATATTTACATTTTTAATTAGATTAAAGACTAAAATAACTATCTTATAAAAATTGCTAATTTTAAATGCTTCAGTTTTGCTGATGATACATTTACACAATGTATAAATAAATAAATATAATCAGTCACGGCACTTACTAGACTGAGCATACTAACCATTATTCTTACCATTTATTAACAGAAATTAAAGTTATTTTACAATCATTAATTGTAATTTTTTTCATAAAATATTTAATATAAACTGTAAACATAAACATGTTTGTAAAATTATTTATTTTTAGATCTACAAATAATAAATATACATTAAAAATATCAAAAAAAGTATAACAATATACATAGAGATAAAAAATATGGCTATAACAAAATTAAATTATATAAAATAATATTTAATAATAATCTTGATATTGCAAATATATATACCTACTTAATAAAGGCCTATCACAATAAGAAAACAATGACAATTAATCAGCCAAATACACATAATGTAAATTATATTTAATAATAAAAAATTTAAAATAAATTTGCATATTATACTAAATTGAATTAATAGTAAATGAGGAGAAAAACCAAATACTGAAACATGATAGTCATGAGATATAACTTAGGAACAAGACATTTTATTGTAATTAATAATATTTTGAAAGAGCGATAAATTTCAAATACTTAAGGGTAAATATTAACGAGAACATCAACAATTATAAAAGAATAAAACTATATTGGTGGCTGCAGCTAAAAATAGAGACTAATACCATTATTTATTCACTATTTTGCATAGGATAAAAAAATTGTTATATTAAAACTAGTCTTTTTGAAGTATATTTGGATTAAAAAGAGTCATCTAAGGAGAACTCAATATATAAAATTTTGTATAAAGAAACAAACATAATTGGAGTCTCCTTGAGAGTTGAAGACTGAATTAGATCAATTATGCATAGAAGTCAGAGTAAATTATAAGATGGAAATCAAACAAAAAATAATCTAAAAGATAGCTTATGCAATAATAAAGAGATATGACTATCAAAGAATTGTCACAATTACAAGTAAAAAGAAAGAACAATTAGGGGAGGAGATGGAAGGATGAAGGCATTTTGTAGTAGTGGTAATAGATTTTAACATTTCAAAGCAGAGTTAAAAGGATGAAAAAATAAATGTATTATAAGTAATAATTTAATAATGAAAATATTAATAAATGAATGTTATAAATTAGTTTCATTTTAATAAAATAATAATTTGAAATATAACAAACAGTGTGTACTTGACTATTATTTACAGAAATATCTTGATACTAAATCTTAATAATTATACTAATTAATAAATACTTAAAATTAGGTTAGTAATACTAATATATTTTATAATACCCTGTATAAAATTTTGTTCAATAAAAATGTAAATAAATCACAATAAAAATATACTTTTATAATAAACTACATATCAATATATATATATATATAACTTATTCAAGCTTTAATTATCTTATGACATATCAGTCATATGATGAAATATTTTTTAGTTTAAAAATTATTTTAAACAGATCTAATTAAAATAAATAAATAAAATTAAAGTTAAGTAGATATTTTAAGTAGTTATTTGTTTATATATTAAAAATAAAAAATAAATAAAAATGAGAGATGCTGTTAATTATAATTATTTATTATTTCAGTTTAAAAACAAATATTAAAAACCACTTTGAATAAAACTTTTGTTAATGAATTAATATAAATTTTTAAAAGAAACATTTGGGCAACCAAAATTCTACATTATTCTTAGATGATTTTGTCAAAAAACTACCTTTTAATAGAATACTGGAGTATTATTTACATGAAATAAATATATTTTATAGCAATGTCAATAAATAAGACTAAAATCATTGGATTCCAGTAGAGATCTAAATATTAATAATAATTTGTCAAAGTTATAATTTTTTTACTAGTTCTTTCAATGCAGTAATAAATGGTTATAAATATAAGGAATAAAATAATGGAGTGTGGATGTAATGACGATTATATATTATCTTTGATGGTATTTATAATGAATAATAGAAATAAATGGGAAGTATTTACAATACAACTTGTTTATGTTGAAAACTTTAAATAGATACCACGCCAATAAGGAAAATTTGGCAAAAACCATGAGTATCTAACAGTATTAAATATTATATACTAAAAATAAATGTTAGTACATAATACCATGTGTCTCTTGTGTTGTGTAAAAGTATATTAGATTTATGAAATAATAATTATTAAATAAATTACTATTCTTTAAATTTGTTTAAAAAGGTATTAAAAGTTTATGAATTGTAGTTGAATTATGATATAAGAGAGCATAATATTTTCACTTTTCATTTGTAGATAGACTAAATGAACAACTATATGAATTGGCAGTTATAAGTTTGTGTTAACTTTTATATAGTTAATATTAAGAGGACATTACACCCATATGTATTGTCTCCATTTGACATACATTTAACAAAGCAAATTTGCATTCAGTTGAATCCATTATGTGTTTGTTAGCTTTAATAGTGAAGTGAATTTACTTATTATCAAAGTTAAAGATAAGAACATTATCAATGATGCAGTGTTGGATTATTTTTTGATATTTAAATTTATAATCTAGGAATAAGTATATTTGATTTGTAATAATTTACATACTCATATCTTGAGTATATATGTACAACACATGCAAGTGTGGTGTCCTCTTTAAATAATATACTTTTTATTTAATCTAGTTTTTTTTTTTTAATAAACATATTATTTAATAAAAAAATCGAAATAACTAATGAACATAATAGTGGATGTAACATAATGCATATTTTAAAATAATAAAACACCAAAATGTTATTTAACAATTGTTGTCATAGTAAATCAACCAGTTAAGTAACTTATTAGTATAATCACCAAATCATTGCACTTATGGTTTATGAATAATGAAGTCCCAAGTATCTTTCCAACGAAGTTTAAAAACTTCTTTAGATGTTAAAGGAGAAGTTCCATAACTGAAGACAATGAACTTTTTAAATACATACATAACACTTAAAATCCATATGCAAAGACTTAAATGAAAAATAAATCTTGGGATCAATTTTGTTCTGTAAATAGACATAATAATATAAATTATATTATATTAATTAATTAATTTTAAATTACATACTTAACAATATTTGCTAGATGTTGTAAAAATGCAGCACATAGTAATATCTTAAATACAAGAGCAGGCAAATAATGATGTAAAAATAATGTACGATCAATAAAAAAATATGGAATATAATGTAAGCCATATCCAACTACTAAAACTTCTCCAATTGTTTTGAACTGTTCCCATTCATCTAGTAAATAATCAAAACAATAGTCAATATGAATACTATTTATAAAATGTTAAATTACATACCTAAAGATAAATCAAAAATTTGTCTTCTTTGGCGCAGTAAATAAAAAGCAAAGAATGATAAATATAATAACAGACATAATGTAGATGAATACCATACGACAATGTTTCCCAACAGGTGAATTTGTCCCTGTTGTGTAATTTTAAACAAAAAAATATAATAATAATAAATACAATGATAAATAATATGTATCAAATTAAATTTACTAACATTATCATGTTCACTTAACCAATAGGCAACTCCTCGAACCATTAATGGCCAATCAAGAGGTTCACTACTGTACATGTGTGAATGAACATTTTGTGTGTTTGGCGAAGAAAATATAATTTTGTATTGTAATTCCCAAAATCTTTCCCAAAGCCCCAATTTTGTGCCTTTTGATGGTATCATTTCAGCAGCGACAAGTTCACGTTCTCTTTCTTTTTCATTTTCGCCTAAAACAAAGTTATTTTCACAGTGAAATATTACATAACTAAAATAATAAAATAATTAATAAAAGAATTTAATTACTTTTAGTATAGCGATGTTCTTCAACATTCCATACTGTATCATCTTGAAATATTATCTTATCTGTAACCACTTCATGCTGATTAAATCCCCAATCTGGCAACTGTCTACCACTAAACTTCAATGCTTGCGTTGAATTTAAATGAGTTAGTATTACCTTGAGAATATATAGTTAGAATAAATAATTTTTTTTTTTTTTTCAGTAAATATACCTGTGAATTAATAGCTTGCCAAACATCTCCAAATTGATCACGATTGATTATTTCCACTTTCCAGAGATTTTGAGCAGGCATAGAAACATTATAATCAATGTAACATGATACTTCCTAAAATAATTAATACAACTGTAAGAAATAGCAATTTTTGTTGGATATAATTTTTATAATTGACATTTATTATTAGTTGCAGAAAACATTGATTAATTTAATAGCATACTAAAATTTAAAGGACCAGATCATACACTCACTATTGTTTCAATAAATATTTAGGATTTTTATATGCAACTTGGCAATAAATTATTTAGTTAAAACAAAAGTATACTTGATTCTGTGGTGATACAGGTGCTGCAACATCATGAGAATTTAAAGCCCGACTTGTCATTCCATGTACCAGCTGAATAATATCACCATGTTTTATACCATCAGGGTTCTTTGTATTTTCTACTGCTAATGTATTTCTTTCTGGTCTTTTAACTATCCACCAATTATTTACGTCCTGTATACAATAACCATTAAAAAAGTTTAAAGTTATGAAATTAAAATATAGGATTGATTTTAAACTATATAAAAATGAATCAAACAATTTGTACAACAAATCATATTATATACACAACTAACCTTAAATGTATAGCATGTAACTTGTTGCTGATGAGAACTTCCTCGTTTATCAGCATATTTGATAGGATAAACATGAGTATGTGAGTGAAGCCAACATGTCCTTCCATGTGTATGACGTAATGTAATTTGTGATCCATGCGAAACATGTAATGGTTGACCTTTGGTAATAGATGCTAGTCCACCCTAAAAAAAATTATGTATTTAAAAAATAACAGACCAACTATAAAAAATATCAAAAACCTTACTTCTAAGCTAGCTTGAAAAGCACTTGTCATAACACTATCATGTGGTCCTGCTTTATTCAAAATTATAAGATGGATGAAAAATACAGAAAAATAAATGGCAATAGATATTGAAAATGTAATAATACATCTTAATACTACACACAAGAAAATAGTAAAATCTGATAGACGTTTATCACCTAAATGGTTAACCCAGAAATCTCTACAGATTATCCATAAGCTCAAAAGCCATGAGAGAAGTCCAACATACTTGACACTATAAAAAAGTAATATATTCTTAATTACTATCTACAATTTATATGTAATAATATAATTAATATTAAATTTACCATGTGGCCATAGTTAGACAAACAGAAGCAATAATTAAGTAAGTCAATGCCCAAGGTGATTTCATATTCAGTCTTTTATACTTTAACACAAATAACAATCCACATAATGTAAAAAATATTAGTATAGACTCCATCAAGATGAATCGAGATTGTGTTAATAATGTGTTTTCTAAAAGGAGAATTTAATTAGTTAATAATTATAATAAAAAAATAAAAAATATATTACCACAAAGGAGAAGAAATGCAGCAAGAGCAGCGCACCAATGTCGACAACCAAGTTCCAACATTAATTGATATGCAACAGGAATAATCAAACTACCGCATAATGCTGGTACAAAACGTAAACCAAATAATGGGACATCATCACTAAACTCACTTCCAATTCTTTCAAATTTAAATTGACCTAATTAAGATATTTATATATAATATTGATTAAGACTTAAAATAAATAATTAAAAAAACACACAACAAATAATTTTTATTTCTTTGAATTATGTGATATATTAATATTTGATGAAATGTTTATTTTTGATTTACTGAAATAGAAATTACTTTCCATACTATACTGAAACATTATATTATTTATCGAATAAAATAAAATAAATAATGAGTGCAACATTTTATAAAATCAATTATAGGAAAGAACATACCATTGTAATTATATAAATATGCAACAGCTGCTATTAATTGTTTCCCAAGAGGTGGATGAGTGTCAAAGAAAAATGTTCGCTTCATATATAAACTAACATATTTTCCGTGGTGAAGCTCATCAAATCTGTATTTTTGAAAAATATGTATTAGAAAATATTAATATGTATAAACTTATTTTAATATAACATGAGAAAATACTCTTACACAACATTACGGGGTTGATCAAGTTTAAAAAATCTTGATGACAGAGCTGACATAAAGAGTATTACCGCCAATAAATTTATTTCAATACTTATTTTAAAATTGTTAAATATATCAGATTTTTGATCGTTGATTAATTTTTGTTCATTGATTAATTTTTGTCCATTGATTAATTTTTGTTCGTTGATTACTTTTTGTTCATTTGTTTCATGGTTTTTAGTTACACATTCAAGTTCTTTTTGCTAGAAAAGTAAGATTTATACAATTTTTTGAAGTGCATAAATGAAATAATTTGATAATAATTAAAATGATTAAAATGTAAATTATTGATGATAATAACAAAATAAGTATTATTCAACAAACATTTATAAAATTATAACTTATAAAATGTTTTAACAATAATTACTCTTGTGTTGCTTTAATTTATAATCTTAAAATTCTAGGTAATTGGAAAAGTTGAGTAGTTACATCAACACTCATTGTATATACATTTCCAATATTTCATCAAGCATAATTGTGAATAAAATGTATGTTCAAAGTCGATACTTTCAGTACATAGCTATCCAAACTCATATCAAAATATCATAATTATAAACAAACCTGGTTGTCAGTACTTTCAGCTTTGTTCTTTTTCCTTGTCTGTTTTTTATTTTTGGATTTGACTGACCGGTCATCAGTTTGTTTTTCCATTGCTGTTGATTGTAACTGTTTAATTCTTACAATGTGCGATATTTAATGCGTGTACATTCTTAGTTACTATGAGGTGTTTCTACTTAAATTTAGTCATTTAAAATTGAATATTAACGGTTACCAGCCTCTGTTTGTGAAAAAAATTTAAAAACAATTCTTTTACAGCTATGCCCGTGCATTGCGTTAGCTTTGCTGACATGTCAATCGGACAACTAACAAGAATGATAATACAAACCGTGTTACTGAAGATAGGAATAAGATAAGGAAATATGATAAGACGTGATTTCGCACGATCCGATAAGTTTGGGTAGCAATGCAGCGTCTTGTATGCATAGATCTTGATGTATGTGTTTGTAAACGTTCATGTTTATAATATTATCTGTGCAAGTACACGTAAAAGTATGTACGCAAATTCTACACACTGGACATTTCAAGCAAGAACTACTACATATTTCTCCAACTTTGGCAACTTAATATTCTTGAGATTTATCCGATACTGAATTAACAATCCATGATTTTTTGTTTTTAAAAACTCGAATTGAACCTGGTATAATTGACTTACCTCATGTATGACTTTCACAAATTTTTTTCTCTTTAGATGTCTTAACATTTTTTGATATTTTAATTAATCTTTTAAAAAATTTATCTTCATAACTGCATTTATTGTCTTATCCAAGCATTGACATTTCTTTCCTTCTAAATAAATATGCTTTAAAACTTTATGAAAAGCTTCAAGATACATATTTGTGTTAATACCTTTACTTAATTGATGGCAGTAAGCCCAAACTTCAAATCGTTTTGAGTAATTGTCTTTAAAATATATTCAAAATGCATGAGTATCTTGATCCTTTAACAAGTCATTTATAACATGATCTTATTATGTTTTAAATTCATCAACTAATGTTATTTGCAATAAAACTCACAATGTGTTATATACAAGGGATTTTTTTCTCTGGTCCACCTTTGATTTTACACAAATTTTTTCTCCAGTTTTGATTTACATGCCATGTACATAGAAGTCTGTGTGGAACATCTCCCATGATTATAGTCCAAGCATTGTAATACGCAGGTTCATCATCAGACATGAAGATTTCAGGTTTGATAACTCCTACTTTCGATTTAATTTGATTGAAGAATAATTTATAAATCATCTCATCAGTTTGATTGAAAAAGCAGTATGCAACAGGGCATCCTGTTCAATATTTGTCTACAGTCATGAACGTATAAAGTTGAAAATCATATGCATTGGTGCCATCAATGCATATTTTATCTGGACCAAATTTAATAATTTGCTGAACTTGGAATTTACTCATTATAATAAGGGCAAAGTCTTTTACTTCCAAACAAAAATTATCATAATCATCATCAACATCTTGTGCTTTATAATAAATTATCGAGGAATCTTTCCAAGATTTCTCATTTCATCAACCCATAACGACACACTGACAGCATCATCTTTGTGTCGTTTTGTAGAATATGTAATATTGAAGTTGCGTGAAATGTTACATAAATCTTGACGCTCAAAGAGAAGCAACCGTTGCTGTGACTTAGAAACTGTTCGATCACGAATATCATCTAAAACATGGTCCCATGTGACCTCTTGTAATTTGCCTAGTAAGACAAAATGATGAAAAAAAAAGATGATTATAAATTATAAAATGAATCAAAAATAGTTTTAAAAAATATTGATTTTGAATAATTGTAAAAGTATTATTAATCGATTGATTAATTAATTTTTATTTTATTTTAATTGTTATTTTATTATTTATTTCATGATTTTTAAAAATTAATAGTCCATAACTTGTTAGTTGTTCTGAACTTTCACATGACATGTAATTTTACTAACAATTTTTTATGATGAAAAGTCAAAAACATACTTGAAGAGAAACAAACAGATTTAAAATCCAATCTGTTTATTTCTTTTCAATCATTTTTCTCAACTTTAAAATTCTTGTTCTTACTTGCGGTCATTGATTTTGTTTCTTTATCCAATCGTATTCGCCTATATCATGTGCATGACCACAATGAGTACTCCAAAACTTGACTTTTATAGTTAAAACCCCATCACATTCTATAGTCATGATTTCAATTTTTGATGGACAGGTTCTATTTATTTTGTTTGTCCCAGAGATTTGGTCATTCTTAAATCTTTTCCTTTCTTATGATAATTCCATGAACGATGACAGAAGAGATATTTTTTAATACTACCATCAGACAAATCTCTTTCAACACTATCGAGTACATACATAGATATGATTTTTTGTTTCATATCATGCTTTCATGCTTTAAAATCTGTTGAGATATATGATTCAAATTTAATGAATAAATAAAATGTCAATTTATTTATGTAATTATAAAAAAATCAGTGTACATTTCAGAGATCATATCAAAAGTGAGTTTCTTCAGCTCAACGTCAGTTTGATAAATTTCATATACATGACATCTCAGTTTCACAAATTAGTACAGATGTTTCTCATATGTATTATAAGGACAAATGATTCTGGTTGATTTTTTTGAAGTTCTGGTACCATAAATGTTTTGGCGATGTTCAGATAAATTTCGTTCTTTTGAATACTTTTTATCACAATACTCACAATTATAATTTTGAATCTTTGGTGCAACAAGTTCAATACCATGAAACTTTCTGGAGTAAGCATCTAAGCTCTTATTCAAACTAAATGTTTTATTGCATTCTTTATACTTTAAATTATTATCCATGGTCATCAATTTTCTTCAATCATGATCCATTGATGAATAATAAACTAGTTTATAGTTACCTAATAAACTTTACTATAAATAATTAAACTAATCTAATATTTAAATTAATTATGATTATTATTATCATGATGTATTTTGTTTTTTTATATTTTTAACACAATAACAAAGTCATGGATTTAGATTAAAACATTTAAAATAATTTACATGATATAATATATATATATATATGCGTGATATTAAATATTTCAAACTTTCTTTAGATGACACATGAGCTGCAAATGAACAATCTTTAATTAAGCTTAATTAAAACTAAACTAATATACTTAAACTTATGTATATTGTAATAGAATTATGTATTTAATGACTTAAAACACGTAAGCATAATATTAATTTATTATTCATTGTTATTATTCTTTAGGTAACCCAACAGACTTATTTTGTTTTAAATTATTTTTGAATAGAAGTGAATTATATATTGTATCTAAGAATTGTACATTATTTATAATTTATTAAGATATTCATTGTATGAATTGAGGTATTGTAAGTTTTTTGTGTTCAACTATTTAATATTTTTATGTTTGTAACATAATAACTAATTACATTAAACTATTATATAAATGTATTAATATGATTGAAATATCTTTGCCATTTTCCATGATTATAATATTATGTACTAATAAATTGTATAACAATATTGGTTAATTCAATAATAAATTGTGTTCATAGACCACAGTTTATTAAAGTGTAATTAATAATTTTACACTAACCATGATCAATATCTCAAAAAATTAACACTTTATTTTAGTATATTATAATAAATAATAAATAATAATGTATACCTTTTTTAAATTTTGTTTATTAATGCAACTATATAATCCTACAAGCTAGAACTAGAATAAAACTGCTACAGTTCAAAATTCATAAATTTTGAGTAATAACTACTTTCAAATAATAAAAAAATAGTTCAATAAAATGCAAAAATGCCACACTGTATATAATTTTTCATTTAGCCACTAAAATGACGTGTCATTATTAAATTTATAGCTAATTTTCAAAGCAAGAGAGCCATATTTACTTTATAGCAGTATACTTTTTCCAATTCATTCAATTAATCACTAAAGTCAAAATTCAAAACTGCCTTATTTCGATTTGTGGTGTTTTTGCACAAAGTAATATCTAATTAATATCTGATATGTTAAGTGCAAAATAGCAATATTTAGAGTTGTTTCAGCAGTGCAATATTTATGCAAGGAAAAATGGAACAATTGTACTGGACTCACTCAAAAGAGGGGCCTATTAACTTCAGTCATATAAAATTACTTGTCTATCTTTTTATCACACCCTGAGCAAACAAAATAGATATTTTACTTGGATATTTTGGTGGGTCATAAAGTATAATGTAATTTTTCTGAAAACAACGGACTTAAAGCTAAAATCAAATTGGACTTAAAAACATTTAGTTTGTTATAGAAGTGTAATAAATTTAAGGCTAAGGACTTCTAGGAGTTTTCATATTTTTAAATAATCATTGAAAACATATCTAAGTGAAATGTAAATTTAATAGTGTATATTTCAAATATATTGGTGCATATTTGACAATTATTTATATAAGGTGTAAGTTATATAATTTTATAAAGAAAAACTTAATTTTAAAAAGATTTTCTGGACCTGAGATATTAGTATGATGGTTTTATTCATATAAAATAAATATTTTAAAATTAGTGTTTGTGTTTTCTATTGACGATCACTTGCAAATTGCATTGTTACTTATCAACACTTACACTGCAAGTATGGTTAAAAAAATAATTCTATGATAATTTTAGCAATTTTTCAATAATTATTTAGGTATTAAAATTAAAATATTTTATTTTTATTAATACATATTTAGTGGTTATTTAGGGCATAATTTCATGCATATTTGAACGTTTTTTAGGGCATGAAATCCCTAGTCTTAGTAATAATTAAAATATTATTTTTTATTTAAAAATAAAATACAATTGCTTTTTAATTTATATATTTACTTGAATAAATATTAAACATTAATTGGACATATTTAAAATATTAAGTGTTCTTATATATTAAATAATCATATTTTTGACAATAAAATATTATTCTATGATCCAACTACTAGTGGCATGTTTAGGGAATGGGCTCGGTAGGCAAGTGCCCACCCACATTTTTTTATAAGTACTATACTAGTATAAGTCTGATGCGCAATGAAAAATAAAAATATGATTTATAGTTAGAAAAAAAATTGTTTTGATTAGGTTATGTATTTCAATAAAAATATAAGATTTGAATATTTAAAGAGAAATTGTGGATTTTTTTTGGTATTAAACAGGATATTGTATTCTAAATATTGTTTTTGTTTTCATAACTTTTTCTATTACAATTATTTTTTGTGTATGGTTTATCTAGGAATGAAATGTCTAAGAACTAAAGTAAATTATATCATATGGTTTATGTATTAATAAAAGGTAAGCTACCATTTGTTATAAGATATTAAAATTAGTCATTTAGAATAAAAATATTAAAACTTAAATAATTAAAATTATAATATGAGGAGGAGGTACAAGCAGATAAGAAGTAACTACATGTAACATTAATTTAAAAATTGTGCATGCATATTACATTTTATTTTTGCCATATTTTAATGTTTTAAATGTATAATAATAATAAATATTAAATAAAATTTATTATGATAAGAGGTATGGGATAGCGCGCGCACTGATATGTACTACTTTTACGCGGACGCCAACCGCATTCACTGGCGTGAAGCACTCGTATTGATGCATTATATCGACAACAAATTTTTTTGAAAAAGTTATGTTATGGGGAGAGGCTGTTCAGGTGCCCGTGAAGGATGTAACGTTACGATCACATTGATCAATTATTGTTAGGGGTTAAAAATATTAGTATATAGGTGAAGTAAAAAAAATGTATGAAGAATAAAATATAATTCCAGTTTGCAAAGATTTATCCGTGATAATAGTATACATCGAATAATAAGACGAATGATAAGATGCCTGGTTTAGATAACAAAATTAGTATTCTGATTCTCAATCGCAATCGTATCATTCGTAATTATTCGTATCCGATTTTTAATTTTGAATATTATAAGCCGAATATTATGTAATCTAACTGTCTATCGACGCTTTTATTTTTTTTTTTTACAAATTAAACACATATTTTCTAAGCTATTCCATGATGGAGAATGATCTTGGTGATCATGAATCATGACATAAGTACATGAGTCAATAGTGTTATTTCCCAAGTTTTGTAAGATGGAAAATAAACAAGTGATTTTTTTCCCTAAAACACTATTAGGGACTAGTGACATTACGGTTGAACTATTAGGATTCATCAAGCTTATAAAAAACGTCAGGTATTATTTTGTACTTCCAAATTATATTAAGAACACCAACACAGGATGTAAAGTGAATATAATAGGCCACTTTACTAGAACTGATTGTCAGGTCTGTTTCAAACGTACAGTCGCTAATATTCTGTGCATAACTGAAATCAATGGAAATTTAAATGCCAGTTTGTTGCCAGGACAACTTGATAATTTTGTGCTCGTCATATATGATGCTTCAAGATTGTATGACTATGGGACACTATTCAAATATGAAGGTGATTCTCAGAAATTCATTAGTTTCATAATGCTGTCCAAATGGCTATCTAGTGCAGAAAATGTGCAGAGACAGTATCATCTGTCAGAAGTTGTAATGTTTCAAAGATTTACTAAGTATTTGTTGATTATACTTAATATGCTTATAAGCAGTCTTGAAACAAAGATTGTACAATTTACAATATTACGACTGACATTATTTAAACACATATTGGGCGTAATCAAAAATTATGTATGGCTCATCAACAATCTCATACATAATAAACATATTTTATCAAGAGCAAAATCGATTAATTATTTGATGTCGTGTATTTGTGATGCAGTTCTTGGAATAATAATCCTGTATATTCTTAATACTACATTTACTTCGTCAAACGAATTATTCTCCTACATTTCAAGTATCTCGCATGTAAACAAATTTAACATATTTATAGGAATTTATCTTACTTAAAATATTTATTTTGATTTACAGCAAGTGATTAAAGTGCTACAGGGTACATTGCAATGGCTTATGGGTAGTCCAGCAGGGTTAAAACTCAATGATCCTCTTAACAGTTTACTTGGGACATGTTTTCTTTATTTAGTCAATCTCTGGTGGTCATTTTTAGGTAGGTAATATATATCTATTAATGAAGTGCTTTGATATAAACTAATTATTAATCAAATATTTATTACAATAATAAATAAATAAATAAACATATTTATTTAGTAAGTATACCCATTACAATAAAATACAAACATGTTTTTTATCGCTATATGTAACATTTTTTTTATATATAATGTAAATTATATATTTAACATCTAATATTTAATTGCTAGTAATGAAGCTCTACTGGTGCCAATGTATAAATGAAACACCTATAATTCTAGATTTGAGCTATAAACCTATATTATAAAATTCAAAAAAATAATAATTGAATCAATTCGTACTTTATCTATAGTATAGTTATCTGATTCTTTCATATTTAAATGAAGAATGATGATTAAGAATTAAATTTATTTTTGGTTCAATGTATTTTAACATAGAAATTATAATTATTTTATTTACTGAGCAAGTTGAACTAGCTGTTTTATAACTAAAATTATCAAGTAATAATTTTTACTGGTTGTATTAATTAATATCAATTATTTATTTATTTTATGACTTGGAAGACCAAGTTCCTCATTTATAGTGCTACTTCTATTATACAATACAATATACATAGACTAAAATACTTAGCTTTGCATAGTGTCAAATATATGTAATATATAAATTTGTTTTTTATTAATACAGACCAAATAATTATTATAAAAATATAAAGAATAAAATAATAAAACTTTTATCTATATTTACAGTATTATGTCGGCCATTCTTGGAGTTGACATTTCAAGTTTATGTTTTCATTGGTATTTTTGGATTATCTTACCAAATAGCAATCATAGAAGATGTATTGGCAATAGTCAGTTTTCATGTTTATTGCATTTATGTGTACGCAGCATGGTGAGGTCAATTTTTTTGTACTTAAAACTTAATTATTTTGTGCATTATAAGTTTAAAACTGTAGAATTATAAAAAATGTTCATAAACAAAAATTATTAGTAATTTATTTTATATTTAAAAATAGATAAAAAAGGTGTGTTTTTTTATTTTTACCTAATTTGGAAATAGTATTCAAATAGTCAAAATTTTAGTTTTACTTTTTCTATTGCTTGTTATATACATATTAAATATTCTGAAGAAAATTAATAACTTTGCTTTAAAATAGATTTAAAAAAAAATATGAAATAATGAAATTTGGTTGATAATATTTTATTTAAAATCTTTTTTAAAAAGTAAATACAAATTTATAATTTTTTTCTTTGAGTTAAATAGTTAATTCAAGTAATAATTATTTTATTTAAAAATATTTAAATCCAAAATTAGTTTCCTACTCAATTTTAAATAAATCTACTAGCTAACTCAAATTTTTTCATTTTCAATATTATGTTTAATTGTAGAAATAGATATGTTATTCCAATTTGACACCTATGTTTAAGTTAGATTATGTCAAATGCTTAGATATTCTTAACTTATTACTTTATACTTAAATGTTTAGTATTATTAATCATTTATCAATGGTGCAATTCATCTGCGTGCTAAATATTGAATAAAAATTACATATTTTTTTTTAAAGTTACTTCCTATTTGAAGACAAATCATAATTGCTCTTCTTTTTTTAAGTGAGGATCGTGTACCTAAAAAAATAGTAAATTTATGGGTTGGCATTACAAAAAGGTTGAGAAAGACCGCACTATAGTCTATAAATACGTACAATCCATGATATTTTTTATTAGACATTTGAATTATATCTTAATTGTTAACATGATTCCGAATAGTTTTTGTAAACTTTGTATGTTTTGCATAATGTTCTTGAACATGCATAATATCATTAATATTTAATAATTAATTATTATAAAATATAATTATGGATTTTGATTTATGTTTTTAGAAATATAGTGTTCAAATTTTTTACATTAAACAAAACCATTAATGCTTATTTATTGTAGGTTTTATAAACAATAACTTTCCTTTTATGAAATAGTATATACATTTAAACTATGGACATTACACAAAATAAGGGTCAAATTACATATTTATGTTTAATTTGAATTTATTAACAAATAATTTCATATAAAAATAGTTCTGAGCAAAGACTAAGTGGCTAAGTATATTTTTTTATATTTTTTATAAAATATTTATGAAATTATGATCAACTTTATTCTTTAATTTCAGTAATAACAACTTATGTGGAATCTTATACTAATTTTTTAAATTGTAGGCCTATATTACAATTTTGAATTATATAAAAATGTTATTCAACTTATAATTTATAATTAATTAAGTGCTTCTATAAATTTTGAGTTTTAGATATTGAAATACATAAAATAATATCCTGCTTTGGAATAATAAATTAAAAATGTATTTTTAATCGAAATATCAAACATAATGTTCAGTATATTTATTTTAATTTAAAAATAGTATTTTAGTATTTCTTTTTTTTTTTTAATGTTGCTTGCATTTTAAAACAATGAAATCCAAAAAATAGCCCAATAAAAATTTATTATCATGAAATACATTTGATTAACCAATAAAAATGAAAAAAATAATTTAAATATCTACAGTAAAGTTTAATACTGCAATGTCAACAGACTCAATTTAGAGTATTTACTATTTCCTATATTTCAGTAGCATGATATGTTTAAAAGTTATAATATCTGTATAATAATAATAATGAGTTTTGGAACTATAATTTTTAGATTCTAGATATAATTTAAGATAATCAATATGAGAGGGGAAAAATATAAAATTTCATAGTTTAAATACTGTCATTAAAATATCTACGATACATAAATTGATGTTTATAAAAAAAATTGTTGGCCATAATTTTTTTAAATAACTGCATGAAATATGTAAAGATTGTGGTTATCAAAATATAAGCTTATAACTTAACTAGAGCTATATTACGGATTAAAAATATTAAATACAATATTTACAGTTAAATGTTGAGTATTTTTAAGAAAAAAATATTAATTATTAAGTTCAGAGTACAATTATTGCACTAAAATCCCTTAACACTGAAAAAAAGTAACTACAAGAGTTGGTACTGATATGATAATCTTAAAAGTTAGAAATAGATACTTCGTAAATTGGTTTTGTAGACATTAATTATAGTTAACATGATTCATTTTGAAAATAAAATTAACACCTATAATTAGTTCTGAATGGTAGCAATAAGTAAGTTGGTGTTTTGTTTTTAATTTAAAAAATGATATATTTGATTTCAAATATAAAATAATTTGTAGTAATATACTCAATAACTTGATAGATAAATATCATAAATGTTAAAAAATAAAATATAGTTTATGGAAAAGCATATTTATTTTTAAACTTTGCATAAACTTAATAATAGTCATAATTATTTTTACTATGTTTAATTTTATGATTTTAATGTATTTATTATATTTGGTAATGAATATATTTAAATATTTTTGTATTGAATAATGTTTTTATCTCAAATTACATATAATAGTGACTTTTTACATTAAGTCAACATGTTATTCTTGTATTCTGTGTATAAAAATTGGAATACAGTAAAATATATAAATTGAAATGTAAACGGTTAATAGGCTATATAACTTACAACGTAAGAGTCTTATGATATTGGCAAAACTTTTCGTGGGAAGAAGTTGTAACCCACAACCAGGAAGGACTACACCTTATACCACACAACAATTGTATGTGGGAACCATATCATTTGCAATATTGTTGTTTCTATTACCGACAACTTTGATCTACTACATTGTATTTGTAGTTGTACGTAAAATATAACTTTATTTATTAATATTGATACATTGAACCTTTTTATTTAATTTTTTTATAGATGCGAGCAATTATAGTAATGGCAAAAGGGATTTTAATACGGTTAAGGTATGTGCTGCAAGTTCTTCCTGTGTACACGACGTTGATATGGTTTGTTAAGCCGAGCAGTTCTGCAGGTCAGTGTTTTATTCACATGTAACATTATGGCCTATTGATCTTGAAAAAATAAAAAAAAATAATTATGAATATTGTTAAAATGATCTTAAAACATTATTAAAGAAACAAAAATTCCAACAGGTATAATAAAAATGAATATAGTCAACAATGAGAACTCGAGTACAGTGGTTTTGAATACTACAATCGTTGCAGATTCATGGTGGGCCACAGTGAAGCATTATCTTCCAGAGTTGGTAGAACAGCCACCCTCAGTATCTTGGATGACTTTAACAAAACGTGTTTGTACGGGTAAAATATTGTATCCAATTTAATTGAGAAGATACAAATACAAACAACTTAGAACATTTAAATTACACAGGTCCATTAGTAAATTGAAACTGTTAGAAATCAATTACTTGGTTGTACATTTATTTATTTTTTTACTAATGCAGTGTATATTATATGCAAGAGTGAATTATTGACGGTGTTCAGATGATGATCAATTTTTTTTTTTTACATTTACTATTTTAATAAGTGAAAATCTCATTTGGTTTGAATAATAATAATAATAATAAAAATAAATTAATGTATGGTTAATGAATAATTCTATTATTAATGTTCATCCATTTATTGGTTGATAAATTATTTTTGTATATTGTCTTCCATTTAATAAATGGTTATAAACATATTAATATTAAAATTATAATGATACATTTTATATGTATGTATATAAATATATAATGGCTTACAATTTTTACATTTTTCTTAACAAGAGTGCATTGCTGGATGCATTTAAATTAAACAAAAAAAAAAAAATTTAGTATTTGATTAATTAGTCTATCACAATATTCTATACTTACATAATGGAATGTATAGATAATAACAATTAACATGTTCACAACATTGGCATTGAGCTTAGAAGTTTAGTTTTCAATTTATAACATTGTAATACACAAAAAAAAAAATATATATAATAATAACAAATAACATGTACACAACATTGATATTGAGCACACACACATATATAAATATATATATATATATATAATATAGACTATACATTTATATAAACTATTAAAGTTAGAATAAGGTAAGATTATTAATAGCCAATGGTGGTAAACATGGTTCACAGATCACAGTAGACTGTGAAAAAAAATAATATTAAAATAACAATAAAAAGATCACAATAAACATTTTTTTTTAAATAAAAAAAAAATAAAAAAGTAAAAAAATAATAACAAACAAATACCAATGAATCAATATTGGAGTATTGAAGATACTTGTACAGTCCAGAAGCAAATTTAAAATACCAAATAGATATTAAACTTTTTTCTTTTAAATAACAATATATACAAATTTATATAGTAGATATTTGGTTAAGTTAAGACTTCTGAACTGACATGAGTTATGAAATTTGATAACATTTATTGCAAGTTTAATACGGTTTTGATCAAGACTTGATAATTAATCTAAAAATTTATTTTGCTATAGCTACGCAATATTCTATTCTAATACGCATTTATTTTACTGTCACATATTTTAAGACAAATGTATAAATTAAGAAAAAAAAAACGAATTAACAATATGATAAAATTATTTTAACAATTGAAAATAAATTTACAATAACAGTATTCACATTTATTAGCTAAATATACAATATATTTGATTACATAGTCATTGGAATAGAACAAATGGAATACATTTTGTGCTGCCACTTTACAAACGCACATTAAATTAAAAAATTTATAAAATATAATTATTTAAATGAAAATCTCAAATAAGAGTTTGGTAAAATATATAATTTATATTGAAATCAGTCTGTATAAGATAAAGATGATTAGTTATAATTCACAACTGCATGATTAAGGTCTTTGTTGATAAATTCTAATAACGAAAGATGCTTATTAAAACTAATGACTAATATTAATTAATTGCATTCACAAAAGTAGCACAGCCATGAAAAGATTAAAAATAATATAATGATTAACAATATTATTTGTTACAAGGTAAATAGTCTTCGACCAGCCTATGACAAATGTCATTGTATTCAGTTGAATCTCCAGAAAGTCGTTGAATTTTTAAATATGAGTTGGCACCTGTGTCGCTTGAACACACTTCCAGTTCAATTTGCAAGCCTGTTGGAAATTGCAACACATTTTGTCTATCTAGCACAGGCCATACCCGAATGTTGGATGATATTAAATATTTGACAATGTTGAGTATGTTACCAGAGGTGACATTGGAATAGAAATCAGATAAGTCCACAACAAATGCATCACTAGCTGTTCTTTTTAGTATATAATCAGAAAAAAGTGGAGCAGTTTTCAAACAAGTTGATGAGTCCATATCAGTTATAATATTATTTCTATCAACAGTTATATGATTGATTTCTTCATAACCATCATGTATAGCTGAAAGTAGTTGATCAGTACTTGACTTTCTTAGTAAAGTATTACCTGTATTCATAGAATTCACCGAATTTGTCAGTAATGTATCAACTTCCATCATACCACCTTCTTCGTTAGTTATCATTAGTGATATTTCTGGATTTGGCAGTTTTTCTTCACAAATTTCTAAAAATAAATAAATAAATTTATAATATATAAATATTAATACCATTGAAATTAAATATTAGACTATGGGCTATAAAAGTTTTAAAACTTCAATGAGATAAATAAATAATTCACATGTATCTATGTATAAAGCCATAAAGGAATATGTCTGATACACTCATTCACTCACTTGTCAACACCCAGATAAAACCACTAGACTTAGAAACTTTAAATTTTGGTGAGTATATCTTTAATTATAGAGGGATGAGATAAGAAATTATTTTACTCAAATCCCACTTCTAAGAAGGTACATTGGATCAATATATTCAGAATTTCGAAAGTTATGAATTTGATTTTTATCTCCCAAGGTTACTAATGAAAATAACTAAATATAAATATCTAGGTTTTATCTTAATACATCACTATAATTAAATTTCATATTGTTAAAGCAACCATTATTATATATATATATATATAACATAAACAATCCCATATAATAGGAAGAGAAGATGAAAATATATGTTAACATAAGTTTAAATTATATAGAATATTTTGAAATGAAGTTGAAAAACTAGTAATATGATAACAGAATGAGATCAACAAAACACTAATGACAGTGCTTATTAATTTACTTAAAAATTATTATTAAAATAATAATTATTAATTATACATATTTAAATATTCTCAGTCAGCGGTATCTACAATAATATATAAAGTATGAATAACACTAACCTAATGTTTTATCTTCTACTACAATAGTTGGTTGATGATTTATTTTATTATTCGTTCGCAAGTCCAATGGAACTGGAATTTGATGATTGGACATTATATTTGGAGTACCTTGAGTAATTGAACCTATAAGTTAAAACAAAACAGAACATTATTTTCAGAAAAAATTTACTATGACATTGATCACTTTAATGTAAACTTATATTTCACTATTAGTTATAAATATTATTTAAATAAATCAACAATTTTTTTTTATAAATTACAAATAATTAATTTGAAATATTAGTTATTACTTATTACCAAAATCAAACATATCAAGTTGAATACAAAAACTAAATTAAATTTAACTGTATAATATAAATATACATAAATGTGAATGATTTTTAAAAATAAAACCGTTTAGTAGGTAATCATCAATTATTAAAAAAAGAAATGAAATATTCAAGATTAATAATTTAAGGATACCAAAAGAGAGGAGTGACAGTTGAAGCAAAGTATCACTTAAACATTTTTTTTTAATAATTTGGACTTAAATAAATAATAAAATATAAAAATGTTTTTATTGTTCATTTATAATTTATGTTTATGATTATGGCTTAAATAGTAACCAAATATGTGATAAATACTAAATACCTATTATTAGAAACTGTCATACTTTATTACAATGTATATATATATATATATATATATATACTAATATATATCTAATGTATAACTAATGTATCTTATATCTACGATGTAGATTTCAAATAAATTAAGAACTAGGGAGATAATAGGAGGCAAAGCTCCAACGACTTTATTGACGCTAAAATTATTTGCAATTAGTGAATTACTTCTATATGGGAGTTCCTATCATAACTTATGAGTCCTAAATTTAAATGTACATAATCATTATAGTACCTAAAGGCACATTCAAATTAACTGGTTAGTGCTTACAGGTTAGGTTACTCTTGATTATTAATTATAGACAGTTATTCATATGACATATTGAACATTAACTAAAAATTATTCTAATAACTAATAAGCATTTGATATAATTTTTATCAGCAATTTTAAACATTTTAAATATTATAGATATTAAAAATTCTTACCTTGAGTTTGTGGAACATTAACTAAAGGTGCTTGATGTAAATTTAAATTTTGCAAATGTTGGCTAAGAATATTTGAATTACCTGAAAAAAAATTGTTCTAGTTGGTATTAAACAAAATGTGAGTATAAGAGATTCATGTAATACCCTGATGATTAGTAGTTGCATTTATGAATGGAGTTTGATCTACTAAAGTTTGAAGACTTTGTAAATGAAATGTATGAAGCATTTGTAATTCAGCATGATCCCAGGTATCTAATGTATTTTCACTCAATTTTTGCTATTAATAAGGAACAGATTAAATATTAACTTTAGATTTATAACAGCGATCAGTTAAATTTACTTGAAGTTGAATATGTTCTTGTTGAATATTACGTATATTAGGTTGCTCTAGATGTTCACTAGATGTAACAACTGGTTCACTTGTTCTTCTTACAGGACTAAATCGTTCAGACGGCAAATAACCACTAACATCTTTTAAACTTTCTCGGCCTAATCAAATTATATTAAAACGTTTTTATAAATAACAAAAAAATTAAATAACATAAAAAATTATATCCACAGATCCTAGGTACTCGTTAGAGAAAAATACCATGATACCTGAATGTCTATGTAGTTCTTGTACTGTTGGTAAAACTGAAACCTGAGATATACGGTGACTATGTCTAGGAGTGCTGACCATTGGTAATGGTGGTGGTACATACTCTCGATTCATACGTGCTTCTACTTCACGCACCACTTCAGGACTAATGACTTTGAAAAAAAAAAATAAGCAATGGAAACAAACTACTAATTAAGAGACCTTAACAGTAACAGTTTTTAATTAAATTGGTATAGTGTATTTTAATAAAATATAAATTAAAAAACTAAAAAGATGTTTCAACTATTGAAAAATTAAATAAATAATGATTATATAATTAAATAAACAACATAATATGTTTTGAATATAATGACTGTCTCCTTCATAATAATATCATTAACTAAAATAATTGTTATCTAGATAAACTTATCTTATTACTGGTTGAAATTGAATATATATCTCAATTTAAACAATTCTTTTTTTAAAATAATTTAAATTAATTTACTACTGAAAGAGTGATGAATAAATAATAATGACAGAATATTTTCAGTAAAAATATGTTACTGTTGCACTCCCTCTTAAAAATAAAATCTTAAATATGTTAGCTACAAAAAAAAATTAATAATAAAAATTAAAACTAGACTACACATCAAATCCAATACTACAATGCTGTTTAATGTATATCAAATAATAATAAAAAGTAATAATGCAGATTAAAGGCACACAAAAAATATTATTAGAAAATTCAAAACTTGTTACAGAGTAACAAGTAACTAATCAAAACTAAGTATTATTAAATCAAAATACTATTAAAAAATGCATAAGATATTATATGAATAACTTACTTTTTTCTTAAGTTATTTTATAACTTATTTGATTGTAAATTAAAGAATTGCGTTCCTTTTAAATTATTATTATATAAAAGTTATTCCACAAAATAAATAATAAAAAAAAACTATATTTAGTTATTTTTAAATTGAAAATTGAAAATTTTAAATATTATTTTTATTTTTTTATTTAATTTTATATAAATAAAAGGGCATATATAACTTGTAATATTTATAAAACAAAATATAACAATAAAAATTAAGAATTTGTAAAAATAATTGTTAAAAAAAAAATTAAATCAAAAAGTACTTACAACAAGGATTTAATGTAGAGTAGAATGATACAAATTAAGTAAGACTCAAATTTCAAATCTCAAGCAATTTAAAAATGAATACAGTATTATATATAAAATAATATACCTGGTGGTCTATCCATTACAGTTGATACACCACTTCGTCTAGTTCTTGTGTTTTGTAAATTTGTTTGTTGAGCCTGAGCTTCTTCTTTATTTCCAATCCCATGTCTAGAGGTATTACACATTACTTTTGTATAACGACTGAAAGTGTTAGTAAATTAAATATTAATATAAAGTACAAATGTACAAGTTGAGAAAATTTAAAAATCTAGCTAAACATATCTAGGTATAATAAATACCTAGAACTAGCAGATACAGCATTATCTTCAGATAATAAGTTTCCTTTACTCGATTGATCAATTATTGCGTTTCTTAAATCATTTGGATCAATTTTCACCTGCTATTTGCAAAATAAAATTAATTATTTCATGAATATTTGTGATAATCTTGACCGACATAAATCAGTTTAATATGCAAAAGAAATGAATCATTATTTTGAAGAAAAATTTTATTTTATTATTATTAAACTATCAGTATATATTACACAGTATTATGTTAGAATATATGTACTTTTTTTAAATCTTCTTTGCTACTTGGTTCACTAAATGTACAATTCATTTTTTGTGACATTTGTAAATTTGCACCACCATCTGATGCACGTCTACCAAAGTTGTTATCTAAAAAATAATAAATGCAAAATACATTTTTCATAATAACTTCTTTTAAATCTTATATTACTTGCTCCCATAACTTGTGGTGGTTTTAATAAATGCTGATCTTTAATTGTAAAATTTTTAGGAGATTGAAATTCTACTAATGGAATATTCAAAGGTAAATTTGTATTTGGTAAAACATTTACATTACGTCCAGTTTGAAGGTGTGTTATGTAATGTGATTCCATCACCTAAAATAATGTATTAATTAAAAATTAAACTTAATAATAATAATAATAATATATGTTATATTTAATTAAAATGTTAACATGTATTTTTTTTTTTTAATTTTAATTTATTAAGAAATATATTTTGCATGAATTATACACATTTAATCCATCCTTATGAATATTAAAAGATTTTAAACTTATAACACTTTATTAGACATAATACATAAATTAATTTAAATGTTTAAATATATCAACAAATAAACTAAAATAAACCCATTAACATTATAAATAAAGGAAATTTATACTATGTTCAAAATGTGATTGTGATTCGGGGGCAAACTAGTGCGCATGGGCTTGGCTTTACTACACAGCAAACATACAGATAATTGACTCGGTGAGGTTGACAAACAAATATTGTCTGACCCCTGCTCGGCAAAAACTGGTCGCTGCCGAGTTATATCTCATTTTGAACAGAGTATAGATTCATAAATTACAAAATGAAAGTAATATGTTACTTGAGTCATTAAACCATTTCCTGGACCAACGGTATGGCGACGAGTAGTCACTGGATGATTATCTTGAGTCTTATTTGAACTAGCAGATTCTCCAATATCAACATCACCATACTGTGATTTATTTTTAAATTGTAATCATACAAAGTATCAAGTATATTGAAGTAAAAATAACAAAAAGGAAAGTTTTATAAAATACCTTTTCTAATTGCTGACTATCATAAATTGAACCATCTTGGCCATAAAGTGACATAGAATATAATGGTAAATTTTCAATTAGATTTGAATTGATATTAACAGATCCATTCATACCTATAAACATGATATTAATACACATTATTTTTAATATTTATGACTTATGAACAAATGCTAACTTACTAGTCTCATTAACTAATGATTGATTAGTAGTGTTGCTTTGATTAACAGTGGTATCTAGTTTGTCAACCAATAAATGGTAAATTGCGCTGACATGATCAAATTTCTTTTGTTGAACAGACTAAAAAAAAAATTTCAATTGTTTTCAGTTTTTATAAATAGTAGGTATTAGTAATAGTAGATTACTACAATAATTAATTCAACGAAATTTATTTTTGTTCTATGATAAAATATAAAGATCTATTCCACTTGGTATAAAATATTAATAGCTTTAAAATTTAATAAAATCATACTAGTATAACTGATTTATAATTATCTAATTTAAATTAATAGGATAGTAATTGCTTGATTCAGCTAAAGATATAATTAATTCTTTAATAAAAATATGTTGTCATTACATACATCATACTTGATAATCCAAAATAATGGACTAGAACAGCAACAATTTCTATGCTTTATTTATTTACAAACTAATAACATTTGAAGCGAATTGTACTCAAGCTAAAGTAAATTGCATCTGAATGCGTACCTAGGTCAGAATTACACTAATTGTGGATAACTACTCAAATATTTTAACAAGTTTTGTACATCAAGAATAAAACGCCAGGCATGCATCAAGAGTGCCACAATATCTAATATAATAAAAAGATGTTTTGATCCTTAGGACTTATACATAAAGATGATGTGGAAGGACAAATATGCATGTTACCGACAAAAAAAAGTTCACATATACTGAGATGCACCAATATAGACATAAAAAGTCTATACCTGGGGTCAATAATTAATTTTTTTTGAGGGCCACATTAGGAATCTGAAAATTTTACGTAGGCCATCAAAATTTTAAGTACATATAATAACACAGTTAATGTTGTTGTAGTATATGTTATTTTTTTTTTCTACTGGCCGAATAAGAATTGTTTGTGGGCCATATGCAGCCTCCAGAAACCATTTGGTGACCCCCCGGCTATACTTTTACTATATATACATACCTAAACTGCTTGAAAGCACATTTAAAATAAATAAATAAATTAAAACTTACATTAACAATCATATCTTTATCTAAACCTGGCAACTGTAACATAAGTTCTATTACTGCTGTATTCATCATTGGGTTTACATCCACAATCAATTTTTTAGTAATTGGTTCAGACAACTGAAAGTATAATATAATTTCAACATTAAAATCTAGAATTAAAAGATATGATTAGAATATAAATATTAATATTCTTGGTACCTGTTTAATCCATTTATGAGACTCTATTTGATTCAGACTTAGTCTCTTTTCAGGCTCAATGACTAACATATGTCGTATTAAATGTTCACATGCTAACATAAATCACAATTTACAAAACAGTTATCAGTATTTACACATATAATTAAATATAAATTATTTTGGATAGAACAGTTAAGTATTATCATGTATGTATAAATTATGTCAGATTCATCCTTAGTTATTTAAAAGAAAATCAAAACATTCAATAATTAAAGAATTATGTTTAAATAATTTAATTAAATTTAGAATAAACAACAATAAATAATAATGCATATTACGAACTACAATTAATTGTTATAAATTTATAACTATAAAAAAAAAATCAAATATTTTGAATATTATCATGTTTTGACTACTTCAGTAGTATAAAAATATTTTAGAGAAATGTAATTTAAAACATTTTACATACTAATGATAATTTAGGCAACCATAATTTATTATATAGAATCATCGATTCAAAAAAGATATAACAATACAAGTTAATAATATAGTTTAGATAAGTTAATAATTTAGAAAAAATATTTGCACTAGACAACATTTAAAATCAAAATTAAATGATTTACTTTAATTTTTTTTAAGTAAATACACTAATCCCCTAGAAAATGTAGGTGCTACAAATAAAAAATTAAAATATTATTTAACTTACGACTGTATTAAATCTAAAATTAAATACATTAAGAGGACGCTACATTTGTATGTATTGTATTCATCTTACAAATGTAAGATATATCAAAAACAGTTTTGCATAGGACAGAACCGAGAAGGCTAGTCATAACTAAAAAATTAAATTTTCACCACATAAAAAGGAGAACTTTGGCTGTAAAATAATGATTTTATTTTTTTGATAATGGAACTGTAAAAAGAATTATTCAAGCTAAAAAAAATGGATTTTGAAACAATAAAGACTATTTTTGTAAAAGTGATATCAAAAAAATAAAAATGAGATTTCACAAATAATATTTTCAATTATAATGTATAATGTCAATTTGTAGTCTTCACTATTACTAAAGCCTGAATGGTTCTATTTTGCGCAAAAGTTTTTGCTAATGTTTTGCATTTGTAAGACAGACACAACACATGTGGCATCCTCTTACATTTTATATTATTTAAATTATATTAGTGTTAGGTTTGTATTATAATTATTTACCAGCTGACATGAAGTATGGCACACGAAACATTCCAGAAAGAACATTAGCACGAAGAACTTTTAAAGTATTTCCATCAAACGGAAGAGAACCACAAACCAATA
The DNA here is from genome assembly GCA_036289425.1 of Rhopalosiphum nymphaeae. Lineage (NCBI taxonomy): Eukaryota > Metazoa > Arthropoda > Insecta > Hemiptera > Aphididae > Rhopalosiphum > Rhopalosiphum nymphaeae. Next base: position 963,312 of record JAZAQC010000029.1, read on the forward strand.
CATACAATACTACCCCTAAACTCTATAAAAATATAATATGATATCAGCTAAAATAGATTGTTTGTACAAATAATTAATAAATTATATTTTTATTATACACTTTATCATTAAAAAGTGAATAAAAGCAAAATAAGTACAAAAGTTAGATCAAAACATTTTGAATAGTTATAAATTTACTATTGTCAATATAATTATTACCCAAATATCAGCTTTTGGTCCATCATATTCTTGTCCTTGAAATAATTCCGGTGCTGCATAAGGAGGAGAACCACACCAAGTAGAAAGTAATTTTCCTTCGTAAAAGTGATTGCTAAATCCAAAATCTAAATAATTTAATAATACAATTAAATAAATTCAACAATGGGAAATTGTTCATGTTTGCATGTTATAATTTATTTAATGATAAACGGCACCTGCAAGCTTAATGTTGTTATCGGCATCTAAAAGCAAATTTTCTGCTTTCAAATCTCTATGAACTATGTTTTTATTATGACAATAACTAACAGCTTCAACAATTTGTTTAAAAATATGACAAGCAGCAGGTTCATCCATTCTTCCTTTTTTTACAAGAAAATCTAAATTGAATTAAAATAACATAGAAAATGTGTATTTTAAATAGCTTATATCATCTATCTATATTCTATACATGATCTTAGAATAAATTCATACAATTGATATTTAATACTAAAATTAAAAAATTAAAATAAAGTAGAAATCTTTTTATTTTAATTTAATTGATGAAAGGTATAATTACTTGTTTAAATCATACTTTTCAAATGTGTATAACAATATGTAAATGTTGAACTCATAAATTTAAAAATAAAATTTAAGATATCCAAGTAAAAGTATTAATTATATACACAAATATTGGCGATATACTATTAATGAATACTCCAATATAATATTGCTAATAACTAATAAGTAAGGGTTTTCAAAACCTTCAAATTTAAATTTGAACATTTAGATTAACTAAATTTATTAAAAATATATGAGTATAAATTAAAATAAAATTGAGGTATATTTTTTTTCTATAAGCAGAGATAGTCTTAGCTCAACATATTTTAATAATGATTAAGGAGATGCCACACTTGCATGTGTTATTATCTTACAAATGTACAACAAAGTAAATTTTTGTTCAGTAGAACCAATTTTGAGTGTTCATCATAAAATGACCTATTATTGTTTAATTGTATGTTAATATTATTTTTGTTTTTATTTTAAATAAGTACAAACTTAGGCCTAAAACAAATAAGATACATAATATAGATAACAAAGAAATAAATATAAATAGTAACAGTTAAAAAAGTATCAATAAAAAAAAAAAGGTTTCAAAAAATATTAATAATAACCCAGTTGAACAGATTTTAAGGATAATAATTAAAGGTAGGGTTCATTACCAATTCGCATAAGACGGTTAATAGGAGAGTTACCTAAATAATTTATAGAAGAAAATGGAATTAAAAAATGAGGGATTAAATCTAGTGGGACCAGGTGGAACTTTAAAACTTACTTGAGAGAGGAGGCAAGGGCAATCAATTAAATTAGATAATAACTTTTTTTTAAATGATATATATATATTTTGAATTTTACTTAAAGGTAAGAACATTATATTTATTCTTTTGTTGATTTTTTACAGTATTTTAATTTTTTAGCAAGTAGGAGAAATATGTAAAATATTAATATTTAAAAATTAAAATATCATAAAAAACAGGTGAAAGAACACAGATAATTTATAATACAGATGTTTTTACTCATAAGTTTAATAATAGGCCATTTCACTCTAATATTTAAGCTAAACACAAACAATTGGTTTCAGTGAAGGACGGAAAAAATATATGCGGGTATGGCATCTTCTTAATTGATTAAATTGATAAAGTATTCATTATATTTTTAAGTTTAAATGTTTGAGTTAATGAATATTGGAGTTTGGTATATTGCTAATTGTAAATCACAAAATGATTGTTTTAATAAGAACATAAAATAACAATGCTTTTTAATATAAATAGAATCACATTAATCAAAATGTATATGTGAATGTGTACAATGATAAAATAGTTTTTTTTTTTTCATACAAGTATATAGGTTGATTTTTAGAGATCTAACATTCCCAACTAATATTAAAGTTATGCCTGATGCTAACAATATTTAGGCTCCATCTACCTGTAGCCAATGATCACTATTCATGAGGGTAATAATAACAATTTTACAACATTTCTATTACAATAAATACATAATGTACATTCTTGCATATAATATACCCAGATAGATAGTAGGTATACATTACAAATTTTATTTACCGAAAATTTCTCCTCCAGCAGCATATTCAGTTACCAAATAAATCATTTTTTCAGTTTCCATAACCTGTAATAAGTAGATTAATATTAAACAAGAAAATAATAAATTTCACTCTATAGCTAGTAATATTTAAATAATTAAAATATAACAAAATAGATACAATTAGTTACATTCAATTAGTTATATGCCATTTATTTATTTCCTTAAATTTTTGAAAATACTATAACTATGAACCTACTGTTCATCAAATTGTCATTAAATTAGAAAGTTATTGACAAAATTTATAATCAACAGTAAATCACCATACATATAAATATAATTAATATAATATAAATCTGAAAATCTATAAATTTATCATTGATCAATTTTTCACTACAATACTCAATATTAATTTATAACTGAATTCTCCCTTTACCACTAAAAATTAATTAAGTTTAAGAAGAAATATAAATAAAACTAGAATAAATTAAATTTTAAACTGCAGTAGTTTTTATAATTATACTAAAGAAACAATAAAGGTTATAAATCTAATAATTACTAAAGACTGTCTAACTATCTATATCATTGTGTGCCCACAAAAACAGGGTAAATTTTATTACTCATTATCCTCTAATTATTTTTATTATTTTAATTTTGTTTGAAGGACACCATTAAATTAGACTAAAAGAACATAAACCTCTATTTTGTATATCATTTTCAAATTAATAAATTTTTTTCGAATAATTTTAATTTATCAACTTGTATTTTAAAATCAAAATTGACGAAATTAGAGCTAAATATAATTTTAAAAAATGTATTAAATTTGATTTTTTGTTTTAGTTCTACGTATTTTTTTTTATTTAAAAACCATATAATATATTATTAAAGTAATAATTTATTTGCTACTTATGAATTATTGTTTTATTTTATTATTACACATAATGAAATAACGTAACTTATTATTAGAACATGGATTTTTAAAAAATAAAATTCTAAATTTCTATTTTTTTTTTAAATACCACATTTTCATTTACTATTGATATACATATATTATATTATTTAATAAATTTAAAAATAGTAAATAATTTATTACTTCAATAATAAATGAATAATTTATCATATGGTGTTTTGAACAAAAAAATACGTGCAACTAAAAAAAAAAATCAAATGTATTACATTTTCTTTAATTTTTTTAAATTATACCTAGTTATAATTTTGTCAATTCTGGATTTATAATATAAGTTGATAGATCAAAATTATTTGAAAAAAGTTAATTAATTCGAAAATGATTTTAAAAATAGGGATTGCTATTAAAAAAAAATTGTAATTCATAGGAATATACGATTTATTAGTCTAATTTAACCACCCGCAAAAAAAAAATGAGAAATATTTACAGAGTAATGAGTGGTAAAGTGTACCCTATTCTGGAGACACACAGTATATTACATAAGACGTCAGTTATTTAAAATTGTAAAACTATTATACCAATTTAATTTGCTTAGAGCTTTTAGCTAATAACAATTCACTATTTTAATCAGATGATTTCAAAGAGAATATACTTTAATGTTTACTAGTCTTGGTAGTTTCTAAATTTAAAATGATCTTTTGATACTTTTTGTGCTTACAGGTAATGGTCCTATTTTTTTTAGAAGTTTGTAGGTTGTTGTAAATATAATTTGGATTGCAATTTAAAAGTATTTATAATGCATTTTGTTGGGTTCTGAACTAGGAACAATTTATAAATAAATTCTTTTACAATTTCTATTCTCCAATCATCATTAAATAATTAAAGAAAATCACAAAAAAAGAGTCAAATATATAAATTTAAATGATGACAGTTGAATAATATAATATTTTGATAACAAAATAGTTGTATATATCAAAAACATAATCACTTAATGAATATGTTAGGTATATAGCGTAAATAGTTACATATTAATGATAAGGTATGATTGCATGTCGACATTATAAAATAATATAATAACATAATAAAACATAATATTTTTTATCGTTATCATTCTACATAATGCAGGATAAATGTCCATTATCAACTGATTATTAATGGCAGATTATTGTTCATGCCACAAATGATGAATATTATCATTGATAATATTTTATTTTTTAAGATATTTTAGCTTTTGCAGATGGTACTTTGTAAAATTTTAATAAAATAAAAAATATGATCATATGGTAGAAAACTGTAAATTCCTAGATTTTATAATTATTCCTGTTGATTTCCTTTCCTGCTACATTACTGATGTCCAATAAAAATGTAAAATAATAATAATAAAAAACAAATATAATATGGAATTTTGAATAAAGTGTAAAATGTATTAAATGTTTCATTTGTGTTATTAAACACATCAGAATATGATATAGTGATTTTATGAGGTATCTTTTTGTATACCAATAATGTTTCTTATCTTCATCAACTATTTATAAAATATAATACTCAAACCTTGATTTTTCTTATAAAATATTAATAATTATAAATAAGATGCAATATTTAAAATATATAGACATTAAATATTATTAAATGCATTCTTATTAAAATAACTAAATTAAGCTACTATAATATCATGTATTTCACATTTCTCTTTGAACAAAATAAAAAAAATAACAGTACCTGAAATAATCTCACTATATGTGGATGATTAAGTTTTGACATAATTTGAATTTCCCTAAATATTTTTTTCAAATTATCCTCATTTAATTGTGTCTTATCAATTATTTTAATGGCAACCTGAAACAAACAAATATTTAAAAAATAAATAACTAGTCTTGAAATTTTGTATACATATCTTAAATTTTATTGCTATACACATTAATTAAAATTAAAAATATATATTAGGCCCTTTAGTGTTTTCATAGAAATGCCAAAAAAAATACACATCATGAATATCATATTATGATACATTATATCACTCAAATATATAATTATTATTATTATTTATTGTTAAATATAAAAGAACCAACATTTTTTTTCATACCAAAAGAAATGTAATACTTATCTTTTATAGTAATATTTTAACATTATTAGATAGTTGAAATTGCAAATTAATTATGATAGAAAATGTTTGGATTTTGGTATTTTTAATTTGATGGTCATTTTCAAGTTTTGACAATATAAAATGTAGATTAATGTCTTTAAACCAATTAAATGGTGTTGTGATTTGATACATTAGCATAATCTATCTATATTATATTTATTCATCTCAATATAAGAGAAATGTTTAATAATGATCATTAAATAATTGAACTCAAATTAAATTTAACTATTGGGTCAATTTGTAATAATTATCTAGATACAATTACAAATTAAAATCATAATAAGCTGTTTATAAGCCTAACTTGTTAAGAAAATGTTAAATAGTGGAATGAAGTAATGATATTTTTTAAACTATTTGATTAAAAAAATAGAGATAATGAACTTTGATTTTAAAATTATGATTATCAATATATAGTATAATTATTTTGGTGACCTATACATATTTTTCCAGATGTTTTACTATATAAATAAAAATAAGATTTTAGTACAAAATAATATTATAATAAATCACCAATAATATTTTTATTTTTTGCAAGAAGTCAACAATGAACTATGCAAAATTAATTAAAATTGAAAATAAAGAGATAATATTATGAATAATGATTTTGCCAAATGAAATTATACTTCATCATTAAATTTAACTATTATTTTATCTAATACTTTAAATGGAACAAAGAGGTCAGCATCTTCATGATTTTTTTTTTTTATTATTATTATCGTTATAAAACCTAATGTAATACCCAGTACAAGTAAACATTAATGAGATTATATTTATGCAATTCTACTAACAATATATATTATTATCTATTATATACAATTGGAAATCATAGTAAACATTAAACATATAGTATTATATTATTGTAAACGCCATATCTTTAATACTATACTTAATGTAAAAAAATTTATCTAAATACAATAGATTTGTATTAAAGATTAAAATAATGAACACTGAAAACATTGAAAGAAAAAATATAATTAAAATTAATTTGGTATGTTTAAAAATAAAAAATAAATTTATTTTATTACCTATTCTATTATAAATTTAATGAAACAACTTAATAAAATAAATTAATGTTAATATATAATTATTAAATGAAAGTTTTTTTTTTTTTTTTTAATTATCTAATCCATTTAGTTTTCTAATAAATAACCATAGATATAAATTTAACTTTTTAAATATATGCATTTGTTGAGTATAACATTTACATAAATTATCCAGAAAAAATATTTTTAGGAATATGCCAAATTAATGGCACTTATGTTAATTTTTATGTTAAACCATGTAATTATTATTTTTAATATTCAAAATCTACAAATAAATAAATTAAAACAAATAAACAAAATTTTCCCTTAGGTTAATTTATTTATTTTAAGTAATTTTATTGTAATTAAGCACTTATTTAAATGTAGGAAAAAAATTATAGCACCTTATTTTAAAATAATTTAGAACTGTAATATATGAAACATATTATTTTTAAATGTTTTAAATACTTAAGCTAAATTTATAATTTATCATTAAAAATATTGATTTACTTTAAGTATTTAATGTAAAAATAGAAAACTTATTTTTTTTCAATACTCATACAAAATCAAATGCTAAGGTCAGTAGTTTGATAAAAAAAAAAAAATAAATAAATAAATAAAACCAAAGGTTAAAGTAATCCATACGTAATCATTTAATAATCAAACTATAAGATAGTCTATCTATCACACAAAAGAAAAATACTACAATATTGTATTTAAGAAATAAAAGAAAAATATATGTATTAACAGTATTACTGTAAAAATTTAGAAATTAATAAAATGTATTATAGTTACAACATTACATTATAAAATAAAATATATTCTTGGTACAACTCCAGAATAATTTTTTAAGCCACAACATAAAAATTACTTTAAAAATGTATTATTAAAAATAATATGACATTCTCAAGTATAAAAATTATTTTTGCATAAGTTAACAGAATTGAATAAAAATATCTTTTATATGAACTCATAATATAGCTTACTAAGGGAAAATTTATAAAATAAAATAATTTAATATCGGAGACCTAATATATTTGAAAATAAATATTTTGCATATTAATAAATTTTATCAGATATTACCATAATTAAAGAGATATAAATCTGATTAAAATCACAACTAGATATTACCAACTACATATTTGCATATTTTAAATCTTAGATTTTTTTTTACTCATTTTATGCATATTAGTATTTATTTTATACAAAAATACTTATTGTATGATTATATACATATAACATATTTCTTTGAAAAGAAATCATCAAATAAGTGAATATTTAAAAAAAAATTCTCATTCATTTTTTTCCAAACAAATACTTTAGTATACAAGAAAAAACATATTTTGTTTTATAATTATTTTTATTCTACCATTTTATTAATACAATACATACCTACATATCTTTTCAGATATTTCTTTTAATAATATAAAAGCATTATTAAATATTTTTTAGAACATTAATTTTATAGCTTTGTAATAGATACTAAATTGATATATTTTATTTTAAAATATGTTTAAATAGATAAATATATTGTACTTTATCATCATAAATTAAAAATTAGTATTTCTATATGACAGGTACTATAGTTCAAGTTATTTGTATAACTATCTAAATCAGGTATGCATTGATTAATTAAAAAAGTGATTTATACATGATAAATTTACTATCTAAATAAAGTGAATTAAATATCTATATAAGATGTCATATGAAAAAATAGGAGATTCATACTATACTTTATTATGAGCAAAATAATTACCAATATTACAATTATATATGTTTTTATTCAATTTTTTATGAAAACTGTTTAATATTTTACATCAAATGGCATGTATAAAATAATATTTTTTTACAGAAAAAATTCTTCAACAAGTAAAAGAAAAAATTAATGTTTTTTTATTTTAATATAATTAAATTATATACTAAAGGGCCATAAATATATATTATGTATTTTAATAATTTTCAATAATTTGAAGAAATGGTAAAATTTATTATTTTATATATTATCTACATTGTGTTATTAAAATAACTAATTAAATCAATTTTTAAGAGTATATCTTAATTTAACTAGATATATTTGTTTTTATATTAGATTTAAAGTCAAATTGTAAAAATACTTAATCAACTTAACCTTATAAAAAATAAATAAAGTAAATATAATAGATTTAATCTATTTCAAGATGAAGCTTACAATTTTGTTTTTAATAATGATAAAGATATCTTAAAAACTACTATAAAATCCAAAAAAATGAGTATAAAACAGATATACATGCATTGTCTAATAACACATTATTAAATTCTATTGAAAAATAAAACATTTAATCTATTGTATACCAATGTCAAACCCCTTATCAATATCTACTATAAGTAATATTGAAAAATATTTAACTCATTTGGAGAGTGCTTAAGTTTACAATATGACCTGTTGGCTATCTATAGAAGATATATTTTAATATATGTTTATGTTGATACCAAGATTAGAACAAAATACCAAAGCTTTATTTTGTTTTTAGTTTCTGAGCAAAATTATAAATGCATTAATACTATAATAATGTGTGATTTTTTATTTAGCTTTTTGTGTTGAAATATGTTTTTTAAAAGAAAAAATGCTCTGGTCAACAAATCATTTTTGATGGAAATTTATGGTAGCAAATTGGATTAAGTTGGTAATTTTAGAAGGGAAACATTTTAGAATACAAAGTATTTATTTTTAAATTTAAATATTTATTTATAAATAAATAAATATTATTAAAATAATTGTTTGGTAAACTTAATTAATAAAATATTAGACCACTTTTGCTCAGAATCATTTTTTTATTGCTTACAATTATTTATCATTAAATTCCAATTTAATACATTAAATACACTGTCTACTCAATGATATAAAATGATCGACTCCTGCTATATAGCAGAGTAGTTATCTACCATACCCTTTAATATATTTTAAATTAAGAGGATAAGCAATAGATACCTAGGTGTGTTGAGATCTTAAAATATAATTAAAATAATAAGAACAATCATTTGATTTATAAATTAACTAATTGTGATAAAAATTATAAATTATTATAATTAGGTATACTACATAAAATAATTGATATGTTTTTTATACATAAAATTAATAATAAAAATTTAACAATTTTTATAAATCTATGATTCTGCTTTTTACCAATAAATAAATAAATTTTACTAAGCTAACTATTATTTTATTGTTATAATATGTTGTATACATAATTATAATTAAATAATAATGAGAAAACATCCAGAAAGCAAATAATTGTGCTAAGTAAATTATTTATTGCAATAAGGTATATGATTTATGAATTAAACTATCTTTTTAACACCAACTAAGAAATAGGTACTGTCATATTATTAAAATAAATAATGGGAAATATTTTTTTCTTTACATATATATATATTTATAGGTTTATAGTAAAATAAACTTAAAACTATAGGTAGGTATACAATTATTTTGAAATAACAATTATTAGGACATAGAGCAATGCTATAGTAATTTAGTAATGACAACTTAATAGTTTTAAGTATAATATAGATATTAAAAGATACAGAATAATTTTTCTAATTATTTATGAATGTATATCTTATTTAAAAATGAATATTAAAAATAAATATTTAATAATCATTCTAAATAGGGAGTAATATGAAGTTTAATTAGGTACAAATTTAATTTATGTAAAGTTTTGAAATTTTACAACATTTTTTCAGACATTTAAAAAAATATATATTTAATATTTAAGACAACTGGTACATTGATTATTTTTTTATTAAAAATTAAATTAATTTTATATAACTCCAAAATAATTTTTTATTGATATTAAGAGTTCATTTTTTTTCAATTTTAAACACCCAGTATAAAAGGTAATAGGAGTAATAGATAGTAATTTAATCAGAATTTATTCAACTTTGAGGATTTCAGTTTTTGAGCAGTAAAGGATATTTTTAATAATAAAAAGTATTTGTTAGTACATACCTAGAAGGTTAGCTATACAAATACACTATTTTAATTTGTATACATATTTAATGTCAAAACCAAACATAAATTTTAAAATATTAATATCAAATAAAAAAGGTAATTAGAATGAATTATATGTAATATATACTTATGAGTATTTTTTTAGCTACTTATTTACATACATTCTTAAAATGTAATTTCATACACTAGTCACATCGAGATAAAAACTTAAACATCAATGACAATAGTATTTCTAACATTTAAATGTGTCAAGTAAGTAGGGGAATATCGAGATAAAATAAATGGATTGTATCTACCTGTTTACCTAAAAAAGTCATATGATGATTGACAATAAGACTGTAATAAACACATTTTTAAATACTTAGTTACTAATTTATTTTGTTTGTATATCGAACACTTACCTTGGAGTTTGTGACAACATGTTTGGCCAGCTTGACAACAGCAAAGTTGCCTTTACCAATTGTCTTTTCCAGTTCGTAGTATCCAACACGCACCAGACGGTTGACCAATGGGTTGTTGTGTCCGGCTGACGGATGTGGTGGCACACGAGCCATGGTGTTTGCATAGCTTAACTAACAATAAATTTATTTTGGATTTGTTGACTACTGTCGACGGATATATTGCTACTAACGTCCGGACGGAGTCTCAGCTAACTGCTATCCACTACTACATGGCCGTACGACGAGTAGCAGCAGCAGCAACAACAGAAACGATTGTACTATAGCGACAATAGCACGGATAAGACGTTGATGGCAACGACCACTTACTGTAGTCTGTAGTGGCGGTAACCGTCACCATACCGGACTCGACCTTTTGGGCAACTGACTAACTGACAGCGGCGCGCGCGACACCGTGTGGACGACAAGTTGTCGGGCTTTCGGAGCGATGGGTGGGTGGGTTGGTGGGCGGTTGGGCGGCTGGCGGGAGGGGACGACGAGGGCGCTCGTCAGACTTTGGTTTACGCGGGCCCGCCAAGGGCTTACATAATAATAATAGGTATCATAATATCGTCGACGGGAATTAAAACGGCTATGAATTACACAACGATGATACTTATTTTAACTATTGTATCGCTCTTAATAATAACGAATTATAATTTATAATAATAATATTAATAATAATAATAATAATAATAATATAACAACAACGATACGCGATTTCTGCTGTGGTTGCGAATTTTTTGTTAACGTTTTTTTTCTCTATCCTCTCTGTTTGTTTTTCAACGCGCAATATTATTCAGACGGCGTGCGCGACAGATTCCCAGAGCCAACGACGAATGAAAACAAAAACACTCGTCGGCCGTCGCACTCGACGGTATTATTATTATTATTATTATTATTTGTATTGTTATTATGTACAACATTACATATTATATTGTGTTACACACATATAACATGTACATATTATCATAAATATAAAATCAGGTATATAAAGGTGTTATTGTGATGTCGTCCTACGAACGTTTATTAAACGGTACCAATGCGCGACGACAAGTCGGTGGGCGGCGAGCGGCGAGCGGCTGAGACCTCGTCCTCGGCTAAAGTTTATAAATTTTTTTATTTTTTTATCGTCGTCAGCGATGGCTACTCGAGACTCGAGTCAGTTTAGCCATTAGCAAAGCCCGTCACTGTCAAACGAGATATTTTTTTCTCATTATCTCACTCTCCCGCTCCCACACCCAATCATCGAACAACTCTCTCACTCACACGACTCGTAATGAATAGAGATAAAAGTAAAAAAAATTGAGACGTCGTCGTCGTCGACCGTCACACGTCTAAAGTCAGCAGTATGACAATCATTTTAATATTGTGACAACGACGCGTTTTTGATACACGTGCACACGCACATTGCAATGTCGTGTCCTATAATTCAAATATAAAATAATTCTACTTATACGACAAATAAGTAGATAGTGGGAGAATAGACGAAAATTATGCTTCAGCCATATCGCCATAATCGTAATCGACGTACATATTATGTGTACTACATAATCTATACAACATGATGAATGATAATACAGTGGTGGTCGGCGGAGGCATCGACGCGTCCCGTGCCGTCGAAGTAAACGAACAAGTCTACTCCACAGTCAACACTGCAGCGCCAGCAGTTATACCATTATTGGCGGCAGAGTAAAGTAGTGGTACACAGCGCCAATTTAGCCGAATGTCGTTGGTAGAAACGTGACGTCCCTGACGCAGATAATATAGATTGTTACTACTACATCTATGGGCGGCGGTGTACAAGCGACGTTTGGGACAAGCTGCCGACGACCCGACGCTACCGGTGATCAGACGCTAACCTAAAGACGCACTGCACTATCAAAGCCGACTAACCTGTCTGCGCATTCGCCATTTGCCGTTCAGCAGCCATTTAGCGTTTTCCTGTTATTGTGAAGCCATCGTTTTGTATCACGACGCTAATACTCAGGTTTTTATTACAAATCGTCCATTTTTTTTCCACTGTTTTATTGTCACTTGTTCGCTAACCGTTCAAGTGATTCTGCGTTTCGAAAGATTTGCGTTTCACGCCATTTTTCATTCAGTAACAAACGTGCGAAAAACCGACGGTCGGCTCATTACACGACGTAAGTACCGTTCGCGGGATAGTGAAAAGCCGTCGTCAACGACGTTTCATTAGTTTGCTGACATTTCTTGTGACTTCCTCAAATCATCCACTCAAAATTCATCTAGAATTCTCCACAACCATTACCGGTGAGTGATATTCCCTTATCCTATGCTGTACCGCCATTTTAACAACAGTAGGTACGTCAATGACGTTTTGGTTCGGCGTCTGCGTTGTGCCACTTTAATATTATGGTTTATGATCGCTGCACGTGTTTATTCGCGTGCGCATGTTTAATTATCTTGAATAGGTTGGTCAGACATATTATTAAAATGCATTGCGACGGCCGCCGCCGATATCTTTAGTATTAGTTTAATGTAATGTTAATATTTAATGTGCGTTCACGCACACACCCCTCCCCCGCCAATCAAATCGATTATTTGCCGATTTTATGTCTTGATAGTCTGTCACCATTCCCGCTATATGTTGTAAGATCTAATGACTTGAGTTACTTTTAACATTAATAACATTTATGTGTGATTACTCTCAACTAGTTTGGTTATTACCGAACTTAGACTGTACATGTAATATGGTTGCCCATCTAACAATTGTTACGATTGTTAACTTCGCTTCTGATCTAACATGTTGAGTTAACTAATATGTTTTGGAGATAATATGCTTGAATGGCAATATATTTATCATGATAAAAATAATTAAAATATTATACCTCTAAATTGATTATAATATAATTTTACTGTGTTTGATCCAATAATATTTATGATCATAACGAAATAACTAAAGGTGTGTAGCGTCGGACTGTTAACATCGAATATACCTTAGACTAAAACAATTGTTGTCACGATCAAACAGCACTATACCTACATTCAATGTTTTCATTATTACTTAAAATATTATAATATTTATTATTTTTCATATGATTTCAATATAAATTGGTAAATTTAGATAATGAAATCAATGTGAAAACTTCTTACGATAAGATGCTTTAAATGTATGTATTAATACTATGAGCGTTCCATTTTTTCACTTCAATGAGTTATAATTTGTATTCAATATGTTAACATTATGAAGGTAAAAGTTGTTATAAAATATAAATCAATAGTTAAAAATTATTGCTATGTAAAAAAACTTTTATCAGAAAGAAAGTGAGTATGGACTTAAGAACATCTAAAGTCATAATTTTCTTGGTTGAAAATGATACGAATAAGCCAATAATATGTTTATCTTTGGCCATTTATGCAGCCTAAATTTATTTTATTCAGTTTCAAATCTAGTATAATAAAAAAAAAACAGTGCCCGTGTTATATGATAGCATTAAAACCAAAGACCTCAAATCTATAGTTTGACCTAATCTGTGTTACTAACTTGCATTATTAAGATTAATTGATGATTCGCGCACGTAGTAATATATGTACCTAGATAAAGTTTCTACTACCACCAGCATTGTTTATCGTGAAATCATTTTAAATTCACTATGCCTGTCTATGATTGCACGCAATTGAAATCTATGAATATTTGCTTTCTACCATAGTTTAAGCGGTTTTATTTATCAATAAAAATTCAAGTATCCTTGAATCCAAAACCTTTTTAACATTATCATTTAAATATACTAATTAATTTTAAACTTAACGGTGTGGGCGTTATATAAATATTTGTAATCCAATACAACTTATATCATTGTTAACTGCCATATCATTTCATCTCTTCTCTTTGTTGTTTGAATGTTAGTTTATTTCTCAGAAACTACTGGATAAGTTAAAATTATTGTTTATGTTCGCATAAAAGTGTTTGTTTAGTAAAGATAGGAATACTGTATCTATGTATTAATTAATGATGATAAAAAAATTTATTAGACATGGTAATTTTTCAGTTTTAAAATGTTAAAATGTTCTAAAACAGCGACTATAGCAGTTAAAGAAATTTACTTGAGAGTTATTTCAATGCTAATTATTGTATACTAGCGCTCATAGTGGATAATTTTTATTGTTGATTCTATATTATAATTTTTCATCTAATCGATCTGACAACTATAATAAAAATATTTTAATTGTATACACATTTAGGCTTTAGTATGACCTACTAAATCAGAAAAGGAAACCTAAATTATATTTTTGACAGATTTCGATATATTTATTTTATTATTATTATTATAGGCAACCTTAAGATGTTTTTCAAAAATATTACTGTCTCAAACTGTAGAATATATTTTGTAAAATAATTATCATCTAATTATGTTTCTGTTGAAAGTACTTGAGTTGTCATTAAAGTTATTGTTTATTAATATTGATAGTCATGGAACTTTAAACTAATTTATACTAAATCACTTCTTTCAAGTAGTTTATTTAGATAAATAATTTTTAATCATAATCTATTCACTTAGTGTTTTGTTTAGGTTACCTAAGTCTTACAAAACCCCCTATTCCAATAATTATTTAATAATACTTTTACGTTTATAGAAGGTATTTGTATAGCTGTCATTTGATGATTGTTTCATTCAACTGACTTTGGGTTCATTTGTTTCATTAGTTAAAGTCATTTACTTTATGATAAATGCCAACATAGTCACAATGCTGTGAGCATTCAATATCAACTCAAGAAAAATGTCTGGTAACTGTGATTTTTATTTATTAATTCCATATTTAATTGTATCATAAAACGATAAAGTAACCCCAAATTTATCTTCAAGCTCCTCAAACAAATGGTCCATTGATATTGTATGTTTTCTTTTAATGTGACTAACATTTGATAATATAGGCTTATGAAATTTGAATGTCAAGCAAACAAAAATATTATTGCACAGTTGAGGTTTTTTATGTGTCTTGTCTGGATATACATTGTTTCCAATAGAATGTTTCATAGCTGCACACAATAGGGCTGTATTTAAAAATTTGGCGCTCCTGATCATATAATTTATACCCTCCTTAACTATCAATATTAGTATAATATTAATATTACACTAATTATTTCATCCACAATTAGGATTCTTAAGTATTAAAATCTAACTTATCAATTAATAAATGAAAATCGCTTAATAGTTTAAAAAAAATTTAATCTTTTTAATTAACAAATTATGACATAATAAATCATACAAATTTCTTTTTTTTAATATATTTTTTTCCAATTATTCAATAAAATGCAATTATTTTTTACATATTTAAAATAAATTTTGCTAAAATATTTTTCCGCCCTTGTGCCCTTTCTAAATACGGGCTTGGCTATACATATATATAATTCATATGTTATCTGTTATCCATACAATTAGATTATTAAAAAAACTTTATTTTGAGTACAGTAAATATTTATTATAACAAAATACAAGGTTTTTTTTTAACTATAATTAATACTTAAAAATGTCAAAACAAAATGATTAAATAATGCACTCATAAACTTACTACTTAACTTAAAATAATTATACATTTTGTTTAAAAAAAATAAAAATAATTCAGATTATATTTAATTTTCTAATGAACTTGAATTAACTCGAATATTTGTATTATGTATTAAATGTTACAAACTTAATGTGTACCTACTTAAATTTACTTAAATGAATCTTTAATAATGATGATGATAACATTAACTACATATGATGAATTGAATTAATTATTTATGAATGATGTTAAGATTAATTCTTTACAAAAATTTAAAAATTTGTATCAATACTTAATATTAATAGATTAACTAAATTATTTTTTCCATTTATAATATATATATTTAACTCATTTAAACAGTGTCCTCTCTATAGAAATGTGTCTATAGTTACAGAACATATTTTTTAAAAATTGTGATTTATGACATTCATAATTAAATAATTCATATATTGTCCTATTATATGTTTTAATTAAATAAATTATAATTTAATAACCAGTATGTCAATTTTTTTTTTTTCGTAAGTTCCTTTTTTTACTCTAGTATATTCTTATTAACTAATAATAAAATTAAAGTTTACATAGGTTTATTAACTGAAATACATTTGTGCACATAACAAAATGAATAAGTTATATATATTTATAATGCAATAAAACTATAATATTCAACAATTATGCAAATGCATTACGTTCTAAGCCCTAGTAATAATGATATTTTGTTATAAATGATATTTACTGTATGTATTATTTTAAATTATTATTGTTTGTGAATTATCACCATTGTAATTTATTACATTAAATTAGCTACAAACTATTAGTAAAATATAATTATTTTTATTTATTTTTAAAAAGCCACAAAAATTAATTAAATTAATATAGTTAGTAATTAGTTGTAGAGCCCACATTAAGGGACTGTCGCACCAACAACATACATTTTTTAATAAGTAACTAATAATTAAATTTAAATTAAAACATGCTTATTAAAAAAAAAAAAAAAAAAAAAATGTTAATATTAAATATCATCTTGTCAATGGATGAGAAATATTCTTTATAAAATATAATCCTGTATTATGTGCTAGATTTATTTTATTTATTCTTCAAAAACATGTTCATGTGGGGTCCCATGAATTCACAATTTGAAATATTAATTCATTAATTACTTAATATAAAATTAAAAGACTAAAATTTGCAATAAATGTTTCTTACCTAATTAAAATATCAATATAAATAAATACATATTTTTTCTTTGTTTATATATAAATATAATATTATCATGCAGTATTGTGTAAAAAATTGTCTAGTTAATACAATATTTATAATGCTAAACTTTATCAATAATAACTAAAATAATCTAACTAATTTAAGTAAACAATACAATAATCCTATATATTTGTCGAGTCTGACTATATTTTGTTCTTTTTGTAGCCAAAAAGTAATTTTTTTTTAAGAATTTTAAAAGTGTTGCTATGTTTAATTTCTAATGGTATATATTGTAAATTTTTGGACCAATATATAAGTATGTGAATTTTCTTAATTTTTTGTACATAGTTGGTACTTTGTTATTAGATATTTGTCAAGTATTATGTTTATGTTCAGTTTTGGAAGTAGATTATTTTTATTTTATTAATTAATGAAGCTTTATAAAATAATTTATTTACTGGTAGTACATTCATATCGTTGTATAAGCATTTTGTGTGGCATCACACAAGAGTCTTTTTTAGAATAAATTTTAATGTCTTATTTTGTATTTTTTTAAATGGATCAATAGTTATTTCATATGTACCTCCCTATATAGAAATATCATGATTAATTATAGATTTTATTATTATTTGATACACTATTCTATTTTTTTAAATTTATTTGTGTTTTATATGGTCATTCAATTTAAGATTATAACACATAGCTATACCTAAATATTTACAGTTTTTAACTATTTTTACAAAGGTTTAGCATGTACATACATTTTGATTTAAACACCCATTCTTATGTATACATAGACTTGTTTTATTTGGTTGATACAAATTAATTAAATAGACAGAGAAAAGAAATGTTGATATGGCAGCCTCTTAATTTGTAAAAACTTTTTGTTATACAGTGTTATTTTTAAAGTTTAAAATATGTAAAAGTATATTCAACATATAGAAACTTAGAACAATAATAGAATGAAGTTTTAAGAGTTAACCATATTTTTGTGTTACTCTTTAAACTTAAAATATAAAAAAAGTTTAGATTCTAACTAGTACATGCTTTTATTTGTTGGTAGTTTAGAATTTGCACATAATTTATTTATATTCAAACTCATTTGGTAATGCAGCTTTAGGGTATTAGTTTAAATTTGTAAACATTATTGTTTAATAAAATAAAATATTGGAATAGTTAGGTTAAAAATCTGATGTTCTTAATAATATGGTTTAAATTGTATCCTAGATAAAATTGAACTTATATAATTATTAAATTAACTGTATAAATTATGTAATAAAATGTTAAGAAAAAACTATTATAGTGCATTTCATATCAAATGCTACTTAATTAGAGCTTACTGATTGATGGTTTCTACTCAAATTAATGGTTTATAAATTTATAATAATAAAAAATAGTTTTGTAAACATAATAATTTTAAATTTCACACCTCATTTACACGCTATTATGGTTAACCCTAACCACTATTATTGAGTCGCGTTTGATGTGAATATTACTTAGATTACAGAATTGAATATATAGTATCACTAAGTATATTACTTATTTTAAATTGTAAATTTGTCAAATACCATATGACGCCCAACAAATAAACAGAAGAATTAAATAGAATTAAGGAAAAACTCTCTTTAGTGTAATATAAAAGTTAGAGAAGACAGAGTGATGAGACATCTACTGTGTCTTAATGAAAAATATCTTAAGAGATGAATAAAGCCATATCATAAAAGGAAAACTCAAGGATGGATTGTACGAATCAAACCACAATAGACACGAATAGTAACAAGAAATTTAAGTAAAAGTTAAAATAAGATACCATGGATCCTAACACCATTCAAACAATTGAAGATAAAACAGAACTCAAATATTACATAATTTAAATTACCTATGTCTTAAATTAGCGTATTACTACTGACCTATGGAGTGGTCTATTGCTTAAGTCTAGTATTATTATTCTCAAAAGAGTATAGTATTGTATTGTTTGTAAATATTTATCTCTTACTTTTACAATTATTTTAGTATTCTTGTTTGTCTTGTTTGAAATTTTATATTATTTAACTTTGCTTCAGGTTTTCTTTAAATTTACTTCATAAATTAAATTAGTAATGAGTATTCTATAATTTATGGTATATAAATATATGTATTATGTATATATATATATTAATTTACAGTTAAGTTGTTGGTGTAATTTGTATATTTTTAGAAGGTTCAAAAGATAGCAATGTGAATATTATTAAGTTTTCCTTAAGAAAAAATAAATTTCTTATGTATACCTTAGCACTTTATATATATAAGATAATTAATAATAACAAAATTAAATCTGAAATGTATGGATGCATATTTAAAGAATATTGAAATACATAATATTATTTCCATTTTATATATGATTGTGCTATTTTGTATCTATTTGTAGAATAATTTTAATATAGGTGATTTAAAAAAAAAAAAATAATTTCCTATTATATAATTATTGTTTCATAAAACTACAGTTGTTTGTACAGGCAAGACATCAAACTTATATAATTATATGTAAGTATAGTCTTGTATGAATATATGTGGTAGACTTGGTATTCAACATAAATTAAACTGTGGTATGAAAAATGTATTAGCATTTAAAAAAATGAAATGCATATATTTTTTGCAGTTATAATTAAGTGAAAAATTCTTTTATGATCTTACAAATTTAACATGCAATGAAATTTTTTTATAAATCCATACCAAGTCACTGAATTAAATATGGATTTATGAATAAATAACATACGATTGTTTTGCATTGTAATTTAATCAAGAATAATTGTATTTATATTAGGATATATTAACTATCAACATTTTGTAGACACGAAATATTTAACAAGTATTTACGTGCTATTTTGAAGTTTAAATAATGAATACCTTCTAGTTAGGTATTAAGATACACTATAGGCTATTGTATAACCAAGATAAAGACAATGACCCGGTTACTTAGTTAATTGCTTTATAGATTAGAGTATGTGAGGTATGGATTTCAAGCATTATTATTTGAGTAGTGTATATGAGGAAATAACTTAAACAAAAATAACAACACACAACACAATTCTTTTTTTAAATTTTAAAGTAAGTTATTAACACTTTAAAATGCACAAATAATTTAGAATGGTCATAACTCGTTTTAAAGTTAAATTAAAAATATTTGATGTTTATCAAATGTTATTATTACCATAAAATCTGATAATGGGTAAATGTACACTGATATTTAGCATAACAAAATTAAATTTGTTATTTTGAGTGTGAGAGTCTCAACGCATTTATATGTAACATCCACTTAATAATAATTTTTTTAAAAAGATTTATTTTTCACAATATGCAAGAAAAAATCTCCAGTTCAAAAATTTATCAATATCATATTTTCAATGTTACTAATGAGTCGTCATTAAAATAAAATATCAAAATGACGTGTTGCGTTGAATAATTACTATTTTTTTTAAACTATTGATTATTATTTGTTAAATGTTGTCTATTATGTCTCAAAATATTTTTCAAACTGTTAAATGATCGTTCTACATAAACCGATATAATTGGAGCATTTTTAAAGGGCGTAATATCTGGAAACGATAATTCTAAATTTACCTGTCGTTCATTATTTATACAATAAATGTCCATTTTCGTTACTTCAAAGTGGCTTATGATGTATGATAGATTAAATATAGTTTAAATATCTTGTTCTGATAAAAATATGCATTTTTATATAAATCTTCGTTCCCTATTAATACTAAAATAATTAAAGTTAAGTTAATAATATGAACGTCGAAAGTTTCAATTAAAAATTTTAGATTCTACGTTGATATAAGTGAAATACGAGTAACTTAGCAAAATGAACATTCACTAGTCATAAACATTTATTGATACTGTTGCATCACATGACATCTACGTCGTATAATCTTATCTTATCCGCATTATTGCGATGATATATTAAATTACTACAACTTCATTTTCATGTGGGAGAAAAATTTTGTTTACAACAAAAATAATCATAGAAAATCTAAATAAAAATCTATAGAAAAAGCTCGTCGTTGCAGTACTGTGGTTTAATTATTCGAAAAAAAAAAAATGAAGGCTCAATACTTTTTAGAATTTTTTGGAAATCCACTGTACTAAATTCAGTCTGAAAAAATTATCGATTATGTCCGTTTTAATTTCAGACCATGGAAGAAAAGGTTTAAAGTTATTTCTTCTTTAAATTTTCTGGTCAACCATTAAAGAATAAACAGTTCTCCCACATTTACCTCAAAGGCCTCTCACGCGTAACTGTCTTTTGGTAACGTAATAGATAAAAATGGAAGGGAAGGGTTATGAACCAAAGCTAAAAAGGGGGAGAATCATTCGTATGTTTATAAACAATATTGTTTATTCATAATCTTGATTAGATGATTATATACGTAACACTAAATACAAAATCGCTGTTTTTCACTAGTGTACAACTTTCCGCACGGCTCGTTTTTATTCCATAGTTAGAGGTCGTGGCTTGTTTTTTATAATCCAAGATTGAAAACGGAATGTTTATCCAACGATGGTTGAATTCTCCTACCATGGTATATGTTTATAACCATAAACGGTATCAATTAGATAAAATTTCCAGCTGCTCGAATGTTTGAAACGACTAGAAACACAAAATATATTGTTGTGTTTATAGCCACTTCTATATGCGAGCGCTAGTAGCGATTAAATATGAATCTGATATTTTAGTGTTAAGATTATAGGTCAATGAATAATACAACATAGTAAAATCGCTAAACTTATGAAATTGGTGAGTGCGAAAACGTCACTTCCTTACTAATTTTGTCATTAAATTATTATGATTATTATAACTATATGCTACGATACGTACCTTCTTTATGTCATAAGTCGATGGGCAACCATATTATTTATATCCGTGTGGATGATCAAAGATGGCACATCTGTTAACGTTTTATTTATTCGAATAAACCAAATATTCCCAGAATATTTTATTATATGTGAAATATTTACTTCTATATAAAATGCATTATTATGCAAAATTAAAAATTGAGAAAAACTATTTACACTACTTAAATCATATTGTATAATCACAGTTTATACTGTTTATATATGTTTAGAACGAATGTCTGTTTTGATATATATATTTAATGGTATTGTCAGTTTAATTAATTTATTTATTTGAAAAGAAATTTGAATATTTTTGCAAAGAAATTGAGAGGGACCTCACTACAGAAATTTTACTGTAGTTTTATGTTATTGTAAATATATATACAGAGTGTAACAGATAGACTTGACCAAAATAAAAAATATTATGCTCTTAAATGTATGACAAAAATAACCTATTATACAATGAGTAATTAATTTAAGAAATATACTCATGTCAGCAAATTTTCAAAGATCATATTTTTAAAAAAGTTATTACATCCCAAATTAATTTAATAAAAAAATATTGATATTTAAAAAAAATTTTAAACTAAATAAACTACTTAACTTTAATAAATCTTTTTACTATCAAAATTGTTTTTATAATCAGATTCACAAATTTGTTATTTTAAATTTATCCAAAAATATTTAAATCTTTTTATTTTCAGTACTAAAAAATAAACATAAATAAAAATTGAAAATATTAATTAGGACAAGAGTTATTCCAAAAGTCAGTTCTATCTGTTACATCCTCTATATAAATATATTTTAATATTATACACAATAAATGAATAAAGTATACTTCTAATCTAAGCTGTCTATGGATATACAAAGTATATTTTAATAGTTATGATAAAATACAATATATTGTACAACTACAATATATACATGTACAGTTTAATTGATTATTGTGAACAAAAGTTGATAAATTATTTTTTTTTGAATTAGTTGATAATTCAATACTTTTATGTTTAATACAACAATTATCATTGTGCTTATGGTTCAAACATCAATAACAATGCTGATTTAAAACTAAAAATTAAAAGGTAAGTTGTTTATTTTTATACTAAAAATTAAAAGGTAAGTTAATTTTTTTACTAAAATTCTAGTGTTAAGAAAAATCCTTTGTTATATTTTTTTTTTAACTTAACGATACCATACTAAATAATCTAATAACATTAAAGTTACTATCTATTATAATCAACATAGACACCAATTCATCTTTATAAATAATGAATATAAATATCTTTAAAAATTGCTAACGTAATATTGGAATGTCTTATGTAGATTATTTTTAAAACTAAGAGGATGTCAGTGCTCTATTTGTTTTCTCTCTCTGCTCTAAATGCAACATAGCAAATTTTACGTTTACAATAATGACTATAACCATATTAAATTCTCAAATTTGAATGAAATAACCTCTCATAAAATTAGAAACATTATCTAGGGCATCTCATAAGTGTTTTATTTAATTTTAATTTTAAAGGAAGTTATTAGTATTTAAAAATTGTAAACCGTTTATGTATCATAAAACTCATAACTCGCTTTAAAATTAAAATATAATAAAACACTAAAGAGATACCCAATATAATGTTCTTAACTTTAAATTTTATAAGAGATCATTTCACTTTAATTTGAGAAATTAATATGGTTATAGTTATTATTATGAACATACAATTTACTATGTTGTTCATGGGAGGATAGAAAGGATAACAAACACTATGCTGACATCCTCTTAAAAGGAAAAATCCACATTACTTTTGGTACAACTTAAATTTTTAATATATTTTCATGGAAACAGTCATTTATTTACCTATTTTACAAAATTCCCTTTTGTTCTTTAATATAATTTTTTTATAAACATTGTGATAAAAACATCAACTGATACTTATTAATATTACTTTTTTTTTTATAGAGAAAACCAACTATTTTTTCAAAATCCTAAAATTAACAATAGTACTAATATTGAATACAAAATTATTAATTTAGTACAGGACTTGTTGGAAACAAATGTGCAATACTTCTTAAACAACATACAAAAATTACTGTAAACTAAAATTTAAATAAGAGTAATACAGCCATACCTAGAAGAAAAGTAAACGAGTTTTAGAAAAACAGAAAAATGTGAAAGACAAAAACAAATTGAAAATGGAAAAATAGTTGACAAAAGAAGAAAAAAACTGTTATTAGAAATCATATATATTCATATTCTAAAATTTAATCATACTATTTATGAAGTAAAATTAAAAGGGAATTTATTTTTGGATATTAATTATTAAATAAGTAAATTAAATGGAAAGTCTAAATTAACAGTTGAACACTTAAGGATAGTTTTAATTATATAAATACTTTGGTTAAAATTATTCTAAATGAAAATAATGTTGGATGTTGTGGCTACAAATTTCAAATAAGAAAACCGTCAATAATGTAAAAAACTAAAATACTAATATGCAGTAAACAAGAACTAACTTTGAACATAATAATCAAAGATGAAAAGCTTGGAACTGTCCTATGTTTTATATACTTAAGAAGCAAAATAACATATGACAGAAAAAGCAAATCAAACACTAAGTGCAGAGTAGTGTAAGCAAAACAAGCATTCTACAATAAAAAAGCACCTTTTTGTAGTAAACATTAGACAAGAAAAGCTCTGATTAAGAATTTTGTATGGAGTACAACACTGTATGAAGCAGAAACATAGACGGTACTCAAAGCAGTATGAAGAATGATCAAAGCGTAGAAAACATGGTGCTGGAGAAGGACACTGAAAAGTATTTTAATGAATAAACAAAAAGTAATATGGAAAACAATTAAGGAAAGGAAGAAAAAATGGATTGAACTTATAATAAGAAATAAAGAATAGATAACAACAATAATAGAAGGAAAGTTAGACGGAAAAGCCAGTAGAGGTACACCAAGAACATCATTTATGAAAAAAATCATAGAAGATATAGGAAAAACTAATTACAATGAATTAAAAGTAGCAGTAATGACCAGTGGAGATCCATCAAGGTCATTGAATCAATCTAAGGATTGAAAAAAAAAATATATTAAAAAATCTAAAAATAAAAAAGATACTGTAACAAAATAAACATATAAAATAAGTAAATTATAATTGTATAAACTCGAAAAAAAAAACTAAAATATCTTTTACATTAATGTATTAACTTAAAAAAGTAAATTTGATGATAATACATAGAAAACTTTATTCTACAAATATTAAACAATAAATTAATTTTTTTTAACTTTTGTGATTTGCTACACTAATGTTTTGATATTGTGATAAATATAATGCTTATAAATAAAGATATAAATATATTTTATTAGGCTTTTGTAGGACATTTAACTATAATGTATGTGTCTAAATCTTACTAAAATTTATTTATTTTAAACAACATTTTTTGTATGTACAATAATTAAAAAATGTACATACCAACTATTTATGTTATTATTTTAGATGATATTATGATCTAATATTTAAAATTAATATTTCAGTAGGTTATTCTAATTTAAAATAATTATTATCAATACATACAAATAGTATGGACAAATATAAGTCCTATTTATCATATGTGACCTTAGTGTAACCATTATTTATAATTGCCAGACCTTAAAAATAGTTAATATAGTATATAGTCAATGTCGTGTAAATTTAGCAAGATTAAATATACATATATTGTTAAAATCAATAATATTATTACTTATAAAATTATAAATTGCAATAATTTTTTAGTATTTATTTTTATTTGTCAGTGAACACAAATTGGCAATCTACTATAAACATGTATCTCAAAGAAAAAAAGTTTGATTATAACCTTATTTGTTTATTATTATCGATATTTAAGGAACTTGTCTTATCTATTATATATTTTCAAAATATTTATAACCTTTATAAATTTTTATTTTTTACTGAACATATATATTGTATTTAAACTATTTAAATATAATATTATGTTAGGTGTATTATAACATAATGTAATACAGACAATTTTGTATACATTTTTTAAATTATTATTATTATATAATATGAACTAACAATTTTTACTATAATATGATCAGTGATAACTGAAATGTGTTTTAAGATCAACTTGATGATATTTATCAAGACCCAACAATACTCGGTTACTTCAAATATGCCCCAACTACTTCAATTGAAGTCAAACGATCGTTCTCAGTATTTAAAAATAAATATATCGACAAATATAATATAATCATATATAATTAATATATATATTGACAAATAAAGGTCACAGCTTTACTGAAGATAAATTAGAAATGTATATGGTTATTCGTTTTAAAATTTGTGATATAAATTATTGAAATGTTATTGCACATATTTCGGGTATTTGCATATTATATGACATATTTTATCATATATTATTTTTTTGAGTTTTTTTTAAAGTATTTTGTGACTATATATATGTAATAGACAACTAGACAAGTACTTAGTAGATTCTTATTTGGCTGAATTTTGTAATTTAGGCTATTTTGAGCTCAATTATGATATTTGTTTTTATTACTTCACATTATATAAACTGATAATTATTGCCTAATACAATATTAATATGGTTTTGTTTAAAATATTTACATAGTTTTATTTAATAAAAAAAATTGAAAAGGTTCTAACTATATTTTGGGATTTTAATAGACAAGTACCAAACATAAAAATTTAATTTTTATTATTAGTATTATGCTTTTCTTATTTTTTTTATGCAATTAATTTAAAATAGCATAGCTATTAGATTTATAAGATTAAGTCAATTGTATCTGTATGATGTTGGGCATTTTTTTTATTTTTTATTTCCAAACCATCAATATTTTTACATTTATTTATTATAAAAATATATAGGTTACTGATGTAATGATTACCTCTTACTTAAAATTTTGTCACAAATGAAATTTCGTATTATGCATCCTTTTTATTTCATTATTTCATATCTTCTCCGTGGAACTAACTTTTCCTAATTAAATTTCGGAATAGTAAATGCTCATAGAAATGACGTTTTGACAATTGGCGAATTTAATTCGATTATTTCAAAATCCATTTTTCGTGTTTGCATTAAACTAGTTATAGTTTAAATGAAAAAAAAATCTCATAAATAGAAATCATACTTCAACGCGTATTTTGCAGCAGATGAATCCAATAAAACGTGGTTTTCTGAAATAACAAAAGAAAATTAAATGTATACTATTGTCTTACCTGTTTAATGGCGTAATGCCGATGATTTAAATTCGTCGGTCGTTAGTATTTTTTTCGTAACCAATTGGCTGATGGCAGTATTGAATAATGTTGGGCGTATGCGACTAACTTTGAACGATTTGATTTTTAAGTACACGTAAACGTTTAAAATGTGCGTTCTTTTGTCGTTGGGTCATTCGTCTCGTTTTCGGGATGGTTGGGGGGGGGGGAGGTTGTTAATGTCGACGCGCGTCACTTATTTAAATGGCTTCTACCATATTGTTTTATAAAAACCGATAAGAATGCTTCCCATGGAGGAAAAATTAGATTGACGTGTATTCAATATTATCAAAAACAAAAGTTTAATCAAATTCAGTGTTGCCAACACATATAAGTACATTGAGTAGTCTAAAGTTTGAGTGCAACGTACATGCACATACACCGATTTCAATGATATTTATTCAGTTGTCTTGGTTCTCTCGAACATTCCATGTTTGTAACAGGTTTCGTTGATAAGCTAATAATGATAAAATATTCAACGATTATTCACTTTAATTGGGTTTTGTTGTACCGCTGGGAAATGCATATTGCTGTCGTACACGGTATTACGACAAAAACCCCACCGTATATATCGCATCGGGTCAACGATATATGTCCCGCTCCACCACGTATACGTTTCCGGTACCACGACAAATTAAATTTCCTCGATCGTGACCGGTACTCGTCTAAGACTCATAAGAGAACGTAATTTGACCGTTATTAACGGTTTCAGATTTTCCCTGGTTTATTTCAAAAGTGTTAGATAGCCAACTACGCATTTCTACAGTTTTAAAATACCGACACTGATATTTCTTTCTCGGCAGACAAAAGTTTAAAAAAAAAAGACAGTGATAATCCGAAAATCCTACTGAAATTATTTAAATATTATACTTATAAACAGTGGTTTTTCAATTATTCGTAATGTTAAACTTACCTACGCTGTCTACACTAATGCATGTACAAACAACCCACGGTTATTTTACTGTGCACGTTGAAAAATACTTCATTTCAATTACTAGAAGCTGAATTGACATTTTCCCAAAATGCCAAAAAACTGTTGACCCACTAATCAAACATTGCTCAAAAAATATCGTTTATTACCTATTGAGCAAATTGTATTATCCCCATATCGTTAATGGGATATTTTCGGGTTTCAAACTCTTAAATTGTTATTTTTCAAGATTGCTGGCAATTTTTAAATTTTCTTTGGACGTATTAACTATGTGGTATAGCTAAAATAAGTATGCATACTCTTCTGATCTAATTTTATAATTTCATAGACTATTGTTAATAATAATTTTTAGGTGTACAGTAAATTGGTATAGAATGTATTAATACTAAATATTAATTGGAATAAATAACTCATTAATGACCAAATGTCAAGACTGAATGATTGTTTAGTATTACAAATTAGAAAATTAAATTAGTTAGTTATCTGAAGACTGATTGTAACTAAAAGCCTAACGTAGGTACTTAGCCATCTAAAGATCATAATTTCTTTTAGAAAATATAAAAGAACTGTTAACATAAAACATTTCTTTTTTTATATTTCCATGATCCATAATGTGATTTATACTATGTTGATTGTCGTTTTTACAATTTTAATAGCATATTTATAATGTTAGTATATTATATTTAATTTGGAGTAATTTAAATCTATAATTAAAATTATTAAGAAGACGTCGTACCTGCATGCGGATGTTATCTTACTAACGCTTACCATACCAGATTTGTACGTTCAGTAATTCTAATTCTTTGTTTTTAGAATAAATATTGGAGTGAAATGACCTATTATTGAACTTAGTAAGTCTTGTCTGTGTTCTCTCATTGATTTTTTAGGATACTTTAATTTTTGAGTGATTTATAAGCATTTTAAAATATTAATATTTTACATACCTACTTACAACAAGTTAAAAATTAAAATATCATAAAATACCGAGTACAGACGAGAGAACACAGATAATATTCTTACCTTAAACTTTGATAATAGTCATTTTACTCCAATACCTACTTAACCTAAATACACAAAATTGGAAATGTTGAACGTATATTTTGATATGGTATGCATTAATTAGACGGAGACAACGAGTGAATTAAGAACGTGTATTTTTTTTATATATAGGTATCTTTTATTACTATTGGAAATTGAGAAATATGTTGCTATATTATAATCATTTATTCTTTGTTACCTATTGAGTTTTTCTATACAATAGTTTATACTATCTTTAGCTCTTAATGATAAACCATAAAATGTAGCTGTTTTAAACATCAAATGCTTTGAGAAATTCTTATTTAGACAATTTTTTATTCTTAAAAATATTAAATTGTAAATGATCAAATTATAAAATTTAGAAAATATATTATATTGACTGTTTTAAGGTCGATATTAAATTTAAGTATATATTAAACTTATTTAAAGAATAATTAAACATAGATGATATAAGTATATTTATTTATTTTTGTTTAAAATTACTAATTAAATTTTTTTTATTTTATAGGTATCTCAGACTAGACCTAGTGATCGACATCTCAATTATCTTTGAAATTTAAATGTAAGTGATTTACAAATTCATATTTTAATTTATTTATAATTAAGTTTCTCAACAAAACATTAAGTAAAAGTAATTACTATAGTACCTTATTTTGTTAAATTTTTCTTAGTTAGACTATTTCAATGTAAAAGTATATTATAAATAAGAGACATTCTAAAATAGTTGTAGTCCTGATTTTTACCAGTTGAATATTTAATTATTATTAACTTTAATCAGAATATCTTAAAAGTGGACTGTTATATGCTTGTAATTAACGGTCTAGACTAAAAAATTTACTTGTCAATTTCTGTTTATAATATTTTGTTTTTCATTTTTGTAATAGTCTAAATTTTTGTTCAAATTTATCAATGGCAAGTTATTCAGGCGTACTTAAAAATAAAAATAATAATACAACAATTATTTAAACTTTTTCAAAAATTACAAAAATAATTTCCTAATTCCTAATTTGTCCATTTTACTTTGTCTACAAACTTGCAGTCTTTGAAAAATCAAGTCTTATCATATATTCAATTGGTATGTTAAATAAGTACTTATTATTTTGGATGTCACATTTACATACATATTTATACTGCAGTATTTTATAATAATTAATTTTTTTTTCAAAAATATTTTTATTTATCTAGTGTATTATAATATTCAAAATAATTTAATCATGAGAATTTACTATTTTATCCCCTTTAGCTTATAAACTTATCTTAAACTTTATGGTTTAGAATTTTTTCTTTTGAGTATATATAATTTTTCATTAATATTGTGTGAATTAAAAATTTTTAAGTAGATTATACATTTGCCATAACATTTTTAAATTTATTTTCCAAAAATACATAAATATATTGTAAAACTTTATATCAATTTTTATATAATAAAATTTCTAAGAATTTTATTTTTAAGTATTATTTAATAATTTTGAATTTTTTAAAATAATATACAAAATAAATAATGCAAATTCAACAATATAATGATTTTATAAAAAAAGTGTTCTTGTTAAATTTTTTATTCTAGTTCTATTCAATTTTTTGTTGGTCCTTCTTATCACTGCTAAGTAGTTTTTTATTGAAGCATTATTTAAAATTTATAATTTATTTAAATTTTAGAATAATTACTAAGTATTACATTTATTCAACTATTTACTTAATTTTTATAAATTCGTGATTAAAGTCATATACTTCTGATTTATTTGTGTAATGACTTTGTATAGTTTGATTATTAATTTTTATAATGCAAACTATAAATATTTGCCTTAATGTATCATATATTAGAAATTACATATTATAATAATAAATGTTTAAAAATACTTAAATTTCTGAATGTAATTGGTGATTTTTCTTGGAATAACTAGAAATAATAATTGCTAAATTATTCTCTTTTTTGGTAAACATGAATACATTATTTTTCATATTTACCTATTAGTATTAGGTACCTAATTTTTTGCTTAATATTACCTATGTCAGCAGTTCTCAAACTTATTATTTTATTTACCACTTAGGTATATTATTAATCAGTCGTGTACCACTAATGACTAAAAATAGAAAGATTCAAATTCCAAATTGTACAATTAAATACATTTATTTTAAATAATAAGACAGTAAAATACTACAACTACAGCATAAATATTTTTTATTTATTAGTTTTTTATATTAAGATAAGAATTAAATAATTGAATGGGTTTTTTATCCAAAACGGCCCTCCACGTACTACCATGTTGTCTTTTGCGTACCACAGTTTGAGAACCGTTGACCTATGTGATTGTAATAGATTCATAACTTATTATAAAATAACTACCTTAAAAATTTATATTTATTATAGTTACCAAATTATAGTTTTATAATATTAAATTAGTTGTTTGTGTTTTTGTTTTTGTTTTAGACTTATCTGGCCATAAATAATTCTGATTATAAATTGAAAATGAATAAAAAAGAAGGTACTATGAATGGTGAAAACTCACCTGCGGTCATCATTGACTTAACAGAAGAAGGTGATGAGCCAACAGTTGACAATAGTCCTGAAAACTTAATTCAAGAAATAAATGTTGAAAATGTTTGTATTGATGAAATAACTGTTGAAAAAGTAAATTTAAGAAAATATACTAAGAAACAAAGATCCAAAAACCCAGAATCTTTTTTTATAAATAACCTTGGAGGTTTTAAATATGTATTAAAAAAAATATCTGAGCCCAAGATTAACAATACTTCATCATATAATAAAATGAAAAACTATTTTGATCTTGATTCAATGCTTAAAAGTAATTCATTTAAATTAACCGAAGATGAAAAAAATAAACCCTCTACATCTGCATCTACTTCCTTTGTAGATGACCCATTTTATAATATTCGTTGTGTTAATGAATCATATAGCGGTAACGAAATCGAATATGATACAAGGGTAATTTTTTCAAAGAGGATTAATGAGGAGGAAAGTAGTCTTTCTAGTGAAACATCAAGAAACATCAAACGTCAAAGAGCCATTAATGAAGTGGAAGAAAAAAGTAACTCTATTTCATCATTTAATGAAATGGATACAGATGATGTACTTTATTCAGTCATAAATAATGAAAACGAGGAAGAATATAATATGGATAAATTTGTTGACTATAATTATACTGAAGCTGAAAGTCTAGCCAGTGATCAATTTGATGGTCAAGATATGGATGAAACAGAGGATAATTTTATGGAAGAAGGTCAAGATATGGATGAAACAGAGGATAATTTTATGGAAGAAGGTCAAGATATGGATGAAACAGAGGAAATTCTTATTGAAGGTGGTCAAGATATGTATGAAACAGAGGATAGTTTTATAGAAGATGGTCAAGATATGGATGAAACAGAGGATAATTCTATGAAAGATGGTCAAGATATAGATGAAACAGAGGATAATTCTATGAAAGATGGTCAAGATATGGATGAAACAGATGACAATATTATGAAGAACGACCAAGATACAAATACAAATGTTATATATATTTCCGACGATGATAGCGATGATGAGAAAATAATGTCTCCAGCACCTAAAATTTGTGAAATTTATGATTTAGAAAAAATAAAGTATATAGAATCGCATCGCCTAAATATAATATTTCCAAACTACAGCACAGAGGTTTTTACAGAATTAATAAATTTTGTTTCCAATAAAACAAAATCTGAGATAATACAACCTCCTACATTTAAAATAGAGGATTTATTAGTAATATTTTATCCACAACGATGGCTAAATGATATTGTAATTGAACAATATTTCAAGATTTTAGTCAACAATGCTATGGATGAAACTCTGGACTTAGGTACACATTTTTTATCTTATTGTAAAGAACGTGGGTTTGAAAGTGCTAACAGGTTAATAAGTTACAAAAATGTATTAGATTACAAAAAACTTTTAGTTCCTATACACGTGTCGGGTAATCACTGGGCCTTAACTGTGGTGAATACAAAAAGTCGTAACCTAGTTTATTACGATAGCATTAAAAGACCTAATTTTAAAAATGAAATTTCTGTATTAGTAGAATATTTCAAGGATCTAACTAAAGATATAGATGAACTAGAAGTAACAGAAAAAAAAACTAATTGGACATTAACATGTGGAGAATCCCCGTTGCAGGATAATTTTAACGACTGTGGCGTGTTTACATGCACAAATGCCAGATATTTTATAACAGACAATCAATTAAATTACAGCCAGGAAGATATTCCACTCTTAAGACAAAGAATCACATATGAAATCATAAATAATGTATTGTTACCTACTGAATAATTTTTTACAACATTTTCATTAAAATTATTGCAATAATAATTAATAAAGTTAATTTTGTATCATTTATAAAACTGTAATATATTGTGTTATATTAATTATAATGTTAACTTGAGATTGTACACAATAAGACAGATACAAGTCAGGGTAATAATCTTATTTTATTTTTGTAAATGTATTAATCAATCTTACTCAGTCTTCCAATAGCTTGTTGTCATATAATAATATGTATACATTGTGACATTGACTATATTTAAATTTAAATCTTAACAGTTGGTGGAAGATGAACAGTTCCATTTTGTTTTTGTACAATAAATTCTATAGGTCTTAGTCTTAAGACTATCATCGACATAAAATTTGAGACTGAATAATATTTTTAATACATTACTGAATGCAAGTGCCTCTTGAGCTCTTTAGTTTGAAGACACTTATCATCATTATTTAATGGAACGATTATATTTAATATTGATCGTTTGAATTGTTTAATTTTTCATTTTTGTTAAGTTTGTATCATCCCATAACATTTAGCTTATATTAATTATCTATTATAAATGTTATGTATTGTATGATTAGTTATTTTACATACTATCTGAACAAGCTTGTTCCATTTTAATGTCTCAAATTTTTAATAGTTGTCTTTTATGCTATTAATAACATAATTATAATTTTATTTTTTATTTATCATAATTGTTGGCCATTGTTTTTTTTTTTTTTTTTGTATATTCGACTGACTTCATGAATATCTTAGATAATTCATGCAATTTATTTTAATTATATTTTAATGAAATTTGATAGTACAAAGAAAAAAGTTTAGTTAAGAGTTTTATAATACGTATATTTATTTA
This sequence comes from Rhopalosiphum nymphaeae, assembly GCA_036289425.1. Lineage (NCBI taxonomy): Eukaryota > Metazoa > Arthropoda > Insecta > Hemiptera > Aphididae > Rhopalosiphum > Rhopalosiphum nymphaeae. Next base: position 998,058 of record JAZAQC010000029.1, read on the forward strand.
TGTGATTATATAATTTTTTTATTTAATCTTGTACTACCCATTAATTTTAATTACTTATTATATTTGTATTAGCTACTAAATTAATTAATTGTATTTATAATTATTATTATTATTATTATTATTATTAATAAAAAAAAAAAAAAATATATAGTTTAGTTATTATGAAAAATAAAAACAGTAAATAATAGTAATTAGCTTTTTTTTTTTTTTAAACATTAATAATTAAAAGTACAATTTAAGTTTGGACATTTATTGCTTATAATATCTTGTATCTTATTTATATTATAATTTAATTGTACAAAAACATGTTTTTAAATATTTATGTTATACTTACATCAATGTTAAAATAGAATTTTAATTCAGAAAAAAATAAAGAAACTCTTAAAAGAGTAATCAAAAAAATGTGGTGAATTATTATTTCTAAAAAAATTGTCATGATATCAATATATTATATGATATATAATATATTATAATATAATAATGCTAGTTTATGAGTAATATTAAATATTCTATTTTCACAGTTACACTATTTACATAAAAAATCTTATAAGGATGTGGATGTGAACCACCCTTTACAAATAAACTATATATACAGTGAGTTTCGCTTAATGTGATCATTGGCTTATAGAATTAACCGTTTATTGGAATCAAAATTGAAATCAAACCAGATGATGGGCCCACGGTTCGATTTTTAAAGTATTGAACAACTAAAACTTAATAATTGTAAAATAATTACTAATGTTTTTTGTATTTTAAATTTATTAACTTTTATAAATCTAAATAAACTTATAATAATCATAACATTATTAAACTAAAAGTTTATTTATAATAATCAAATTGATATTTATTTATTTATTTTATTCCAATAAAAAATTAGTTATAAATGCCGATATATAGATAGTGTCAACAGTTAGATGTTCTAAAAAAATGTAATCAAAGTGTTTCCTTAAATGTATTAGTATGTTTAAAAATATGACTAATATAAGTGTTAAATTTACGGCTTAAAAATAAAATTAGTTTATTTTAAATCTTATAATTATCTATTATTATTAGAAATTTTACTGTTGACTATAATATATAATTTATCGACTCACTATAAAGTTGATTTCAAGTAATCTTGTTGTTTTGAATACCAAGGTAAATCATGTTTAAAATTTTAATTAAAAGATAAATATTTTATGTGAAAACCGATTCAAGTGTCAACTTATATTTCAAAGAATATTTAATAATATATTTAGATTAGCTATTATAAAAAATTAATTTTTGTACATAAATACAGTGACAGAGTCTCTTTGATTCATGATTGGGCCAGTATTACTTATCACAGTAATGAATCTCGACATTTCATAAAATATTTATTTATTTAATTATTAAACACCGACAACATTTTTACTATAAAACAATGAAGCAATATACAAACATTAAAAATAATTTAACTATATTTAATTAATAAATGACAATAAAATTATTTTTCAATAGTTTCCAATCTCTAAATTAATACAGCTCAATAATTATTATTTGATTATTAATTATTAATATTATTTTTTTAATACATATATATTAACAAATTTGCTGCCAGATAGAACAGTGTGTAACACAATTTAATAATAACAATGTATAATTGAATAATTTAACTCAACCATTAAGTAAATAAAAATAAATAATATAAATCAATAATACAATAAATGGTGGTAATAAAACAAATAAAAACTTATAAACTTATAATATTATAATAATCATTTAGGAAAAACTTTGGTGCTCATTACCCTTACAATATATCATATTATGGTGAATAGCATTGGCGTAATTCCATTAAATTTTAGCAGGTGCAAAAAGGCACGGCTTCACCCCCCCCCCCCCCCCCACCAGCAGAGCATATAATACATATTATATTTTTTGCTATAAAGTTTTGTGAAAAATATTACTAAGTTCCCCTCCCAACCAAGTCTTGGAGCCCCCTGAGTGTAAAGCATAAATATAATATAACAGTAACAATTCAATCAAAAATATTATCAAACAATTCAATAAAATATAATTATATTTTTATAAAATTTTGATTTTTAAGTTCAGTTTATTTTAGTGGGTGCAAATGCATATCTTTACACTTTCTATATATTGCCAGCAAGTGCAAGTACACCGTCGTGCATCTCCGTATTTATGCTACTGGTGAATAGGATTATTTCTATCATAGTTGGTGCTTTGAAATTGCTTGTTATAAATATCAACACTTAAACTATTTATTAAAAATAAAATTATAATAAACAATGCTTTACATACTCTTTTTTACAATTATACTCGAAAAATAGAAAATAATATACCTTATTATAAAAAAAATACATAAATAAATAAACATGAATAATAATAATTAAATAAATTATAAATTATTACTGAAGTAGTAATTTTTTTAATTCATTTTTATAGTAGCATATTAAAAATTTCATCTTTTTTTATAATTTAATGATAATTTTTTTAATACATAGTAAAGTTAAAGGTTTCAGATATTGTTAGTTTTTCAAAAATATAAGTTATAAAGTACTTGTTACATTGAAAATTTGACACTGAATATCAAACTTATATTTTCAATAAGCGAACAATATTTGGATCCTTTAACTCTTATTAACTTGTGTGCCCAGAAGTACTTAAAAGAATGAAGTTAAATACTATAAATACTAAGTACAATTTATTAAATAAAGCCGTCTTTTTAACGATAAAATTTATAAGTAAAACAACTTAAAAGTAATTAAAATATGTTTTTCCAATTTGGTTAAGGACCCTCAAAATTTAAGAATAACCTAGGGTCCATGGCAATCGCCGGATAGTTGATTAGTCATACTAATAAGTGGAATAGAATATTATAATATATAATGCAAAAAAATATTATGTTATGTTTTAAAATAACTACTCCAACAAAAGTTTATACTTATAGGTATAGTACATTTATATTTATATCAGTTTATTTGTATTAATAATGCAATATAACATTGCACATTAATGTATGCTAAAAAAAAACAGATTGTGTAAGGAAAAATTTTTATTTTTCATTTAAATAAACAATTTTGACAACATTTTAAATTCAAATAGCTATGAAGACATTGTGCTTGTATATGTACTATCAATATTCTTAAATTGCTTTTAAAAAAACTTATCATGAGAAATTTAGTATAATATTTTCAAGCTTTTGACTGAGAAAAATTCTTTGATAATTTATACAGAACAATATGTTGTATAGTAAGAAAAACTAAAAAGTATTTATACCTTTACTTTATAATTTAAACTATTAATCAAAAAGGATTTAATTATTTTTAAAAATAAATCAAGTGTAGAAAATGTTTATATCTACCTATAAATGTTTGTTATAAATAGTATAAAGTATGTAAGTGCTTAATTGTTGAATATATTTGAGGGATGACATTCAAAAATGTACTATCGCCACTTTTCATATTATTCAGATAAAACACGATTTTCTATTATAAACTGCTATTAAATAATAAAAAAAAAATTAAAATAAGTTAATAGTTCAGAAAAATATAGTTATATATTTTTAATGCCAAAATTTCTCTAAATATATTATTTTTCTATTTAAATTGATAATTAAAATGTCGATTGTGCCATAGTGTACTATTTCCATCCAAAAGTATATTTTTACTTAACCGTAGAAGCTTAATAAAATTATAATAATGAACCAAATTCTTCAAAAATGTACTAATTCTATATTTCCTCTAAATATTGAATATTATAGATAAAATAAAATCTTATGGTCAAAATAAAGTTGCATTGTATCTTGTATCAATAATAAATATAGTATAGCCAATAATTATTACTTAAGTTTGTTTTCTAACATAACGCCAATATGAAATATATAATACATATTTATTAAATGTGATATTAACACTTATAATGAAACAAACATTTTTTTTACAATTTCATAAGTTTCACTTCATAATTAACAATAACATTAAAATCACTAAAATATTATAAAAATAAAATAGTTTAACGAGTAGATATTACTTTTATTAATACTTATTTTAAATCTGGTTAATTAATTTCTAAAAAATACAATCAATAGCATCAAATTACAAGATAACACAAATAAAAAAAAATTAGTCTCATTAATATTTAATAGCAAAGGGATATTACTAAAATCTTAAAAATAATAATAAAAAGAATTTAATATGATATAGATTATGATTATAAATTGATAAATCAGTACTTTTAAAATTTTAAAAAATGTCTTAAACCTTTTTTTTTTAATTTTATTTTATAATAAATAACTTGGTAATATGTTTTCTATAGGTTCTTAATGATTGTTAGACTACTTAAAAAGCAAAAACCCTAAAAACATTGATGGTTGATCAATTGAATTAGTATCATGGATGATAAGCAATTTTTTAGCGAATTTGATGATATTGTATTGAAGTTAGAAACGTTTTTTTTTTTTTTTTATCTGTTTGGTTGTTGTAATCACTTTTGATAAATATAAATCCGTACGTAGCTATAGTAACATGAATTTAGATACACTTAATTTGTACTTTTATAACATGTGAACATAGTGCGTTTTGAATATAACTAATGTACTAAATGTTCATTTGGACGCGGGCAATAGTCAATAGTACGTAATGACAATCTTTTGATAGGTATGGCATTTTTTGAAAATAATCATGGAAATAGTTGATTTTGAGATATTTCTATAGTCTGGTTTTTAAAATATCGTGGGCAATAGTACACTTTAAATATACTGTTATATAGAACGTTTTAACAAATTTTCATTAATGGCAGTGGCTAATAGCGCACAATGACGCAATTGCAATATTTTAATAAAATAAGTTAATAATAAACAATTGATTCAATTAAAAATATTGAAGTTAATTTATACATTTTCAAAACACCAAAAAACAAGAAATAAAAAAGACGGACAAGTGGGTAAGGTAATCGGTAAATAAGACCAAGCAAAAAAAGAACACGGAAAAAAAGGAAACAATTGTTAAAAATTTTAAATATATTAATTGATTCTGAAAATTAAAAAAATATTACTTACACATATTTGCACGACCCACAGATACATATAGAAAAATTGTATAAAAATAATTATTTCCCCCATAATAGTAGATATCAAATTATTATTATTAATTATTTATCAATTAATGATAATATCATATTATAATTTTACAAACGTAATAAATATATAATATAAAAACATTTAATATGTTGCTGGTAACATTTGTTCAATTGGTCATAAAAAAAACTAAAATAATTATTTTATAATATATTGTTGTAATAAAAATGTATTTTACTCTAAAGTCTATTATAATCTATATTATACTAAGTAAATGTATAAAAATATACTAGGTAGGTACCTATATAAAGATGAAGCGAATGAAAGGTACATTTTTTATATTTTTTCACATAATTTGTACCAAAAAATTCTGCGATCCGATGAATCCTATGAACAGCATGAATTACATGAATAAGATTGGAATAAAATGGTTTTAAATTGTTGGTAACTTTAACCATATATATGGTGGGGCTGCATCAGATAACATTAACAAAACTTTTTCGTTGTTATCTCCCTCTGGCCATAATACTCTGACAATCATTTATAAATTTTGCTATGGTATAGCTATTTTTTTATCTTATAATTAATAATTTAGTTACCAACATGGCAACATACTATATTATAGATAAACACAACGACACGCAACGAACGCAGTACGTAGCTCAACTGATTTTGTAAAATATCAATTATCTGTATTCCAAATTCCTATACAATGCAATTTATATTTTTAACATATGAAATACCCAGAAATTATGCTATAAGATAAGTATAACATATAAAGGTACATTATAATCGAAACAATTTAAGATTAAATTTTGTAGACCACACACTAAAATTGTGATAACTATGTAGGTCACACATTATAACGAAAGGTATATATATAGCTATATATAACATAGGTATTGTAATAATGCCAAAAAATTTCCCAAAAAGAAAATTACAATTTAAATTTTATGTATAACTTTAAAAGCAGTACATATATTGAGTCAAATATTTACTCTAAAATGTATACCTAACTAATGCATATAGTTAATAATGTTAACAAAAATGTTTCTTATTTATCAAAAGAAACTTTTATTATTATTATACTAACTTGTACTTTGGCTAGGTATAATTCAGTTTGTTTTAATAACATTAAAATTAATAGAATTAATAAAATTAAAAATTATAGCTTGATGAAAAAATAATTTTTATATTAAATATTAAATAATAATAATTTATTTATAGACTACAATACGTTTTAGTTTAATAATTTACTTAACTATATATATAGTAGCTACATACATAAACATATTGTGTATTTACTTATATAAAAATTTAAAGTTATACAAAGTAACATTTTATTTACTATTGAATAATACAAGTATTTAGGAGGCCTAGGATATTATGTATGATATAAAGTATTATTATTTATAATATTTAAATTCTTATGATTCTATAATGAATAATATAATTTAATGTTAAAAATATGTAAAGAAATAAAGAAATTGTAAATTATTGTTAATATAAAAAACGGTGGAAATTTGAAGTATTACTGTAGTACATTTGTGATAATAATTAACTAGGTATATTTTTTGATTATTTATTTAGAAATTAGAAATATAACATGTTATAATCAAAAAATGTTTAGCAATACTTTCCTGAAAATATGGTATCCTAGAAAAAAAACTACAATGTAAAAAACGTCTAATGCATTTTACTTTAAAATTAAAAATATTAGTTCAAGTATAGATATATTATAAGTCAATTGTTAAGTTAAATAAGTAAATAATAATAAAAATAAATCATAGATATCGAATAGTGTTCTATATGAGTACCTATAATATAAAAATTTCAATGAACATTCTTTCGTACCTCTCTATGTCAATCGTTTGCGTCCTTGATATTTTATTATATGTGAATATCCTTTCCAACAAATTTTGAACACACCTTTGTTTGATTTAATAATTTCTATATTTTCTAAAAAAAAAAAAATTACTGTAATGTATCAAAATCGAGATTAAGATGTAACTGACGTTTTACACAAAATATAGTGAACCTACAAACTATAGTCTATAGGTTCTATAGTTTATATCCATAATCTTATCATATCATCCAAAGTCGTAATTTAAATTTTAGCTTATCGCAGCCCACAGGTATCATTGTATTAACAAATATAAATTACATATAATTACTTATATAATATAGGTATTAACATCTCAAAATCAAAATCGTAAGTGTAAAAATTAATATAAATGTAAATAGTTTATTTCAACAAACGTCTTTTGAATTTCTATAGTTGTATATTTAAAAATAATTTTAATAACTTTTAACCAAAATTAAAGTCTTTCACCTTATCGTTTTTTACCATGTCGTTTTTTTCATGTCATTTTTTACTGATTACCAAGTAACTATACTGGCTATTCTTTCCATAATATTTGTGTAGGTACTAAATTAATATAATAAATATTGAATTGAAATTTTTATCTATACCTATAGCTAATATAGTTTTATAATGTATAGAAAATCTTAATTGTGTAATTAATAGAAAATAAAATAATAAATACATATGTTCTAGCTATATATTAGATATAAGTATATGTATGTAAGTACATTACATTATTTGAATAATTATTATTATTTCTCTTTGGCAAAGAGGATATCTATAAATTTTACCAATGTAGAAATGTTGACATAAAAATGTATGTCCACACAGTACAATTGTATGAAAGCTTGGTTTTGATAAATACACATCACATGAGTTAAATGAAAAAAGAGTAACATTATTATTTATTTATGTCATCATCACCATCTAGTACAAAAATAATTCACATCATACATTTAAAACTATTTTAGATGAAATCACAGTAATTATTTTGTATATTAAATTAAAAAAGTTATACTCAATATTTTTAAAATGCAAGCAAATACGTATTACTAAAAATTAAAATTACATAATTTTTAATTACCTACCCAAATTTAAATTAATTGTTGGATCTTGTTTTTTTAATTTTATTTTTTGAATTTGAAATACCTATGCTTATATTTTATACATATTGTAATTTGAAATACTTTAATTAACTGTTCAATAACCATTTATAAAATAATTTGGTATGATAAAAGTAATTTTAGTTTATTTTAATGACTACAAGTAATTTTAGAATTTTCGAATTTAAATTCATATAAAATCTTGTACTTTATTAGTACTAATTTGATATATTTGTATTTAAGTTATAACCATGGAAGTAGTAGGGTAAGTATCCAGCTAAGGAATATTTAAAGTATAATATTACGTTTTAATGACACCTCAACTACCTAATTAATTATTATTGAAAAATACTATGATAGGAAATAAATCTTATGCCTATATAATATAAAATAATAAACTTCTCAATTAAATAATATTTAATACACATTTCAATAATGCAATAACAACTTTTATCAATAATTTTAATATTTGAACAGATGGATAAATGTGTTGATTTTACAATGATGTGTTGTTTCTTTTTTTGTGATTGTATAGAATATAAATAGTGAAGACATGATTCGACTTTCAACTTTAGCGTAGCGGTGATTTTGGATAGAAAATAAGTTTAGTACTCTAGTATGTACATCAGAAAGGTCAAAATAAAAAATTACCAATATTTTTCAAAATAATCATGAAAGCCAAATAAAAAGTTAAGAAAAACGATAATCTTACGAAATTTAGTTGAGATAATGGATTACCTATGTTTTTTGGTGTCCCTAGAAAACAAATAACCGTAGAAACATGCAATTTTCATCAAATGGTTAAACGATAATTTTCTATCTTATATAATATTATTATTTTCTAAATATTTTGACTCTTTTTAAGCTATGTATATGCAATTGGATTTTTCGATTTTTTTTTTTAGTTTTATTTCTATAAATGCCATTAAAGAAATATTCGATTAGTTAAAATTCTTAAAAATTTCATTCAAGATCATTTATAAGTTTTTCTTGTATTTATATACAATAATTAAAACACATAGACACAATTTTTTTATATACAATTGAATTTAATTTTTGTACAAAACTCTTTAAAATTATGAAAATTTCTTTGAAATAGTAACCCGTTGATTTGAGCATTTTGTCCTGGATCACTAAATTTTTATTTTATGTTAATCAAAAATTTCAATCGGCTACATCTCTATAGAGATTATTCAAATTTACAATCGTGTGAAGAGTTTTATTGTAAAGTTTTCGATAATTGAAACTGGTATTTGATACACTTAGTACTAAATAAATTCAACAATTTGATTTTGAAACCACTGTTACTTTCATCATTTTTATCGTAATATGTAAAAAAAAAAAGGATTTTTTTTTAAAGAGTGATAAATTTGGTGTAATGATAGAGGAAGTTGTTATTAAGTTAATCGGGGACTATTATATATTTCTAAATCATTACTTGTTAAATAATTATAACTTGATGATATTACCTCTTTGATTCCTGTGTCGACTTGCTTGTTATAATTGCAGTTCGTATTCAAGATATAACATGATGTGATTGATCTATATATTAAAATAATTACACCCTTTTTTTTTAAATTAACTATTTATTTATATTTAACTTTATTTTGTAAACACATGAATTATATTTTAACAAATGTTTCACAATTAAATGATTGTATACGCCTTTTGTATAACGATCTGCGTAGTCTTTTACATTCGCTTATGAATCCTTATACAAAAAGACGGCAACAATACACAGGGCCCAGTCGGCGACTGCCAGTCTCCTTATATATCTAATTCTTATACAGATAAGAGTGTGTGCGTATGTTTATGTGCATATGTGTGAGTTTTATCTTATATTTAAAGCTATCAATTATTATAATTATTATACATACGTTATTATTACAATTATTATATATATTATTGTATTTTATTGAATATTATTTATTATACATTTAAAATTTAAGATATATGATGGCTAAGCGCACATCATTACATTGGTAACCTTTTTTTGACATCTTAAAGTTATACCTAACCAAGTAGTTTTTAATAAATCACTATTCGAGTCATTTTTCGATTATTTTTTTGATATTCTTTCAACGTACCTCCACAAAAAACAATATCTATAACACCATCTTTTAATTTGAAACAACTATAGTTACCAAGTATATTAAGTTCTAGCAACAGCCAACAGGTTTCTTTTTTGAAGATAATTCACACAATATGTTTCGATTGTTTCCTCATTATAGGTATTAAATGCGCGTACAAATACCGTTTTGATTTATTCATTATATTATTTTAATAAAAAAAAGAATAAAGTAGGTAACATTCGCAACGAAAAAACACATAGGTACACGAACAAAACATAAACTAAAATTATATGTCTAAAAGTAAGTAATCTTGGGTCTTGGTGGATATTTATCACTTTATCAGTTATTATAATGGCTATTTAACTACAATTTTGTACCATTGTTATATTATTTATCTTAATGATTCAAATGTATTTTCCCGCAATAAAATAAAATGAAATAAAAATAACTACGGTAGGTAGCATACTATACGAGTAGTTACCATTATCATAATATCTTAATTTAATATACATTTATTAAAGTGTAAGTTCTTTCACGATCTACGTGTTCAGCGATGTGTGTTTTCTTGTCGTGAATAAGTGGCGTAAAGCGCATGCACTGGAAAGCGGATATTTTCTCTACCTCTGTCTCATACAAAATAATTTTAATTCGCACATTATTTGCGCAAGTGACCTGATGTAAAATGTTGTTCAGTTTTTTAATCTATTACCTAAACACAAAATATACTATTAATATAATAAACAACGTGAACGAAGACGCGAGTATCAGCTATAGTATTAAATAAAAAATGTTAGATTATAATGTAGTTTACTTACTATCACTTGTTAATGAATTAAAATCGATCCAATCTAGGTTTTATTGATTGGTTAAAAGCAATACTCGTTTATAAATTTATGTAATCTATTTTAGAGTGTGTTTCCTTTTAAAGTGAACACGAAATATTTTAGTTCAGTGACCTCAGATTGATATGAGGTCTTCGAGAAGAGGTAGTGAAGGACACATTTTTTGATGATTTTGAGTGCATGCATATGCGATACAACTTACGGTTTTTTAAATAACAAAAAGTGCTTTCAATATCAAATTTGTATAGACCGATTTTTTCCTAGTAATTTTAATCTCTTAACTATGGCTCTAAAACCAAAATTGACTGAATGACAACAAGCAAATGTTTTAATTTAAATCGTTGAATTTTTATTGACGATTATCCTACAATTTTACAAATTTCCGTGCAATTCCGCATATTTTTTTTCAATTATAATCTGTTTTTAGAAATAAGTCATAACATCGTATTATTTGGTAAATAATATCAAATGAATGTCGTTCAATATATATATAAATAATAACGAGATTATTTGTAATCTCTAAAAATTATTTTATTTTATTTTTGTTAAATAAACAAAATTTTACTTATCGACTATCGTATGTAAGAATAATATTTATAATGTGTTGATATGGATTACATCATTAATAAGTTATTTCAGAATAATTGAATAATAGTAAGATATAATATTCAGTTAATGTGGTATTAAAATGCATAACAAGTTATTAAATCGTATGTGATGTGTATCATACACACATTCCTAGTACATCAAACAACAATTTAAGTAAACGTATACTTCAGGCAAATAAAGTTTTAAAAATAATTTATTTTTAATGTCTTATCACATATTATGAGTAAAAAAAAATACGCAGAATCCCACGGAAATTTTTAAAATTATAGGATAGGTAAGGTAATCGTCAAAAAATTCAACAATTAAAATTAAGAGATCAAAATTATTAGAAAAAATTCGGTCTATCCGAATTTAGTATTGAAAACATATGTTGCTGTTTAAAAAAAATGTAAGTTGTAATGCGCATGTGCGCACTAAAAGACATAAACATTTGAAAATCATCAAAAAATGTGTAATTAGGTATTCCTTATCTCTTCCCGAAAACCCCAATCAATCTGAGGTCACTGGACTGAAATATTTCGTGTTATCTTTAAAAGGAAACACACATATTATTTTGGGTGTCTTCAAAATACTTAATAGTCAATAGTGACCAATAATATACTATGACTGAATGATATGTGTTTTATGATTGGATCTTTTAAACTTGTATAATTTTTAAAATATTTTAGATTTTATTTAACAATTTAAAGACTTTTGATTTTTAGTTGGTTTTTTTTGTTTATAATAATAATTTCTTGTTTCTTTGTAAACATTTTTGAACATTATTGCCAGGAAGAAATTGGAAATTTTTAGGTTCTGGCATTCCAAATTCAGAATTTCAAACCATAAGTAATAGCAAATTAATAACTATTAAGTAATTTAGTGCATATTAGTGTGCAACTGAACAATTAATGTTTGAAATCTTAAGTGTTACCTCCTAAAGTAGTGTTTCCTTTACAAGCCTTCACTTGAATTCAAAATGTTTGATTCAAAGCATAATATAAACAATTAGTGATCAATTTCTAACCAAAGTCTAATATTCTAAATTTGTTTATTTTTTATATTTTCTGTTTATTAAATTAGAGAAATATTTAGTAAATGATTAAAAAAGTTTAAAAACCTCAGACGATGTTTTAATATATGTTTTAAAAAGTAATAATTAATAAAACAAAGATGTCAAAAATTGGAAAAATGCAAATAAAAGTTTTACTTATAACCTAACCGTAATATGTAAACGGTGATAATAATTATTATTGTTAAGAGTAATTTTGTAAGTTTGTAAATCAATTTACCATAGTACATTTTAGTACCTATTTATATAAAAAAAATACTTTTTTTTAAATAAATGTAAGAAGTTGTATAGTATTAAGTTCTATATTGTATCATTTATTTTATTATTTTCATTTATTGAAATTAACTACTAATTACTACTTATATACTTGTGTATTTGACTTTATATAATCCATAATTATTATGAACAATTTTGAAATTTTGCTCTCCCCTCAACTAAAATTCCTAGCTACGCCACTGATATAAGCTGATAGACCATCCGTTCAGATTTGTTTTTCGCGATGTTTACTATAATTGCGGTTAACCAACAAAAAGGTAACTTATACTAATTGTGGTCACTCAATTATTGTTGGTGTTGGTGAAATCCAAAAGCGCAAATCGTTTATTTTTTTGATAAACCAAAATCACAAATTGGTTTTGCGTTTTTGTACCTTAATAGTGGAATAAGAGCGCAAAAATAAAATAATAAAAATAAATAAATATTTCTTTAATTACTTAAATATATGATATTTTTATACTTAAAAAACATTAGTGGTCGAATTCAATTGACGTTTAGTATTATAATATCGTTGTATCGTCTTTTATCGCAACAAATTACGGCGACAGTTAATAATCATTTAAGATAACTATAATACAGTATATACACTATAAAGTATTATAAGCTCCTATCAAATATTATTTGATAGCTCTAAAATCAACTTCATGCAATATAAAAGCATGGAACTTGTTTATAGAAAAAAATTTCCAGATAGGAATAGGTACTTAAAAACTACGGACTTCAAATTTCAAATTACATTTTTAGGTACTTATCATAATTATACTTAATTACTACTAATAGGTAATTTTAATTATAAATTTTTTAGCTCATTTTAATATCACTGTAAAAGCTAAGTCTTTACCGTGACCGTAAATTAGATATTATCTACAATTGCAATAACCACAACTGTTATAATATCTATAATTGGCTTGACTGTAATTGTTATAAGTATTTATCTCAAAAATCATCCGTGACTGTAACTAGTATGCAGCCGTTTTTTGTATACAATCAATGATATATTATTGAATTTAAATTTAACTCATCCACAACAGTAACCTACACAATGTATACAGTAAAATGGTACATCTACTTGCATGCTTATTTTTATGTATACATGACAAATATAGTCAAAGAACTGTTTCGATTTTTGATTTCAAGGGCAACTTTGAATAAAAAATTAGATCTAGTTTGTATTTAAGAGAATTTGAAATTCAAAATTACCAGTATTTTCCAAAAAAAAAACTGTAAAAAATAACAACAAATTTAGGAAAAACTGGAATTTTTACGCCAATCCAGTTTTTTACAAAATGTATGTTACTATTTTGTTATAATTCAGAAACGAATGACTGTAGAAACTTGAAAATTTCACTAAATATTTATTTTATTATTATTCATACATGATATAATATTTTAGAGCTATTTATAAATAATTGAAAATTTCGATTATTAAAAATTTGTTAAATAGGTAAAAATGGTCAAAATGTAATAAAAATTTTCTAATAAATTGATTATTTTTCAATTAAAAATACTGAAAATTCATAGTCACAAAATTATTTTAATAAGTGTTTATTAAATAATATTAATTTCGATAAAATTTGTAAAATATCGAACATTTTCATATTATTTTGAAGTTAGAAATGTATAAAAAATATTCTTTTTGTATCTTATAAGTTTTTAAAATTTAATACAAGGTTCTTTATAATTTTTTTTAACCTATAGGTATATATATATATTAAAAAAATCTATCGGAAGTCAAATTAATTTTTTATATGCATTTGAAGTTAAGATGTTTATAACATGGCACATTCATTAGTAAAATAATTATTTTTTTTGAAATAATTTTTGATATTTTGTTGTTATTAAAAAGTAGATACTTGAAATTTTCAATATATGTTTATATCTTATATGATCACTTTCTATACACGATTAAATGAAAATATTTTAAAATCCAACATAAGTTGTTCTAATATAAATATTTAAAATACATAAGCACAATTTATTTTTATCAAAATTTGTCGAAATCAAGAAAATTTGAAAATTATAATACAGTTGAAAATTGATAAGACCTGCAATTTATAAAAAGTTTTTTATAAGTAGGTTATACTGAAATCAGAAAAATCTTAACATTTTATTAACATCATTTTTTTTTTTATTGACATTTTAATTTAAAATTTGAATACAATTACATACTTAAATTATGAATAACGTCACAACGTTATTTAATATTTTGTTTTTGGTCTGTTAATAACATAATTCATTAGAGACAAAATCTTTTACGCATATTAATTATATTTTATATTCACAATTATTTTTTTAAATTCAATGCGTTTGCTAAAAATTAATTTAACCAACTATATTAATAATAGTAAAATAAATGTTTGTATTTAATAACAAAGAGCAATATCAAATACAAAAAATGATGGTCTCTGCTCAGAGTCGTTTTTTGTATACATTGATACATCATTGAATTTAAATTTAATATATCTATCCATTCTACAAAATTCATGAAAATATATTTTAATTCATCCTGAAGTTTACTTTAGAGTTTAAATCAACTAATTTTATATTTTAAAATTAATTTTGTGAATGCCCCCTGGTACGTTACCAGTCATAGCTTTCATAACGAACTAAAAATTGCTACTATCAAACAAACAGCTGCCAAATTCTATACTCGCCTCCACTTAAAAACGGCCGACCATACCAACTGCCTCAACGTTCAACTTCACTCCAACCATTTTCCAGAAAACCCGCCAAGACGCCTCAAACGTAACTAGCCTAGAGACCTACTCAATATCTGAAGCATACCTACCTTTCAACGAAATTATTTAAGCTCAGGTGCCTCTAATATGAAGCTCCTTCATCTCTTTCAATGTCCTTTTCATCATTATGCTAAACATTTTACTTATTGTACCCCCCCTAGTATAGATTGTAAATATTCATATAAATAAACGAAAAAAAAAAATTTTTTTAGTTCAGTTTTATTATTGTTTTAAAATTCTAAATAAGTATTCAAAATTTGAAGTTAAATTTTAAAGGGTTTATGAGTTAAATTTTAGAAAAACTGAAAACATTATTTTTGAATTAACTTCACGACAAATTAAGTTTTAAATTAAGATAAGTTCTTAGAAGTATTTATAATAAATACACGCGCAAGGCACTCTTTAGAACCCTATAGTTCTCCTATTCAAATTGTTTTTAATTTATAAGTTAAATAACAGGTAATCCGATTTCTAAATTTTTTTTATTTTTAAGTAATCATTTACTATTAAGAGGATGCTATATACTGTAACATGTGTCGTCTTCATCTTACAAACATACAGAATAGCAAATTTGCGTTCAGTATAACCAATTGTGTGTTGTTAGCTTTAATATTAGGATGAATTGACATATTATCAAAATTAAATAACAACATTATCCCGTTGTTTTTTTTCGATATTTTAATTTTTACGTTAGAAATGTGTATTTTTAATTTGTAAATGTAATATTTACAATACCTACTTATCACATTTATCTTAAAAATTTAACACACAATTGGTTTTAATGGATACAAATTTGATGTAATGATGTTAGTAAAATGAAAACAATACGACAACACATGACGTGAGAGTATAGCGCCTTCAAGTAGGAGTGAGTGTACAAAATGCCTAAATGTTACCCCTTATTAAATAGTTACGAGGTTTCTTCTACTAACACATTTAATTTGATTTTTAGTTAATCGAATGTTACTGTATAAGTTAACCGTTAAGATATAGTTTAGGCATTAGACTACAAATTATAGAGTAATTAGTAATAACAATTACAAATATACTATATCATTGATGTTTTTTATTATGCTATAAATAATTAATCAATTACATAGTATACCTATGTAACAAAATAATAACAGATTTGTTTTAATATCATCTACAATATTTAAATAAAGTACATAACGTTACTCATACAACGAAAACATGGCCTAAGTTATATTTTGCCCATATTAAATACTCGTATAGTCGGCCTGATTATTTATTTTATAGGTAACTAATAACAAGATTAACGAAAAAAAATAAAAAAAAATTAAAAAGTATTAATTTACCGTTAAATTGTATAAATCTATAAATCCTTATTCAGTCAAAACATTTTTTGTAAAGCCTTTCATTAAAATAATTCAAAAAGCAACTATGATAAGTTCATTGACTAATTACACGATAGAGTACAGATTTGTTTCAATGTTTGATGTATTTAAGTATTTATATGCAATGATATTAATGCAATCAAAGTTTATTTCTATTTGATATCTACAATCAAACTATATGAGTGTAAAGACTACCAGTAATTTCCTATTAAAATGTTTAATAATACCTAATAATGTAAAATATATATGTCGCAGCTACTTCGTGAAATCGATCTTTTCACGAAAAGATAATAAATGAAATAGAAATAGATATTTTACACTTCATAAAATTTGAAAATATTTCACAAAATGGTCACTCCAATTTAACATTATGTAATTTTTGTTCACAATTTGGTCGTTCACTTTATGTACCTACTAAAATAAATTGTGGTGACAATTGTGTATTACAATTTAATTCAACTAACCGTTAAGTTTATCCCAGGGGGGCACTAAGTCTTTAGTGCTACGGGCTTTGCGAACCCGGGGCCCTGAGCCACGGACTGACTTTGATTAGTTGGCCCAAACCGGCCCTCCAGGTTTGGGGGTTAAGCGATGGACCAACAATCCATCCTTGTAAAAAAACCATATGTTGTGAATCTTCTAACAAAGCCTCGGATCGTGGATAATAATGGAATTTTATGTGGAACTCGGAACGGAAAACTTTTGGAGACTCGGTTTGGAACATGGAATATCAGAACTCTCTATAAAGCAGGAGCTTTAAAGAATATTGTGGAAGAAATTGAAAAATATAAAGTGCCAATAGTAGCAATACAAGAAATTCGTTGGCTAGGAAATGGTAATGTTCAGTCTAGCAATTCAACTATCTTTTTTAGTGGCAAAGAGACAGGCAAACATGAACAAGGAGTAGGTTTCGTAGTTAGAAACTCCATAATGTCAAGCATTAAACGTTTCATGCCAGTGAATGAACGTCTGTGCTACCTGCAAATGGCTGGATGGAATTTCGATATATGTATAATTAACGGTTATGCCCCGACAGAGGATCAAGAGGAGGAAGTGAAAAATATTTTCTATGAGGATCTAGAGAGATTATTTGACTCTCTGCCAAACAACTGCATCAAGATAATTGCTGGTGATCTGAATGCGCAGGTCGGTAAAGAACAATTTCTTAGACCAACAATAGGCCAAGAGAGCTGGCACGCAGTATCTAATGATAATGGGTTGAGATTAGTTGGCTTTGCAGAATCGAAAAACCTTTTTATAAGCAGCACCTATTTTCCTATAAAGAACATTCATAAGCACACGTGGACTGCCCCAGACGGTAAGACGAAAAGTCAAATCGACCATATAATTATTGACAAGCGACACCGAACAAGCATAAAAAACGTCAGAAGCTATAGGGGTGCGGATGGGGACACAGACCACTTCTTAGTGATAGCAAGCCTATCGTTAAAACTGTCAACGATCTGGAGAAAAAAGCAACAACCTAATACCGCACATAAACTAGTTCGAAGTAAATTAAGAGATCAAAAGGAAATCATGGAATACCAAAACAAAATAAAGGAAGGATTGAACAGCTTTAACATAATACAAGGAGATTTGAGTAATGTCATAGAGTGGACCCAAATAAAGGAATCACTAATTAAAGCAGCAGAAACTCTCCGAGATACCAAGGGAAAAAGTAAGAATCACTGGTTTGATAATGAGTGTCGAGACGCGATAAAAAATCGAAAAGCAGCAAGAGTTAAAATGATACAAAATCCTTCGACTTCAAATTTACAGGAATATGCAGAGTTTCGCGCAAGGTCAAATAGAATAATTAGGCAAAAGAAAAGAGCATCAGAAAAAAATGCCCTAAATGACATTGAGTCATATAAAAAGGACCCGAAAATGTTCTTTGAAAAATGTAAATCAATAAAAGAAGGCTTTAAATCTCGTACCTATCTTATGACTAATGACGATGGCAACCTCATATCAGACCCTAAAATGATCATAGACAAGTTTCAAACATATTTTGAGAATCTATTAAATAATAAATCAGACGATGAAACAAACAATACAGATGGATCTGGAGAACCGGCTGAGGATCAAATATATGTTACAGTGGAACCAGAAGTGCCGGAACCTAGTTTGGAGGAGATTAAATCAATAGTGGAGTCACTGAAGAACAACAAAGCTCCAGGAGAGGACAACATAAATCCGGAGTTACTCAAACTTGCTGGCCGAGACCTCCTGGAAAACTTACACAAAACCATCTCAACTATATGGGAGCAAGAAAAACTAGAAAAGGGTTGGAACACCGCTATTATTTGCCCGATTTACAAAAAAGGAGACCCAAGAAAGTGGAAAATTACCCTGGCATATCCCTTTTGGACACTGCTTACAAGGTCTTGTCAATAGCCATTTTACATAGACTTGAAAAATATTCAACAGAAATAATCGGTGAATACCAGTGTGGTTTCATGAAAGGAAAGTCCACTACTGACCATATATTCACCCTTAGACAGGTTATGGAAAAATATTATGAGTATGACAAAGATTTACACATGATTTTCATCGATTTCCAGCAAGCTTATGATAGCATTATTAGAGACTGGCTATGGTCAGCACTTATACATTTCGGAATACCAAGGAAGTTGGTTAAATTAATAAAGTGCTGCAATTCTGACACGCTTTGCAAAGTGCGCTTTCTTGGAGAAACATCAAAGGAGTTTGAGGTCAGGTGTGGATTGAAACAAGGGGATGCGCTATCTCCCGCTCTCTTCAATCTAGCACTTGAAAAATTCGTAAGAGATATGCAGGGAGACCGAGAAATGGAAGTACTGGGGCGCTCATCTCTCTTAACATATGCGGATGACATTGTGTTATTTGAAGAATCAAAAACGGAATTAGAAGGGACAGTACAAAAGCTCATACTGTCAAGTAAAAAGATGGGCCTTAAAATAAATGAAAATAAAACTAAGTATATGTTAATGAGTAGACGACCTACTCCGTTACAAAATGTGAGCATTGATCATTTCTCTTTTGAGCAAGTCGAAAATTTTAAGTACTTAGGCGCTAATATAAATCATAAAAATAATATGCATAACGAGATTAAGTCCAGGATAAGTGCA
The DNA here is from genome assembly GCA_036289425.1 of Rhopalosiphum nymphaeae. NCBI lineage: Eukaryota > Metazoa > Arthropoda > Insecta > Hemiptera > Aphididae > Rhopalosiphum > Rhopalosiphum nymphaeae. The sequence goes on from JAZAQC010000029.1 coordinate 1,018,131, forward strand.
GCAAACCGTGGATACCATGCAATGAGAAAAATGTTCACATCGAAACTGCTATCTAGAGACACAAAGAAAAAACTATACATTGCCTACTTGTGCCCCATTGTCATGTATGGATGTGAGACATGGTCCACGACGCAGGGTGACGAGAATAAACTGTTGACTTTCGAAAGGAAAATACTTAGGAAAATATATGGGCCTATATTAAACCCCAATACCGGTGTATACGAGCGAAGAAAAAACGCTGACTTAAACAGTCTGTTTAATACAGCCAATTTAAAAGATTTTCTAAGGTCGAAAAGGTTAGAGTGGGCTGGCCATGTCTGGCGTGCAGAGGGTAAATTGATAAAACAGGTACTCATCAACAAACCAAATAAAAAATGACCTGTAGGAAGGCCAAGACAACGGTGGTTGGACCGAGTAAAAGACGACCTGAAGAGATTAAGCAATGGAGCAAGTATTGTGGATGCAGAAGATCGAGAACTTTGGAGAACTTTGGTAGAAGCTGCGAAGCGCCTAAATGGCGCGTAAAGCAAAAAAAAAAAAAAACCGTTAAGTTAGAAAGTTATTATGAATTAGAATCGGACTAGAAAATATTTTAAAAGTATCTTATTAACTTAACTGTAACTAGTAATATACCATAACATTTTGGTAATGATAGGTAACAATATCAACAACAGTTTAATAATTTAAGTGTCGGATTACAGAAAGTTACTTTGAAATTTGAATAGTACATGCAGTATATCCCAAAAGTCCAGTATCGTCCTTAGTATCTTAAAAAAAAAATCAATATATTTCAATCCGTTTTTTTTACAATAAGAAGTATAAGATCCTGATTGAATTGCATATAAAATTAATTTTTTTTTATGCAATTAAGCTTTTTAAATTTTAAAGATAGCCATTTTTCTGATCATTTTTTTAAAACAGTTAAAAAAAAAATATCAAAATTGAATAAAAATCGACCAAGTTAGAGCCAATTATGTTTTTGAATTTCTAAGAATAATATAGTTATGTTGCTTAAAAAACTACAAATTGTATGATTTAATCTATCTTGATTGGAACACTAATTTTTATATCAAAATTTGTAAATATCTAATTATTAGGAAAGCTTTCAGTTAATATTAAAATATTTTAATTTGTATGTTATAATAGTTAAAAAAAAATTAATTGTTTCACATTTCAATAATACAATATCTATCTTAGCCGCGTTTAAATAAATTTATTTTCCACGGAAATACTAAGGTTAATATGGGACTTTTGGAACATATTGTATATTAAATTATATTTCTTACAGGAAAAACTCTCGTGCCTACCTCATAGATAGAATGATTAAATTTTGATATATTTTTTTTTTTTTTTTTGAAAGAGAACTTTTTACAAGGCGTATTGAATTTTGATTTAAAAATTATATTTTAACAAAAGTTTTAATTTCGCTAATTTTCTCGAGTTTTTAATTTTTTTTTTTATTTTTAGTAAAGTAATCAAAAATTGAAGCCCAATGTGCAATATAAACATTTATTCTTTTACTAACAAGAAAAAATTAAAAATATTAAAATCAGAACAGTCGACGAGTCTTTCCAGTACTTAATGTTTTTAGCATATAAAATCACGATTGTAATTTTTCTGTTTAATTGTTTTGAGGTACACGTTCACATGTATGTGCGCGTACGTAGATTATCCAGTGATCTTCGAACTTAACGTACACTTATACCAGTCATACCAATAGTCATTTATATTAAACAAAGGTAGGTACAAGGTGGTTGCAACGATGTACAAATTGCATATCAAATGTTCATAAGCAAGCCCCTTGAGCATTTTTGAAATTCAAAATTTTATCATAAGGTTTAGAAATATAATTTTGAAATTTTTAAGACCATTGCGCCTTGTAAGATGTATTTTTCTTTCAATAATAATAATAATAATAATAGCATATATTAAAATCACCTTACTATACGAGAAGCGAGAGTTTTTTCTATAATAAGGTATGTTTTTGAGCAACAATCAGGCCACGCATAACAAAATATCAATTTTTTACATTTTACATGCATTTTTAGAAATTATAATCTATGAAAATTAATACATTTTTTAGCATCAATTCAAATATTTAACCTTGTAAAAATTGTGTGTATAAGTGTATCATATAATTTTCATATTTTTCATTTGGCTTTCATGATTTATTTTTGGAACATTTCTATAAAAACACATTTTTATTTGTAAACTATTTGTACTTACTTAATTTACGTTATAAACAGTAGGTCTTATATTTATTTTTTACTGCGTGATAAATTTTATCATTTGACTATCTACGTGAAAAAACGGCTTTTCTACTAATTTTTTTTTTATCAATACAACACTCAGAAGTCTTCAGCATAATCTTCGACTAATGTATCTTTATTTATTCTATGTTTACCTAGGCACTAGCATATTACTACTTACGAGAGATCTTATTCAAACCTCCTCTTTATAATTAATTATTATCAGCACTCTCTGCTTTTTCCTAAGTAAAATCCTGGCTACGCCTATGTGTTTATATACATTATAATTATTAATTATTGTAAAGCAGTGGTTTCCAATCTCTTCTATTCTACGTCCCCTTTGTAGATTTTCAAAAATTTCGCGTCCCCTCCTATACATTGAAAAAAATTACCTTTTTTGTGTACTTTAAAAATAAACTATACAGTATTCGGAATGACTACTTTTTTATTGATGATAATAATTATAAAATATAAATAATAGTAAATAATAAATTGTATTTTGTAATAACTGCTTGCACCTCTTTAGATAAGTGTACACGCCTCCCAGTTTGGGAGTAATCATATTACTATAATTTTTAATTAAATTTAATGAATATTATATAAAAGTACCTGCAGGCTAAAAAATTACTGTAGATATATTTATAATAATATAATATACACTATAATAATATAATCATAGTTTTTCGATAATAGGAACCTATATAAATAAGAAATAGGGACTCACGAAAAATTAAAATCCATGACAAAATAAGAAAATATAAGACATTATAATATTATATAGACTATATTATTTACTCATATGTAATATGTATATCTTATATAAAATGTATAACCAAACAAATAAAAATAAAAAAACAATTGGTTAGGTACATGTTAATATACATATTGTATTTTCAAAGTTTTATAATTTCAATTATATACGGATATATACAGTATATTTACAATATACACATTTTTCACATTATATATAGGTACCCAGATAATATTACATTTTTAATTTTGTGCGGTCGACTTTTAAAAACAAAAAAAAAAATGTTTTCGCTGTTATATGATGTAAACCCATCGACATTATGAAAGTCCACTGTTCTCTTGAATAAGAGAACCATAATACACCGAATATGTCCTTGGCATAAGCTGGTACGACGGAGCAAACCATTTTCAGCTCCAAGCATTTCACTACCTTAAATTTATGCTCAACCGTTGTGGCCATTGTGGGTATAGACATATCATGTAGGTAACAGTGTAAAACTCACCACTGCTGTCTATACTCAATACATCTATTGTTTTCGCGATCATCCACAGTTCTGGTGATCCGCAGCGGACGTGCTTTTACGACATCCGAACGGCCGATGACTTCAGATGACACATATATGATCCCAACATCAAACCTCAAAATATAGTATATATCGACCGTAATATTAACACGACATCATGACCCGACCGAAATGATCGGTCGGCGAGTAGAAAAGATAAAAGGTTTCAAGGGCGAGCGCGACTTCGAGCAGGCGATGTCCGTGATGCGGTTCTTCTGAGTGCACAATGTTCTGTGCAGTAATATTAGGGGAATAGTAGAATTCAGTCATCACTATACGGAAAACAAAAACAAAAACAAAATGTTAATTTTATTTTATCTTTACAGAGTTCAATATATCAAGCGTACAAGCTTAAAGTTTATAGCCCGTATATTATATAATACAGGCACATCGTATTGTTATAATATTGTCAGTGTTAGTATATATAGGGATATAATATTTCTAAAGAATCATTTTCAGTCGTTATCGGTTTGGGTATATAGGTCATTATAACATATATACTTATTACTGCATTTTGTTTCGTCGAACTTAAACGGTATAGGTCAATTATTGGCGGGGTGGAGTTTCACGTACTCCCGTGACATTTACATATAAAATGTATTACACGTATATTGGTAAGATATACGATATACATATTATAATTATTCATAATGTTTTCTTCTTTTCGTTGTTGCCCGAAATACGCAACAAAAGTTCAGATGCTTTACTATTGCAGTCCATAGGTATACAACCTCAGTATACTTATTTTTTTAAAATGTTTTATATAGTTTCACACAAATCGCTCAAGAGTAATTTCTCAAAAACACTAAAATTATTCCTATATAAAATAAAGTGTACTTGATTTAAGTCAAAGGAATGTTGAGATAGTAACTATAGTCTAACCGTTGTTTCTAACAAAAAATGTTTTTATGAAAAAACATACAATACGACTATTTCAAATAAATAATTTTATAATTTAGTAACACTAAGATCCAAGTTTGTAAATCTATATACGAACAAATTCTAAAGAAATATTCAAAATGGCAAACCTATTACTTTAAAAGTTTCCACATTTTTTTTCTTATACACAGGCGAATAGGTTTTTTAAGTTCACTCTAAAACGGGACTGTAAAATGTTTTAAACATTATTCAAGTTAATTGCGTCTATTTGTTTTCTACATACAATTTACATAGAAAGTACAAGTACAATTTAATTACGTATTTATCCATTTTTTTGGGTGTGGGGGAAATACGTTTAATAGAAAATAAAAAACGAAAATTCAATACCAACAACAATGATCACCGATCAATAATTTACTACCTTTATAAATTATATTATGTATTAATTACCTATATATAGAAAAAAATATTAATACTAATAATATTATAGAAATATTCTATTATAATAGTATATAATATAAATAAGCCATTGGCAGTATAAAGTAAATAGGAACATAATTATTTTTAGATATAAAAAAATGTGGAACCTTTGATTTCACAATATAAATGGATATTTCAAATGTATTTAATATTAAAACGTAACCGATTCTTGTAAATTAGATATAAACATAAGTTGATCCTTAATACATGATATTTAGGTACATATTGTTACTATACCTAACCTATCCATATTTCTAATTATTACTTTTAAGAATAAGAATTATTGTGACACAGTGTATGAGAGATAAAAAAACACAATATTTTAATGTAAGCAATTGATAATCCAATTATAAAAGTGTTTTTTTATGAACATTGTTTGTAATTAAAATTTAAAAATAAAAAAAATGTTAACCATATTGGTACTGTATATCCTTACTATTTTATTACTTGTCGATAATACACTATAATAAAATGGTTCTTCAAGTTCAAGTTTGAAATAAAAACTTTTAACTTTTTTGATCCAAGATATAATTATATACTACGAATAAGAATTATTAGAAATTTAGATAAAAATAAAATTGTAAATTAATCAAAAATAAACCATATTAAGTTTTATGATTATTGATTTGACAGAATATAAAAAAACGTCTATTTTATCAACTAAAGTTTAATTACACTATTCCTAATAGATTCACACATTATTCTTATGATATCATAATATTAAAAAATTATTTGGTGACAAATAAAAAAGGAAGGTAACGAAAAATAATATTTGACACTGACTAGTAATTGACAATAAAAAGAACCTAAGGATGGGGAATGGTGTTAATTCCACATTTTTGGTGTAATAATTTTTCCATAATTTTAATTTATAAGCTGATTAATAATGCTGTGTTGACTTCTACATCAACTTCACTTGATAATTGACGAAAAAATAATATTATTAATAATGTATAAATGTATATATTTTTATAAAAATGTATATTATTAAAATAACTTAAAAAGTACAACGTAAAAATGTAAAAATTACCTACAAACTAAATAATATTGTTTACTTAATGTTAAGACAATAATAATAATTTAATGATAATAATAAAATAATAATAATAATAATAATAATAATAATAATAATAATAATAATAATAATAATAATAATACAATTAATACAGTTAGGATGTGTATAAGAATAAGTTTAAATGTATCACAGGCTTATGTTTATAGTATTACATATAAATATATAATATTATACTTAAGTATTTAATACTACAGAAAAAAATATTGAATTCCTTTCCCAATTAAAAAAAAAAAAAATGTTTAATACTATATAGACTATAATCGTACTTAAATAATAACCATATAATTTAACATTATAATATATATAAATAATTTATTTTCCATCACTGAGGTAAAAAAAAATTCTTTAGGATATCACTACCCGACCCGAAAGTGATTTTTTTAAATACTGCACAATTACTCTATACAAATCTATTCGTCAATAAATTTAAAAACAACTATATATAATTTTATTTACACGTTGTTATTATTATATCATGACATATATAATTTTTTAATGAGAGCCCATATACCACAAGCAGTGCCATTAATCGTTAGACCTTTATATCTATGTATTATTGGTCTTTTAGTTATATACCCTTTGAGATGGAACCTTTCGAGGTTCTCTCCGATTTATAATCTATGATTACACGATTTTCACCACATTGGTACCGTCACCATTCAGCATCGGGCAAGGCCACCAAGACGATATTTTTGAAGATTTTGGCATTAGGTAATTTTATTATGTATATATATATTTCGTTTTTAATGACATCTGTGTAACTACAGGAATTCCGCCATCAGAAAATAAAAACATTTAATATTGTAATATACTGAATTCCGTAATACGGGAACAGAACATAGACAGTATAATTGTAGGTATGTATCTGTACTCCGATACATTGAAATATCCGACTAGGCGCTTTGCGTTAAAGTTTTTAAAATGAAAATCATTTCCACTTGAAGTAACTAAAATTTCAAAACACTGATGTTCAGTTAGGTCTAATACTAAATGACAATTATCGCTGATTATAAAAAATATTAGAAAAATAACAATTGCCTAAGTCGCCCGTTGTAGTAAAACAATTATGTTAATTACGTAAATTTAGGCATAGATAGGTACCCTTTATGAACAATCATAATTACTGTTAATAAATAATAATACAAATCACAATATTGATCCGTTTCACCTTTGTACTTAAAAATTATTACTTAAAATTTACATTATAAACTAGGCATAATATACATACACGTGTATATTATTTATAAGTATGTGAGTGCGCATGTGTGAGTGTGTCAAATAAATATTACTTAAATCTAAAATTAAATCTATATTTAACATTATAGTAATAATTATTTACAAAATCCAAACAACACAATGTTACACAATATAATATCAACATTTCTATTAGAAAACAACAATATCAACGACTGAACGACGTGTCGAGCACTCGAGCCTAACGTACATAAACTCTCATTCAAATAACTTTCAACATATTTCCGATAAATATTTAAAAGGACTGGACGTAACTGGTACTTAATAGTTCCATCACGTTTATTAAAATCAAAATATCGCTGATACTAATATCTCTATCCATAATTATATCTATCTCTTTGAAATGCTGTATGAACAAATAAAATAAATGTCTTTGAAAAGGTAATAATAAGTTATAACAATTACTGGTGAAACGAATGTGACAACTACTGTAGCGTATTAATACGAATTATATGACTTCAACTTAGTACGTTTTTAAGGAATTTTTACTGGGTGATAAAAAAAAAAATGTTCGGGTAGTCAATAAAAGTATTATAGAATTATTTAATGTTGGCACAATCTTTAAAAATAAAGTCAACTAGGGGACAAAATATTTTCACTGTGCAAAAATTTGTATCGCTTAATTTACTATTTTAAAAAATTTACTGCGTCACTGATTGTCCGAATATTATGTAGGTGTTGATTTAGTTCTTAAAATCATATATATATATATATATATATATATATATATATATGACCATTTCAATTTATTATAATTTGAACTTTTTTCTTCCAAGAACTTTAATGGAAATTGACGAATATTTATTTATTTGTTTAACTCCCGAAAGCTCAAAGTATTACAAACTTATAAGTTGTAACCACGACTTCGTGGATTTAACCGACAAGCTAGGTATATAATAATATTTACAACGAAAAAATGTATAAGTGGAACTTGTAAAATGTATTCAGACTATAATAGGTAATTGTTTGTATTTAATGATTTATTTAGAACTTAAATTATTGAGTGCAATTTATTAAGATTAACTAAATATTGAATGTTTCAATCGATTTAAATTTTTTAATAATATTCTAGGCTTCTCAGAACATTTTATTTTGCCAGAGGAAATAAGTGAAAATGAGTTTAGTTACAATTATCTTTTTCAAATGCAAGTCTACAAGTATTATGTGATTTTTAATTAGATAAGTACGTTAATATTTTCAGTGAGACCACAAGAAAAAATTATTTGGTTAAAGATTGAACCATTCTGCCGACCAAAACTTGTAGAATCGGTGCATCCCTACTACTTAACGGTCCCCAATGCGTTTATGATTCTCTGTATATACGGCGGCGATAGCATTGACACCGATGATTAACGACTACCACAGATGATTGTCAACCAATGATAGAACATATAACGTTAACTTGGAGGATTTTTAGGAACAAAATTTAACAGTAGAATAATTTTAGTAGTGAATGTTGATGATTGACCATTGTATTATTGTAATAATATTAAGAAATATTTTTTATGAGTATGTATTTACGTATGTGTAAATCGAAACCAACCTGTTAAGTCCAATAGTCAATTGAGTCAATTAACTGTGAACCTAATAAGCGGTGGTTACTGTATTATGAATATAATAAATAGTTTGTCTTGAATCCACAAATTAATAATGTAAAAAATTGTAAATTTTTTTCATAAAAAGTGTATAATGCATTGTAATTGTAGACAGTATGGTTTAGGATTGTAACTGTATGATAAGTATACTTCTTGATAATGCTGAAATCGTATTTATTTTATTTTGAACTAAAAAATAACTATTTAATTTATAAACTCTTAGCAATAGAATGGTCAAAATTGTATGAATTGGATTCGTGAGCTTATACTTCGACTGCAGTATTAAGTACATAAATTTAATTCACTAAATTAAATTACCATCACCTTATGTAGGTGCATATTAGGAAGGATTTAACTGGAGAGTGGGTCTAAGCTCTCTAAAATCGATTGAAACCATTCATAAAGTCCAAAGAATTGAAGCTTCTTCGTAGTTCCATGTTAAGTATAAATTTCAAGCAAATTTCCACCCATGCACTTATAGAATACATTTGTATGAAATATTGAATAATTTGTTAGTAAATTTCTGAGAATTGCACAACACTATCTACGTTTAACATTGCTTAAAAATATCGCAAAGCATACAATTGTTAAAGCAAAGTGACTTCAATGACCATTAATTAATAATTATTATTGATAGAATTCGCTTAAAAACCTCTAAAATTAATTTAAAATTATTTTTGTCATTTATTTATTCTTTATATAAATTATTACGGATTAAAATTAAGAAACAATTTTAAAATACAATTGAACTTTTCTTTGTTTATGACTGAAAAATTAAGTATTGGGCGTTCAATTTATTTCTACAGAAATAATTTTTTATTCAAACATTATTAAATAAGTCGCGTTTATACCGATTAATATAATTCGCACAATAACTTTTATTTGGCTAATTCTAAGTTCAATATTTTTTTTAAAAATCAGAAAATATAAAATATTAAAGTTAAGATAGTGTGTTCGGAAATAAGGACTAACAAGTATATATTTTTTGCTCTACGTCGATTATAACAGACTTGTGGATTTGGTGTTTAAGATAACAAATAATGAAATAAGTTTTCATAGACTTATGTTTATAATTGAACGATAATAATTTTATCTTTAAAAATATAATTTATTATGGCATTGTATTTTTATAAAATACGTAAAATTGTTTAATAATGACAGAATAGTTATACAAAAGTACTTCTAGTATTGTTATTATTATTCAATTTGTATTTAAAATAAATACCTGCAATAAATTGTTATAGATTTATCAAAAAACCCCATACCCATCAAGCAACGCTAAAAATCGAAAAAAGTACAGATCCTAACATAAAGTTAGTACGGATTTTCGAAAATTTCAGAGCTAAAAACCATACATACTCGTTGGCCAATTAATAGAATTACTTCATTACTTAAAATACAAAAAAGATAGATCGGTAAAATGGGTTTTAAACTGTAAAGTGAAATGATTTTGCCATTGAGACGTTACAAAATGGTATGAGATATTTAAGCGATAATATTTTGTCGTATTTTCTAACTTTAAATTATTTCCTTATTTTTTTTTTTTTTAAGTCAAATGACAATGATACAGCATAAATTGTTATTAAAAAAATTAAGTTCTACGTAGTGTAAGTAATTAAAAATATTTGTTAAAATAGATTAACATTTTGGTCAGTCTAGCAATATGATTGCAATCAGCCCAATATTAGGTGCGTACTTGAAGCAACATGTTGGCAAAGTTTGAGTTTGTGAACTTGAAGTGTCTCTTGTCATAGAACTTGAGCAGCGCCGGACTGTATGGATGTTTTTCTTTGAGATGAATGTAGTGAACTTCAGGTTCGTTTGTGGTGTGTCCGCATTCTTCGCAAACGTACATCTGTAATGGAAAACGTGTATGTTAGATACCGTAAATGTTATGGCAATTACTCCATTGATACTATGACTGGCATAAATGTATAATAATATAATAATATTGTGGCAGTTGTGCCAAGAATGTACATACCTTTGTCCTTCTTTCTTTATAAGCATACTGATGATGTACTCCATGAACTTTCAAACAGTGAGATTCGAGTGAACAACGTTGGGTAAACGATTTCTCACACAGATTGCACTTGTAAGGCCGGACACCTGTCGATAGAAAAACGTATTAAATCACGTTGTTACTGTTGGTTTTTTGAAACAAAAATAAACTAAACAAGTTTGAGAAATTTTTACATTTTTGAATCGATTTTGTTTATATTATTATGTTATAAATAGTATACTTATTCAACTAGCCCTACAGCCCACACCATGTAATTTTTAAAAAAAAGTCAAAGGTAATTGTAAAGCTCTAGGTGGCTATTAGCTGATATTACAAATAATATTATTATCGATATTAAATTATATTTGTAGTATAATATTGTGTTATTATTAATTATAACACATAAATTTAAAAGTAAATTATCTTATATTTGAAAAAAAAAAAAAACACGAAACTAACTAGTTAGGTGAGTTATCTTTTTTTTTTCAATTTAAAAATAAAATATTGATTATATATTTTTTAAATTTATAATTTACATACCTGTATGTGTTCTAGTATGTCGTTTCAAATCAAATGTATCGTTGAAACCCTTTCCACAGAACGTACATAGGTATCGTTTAACGTCACTATGACATTTCATGTGTCTGTTTAACAAACGTTGTAAGTTGAAAGTCTTGGAACACAGATTACAACAGAACTTTGAACCATTTTTTGTTGTCTCGACTGGTTCGGGAGTAGTATTTACTGATACAATAGTTGCGGGAGGTACTGAAGTATTGCTCCTTTCTGGCTCTGGTGTTCTAATTAGCATTGATGGTGGCGGTGGTGGTAGAGTGTCGTGATTAGCTAATGGATTCTTAATGCCATGGCCACCATTAACGAACTCGAATGGCAAGTCATTTGGAAGGCCGAGCTGTAAATAATAATTACAGATAAGTACACACAATGGGTCCCAGGTGGTTTTGGGGAATAAAGAAATATATCAAAGAACAATATGTACTTTTGCCATCGATTTACTGGTGAAAGAAGTATATTTTGGTTTCCCTACGGGTGGGGTGGTCTTTCTCACCCTATGTTGCAGTACTCTGACATCCAAAGCGGAGTTACTGGAATCTTTGCCATTTTGAGGCGGTGGTGTAAGTGATGACATTGTACCATCCATACTAACACTAGCAGGCGACGGAGCCGACATGCTGGTGTTAGAATCCATTTCTAGTGATGATAAACCCGGTGACAACATCATCTGTCCACAAGCCTAAAACGGTAAAAGGTTGTAACGATTTGGTCATATTATAAGTGTTTAGGGAAGTTTGAATAATGTAAGACTTACGTCCACGTTTTGTGGTTGTTGTAATTGCACTTGTATTTGTAACTGTTGTAGTTGTTGGTTGGAGTCTTCAAAACTGCTTTGTGATAATCTGTCTTTTGATATATCATAACTCCCATAGTTATTTCTGCATGGTACTGGCTGCCCATTATTGTTATTGTTCACCTGCTGTAGGTAATTGCGCTTCTCTGATTGTGATTCAGAAAATCCGTTCCTATGTTCATTGAACATATGCAGAGGTTGCTCGACGAGTGAAGGAGGAATGCACTCTTGGGGCTGAAAAAAACATATTAAAATATTGATCGTCATGTACAAAATGTCATCATTAATATTATTAATCATAATACATTGTGAGTTAGGTTGAATATGATGCAAGTATCTCATTTAAAAAGCAAACCCGTGTTTTTTTTATACATTTATAAATTTACCTCTTTGAAGAACAATTCGGCAGCATCATTAAGGCTGTCCAGGAAGTCAGGATCGGTGGGACCCGCAAATGTAAGAGTAGCAGTGAATTGCAAAGGATCGTTGGATGTACCATTTTCAGAATCAGCCATCAATGTGTCGAAACCGTTGGTTTCTTTTACATAGCTCGATAGATCTTCGCAATCGTCCTCTTTAATATCTATGCCAAGCGATGAGGCATTTTGTAACATAGAATATTGTTTCGGTGGACCTTCCAAGCCAATTGAGAAAGGACCACCACCACTAGCCACAGGATTTTGACCTGTGTCGTTGTTATTGAAACATAATTGTTCGGTCATCATCAAATGATATTGATTGTTGTACTGAGCAGAGTAGCAATTACCACCAGACTTTATGAGGCTCTCGTGGAAGGGTGGCAGCGACACAGGACTGTTTGGCCCTCCGAAATGTTTGCCGTTGCCGCCAGGATTCATGCCACCACCGCCTGGGGCCATGCCACCTCCGCCGCCGCCACTACCCAAGAGGCCGGTGGGTCCACCACCTCCACCACCGCCGAGAGTGTACGAATGCAATGACGAACCACGATTTGAACCAGAGTTGGTACCACCACTATTTGTACCTCCTCCACCGCCACCCCCTTGTTGACCACCACTGCTCCTTCCACGGCCGGCAGCAGCAGTAATGATACCATTGGGTGCCGAAACCAACTGTCCTCGTAACGTAATTGTGAATTTGTTCTTGATAGCTCGAACAATGTCCAAGTCCAAATCTGTTTCCTTTTTGGGCACATGATAATCGATCGGTGCATCTTGTTCTGGTTCTTGAACAGTGCTTTGAGACTGTGTTAACGGTCTTTTCGGGCAGACAGGAGGCGATTTTACAGCTGCAGGTGTTCTTTGTATGACGGACACCTGATGACATTTTGGTACTGGTGGCGGTGGTGGTGGTGGCAATTTCGGCTCAGCCTCCGGGCTAGTCACAGCTTCCTCTTCGACTTTGATGGTTGGTGGTTCGCATTGACGATGCGTTACCTGCAAGCTATCTTTACTACCATATGGTATATTATCTCCATCCGACGTAGATATGAATCGCCTTTTTGGTGGTGGGTTCCAATCGGGTGACGGTGGACATACGATTGGAGTAGTAGACTCAATCGACACTGTTGGACTAACTCGGTGATTTGGAGATTCAGCTCTATTTCGTGACTCTCGCTCAAAACAATCAACTCGGTCAACCTTTTCATCTTCATCCTGCAGTGAATCTTTTCTGGGGACATTTTTTTCTGTAAAACATAATTATAAATTAGTTTAAACGTACAATAGAGCACTGTAAGGTACAACTCGGCTAACTAAATTTAAACCGATTGTCATTCGTGTAATGGGTTTGTTATTAAAAACACCTGTATACCGTATCATATTCAAGGTCCCTTTAAACATCATAAGCTTATACGTAACGAGTGACGCCCCAAACCCTTTAACCCACTGCCAGACTGTTGTTTGTCTCTAGTCCAAGGATAATTGTTTTATACTGTACCAACACAGCAACAAGGTCGCGATTACCACAAAATCAACACTTATAACGCATGTTAGATATAAAAGGGTTACCGACAAACCCCTTATTGACTACAATAAAACCATAATTCACATCGTCGTTGTAACAGTATTTGACCAGGTCTTTGTGTAGCAGACAGGACAAACAAAACGGGACAAATAAAAGGAACAACACGCGACGTCCAAGGTCGGGTTTTATTATTGTTCAACAGTCGACACCCAGACTCATTACATTTAATGGTTACAGATAACAATCCTTGCGTTTGACAATAGGGTAAAAAACGTGTTGTCGAACATAATGTTTGTGGTATTTTTAAACCACGTAGTAACACATAAATATTATCATCGTGTTTAATGCAATATGTCGCAGTTTCCATTTTGGATCGAAAGTTTTTACACACATCAAAGTCTTGTGAACTTTCGTGATACTCCGCCGTGGCCCCTGCATAGACGAGCCGCGATAGAAGTAGGACGTGGAGTATAAAATAAACACACAGTATAATATAATAATAATATGATAGTCGGGACCTGGTTTGGTCGCGTCACGAGTACCGGACGAACGGTTCTAACCGGATTGTCAAGAAATAAGGCTGCGTTCACAACGCAGTATTTCAATATCGAAACTCTCAAATGTACAGGTAATACAATATTCCAGATGCCTATGAAAACATAATTTATTATAATCATCGATTCGAATCGGCGTCATTCGACTTAGACTCGTTTCACGTGAAAACTCTATAATATATAATAAAGTATTCTGGGTCATCTACGAATATGTATATAAATAACGTATTCTCTACATCGTTCCGGTGTAAAAGTATTGGGTACGGAAGGAAAACGGAAAAAAACCATCCAACCAGCTACCGCGGCCGACCGTAACGATCAATGTCGTTGCACTCAGCCGTCGCCTGCACAGAAAACACTATAATACAACAGTCATATTATATATAAATATATATTAATAATATAGCTGTGTCCGACCCGCAACATTTACCTCAGAGATTATTCACCGTAATGGTGACGGTCGTGTTTTTTTTTTTTAAATTCAACTCACCTGAAAAAGCAAAAAGCGTACAATTTTCAGCGGTAACCAATTAAATTGGATTTTAGCGGCCATTGAATTTCGTTACGTTTGCAACAATATTATAATATATACATATATATCGCAGGTGAGTACGGCAGGCATCACACTCTCCGCAGTTCACTGCTTTTTGACGACTATATATCCGAATCAATGCCGCCGACGATGCGCGTGGCTTGTGTGAACAAATCTTACAGCGTGACTGGCAAAACTTGTTTTATTTTATTTTTTTATTTTATACACCATCGAAACGTGTACATGTACTTTTATGCGCGCGTGTGTGTAGGAGAGCTAGTTTGTTTGCGTAGCATGCGTGCGCGTGTGTGTGTATACGATCATAATAATATACGCGTACACAATACACGACGCTATTATATATATATATATATATATAGGTATAACCGTGCGAAATACTTGCTGAATTTCAAATCATTAACCAAGTTCAAGGCAAAGTTCACGTCTGCGCCAGCTACAACATAATGGTCGGTCGTTAAAATCTCCCAAGGACAAAATATCATACTCCGGCGGCGGCGTGCGCGCTGCTGCAGAGAGACGGTGCCGATATGTATATATGTACATATAGTATATAGGTACGTATATATAAATGTGTATAACGTGAACGCGTGTAATTTAAATTTTATCGCTATTCGAAATCAAACCGCTAGCACCACCGCCAATCGGGACGACACAATCGACGATATATACCTACGTGACTTGAGTGCGAATATTTCGTATACACATATACCTATTATTAGGAATACGTTTTACGGGACATGTGTGCTCGCGTGCGTATGTTATACAACGCGTCTTAAAAAATACGCACTATTGTCGGTTGGTGGCTTGGTGCTTCCACAACGACGCTATCTGTCGAGAACACCGAAAAATATTTTAAAAAATATCGACCTTGGACGGATTTTGGCCGCAACCGTACGGTATATTTCACGCGACGACGAATGCGGAATAATAATGAATGTGGGTGTTTCTCGCCCGTATAATATAATGTTAAATATTTTAATATTATTATTGCAATGGTCGCGTAGGTACGCCTATATCATATAGGTATGTCGTCGTCGCGATTGTATTTATTTTTTTAAATATATAACGTTTTTGTTTTTTGGTTGGCGTGGGATGGACAGACGTTAGCCAAGAGAGGGCAACTAAAAAAAAAAAAAAAAAAAAAAAAAAAAAAAAAAATAAAAAACTGTACACGTATTATGCATTACGTTATTATTATTATTATTATACTACGAAATCATAATAGCAAACGTCACACTCTTCTTCTCTTCCGTCGGGCATAAGCGAGCGGCCGCGCGTATTATAACGGTACCCGTCGCCGTCTCAATATACACACACACACACACACATACACACATATACACATTGTAATGTATGTAATATTGTGAATATGTACATACTACATATAATATTATGGCCGAGAGACAAAATGACAAATAGGACGATATCGTAGGCGCAACGCGTACCTACACACAAGTTGTGTGTTTTTTACGGGCCACCGGTAAATGAATACGAAATAATATTGTTGATCGACAACCGTTTTTTTGAGTGTAATATTCGTCTATTGCGTTGAATTACGTTACCATGGTAATATAATAGACATATATATAGTATAATGTACCTACATAACGTCATTGTCTTGTAGAATGTAGGTGATGCGATTTCGATAGAATGTGAACGGTTTAAACGATGATGTCTTTGGTTATTATCCTCGGTCCCCAAGAAGATGTTTAATATATACTTATTGTGACGCGTCAGGCGAGAAACATGATGAGGCATTGCCTCCTTGGGCTCGTCCGAAAAACGTTATACGATGGTCAGATATACGAGAATCAGAAAAAAAAGCCTACGATTCCACGATTCCACGATATAGAGGCCGCCGCTCGTTGTACACCACGAGTGAATGTAATATAATTCATAATAATATTATTCATGGTGCGGAAACCGCTATGTAAAAACATTAAAAACTCGTCCATTTAAATAGACAAATTGTAGTTTTTTTTCCTGTAAGTTGCCCGCGTTTTTTATGATGTGGAATAATAATAATACAAAATGCGTCATAAATAAAATATAAAACATATTATTATTATTCGTATTATAAAAATAGTTTTTGGCCGTAAATTGTCAGTGCCATTGTCCTGTCTGCGGTAGCATAATATTATACACACAATAATATATAACATAAGTAGGTACCTATATATATGTATAGACGAATATAACCGCTAGCATTGCCGCCGTCGCAACGTTGGCGGGAGGTAGGGTGGGCGGGACCGCCAAAGGACACCGAACGGCGACGGCCTCGGTCGCAACAACGGACGCATATTATAACCGGATAAAGGATTCTGTTATTTATAATGATTTTTTTTTTCGAGAAAAAAAAACAAACCGTCTATAGGTAGAGA
The DNA here is from genome assembly GCA_036289425.1 of Rhopalosiphum nymphaeae. Taxonomy (NCBI): domain Eukaryota; kingdom Metazoa; phylum Arthropoda; class Insecta; order Hemiptera; family Aphididae; genus Rhopalosiphum; species Rhopalosiphum nymphaeae. Next base: position 1,035,776 of record JAZAQC010000029.1, read on the forward strand.
GGTATATGATATAACGCGTCTTCGACTGTACAATATATATTTTTTAATAATATATACGAGTATAATCGCTCTATTGGCCTGTCCTCGAGACGCCGCCGCGCCGTACCAGTCGCGATGTCGTGTATATGTCCATATATTATTATTATCGTAGTTATCGGGGTAGACACGTATAGCGATCGTTTTTGTCTTCATCTGATCGCGAGCGGATATCACACCGTAGCCTCGGTGGTGCGTCGTTACACTAATTATTTTCTACATATTTTCATTTTTTCACCTATAGCCACAGCTGAGCAGGTGAAACCCGTTTTCCAAAAACGCCCGCGAAAAAGTCGACAACGAAATACCGTCGGCCGACGCGCGACGACGCGTGTCACTGCAACAGGTGTGATATTAATCACGGCTTACGTAATGTTGTGATTTCGGCGATTGGGACCAAATATTATATTATTATTATATTATTATATTATGACGCACGCTTGACGAGCCGGTCAAAAGAACTTGACGATATACATAAAAAATAAAAATAAATAGTAATAATATGTATTATAACGTTGCCGTCGTCGTGGCATTGGTTGGTTCGGCGGTCTCTCTCTCTCTCTTTTTCTCGATATATATATACCTATGTATAATAGTCGTGTACAGTCAGGTTTTTGTCCGGCACACCTCGACAGACTTCAAGGTAAAACTCGTTTCAGGTTCATTACGAACCGATGCCACTATAATATCATTATATACAGTAGACCGTCGGCTAACGGCCGCAGAATCTATTATATATATACATTATATAGAGATCGATGGACAGCGTTTTATATGTATATATAAAAAACATATAAATAAATGTATAATGTACGGTCGCGGGGCGGGGAAACAAAAGAAATCCGCCGGCTATAACAGTGATATTCAGAACATATATTTTATTCGTCGTGTTTGCTGCGTCTATGACTGTACGGTTTGCCGCTCCTCCGAAGCCGCCATAGTTTTTTGCCACATCGCCGGCACGGCAGAAGTTGTTCCGGTAGTGGGACTAGCGCGTTTCCCGTGTATTAGAGCGCCAGTACGGTCGGACGCGTATAATAATAATATAACATCATATTATAATTGTTAAACGGTTTTAAAGTCGATTTTTTCCAAAATCACCATGTCGATTTAACCCATATATAGAGAATGGATAGGCCACTTTTAGGTATATAAACGATATCAGAAGTCGCGGTTCAAAATGTTCATGAGACTATGACTATTCATAAGACTCTCATTTAAAACGCGCTCACTCTAGTAATAAGGGGCTAAAATATTATAAATTATATTTAATATACAATTGATAATACCTCTGAATCTTCATTCTCGCGTGATAAATTCTAATTCCTTTATTTTTCTTATATTACTTATAGAATCAACGAAAACATAGTTTTTAAGTTACTTATTACTACTACGGTGGGTCATATTATTATGAATATTATATTTATTATAGACCACGAGCCACATTGGTACTGCAACACAACTTTTATTAGAGCTTTATCCATAAAATATGCGGGTTTAGGCGCACTTGAGTATTTCTGTCACCTGCAGATAATTCTATTATAATAATATGCAGGTTACACCACAGAATAATACCATCATCAGTATAATAATATATCGATATCAATGTCCAACGATATTACAATATGTTATAAACTTTTAAATTATATGGTACAGTACCGACTAGATAGGTACGAGTATTTTTTATTTTTATTTATTTAAACTCAATCTGTGGCTTATTTATACATGCAATATACTTAGTTTATCGATACTAAGCATTTTTTTACACCGTGAAAATTCCTTAAAATGTCCACTGGCTTGTTTTCATTATTATTAGGTATAAAATCTACGTTTTATCGACCAAACGACTGATGTGACATACAGTTCCGTTCGTCGAGGTGAACGGTGTGTGCAAGACCTCGGCGGTATTTGTATATTATATATTATAATTTATAATATATACACTGGCCATCTCGTACAAATCATTAGTATAAACGCGTTTGTAGCACAAGATTAAATGTTATTTCATTAATACCTATACTGTTTGCGCGTGAAAGCCGTACTCGTCATACTATTATAACTTTTTTCGCTTCGAAACGTTTGATAATTAGGCAAAAATAAACAAACCATTAAATGGTTTAATAGTTAAAGAATAATTAATTAACTATAACTGAAACGAAAGCTTGTGTTTAGTTTTTTTCAGTAATTATTATAGCAACATATTTTACAATTTCCATTACAGTCAATTTTTACGGGAGAAATTTTGGCTCAAAACAAAAACAGCATACTTATAGGCTCAATATTTTTTTATAAAGTTCACTGAAAGATTTTATGTTATACTTTTTTTTCTTATCCAAGTTAGTTATGAAATTTTTTTATTATTATATTTACTATAATTTTTTTTATTTTTTATTATGAAATAATAAAAAATAGTTTAAATTTATAAAATCATAATTTGATTAAAAAAATTAAATAAAAATAATTTTAAACCTTAATACATAATATATGTACAACACTACCGTCCACCATTGTAAAACTACATATTATTTTATTTATTATTAAGATTGTAAATTTCTATCTCATATAAGTATGAAGTTAACGTATTTATGTGTAGTTAAAACTATTTGTACTTAAGACTTACTATTTTAATTGGTTTGTTTAGTAAATTTTTCTTAACCTTCCACGAAACCTATGTTACAATACATATTTTTGATTTATGTTTAAATATATTCGTTGTGTTGTGTTGATGGAATTAAAAATTATAAACACGATGAATGAATTGATAATCACAGTGAGATTTACATATGGTAGGTAAGGACCTTTTATCACACTACATAGCTCAAAAGAGGTAGATACAAAACCCAACTTATTTGTTACTGCTACGCATACAAAAGCAGATTATTAAATAGACAATACAAAATCGTTAAAATATGCGGCAACCATTCATCCTTGATAAATTTAGAAAACACCATGAGAACCACTGACAATAGAAGCACTGATTTTGGGCACCTGTAACTTAGGCAGTGTTCACTGTTCACCTGTTAAGAATTCGTGGCAGTCACCCTTCGAAGGAATGATATATAGAGAAAGGGAATGAGTGAGAAAGAGAGAGCGTAGAGCAAAGAGTGCGTATATAGTGGAAGAGTATAAAGAATGCCGTTGCACCCTCCGAACAATATGATCATAACGTGTATAATATTTCATTTTCCCTTATTTGGTATACGCGAGCGGCAGTAATAAAAAGGGTCCAGAGCCTCCTCCCATTTTATTGTAAGAGCCATTCATCAGATATTTTTTGGAAAACAATTTCGACGTAAACGTATTCAACAACCATACTGTAAACGGTCGCAATAAAAAATTATTTATAACCGTTCGAAAATAACATAATATTATATAATATTTTACAGTATTAAATACAACTAAACCATCAATGGCAGTGCCATTACTGTGTTTATAAACGAAACGCGCAGGTGTATCCCACGATTTAGGCCTAACACCGTTGCGTTAACATGCAGTGTCCACGGCGCGCGTTTCCGGAAATGTACCGCGCGAATATATTTCCCCCGCAGCAAGGCCTTACGTGACCATGAAATAATATAATAAATGGCGACGACGAGATAAAACCTCTAAATCTAACACACGTACACTGTTATAATATCGTATTCGGCGCGGTGCGAGTTATGTGAAGGTGGTTGGCAAACCGTTACGTAAAAAGTAATTTCGATTCAACCTATTCAGACCCGTGGCGTCTACACATAATTAAGTCGACGTTGACGTTCTTGCAAGAGCAGAGAAAAAGAAACAATACGCAATTTGTGTTATCTAAATCGTATGCGCGCGCGCATACACACTCACACGTCGTTGTTGGGTTTTGCGACCTTGTGTGTAACCAGCAAAATTATTTATAAAAACAATGTCATAATGTTCTACTCCTGTAGTTGTAAAATATTACTATTATATTATATATAATCCCGATGGGACGGCGATCGGTTTCAAGAACGTTTCGCGCTCAATCGTCCGTATACCGCATACCCGGTGCAAAGTTCGATAACACCGAGTTCGAGTTTAGGCGTGGGGCACACGAAGGCGTATTTTAATAATACCGTCGTCGTTGTCGTGTATATATTTATAGAGTTGAGGTTTCCGAACAGCGGTTTCCGTGCGAATAAAATAATGTACATCACGATGTACGCGGGACGGAAAAACCACAGCTGAAGAAAACGGCGGAACAATGGACGACTGCGCGTACGGCTAGTGTATTATAGCAGATGGAGAGAGGTACCTATATAAAACCATGGGAAAAATCACGGAGGCGTGTAAAACGAGCGAAAAAACCGAAAGAAGACGGAGAGGAAAAAAATCCGAAAGACACGCCACCGCGACTTCGCGACGTCGGTAATTATTGTATATATATATATATACCCGGGCAAATTGTCGGAACGCATTGTGCCAGTTTGCTGACCAACCGAGCGTCTTCCAGAACGTTGAACCTGCGCGGTAATGACGACCCGTGAAGCGAAACGAAATTGACCTTGTTTTTTATTTGGTTTTTTTTTCATTATTTTTAATTCTCATTATTTTTCGTCCGCGTACATTCGCACGTTCTCGGTGGGAGCTATGTATATATTTTACTGTACATAGCATGTATATATAGTATCTAGGCACTAAAATATATACATACAATATATTATTATACATCGAACCCGCGTCGATTCCGTAGCTGTTAATTTTCATTTCTCTACCATTTCACCACGTCACCAGTCGCGCCGCAGGGACCGGGGACCGAACCATCGCGAAAACCGAAAGCCCCGCGAAAAGTCGTCGTCAGCGAGAACGATCTATGCCGTATAATAGCGAGATGCTGTGCTGGGAGGCGGCGTTCGTGTCCCGCGAACAAATTGATGGCGATAGCGGGGTAACGGGAATGTGAGAAAACCGGTTCTGCCGTTGACGAGAAACAGAACTCATTGCAGAACCGAGAATAATGACGATGATGATGATGGAAATGATTACGATGATTTGATGATAATAATTATTCCCGAGGCGACTGTATAATATTTATCATTGATAAATTATATAGGTTTAATACATATTATACACTACATAGCAATAACTGAAATGCGGAAACGGATATTTTATGTTCTTGCATTTGTCTTGTAATATTATATTGAAGTGAGATGTAAATTGTAAATTATTAATAAGTGCATATTAATCAGGGTGAGTAATATGCACTTTTATGAAATACGGTTTTCTTTTAAGTTTTCCCGTTTGTTTGAATTGATTATGTGATGAATTTTTTTACATATTCTGTACACGCACTGTACCAAAAAGAATTCTGTATCGTACCACAGAGATATCCAAAGAAAGTATCTATATCGGTAAACTGCAAGTTATATTATATACTTATATCTAGGGATTGAATAACAGGTTTTCATTTGTAGAAGGAAATTGTTAGTAATTTGCCTAACAACATCTGCTTTAATCCCGTTTCATCCAAAATGCTATAGGCAGCGATTTTATGACACGAATGCGCATTACTGATTTGTAATATGATGTCGCGATATACTTTCTTTTCTTCTTTCCGAAAATAATGATGTACACCTGTATATTATGTTATTGTAGTATTAGCTATACAACTAATAAGCGATTTTCGAAAACGAAGATTATTATTTCCCAGGTTAAACACGATGGAAAAAATATGTAACTTGCCAGATTTTTTATATTAAAATAAGTATTTTTTATTTTTCTAGGCTATATATGTTTTCAGACTCATTGTAGGTAATAATATTTTTTTATATATGCCTATTATGCCTATACTAACAAAACTAAAAAAAACCACATAGCTTTAGGCATTATTATTTTATGTATTTTATTACTTAATAAGCACTTTTGAGAGCTAAATTTACATATTTGATTCTTGGAGTGAATTCATATATTTTATTAACTGTTAACAAAAAATGAGGACATATATATTTATTTTAATTATTTTGATTCTTTAGAATTTAGTTTTAATATGTTATTAAATTTGTTATTTTAAGTCATCATTATATTCGAAAATTATTTAACAAATGAAATAGCTTTTACGATATTTTTTGATTTTTTAAGAAAATAAAATTAATCTTACAATTCATTGTTTCAAACTAAATGTATCCAAAAATTATTTAAACTTTATTAATTTATAATACATATTCATGCTTAAACATTTTAAGTCATATTAAATCGTATCGGTTAAATAATATAATACGATAAATTATTTGTTTTCCTAAATTTAATTAGTTATTTCATATTTACAAAGAATTTATATAAGTACGGTTATACGTACCTACTACTTATTATATTTCACGTTTTGACTTTTGGCCTCCTGTCGCGTCAAGTCGCGACGGCGTTAGGTGATCATTATATTTACAAAGTGTATATAAATGTGAAGGGAAAAAATCCTTGTCATATTTTTGGAACCATACAGGTACACAAAAGAACTAAAAAACATAAGGCGTGGCCAAAATCGGGTTACATGAATTGGCAAATATTTTTTTTTGTAAATTTTTTTCACCAGCTCGCATTGTAATCGGTCGCCGCGGGAATGGTCCACGCTTTAAGAATTATTTAAAACGCCCGCGGTGACCGGAGGTTGTATATAAAACCATCAGCCACTATTATTCATACATTATAAATAGGGGATAAATAGATAGGCAGGTAGACACTAAAACAAGTGAACTGTGCACAAAACGTCTACTTTCGATGAATAAAACTGAGGTCGAACAGAGATTTATTAATTTTAGGCCCAAAACTCTTAAAACACAATTAATGATTAATCATAAGACTACCGTATACGACTGAAGACTCTATTACAGTCCTCGAGCTCTATATGAAACTATATGACTCAATGATATTTCAACCAATTTTAACATTTTAAATAAATTAACCCGAGTAGACAGTAATACAATACCTATGCATTATAACAAGTGATATAATCTGTTGATGACAGACCAACAACTGTGTCCGTCACTAGATGGTGATTTATAACTGATGAGTAAAATAATGCAAGGAGTCGTATTAAGTCAATTATTGTATAATGGCTTGGATGAAATTGGAGATATTTTATTATATTTAAAGGAAATAACATTTTTGTAGAAAAAATAAGTATAAACTAAAATAAAACAATGCGACGAACTATATTCAAAAAAACAATAATAATTGTATAATTAGGAAGACATTTTTCAACTATATTGCCTTATTTATTGCGCGCAAATTTTCGTTCGACGAATTCCCGAGATTCGGGATTATTTATAAATATCTACCAACATTTGGACAATTAAAAAAATATCAATCGTTAATATAAATTAATAAGTTTAAAAATGCATAGTTTAATTTTAGTCAATTATCGGCATGCTTCTAATTATATCATAGTTCGAATGCCCTACGTTTATTACAAAATTTAAAATCTCATACCGGGCGTTTAAGTTTCCGTACAGGCGGCGACTGGTCGTGTACACCGGCCATGAGTCAATTTATTAATGTGTTAAATATGATCACGGTATACAGTATAAACTATATGTGTTCCAAGTATATAATATAATATAATATATAAATATACGTGGTGCCACAAGCAACCGCCGCATCTAAGTCTGATCGATTACTATATGGTTCCTAGAGCGTGCGAGCTTGGACAAGAATATCTTATGTGCGTGTGGTTTACGTTATTGCGTTAAAATTAATATTATAAACCCCCCTCCCCCTCAAAATAAAAAAAAAATTATGTGTTCGGTGAAAGATAATTTCACTGATCACAATAATTATTGCGCTATATATACGGATATAATAATATGAAGCACGTATAATGCCAGAACAGCTTAAAATAATGTTTCATAATAATCATAATAATTCGTTAATAAATAAACGAATATAAAATAAACATAAAAACAATAATTAATGTTTTATAAACCAATAGTTGATATCGTACAGTAGGTATATACAAAAAAATAACATAGTCCGTAGGACAACATAATATTTAGTTTTGGTAAATAATTAATTTCATAACTATAGCAAAATATAAATATATTTAAAAAAATCGGTTTGCGCGTTATAGCTGTTCCGACGTTATGCGCCTCATGCGTACATCACGTTATACCACCTATTACAATTCACATATAATTGCAGTTTAATATATTATAAATTATATTATATTATTGTTATTGTACAGTAGTCGTGTCTTTGTGCCTAAGTGTCTTATACCTAACGGTGATAGTAAATATTCGACTGGGCCTTACCTTGCGACGCTTTCGGCACCGGTGTCTCTTGGTCGACTTTGGACTGTGATTGCGGTTTTGGTGACGACGGTGTCGGTGGCGATGGCGGCGACGACGGTGGCAGATGCTGCCTTATGGGTGCAGGTGGCGGCGGCGGCGGCGTAGGCTGGTGATGAGGCTGATAGTTGTGCTTTAAGAACGGCGGCGGGGGTGACGGTAACCTGCCGTGGTGATGATGGTCGTTATGATAGTTTTGCAGCGACTGTACCAACGGGTCGGAAGATACATGCGCATTTCCCTTTTGGTTTTCCAGCAGTTTCTGTTGTTGCTGGTGCAACCGGTTTTTGATGAGGAAAATCTTCGGCATGTCGACGTGGTGATTGCTGGGTCACGGGCAGAGTCGCGGTGGCGACACAAATAAGTTTTCCGCGACGGAGACGGAAAAAAACGCACAAAAAAAAAATTGTATATCAGGAATGAAAATCAACCGTTATGTCCGCGAATGTACGATCCGCTCGCATCGCTGTCAGCCGCGCCGGTACGGTGCGTAAAGAGCGGGTCGGCGGCACGTCCACCATTGCAACAGAGTCATAATGATAGATCGTTTTGTACAATATGATATTTAGTATTACACTAATGACAAGCAGATAAAATGCAGTGCGAGTGGCACGTTAAAAAATCGATAGTAAAAAAAATATATAAAACAATAAAAAACGCACTAAAAAAAAAAAAATATTAAAATGAAGAACGCAACGAGCAAATTTACACAGTAATAATGTTAGTCCGAAAAAAATAATATAAAAATCAAAAAACTGTAATAATAAAAACAATAATAGTAATAATAATGCAGCGGACCAAACGGTACGTCTGTGAAATCGTTGCGGCGATCGTCGAGGCGGACGGACGTGTCGTCTACAAACGCGTCGACAGAGAAACTCGTACTACTGGCTCGAGTTGACCGAGCTGTTGCCGGCGGCTCGGAGGGCCCTCACTCCCGGACGGCAGCCGCACTGCACCGGTGTAGGCGTGGCAACGGTACACGCGGGTGGGGGGTTGTCGGCGCGTTGGCTGTAGATGTGACCGTTGTGACGGTATTGGAAGGCGGCGGAGTGGCGGTACTGAACACCGCCTGATCGCGGGCACGTAGAAGACCGTGTCCGGGCCACTGCCAAGATCATGGTTCTGCGGTTCGGTGATGGTGGTGGTAGAGAAGAAACAGAATAATAATAATAATAATAATAGTAGTACTGTATATACGATAAAGAGGAAAACGAAAAATACCATAATAATAATCATCATAACGCGGCGGGGAAACCAGTCTGATGTAACCGGTGGCACGCATGCGCGGGATATCGCGGTGGTGAACCCGTTCGACAGAACACGATATTCGTACACACGCGCACACGCTCACACGCACATGCACGCGTGCAACAGGTATATAATATATTATACCCTCCCTTTGACCGTATTTACCACCGCGCCCCGCTCGCCTATCCCCGTCCACTGACGATGACCGCTCCGTCGACGACCGGCCCCTCACCCACCCACCCGCCGCGTACACAACCGTATTAGACGTGTACCACGACAACGATCCGCTATAGTACATCTCGCCGATATAATAATAAAATTGTACTTTTATATATCGGGTACAGGGCGATTCGAGAGTCTTAGACCGATTATGAATTCGACATGGCTCGCAGCGATCGTAAGTCGTATTCACATATTACCTTTGCAAGTCCATTCATCAGAGGGGATGGCTCTGAATATAGCTAATTATGTAAAAATTAACCGAGCTCTCCATACCTCAAGGCGACTAAAATCAAAAATCCGGGCAACTAGTATGGTTATGCTAGTAATCATTATAAGTTATTGTAAGTTGTAGCAATCTATAATACAATTTTACTATTTTAAGAATATTTTTAACTTCACCCTGTACCACTTTCATTTTTACAATAAATATGATTTTTTGAAATTGGATGAAGACTTGAATCACACTGTATAGTATATATATATATTTATTTATTATTATGTTATATTCTATATTATATATTGTGCATATATAGCGTGTACACACAACATACGATATTATTATTATAACTATTATACACTCTCCTCTCTGGAGACTAAATCAGTTCGACCGGTTTTGTATTCATTTATCCGCGTATATATATATATATATATACATTATACAGGTACCGATATGTATACATTATACCATATGCCAGTAGTTTTAGGTAGGTTATTTCTTTAGTTTTTCCATTTCTGTTTCTCTTTCTTTCTATCTCTTTCTCTCTCACACACACATACACACACTATCTCTCTCCCGCCGAGGATAAACCGGAGCGCCGCCACAGAGTCAATGTCAAAACACGGCAGACGGTAAGTTTTACTTTTCGCCATTCGTTGTTTTATGTAGGTATACGTAGTATGTATAATATTATGTCCACCGCCGACGTGTATCATTCTAAACTGTAAAAACCGAACGTTCACTGCTGCAATCTTCGAACGACCCACACATATTACGTTATTATTATTATACTATATTATTATCATCTGCATAAATACACCGCTTATTGTAAGTTTTTTTTTTCGCGCCGATTTAAAACGTTATATCACACTGTTATATTATAATCAAACCGACAGTAAACGGTAAACGCGACGTCATCCATAAACAACACACGGTGAACACTGGTCACTTATGAAATGTGTAGGTTTAACACTTTATACGTAGGTATAACGAAACCATAGTTTAGAATTTTTAGCTAATTGATTTTATCAACAAAACTACAATTATAAGATACATTAAGATAATATAGACAAACTTATGAGTCTATAGGCTGAAATAGTCAGGAAAGTGCCATCATTAGTCATCATAATAGTCTAGACTGTTAAAAATTATGTTTGAATAAAATTCCATTACCATATTTTATATTGATTATTTAACATACATTAAAAATAAAAATAAATACTAATAACAAGACCAATATTTATACATTGAATGTGTCAAAAAAAAAAACCTAAGAACTATCGTTCTGCTGTTTATTTGCTGTCGCATGTAATAATAACCATTGAGTGGGTCACTATACTCACTGTAAAAGTGTAAAGGATGCTTTAAATTTAAATTTAATGATATATAATATCGTTGTATATACGATAAACAATTTTGAGCAGAGGCGGTCTGTTAAACTATTTTATTTAAATATATATGTATAATATGTATATATATATAATATCATAATATTATTATACAATAATATATTTAATTTATTTTTCTATTAGAAATTTTAGTACATGTTGACTATTTTTTGTAAAAAAAAATCTCAATTGTTATTTTTTTTGTACAAATAAATTAATGAATGGCTTAAATATTTTTGAGACATAAATCATAGATTCATCTAACTATTTTGAAAAATGTAATGTATAAAGAAAATATTTTTTTAATTACAATGAAATTATTATTATCGTTATTTTTCGTTTGAATATCTAATATATTATATATTTACTTAAATTAATGTTAATATGCAAAGGGGGCTCTTTGGATTGCAATAGTAAAGATCATGAATTGACGAATGGTTGGCGAGTGAAGCAAACCGAAGTAGAGCCCCATCACTATAGTTTTTATATTTTTTAATTGATATAATAAAAGAAAATTATACAAAAATTATATTTTCAAAATGTTTGGCCCAGCCTAAATAAGAAAAAAATTTCAACATATTAAATTACTACTAATAAATATCTAAAAAATAATCTATATACTTTAAAAATGTAATTATAATTGGAAAATGATAATATAAATACCACCTAGTGGCTAGTAGAATACTGAAATGTTTCAAGTTTATGTTTAGTAAAATAATATTTCAATGTATTTATCAAGGAGGTATTATATATTGACTAGTAAATATACTAATTAGCAACATCGAGTATATACTTTTAACAAGATATTTTATTGTAGCCACAAATCATTGTTTTGGATACATTCTATAACTATATTTTCTGCAAAAAGAAAATTCAATACTCGTCGGAAAAAATGCCAGTATATTACTTATTGTATCTCAAGTGAGGTATTATAACTGTAATGGCATAGTAGATAATATGCCACTTATAGAAGTTGGATATTTTTGATTTACAAATTTACAATAAAAAACTGGACATAGATACAATGTGTTTGAAATTTAGCTAGCAATAATGATCAAAACTGAGTTAAACCATCGCTTATATTAATTCTTCACGCAGTTCTTCTTATCGCAATTTTATCAAACAATATACTAGATAATTCGAAAAATAACGCATGCAGTGTTCAATTCTCGCGAGTACAGTTATAGTATACATATTTTTTCAAGATTATAGCATTATATCCAACTTAGTTTAGATGATTGTAACGAGTTATTTTTTTTAAAATAAGTATATGTTTCATATAAATTGTTTGTAATTTAAAAATATTAAATAAATATAAATATATTATATGTAAGCTAATTTAAAAAAAATATTGTTTAAATTTTGTAGTCATACTGTTTACTAAAATCGAATAAAGTGATTTTATTTTTGAAAAAAATATTATTTATACGATTATAAAAACCAATGCATAATTCGTAGGTAACCTACAAGATATATACGCTATAGGTATATTTTATGTTTACGTTATTGAAAATTTCAGAACACCACACGTGTGAATAGTCGATATCGTGTAGTATTCCTGTGTATGTATTACAATTTACAATTACGAATATCTAGATAAAAACGAGAATCTTATGAAATAGAAAAAAAGGCAAAGGTTTTGACAACAAATCTGCAAAACTAAAATACATCTAAAACATTTGTGAAGTAAGAAAAATGTTTTTCTTAGAACGTTGTTCTTTTGTCAGGTACAATTATTTATAATTACATACGCTGTAATCTGCAGTGTATTTAACGTAGAGTAAACTATCATCGGTGTTGTTGCGATTTAGCCGGAGTCATGTTGTACATAAAAAAATAAGCCCTAGAGAAAACTTAGTAGCCTGCAAGACTGTGTCTGTACCTACTACCTACTACCCGTATAATATTATATGTATGTTTATAATTTATAGAGTATCTATTTAAATATAATTATAATAACTATTGTTGTACTTTGTCGCCTTAATCGAATCTATACTATCCGGTTTCCTCTACAGCAGCTCGAATGCTCGATGCGTTTAACATATTATATCATAACAAATGTGGGCAATAAGTTAATAAAAACAATAAACTTAAGCTAGTAAAGTTAACCTTAGTAACGTTAGGTTATAAGTTAATAGTTAACAAAAAATGTATTTAACTCTGTAAGTTTAAAATTATACTATACTTGTTTTATAATGTATAGAGAGAAATATTAACTTGACGAAGTTAAGTTAGGTTATAAATTATCACCCCGATTGTTTAAAGTTTTTTGAATTTAGCATATAGATAACTAAATATTTTTTTCGAAAATACATCAGTTCTTATACATCTTCCTTACTATACACACTATAGCTGCAGTGGTTTATGAAATTACATTCACGTTGTGTCAACTAAATTACTATCTATCCTTAGGAATATTTATTTGGTGATTTTTATATATTAAAAATCATTTATTCGTCGTTATATATACATAAATAAAAAAAAATTGATTTATTTAAATATAATTTTAACTTAATGTGTCTACAAAAAAAAAAAAAAACGAAAAAATTCAGTGGCCCGTCGGCGAATGTGTGTATGTTTAATAATATACATTATAATAGTTAAATATTTTACATAGTGATGCATATTTAATATTATAATCATAATATTATTGTACCCTATCACTTTAATCAGATCAACTATCCGACTTCTCTACAGAAGCTTGGTAATATCACGTGTATAAAGTGTACATTTTAATAATATAATATATTACACCCATTCGTACGTATTATAATATTATATTATTATATTATGTATAAAATATGTTGTAATCATATACGATGATCTACACTCTATTATAGTATACTATGATATAATAATTATATTTTACATTATTTATATTACCGTGTTCATATCATAACCTCCTCGCGCATTTTAATGTCTTATAACGGTCCGTGGTAAGGTGGTACCCGGTGTTTTATTTTAGGAGATCATTAAACTGAACCGCGGATGGCTGCTTTTAATTTGCGCGCGTTTCAATGTTTTAAATAATCTCGGTGTACGTTACGCGTGAGCGTTCGTATAATAGGCGTTTGCACCGAAATTGTGGACAATTAAAATATTTCGTGTAGGTCATTATCCTTTATGTACACGCTCTTGCACTGTAACACGTTATATCTAATGCCGCCATAAGTATACAGTGCGAGTGCTTCCGAAATGAATGCATAATGTACACGCCCATAATACATATAAATAAAAATATATAACATAAAATAATGTGCTCATATTGAAACGTTTATATTCAAAACAACGCACAACATAATATATGTATTGCAGCTGGGGATATATGCAAAAAATATTTTAGGGTGTGTTTTACTTTTTGAAAATTACAGCTATTAATTTGTTTCAATAATCTCATATGAAATATTATTCCTACCATGATTCATTAATAAAAAATCCTCTCAATACCTGTGTTGGTATTAAAAGCTTATACATTTTTACTAAAAAAATGTAATCCCCCCCTCCGAGAAATCTTTTATTACGCCACTGCCTTGGAATCTATGACCTATAGCTGCATGCACATCAAGAAAAACTTGTCAGTAACATTTATTTCCGACATTGTCGTCAGCAAATATTTATGTTACCGCTTATGAGCGGAAATCGGAAACATTGTCAACGACAATGTCGAAAACATGTGTTTCCGACAAATATTTCTTTGGTCTAGACGTGGCTTTTGGTCCATACCCATTACAATTTCAAATTTCTGACATCCCAGTTTGTCGTCAAGTATACTGATTTTCTAATATTTATAAACATTCCCATTAAGCCAACGTCTCAGCTTATTGATGAAGATATCGGTTTTATTAATTTTCAACAGTATTTCTAATGTGTCAGCATGCGACAATAGTATTGAAAAAACTGATATGACAATGATGTTAACATAGATAAAGCTAAGATTAATTTATAATTTTTCTCAGATTAAAATTCAAAGAAATAATATAAATATCATTAATCGAATACATAGAAATATTAAAATACTATATACACTTGACAATTTTCATCTGTACATAATAATATAATAATATAATAGGTATAATATTATTATGTACATCGACACTATACTGATTTAGCTGGCTACTAGTGGCATACTGGTATTGAAACATCTGAATTCCAACAATAATGTATGTAGCCAGTGTATACATAGTATTATACACATATATAGTGTATTTACCTATTTTAACTGTTGTGAACTAGACTCTATATGGTTTTATTTGTACATACATATTGTCGTACTTATACCGCTGGCGCCATCCGTTTTAATTAATATTAGTTAAATTAAAACATAAAATAAACAAAAATGTTTAACAATATATCTGATTATAAATATATATTATATATATAAATTTTATACTGCTAATAAAAATAGCTGCAGTAGAGTTAATTTAATAAACAAAAATTATTGCAATATTATATATACTATAGTGCTATACGGTATATATATAATATATAGGTATATGTGGCATACCTAATTACTGCAAAAGGGAAATATTTTTCATTATTTTTCACTTTCATAATTCATGTATAGTGTATACATAGAAAAACGTGATAAACATTAACAATGTTTAATAATATTAATGAAATGTGTTTCTTCACATTTTTAATTTTACATTTTATTGTTTTGGAACCTACGCATATCTTATAGATGCAATTAACAATTGAAAACAGTTATAAAAATGTACATAATATTATATATATATAAGCTAGTAGCTGCTTCTGAAAGTAATAATATTATCTTAATCAAAGATCCTTATCGATGAGATGAATACTATAAAATTGTAATTATTTTATGTATTTATCATATATATATATATTAGGTATATTACTATGATATCATATATATTACTATTTTGGATATCTAACGAGTCTTATGGCTCATCGTCACTTGCCTATATAATGTGTAGTGAGATCATTTTTAATGGTAAAATTGTGTACGGTTCGATAAACTTTAAACTTTTCTTTTCGTTATTTATAGCATTATATTTTTGTTTCTTTTTATTTAAACCAGATTGTTCAAGAATTTAAAAGCGATTTTAAAATAGTTTGGATGCGTAAAATGTCATAATATATATTATATTATCTACCTACAATGGGTGTCAACCAACCTAGCTGCTGAATGTATATGTTGTAAAAATAAAAATAACATTTGTGACATTCACATGATAATTTAATATTATATACAGTATGATGGTCTAAATTCTAAAATTTATAGCATCCTACGCTCATTTTAATATAATATTATGTCGTTTTAGTGTTACGCAGATAATTATTATCTTCGTGTGGTATACGCTTATGATGAAAACCCGATATTGTTTCGCTACTATCGTCGGTCACGGCTCATCGCACATAGATAAGTATGATATATACAACAGCAAAGATTGAAATAACATTCCAGTCCTTTGTGCATTTATATATAATATTTTAGGTATATTAGTTACACATAGTATTATATTACTAGCGTCGTGGACATCAGAAACAACCAAATTGTTTCCTGGGATACGTACGGTCAATATTCCAGCGGCATATTATCGTCATCTCGGAAATATATTTATCGTTATTGTTATTCGATTCCGGTGCGAAAATGGACCAATGCGATAGGTCACTGTTGCCAAAAATACCGGGTATCTATCAGTCGTATTCGGTGAGTTCTTATTCATATTATCTACATGTTTTATTGTCTACGCGGATTTTCTCAGAACGCTGCAAAAGTAGTTCCTTAGCGAATCGTATCTATACAAATGCGATTTATAATACGGTGTTAAAAAACAGTATACCTCACCACAGATTTCCTTCAGTGTTTTTAGCGGCCACGTACAGCAGTGATTCCCAAAGTCTGAGCTAAGAAGAATCGCGATGCATATTTACAATATAGATATTATAAGAATGGATTAGCCTCTAGAATTAATCACACTAGAATGAATACTTTGATAATTTAATCTTATCAGTTGTTTATAAAATATAATTAAAGATAAAGCCCCTTGTTAGATTGAGTGTGCTTTAATATAAAAGCAGCCTATCCATTTTTATATTATCTGTAATTTACAGGGACACCAAGAAATATTATTGTGGTTTAAAATAAATTGGAATATCAAAAGACGACGTCGGCTACCTTTATATGATTAGTCATGCTTAGACTCGGGAAGGGCATCCCCGTGGGAAAACGTTAGTTCAAACAAGGCACTGGGTGTCTAAAAAAATCTGGTTACCACTGCAATACAATGTTGACACCTGTCTTTAGGATAGAATGAAAAAATACGATTTTTCCTCCATTAAAAAATAAGATCTGTTTGATATAAAGACTTCAAACGCTGACAATTCTAATTGTATAGAAAATAAATACTAATAAATGTTTCACCCGGACGACGTCGTACAGCAGGTACCTACACCAAAGGTGTCGTATTATTTCATTGACATCTTCGAGTAGTTGTGATTATTTATATATTAATCTTCATACAATAACAATAAATACATATAATGTATTGTGCTAGTATAATTTAACGAAGTCGTGGAGAATAAATTAAAAAAATCATTATATCTACCACGATATTGCCTGGATTAGCAACAGTGAAAAGTTTTTATTGTTTTTTATTATTTTTCTGAAGGACTTCGAATTTGTTTTTCAATTCTTAACAGTTTTAAAATACGATACACACGTTCACAGTTTTTCAAGAATGTTTGACACTTTTTTTACAATCGAATTATGATTTGACACATTACTATCATTATTGTCTCGTCTGTGTCATTCAGATCGGGTGAGACAACGCGTATATGTGTATAATATATATATATTATATATAAACACGAGTATATGTTTCCCACGTCGAAAACCGTCCATCATCCCGTATCGACATAATATACTTATAATATAATACATCGTGGCTACAGCACGTATTTACAAAATAGGTATATAATATGCAATATCATATTATACGCGGGTATATACGCGTATGCCAGATTAAACATCGAACAAATCAATTTTCCGAACTCGCGAGAAAAAATTGTTAAAAAAAAATGTGATGAAAAGAAAAATATTCTCCGAAATATTTTCCTGCACCTATATAATATAATATATATACGTTTGATCCGCTCTCTAGCATATATTATTTGGGTATATACCGACTGTGTGTCCGTGTCGTATACAAATATAGACGTATCTACAGCTGTATATATTATAATATGTATAACTCTATCTACAATAGTATGCGCGACGGTACATAACGCGAATTTTCACGGCTCCGTTGTTTGCTGTAGTCATTATTTCGGTTCGCTATATAATATAATAATAATAATAATAATAATATATCCTACGAAAAACTCTGCGGGCCGCAAAGAGTAACGACCGAAGGTCACAGACCATAACAGTGTAATGCGCCACGTACACGCGTAATTATATATATATATATATAATATCATATTTATTGCGTTTTAACGAAACGTGAATTCGTCTGTGCACTAAGTCTTTGTCGTCGTTTTTGCGTTTCCGCTTCCGGTCCGAAGACCGTATAACAATAATTATTATAATCAATACATTTCATATGGCACTACTATATCGGCGTATCTCAGTTTTAGTTTACTCGGTTAATGCCTTGATGGACAAGTCGGCATCGGTGTACTTTGCTTTGTAAACTAATTTTATTTAGATGGGCGTACGTCACAAAATGGATAAAGCAATTAGTACATTTTAAAATATGATGGTTTAAATTACTATCTTAAATTTTCTGATATCTCTAAGCTTTTTTCAAAGTCGGTTGAGTAGCTTCCGAATCTATAAGTTACAAGCATAACGGCATTGCCTTTTGTTAAACATTTGAATAACAAATAATATAAATTAAATATTATTTTATTTTGTTTAAAAAAAAATCCCATAGCAATGTACAATAATTTGGCTATAATCTACACTAATTTTATATTTTTATTTTATTTCTGTAACCATTAGAAACACTGTAGGTATAACATATATAAACAAAAATGTATTAAATTTTCGTAAGCTTAAACGGAATTTGTAATTGAGTCACGTATAATGCCTAAAGAGGTTGAAAATAAAGCTTCGATTATCATGGAGTCTAGTTATTAGTTATCTAGTTATGATACATTTAACTTTTATTGAAATCAGTGAAATAGTTTCTGAGATTAGTGCGTTCAAAAATAAAATCTTCAGTTTTATAATACTACAAATAGTTATATAATACGTATATAGTGTATATACTTACGCTTTAACTCGTTTGCATACGAATTACAAATTGAGTCCTCCAAATTTTGAAAAAGATATTATCCTTTTCAATTTTATAAGCTAGAACTGTTTGTATAAAAAATTCTAAAGGTATAGATACAATTTTTTGTTCATGTTTGGAAATATTTTATTAATTTTATAAATACTGTTTTAATAAGTTTAAAATAATAAATAAATAAATGTAATTTCTTAAATTGGTAAAAACTTAAGCTAAAAACATTTTGTGCATTAAAATGTTGATACATTTTTGCTTTAAAATTTTTTTCTCTGATTTTATTTTATTTAGTCATAATATAATTTATATTAGTTATATTTGGTTAATAAATTAGTTTAGTGTTAACAGTATTGTAATTTCTACTTCAACTAGAGCTATAAACATTTTTATAGTAATTTTCTCTCGGAAGGTTTGCGAATATGTTCTTGTACACACTATAACAGGGGGATAAACGCGTGCAACATATCTGAAATATACCTATAAATATATATTTTAAACTGCAGTTCGAGGAAGAGCGGAATATTTCAGAAATTGAGTCCATAATACAATTATTAAATGTTAAAAAAAAAAAAACATAAAAACATTCCATTTGCATTTTTCTCATTCGAAGTTTTACCAATGTCATTACTACACTATTGCGTATTAGGCATAGTTTATATTACATTTATAACTACAGACTCAATAATATTATGACGGCACTCAATGGCGTTGCACAGAAATAAGTAAACGTGTCCAACACACGAATAGAGATTCTATTATTTTTTTTATACCAATATAACGTGGTTACTAGTATTTTACATACATTGATCATGATTTTTTACAGTTGCAGGTATAGAGCGCTATGTTATTTATATTTACATGCGTGACATTATTATCGCATTAAAAAGTTACAGTAGTTCTCACCTTCCTGTCACACGGATTGTACCTTCTATTTAGATAGGTTATAAAGTATAATGTGTAATATAATATGATACGGACAAATTTTATGAATTCGTTAAATTTTTTTTAGTATATTTGGAAATTGTTCACAAATTATTTTAAAATTACATACCTATTATATTTCCAATCGATCATTGAGTAAGTTATAAGTCGTGTTACATACTTATGCAAAAATAAAATTACTGTTGTTTTTTATTAGTTTTATTTTTCCTATAAATGAATTTATAGTAAAATAAGATAAGCAAAAAATCTAGTTGAACACATTATTAATATTATCACGAACACCAATGCTCGCGATTTCAAACAATATTCGTTTTCGTATTCGATATATTACGGTTAATACATATACTAGCTATATACGGCCTTTGAATTTTTACAGGAAGTCAAAGATAAATATCCAATAGGCAGTGATTTAGAATGCATTGACAACGTGAGATTCATCAAGTCGATAGAAAAAAAAAATGAACCATTGTTCTGTGATGCAGACGTAGCCATGGTGATGTTGGCCAAAGGCCACAACGTTATCAACATGCGTAATTGGTTGGCGTTTGACGATAAAGAGGTGAAAAAAAATTGTATATTTCATAAGTATAAACCAACTAACAAACGGATGTAAAATAATAAATAACAACTACGAGTAGTATGCGTTTAATATCGAACAAGCACACGCTATGTATTAAATAGTAGGTATATATATATATATATACAACATCATAATATATTGGCTGGCCAAAAACAGCATATCGTTACACGATATTGGTACGCATCACGAGAGGGAAAAATAATACACGAGTTAGATACCTGTCAACTATGTTCATAGATAGTATATCACGTTGTAATTTAATATTTCGTTGTTATATGGTTTATTTATACACGTTACAAAATGATTCCAATCGCGGGCAGCAGATTGATGGACTAGATAGGTTTAACTGTGTATAAATAAATATGTATGGAATTATTTCTGAATGCTCTCGAATTTCGATTATTATCGGTTGCCTTGCAGAAATTTTACAGGTAGCTCTATATAAGTAGAAGGTTAGCGAGGGCAGTGCCTGTGCACAAGAAATGTACTCCGATCAATACTTCGGTGTGCAAATGGTTCGTTTTAGTAGTTTTCTTTTTTTTTCTGTTATGCGAAATTCGATTTCATTACAAATAAAGTAAATGTCCGTTCATGTGGTCATTTTGGGTATCGTTTTACTTATTGGTTTCGGTCTGGTTTAATCGACACAACTATACGGTTTGTGTACTGAACTAGAATAGGTACATCAATACAATCAATTCCACACGATTCGAAAATAAATTTATATTTACAAACGAAATAACGTATAATACGGGTTGAACAAATACATTATTATGTTGTACATTATAGGTTCTCACTTTTTACGCATTTTACAAAAAGTCAGGACGTGGAAGCTCTGGAGGTATAGATTACATACTAAAACGACTGAAAATCATTTATTTTTTGGTGGACGAGACAATTCAAGTAAACGAACCGATTAAACCGAACAGTGGCTATCCACAAGGTTCTTATACAAATAATTATTGTACTTTTATATTTCGTTAAAAATACATAACGGGTTTTAAATAAAAAATAATTCAAATTTTATCAAACACAATTAACTTAGGGGGAAAAATAGAGATCATTGAATAACATTTTAATATTATACTAACTATATAAAGAATATTTAAATAATTAAAAACATTGAATAATTATGATACAACTTATAGCAATCGAAATGAAATGTTGAAGGGTAATAACCTTTCTTATTATAAAACACGTATAACAAGTTTCAAATAAATATGTATTAAATTTGAAAATTACGTTTGTGTTTTATTATATTAATTAAATTGGCCATAGGTTGTTTCATAAAAAAACAAAAAATACCGTTACCTGGTTGTGATCAAGAAACTGGGCCCTATTACAGACTACCCGATTTAGTCGTCGGAACTACAGTCACATTTTACGGAAAAGAGTTAAAAATCATAGGTGTCGACGCATTTACTAGAGACTTCCTGCACACGATGGGAGTTCCCGCGATGGAAAACGAACAGATTCCCGAAGACCCATATTTTGAATACAGGAAAAAAGTGAAGTACTGTATTATTTTGCAATGTGATTTGTATATTACATTGTTATATAATATGTGGTTAGTGTAATGTTCCGAATAATATGATGATAATAATATAATATACAGATCGCGACTATATTGATCAATAGTGTTCTAATGTTACGGGATTTTTTTTTTTGCAGACCGCTCTCGATATAACGTTAAAAAATAAACCAAATTTAAGTCGAAACCAACCTCCCAATGGCTACGACAGTCTGATCTTGCGATTTAGGGGCTATTGGGACAATCGTGACCAAATGGAGGGCGAACTACATTTCTACGAAGTGCTCTATTACCTCGTCGACGACACGATGGAGTTGGTTGAAGAAATCGTTGATGAAACTCGAGTTACAGGAATACGTCACAAAATGATTGTGAAAAGACAACGGTTACCTACAGTAAGTACAAATTCTACTTCATATTTTGTATTTGAATATATTATTATATAGATATATGGGTAAGTATATAAATGTTATCAGTCAATTCTATCGGGATCTGAACCCACCGAACAATAAGAAACAAAACGGAGAAATATTTTACATTTACAAGTTTTTACTTTTATCGAATTTTAATGGTTTGACTATTTTATAGCGGTTAGCAAGTGTTTCGAGACACATCGCTGTGTGATATACAATATAGTATTAAATACTATTGTTTATACGTGTTTGTTTCATTTCCAGGAAGGCCCGTGGTGTTTACAACCTGGCCACAATGTCAAACAAGACATACTAAATGTTATGTCGACAAACAAAAATTCATTTTACTATACTATGGACTCTCAGCTTGGGGATGAGCAAAAAATATCGTATTATTATTGTACAGATTTGTTTATTGGACAAGTCCTTAACGTGTATGGTCGTTCTGTCGTATTGTTTTCGTGTGATGAATGTACCAAAAACTTTTATAAAAATGTATACAAATTAGGTGAGTATACTTAACAGATTAAAATCAAATTAAGAAAATAATAATAATAATAATAATACAATTCTACCGACTATCGATTAAATTCGATTAAATTAATATAATTTGTTTTCACTGTCGCATTGCCATAAAAACAATACTTATTTAAAGTTTTATACTCGGTACCGACTGTATAGCACAGCCTTTATCTGCGTTCCCCTTTAAAAAAAATACTTTCAACTTTTTAATGATAACGGAAATGTATACAATGACTATTAATAGGTATCCTCGTTACCATTATTGTGCTGTTTCTATAATATATATTATATATAGAGAATTGTAAACAGTAATTTTGACTTTAAAATATTGCATTAGGTACAATAATATCGTAAATGCGTGTACAAAACCCATTGAAGTAAATATTTTAATTTTAAAACGTTGAGAAAATATTCACGCTGTTTTAATAAATATAGTATTATGATAAAAACGACAATTTTTATTAGGTACTTTTGTGTACTTATAGTTAATTTATGAATTTATGTATTTAGAATAGACGTTAACATTTATGCCCAACCATATGATAAATTATACATTTTAGAAACCTTCAATCCAATAGAAGCTCCTAAAACAATGAAAGAAATTGAAGAGGAAATGTTAAATCAAAAACGAGTAGAAATAATTTTGAAAAACTATGATGAAGTTCTAAGGAAACGTTTGGTTAAATATGGAGGTACCGGAATGATATTTGGGTTTCTCATTAAAATGATAACCGATGATCCAATTAATCAAGGAAGAAATTTCATGTTAAAGTACTATTTGGATGATACAGAATTCGCTATATACGAATATAGAGAAACAAATTCAGGTAAGTTTTAGCTTTGAAGTACTTTATATACAATGTTCACCAAACAACATTTTTTATACATTATATAATTTTCAAAATATTTTTTTAATTTGACTCTCTTTGAGTAATTTATAAAGTTTGAATTTTTGATTTGTTTTTAGTTTTTTTTAAAAATACTTTATAGTTTAAATGTTAAAATAAATGCTTTTCTCACAAATTATTCATATAATAATTAAAAATTATCGAATACACAATATAAAATACGATATAATATTTTATACATTATAATATATTATTTTTTTTTATATAAGCGGATTAAGTTAGGATTTTTACAAATTTTTATAGTTAAAAATGTATACAATTTTTAATATTTTTTTAGCTATAAGATTTTAAAAATCAATAAAAGGTTCATCAATTTAGTATTAATAAAAATTTAACCTGTCGTTGATAGCATTTCGAGTGTTATTCGTACAAATATTATTTTAAATGATATTTTTTAATTTTTTTTTGTTGGTAACTGAAACAAAAAAGCCTAAAAAAAATTATAAACACTATGTTTTTGTGTAGACATTTCAAGTTAAAATTTGAATGCAATTATATACTTAAACGAAGAACAATTATTTTAGTTATTTAAGTTATTCTGCTGTAATCCGAAAGTGTTTACCATGCGAAAATATATAATAAAATAATATAATAATATAAAGTATATTCATTTTTTGCTAAAAGTCATTTTTCTTATACAATATTGTGGATTCAAATAACTTACATATATATTACAGTGATTTACTCATATTAAAGGAGTACACGCAATAACTAAAACTGTACTTAAGCGACTACCGTGGAACGGTTACCTATATTTCTTCCGTTTATTATTTCGACTATTACCTTAAATGGCTTAAATATTAAGTTAGATAATATATATTCATTTATACTGTTGAAAATAATAATTTATTACTTTCACTGTTTACTGTGTATACATATTGTTCTATTATTAATTTATACTGATATTATTTTTTCGAAGGAATGCGTGGCGGAATGTTTCGTTCGAAACGTGGGTTCAGTAAAAACCAAAACCAGGCAGATTTATTCATTTTTCATCAGTTAGCGGTAGGAGTTAACATTTCTATTGACGAATTTAAGTTTAATATTACAGATATCGACGATAAGACATTGCAGTTCATGATCGATAATCCAAATGAGGTAAATTTGAAAAAAAATTAAGCGAACTTTAATATAAAAGTAATTCTTTCAGTTCTCACACAGTAATTTGGCAATAGTCAGAAGCAAAACGTGCGAACTGATAAACAATCGATTCCAGAGTTTGGACGAATTTCGAACGAAATATTTTCAAGATCGAGAATTGGTGGATAGAGATGAATTTAGAAAAGTATTGTCCTTTGAAGGAGAACTGAATCCTCATATTGGAGTAGTACTTGCACTAAAGCATAAACGCCCTGATCCGTATGAACCTTTTACCGACGATGTGCTTAGAAGTTCAGTGCAAGACGCAATGAGAAAAGGTGGTTTTATACACTTTGATGGTTTAAAGAATAATTTCAGATCCAGAAAATCGAAATCCGACCAAGTAGGATACATTGTATGTACTGAAGCAATCAAGGCAATGAAAAGCAATAAAGTCCCGTTGAACGAGGAAATAACTAGTATTCTCGTTAATAAGTAAGCATTGAAGAATATAATATATAAGCACTTAAAAATTCGTCCATTTTCATCTGAAAATGTAAATCTATAATCTCATATTTTGTCATCTGCCCATGTATATTGTGATAAGATGATAAAGAGCAGATAACACAGCTTACTAAAATATTGTTTAATTTGTTTATTTTCAATCGTGTATGAATCCTATTAAATTAAAAATTGACAACACGCTCCATTAATTATCCATTTTTAATCTCATTAACAATAATTTTAAAATGTCATTTTTGGGTATAAATAATAAAAATATATTTATAGCCAATATGACATATTATATTTAATCAAGTTGATTCCAGCTTTTTTTCCTCACTCGCAATTACCATATTTATCATATTATTTTCGTTTATTTTTTTCAAATTAATTTTCGTTGCATCGGCATTGTCACCGTAATGTTCATATTTGTTGGAAAAAAAAATGTATGAATAAATTATCGGACGACAGATTGTTCCATTAACGCGTAAAATGACAGTTGACGGCGTTCAATTTTTACACATCAATATAAATACTAATTCTTTTCCCATAATTAAAACGTTATTTACAATTATTATGTTTGACGATGCGTATAACACTATTATCGTACAAATTAATTATTTTTTACTGTTTCACAATCAGTCGTATAATGTCCATAATATTTAATTTTATTGTTGTTTACTGTAATAATCAATATTTCAAATCCGTCACGCGTGCTGTGTTACTGACTTACTGTATATCATTATTCTATAATAGTGTAGAATGTAGATCGATATGGTTCGAGTGGTAAATTACATATTGTAATAGATTTTTCTGTTTTCGTTGCTTGTAATTGAAATTAAATCCATATGTACGCATTACCAGATCAAATTCTGATCAACAGAAAATCTACTTGCGATATGCACATAGAGTTATTATGTTATATTCGTGATCATAAACTTTGGCGTGCAATGTATGTTATATACTGTTACAGATTCACGGATACCGAAAACGGCTGCGTTGTAAACTTTGAAGACATGGTGGAATTTATAGACTACGTAAAAAATCCGGTGGAACCTCCGACTAGATTGGCCAGGGTAAATGCGCGAATACATGTATATATATTTATTGCTGGGCGCCATGGCGAGGGTTATAACGACTGTGATAGCAGTATGGTAATATCACCTACAGAGCGGATTGCGTAGATTTAACATGTTTACACCTAAATTACATTTAATCATATTCAATTTTCACGAGACACCTTGTAGATTTAGGATGTAGCATTTTAACCCACTCCAAACCAACCGCTAACGCTTTTCGAATAGTCTATCGATCACATTGGTTATATTTATTTAATAGCATTATTTGGTTAAGTTAGTCAGTCAGTACTCATCAGACTAACTACGCAAGTAAAAAAATATACGTGAAAGTTACATAGAAGGAGTTGGCGATGAAAGGGTAATTTATAAGTCAACTCTACTAACAAGATCTCAGATAAATCTTATAGAAACATCAGTAATAAATTATTGTGCAGACCTATCGCCCAAGCAATTAATAGCCTGACTGTGTCCGCCACTGACTAAACCGCATAGTCACAATACACGAATTGTTTTGCGGTCGTATATCAGTGATGACGATTGTGTGTTACAGGAACTGTTGTTCGTAAAACCCAAAAAGGTTTTGATTCGAGTGAACGAGTTCATAGATGGCCTGCGGTCGGAGACGCAATAATAGTACGCATGACGGAAAATTATATTTCGATCAAACCATTATCACGTTTTTAAAACTGCAAGTTTTATTAAAATTGAGTGTTTTAAAAAAAAAAAAGTTCTATCTACTTTGTATTATTTCATCACATGACCAGTAAGCCACCATCAAATGTAATAATAAAAATAATATCAATATCATCGGGTCTGGCCAAGTACGACGTATTACGATTGAAGAATGCCAATTTGACACACATCACGAAGACGACTACTATTCGTAACACGTCGCCTGTCGTTATATTGATAATATAATACATTAAATATTAATATTAATATTATTATTGTGAGCTCGCACACCAGTGGTTAGCGTGCGTGCGTGTGCACTTCATTAGCCATTCAGGAAGCGATGACCAACATTTTAATTCGACTGGTGCGAGTTTTTTAGCGGACAAACGCGTATCGTGTGTTGTTGTTGTCGTATTTGTATATATATATATATTATTATTATATTTAATATATTTTTTACTTGTACGGTGTACACATTTTACTAGTCTGACCGGCCTTGGCGGCGGTCTGCACAGCGAGTGGGTCCTATACTACGAACGAAGAACGGTGCCGTCGCCACTGCCGTTTCGAGCAAACCGCATTATTTTATAGTTTCCCGACACAGAGGTGCCCGCAAGGTCATGTCAAACTACCAGACTGGTGTGATAAGTAAAACTGGTTTTGGTTTGAAATACACGTATAACATTATAATACATACATATCATGTATATATAGGTATATATATTTATTTATATATTATATACTAATGCACGTTTGAAGCTGCTTAAGTAAGTATATATATATATATATATATATAATATGAAATGTATATACATCATACGATATCTGACTCTACTCGGGCATGGGAAAACGGAAGCGAAAGGGAAATCCGGAACTCTGCGTGCACATCATTGGGGCACAAACCACGTTAATATAATTATTAATCTACCTATATATGTATCATAACAGAAATGTATATATATTATCGTATAACCTTGTCCCAAAACAATCGCTTCGCACGATAATAATGTTATGGAAATATTTCATTGTAGGATACCAATTTTTCGCAAAACGCCTTCCTTGGCCTGCCAGAAATACAAAATTAAAGCGTCGAAATGTGTTTTTAATATAATAATAACGTAGTATTTATTATTTATTATTTTGTATTTTTCTTTATTTTTCCGAAGTGCAGAAATATATAAAATAAGGAAATAAATATACGATTACCATTTATTTACACAAATAATTCACTATAGTGATTGTTTGATCATTGGGTAGGAGGAGCGACCAAGTGCACGTTTAAAATAACATATATAATATAGCACTATCATAGTTGGTTACAGTAAACAGTGTATCTATGCATTTTCTCGCGACTAATTTTAAAATTATCCTAACTGCCGACAGATTTTTTTAATTTTTTTTTCAGGATTTACTTAATCTCCTTATATTATATATGATTTGTTCTATTCTTTTGTCGTGTATCTAAAGTATTTATTATTATTACAGTTAATTTACTATTGTTGTTACTTGTAATTATATTGTTATGAAAATAGTTATATTATTATCCATCGCTATATCGGTTTTCATTTTTATACATTTACAACAATTACAACTATATCAGTGATAAATATGTAATTAGTTAATAAAATGTAATTAATAGGACATAGTGCATACTTCGATTTATTTTTAAGGACTAGCTGTTGCAATTTTTTCTTTCGATTAAAACATCTATCTAAAGTGATTTTGCTGTATGGTGTAAGAGTCTGATACAACACAATATTGTTCTATAATATAAAATGTTGATTTACAATATTACACTGAAACACTGACCTCTTCACACACAAACCGTTTCGCACTACCGTGAAACGTATAAAAATCTCGTTGTAATATTATATAGTTGACCGCCATATCGTTAGCCGCCCGAGGAGTGAGAAAACCTTCGTTCCAAATATTTTGGCATACGGCCAGTGGCAACGATTGCAAAGCGGTAGTATCGTAAATCCCGAAGGTTTATTCCACCCGTTTACGAATAAACGTACACGCCCCCGTGTACCTATACGGTAAAATATTTGTACATTAATATATTATTATAGATTTTGATTACGCGTTTTACGAACCGTTTATAATTCAGCGGATAGGTATATTGCGGCGGATGCTGCTGTACTGCGAACTATTACATATTATAAATTATCGATTTATTGAAACCGTGCAGTGTGTAGAATGTAGACATGTACGAGATACCATGACTAGAACAGTTTTTGAACACCTAATATCTATTTTAGAGTATATTTCGATTTTTTTTTGATTTTATTATGTAGGTGAACATAGCTCGTACGTACGACAATAAATTATAATACGTGTGTATAAAGTACCTTATTTTAATAAGGCCAGGCATTATATATATATATATATTATATTTTTAAACCAACATTAATACGAGTTAAAGAGTTAATTTTATTTTCAATTTTTAACTTAACTAATTGATTTTGGATTTCCGCTAATTTAACGACTAGCTTAATTTATGTAAAATCACTGAATACATTTTCATTTATTTCGTGTTTAATTTTTAATCGATTTTGTTTTCATGTCAAAACACATTTTGTGTTTGGTTCGGTGTGAATTGTTTTTTATTAATGACAAACAACTTCTACGAAATACCTACTAGTAGATTAGGTAGTACTACTAATAATACACTTTAATCACCATATAGTTGCTAAACTTTGCTTGTTTATAAAATTTTTCATAAAATTTGGCGCTGACCCATTTAGTTAATGATTTACGCATGCATTAATTGAATGTAAAACGTATGAATAAATAAATATGCTAATCACATAATATAGGTATGGCAGAGATTTTTGAAGTATGACTTTGAAAAATCATTACTAATATTACTATACTATATAATATTATTTTATTACATTCTATTAAAGAACCATACACGAGTAGTTATCAGATAATTTATATTATTTTTGGATATCTATACAAGTCTATATAAATAATTTTACGGACTTGATATTAATTTTAATTAAGTATGTTTAATATATTATGTATAACAATAACCTTTAGTATTCAGATTGGAAGTAATGGATAAAAAATTATGTATGATGTAGGTCACCCTTATTTTAACTCATCTTAAAACATTTCAGCTTTTGTAAAAATATTATTTTTACACGGGGGTATTCCACAAAATGTATTGCTCTTACATTTCGGGACTCATAATAGTATAGTAAAAAATAAAATTTTCAAAAAAAGACTCTAAATTAGGAAAAAAGAATAATTCTCCAAAACTATCATAATACATATTATTGTTTTTCCTTTTCAGTATAAAGCGAGTGTTTGCTATCGAAAGAATCCATCCTGTAAACTATGACACATGAATATACTCTATATATTGTACTATATACAACGCTAGTATTAATGTCGTTATAGATCTACAAAGTGTAAAATATACATAATTTGTATATCTATCTATCTATATATATATATATATATTTATATACGTATTGACATCCGATGTTTTTTGCACATATAAAATATATATGTATGTATATAGTACATTACAACGACTATATAATATACTTATATATTATAATATACTATTATTCATGCCTTATATACACACTTACAGACTTGACCGTGACATTTCCATATGGTTCTATAGTTTTGTTGTTTTCATTATAGACATCACTGTTGCGGACTGGCTATATATGCTGTAATGCGGACTATATAATGTATACTGCACCCGTGTACACGTTTATTCGCACGAGTTTTTTTTTTGTTGTTTTATTTTATCATTCCGTTTCTTTCGAAACGTTTACAACACCCGCTGGAATATTTAATATTATTGTATATTTTAGGTACACCACACATTAATCAACTATATAAGAATATAAATATATAATACAGGTGAAGTTAGTAGATACAAAGTATAGTTAGGTATACGATATTACAAGGAGGAGTCTATATAAACGTCAAGATTTTATATCAATGTACCGCAGCAGTAGCCTATAAATGGCAAAATATATCACATGCTCCGCCTCACCCCCCACTGAAATTTGAGGTAAACATTTGTTGACATTTTAAAAATGTATAACCACAATAGATAGGTATTAGGTATACTATAGGTATATTGATAGAACAGAAGCGCTTTGTCAGAAACGGTTAAAACTTAAAACGGTTATAAACGTTTATGTACCTATATGGTTTCTTGCAACAGTATACGCATAGTATAAACATTCCTATAGTTTATATTATAGTCGGATTGTTTTCCCCTCGTGCTTACCCACGATCAAGTCAGGTTTTTTTACTATAGCCATATTGAATATTCCCGACGATGTTTGTGCTATTATAGGTACGTAAATTATAGGTAGGTAGCTGCAGCTACGCGGACAAACGTTTTATAGACAAAACGTTATTTTCTATGCATCTTAAAAATATATATATTATTGTTCAATCGTATATATATATATATTTTACTGTAATAACACGTGTGTACGTATATTACAACAGAGTGACAATGAATTTCGTTTTAAATGTTTTGTTTTTATTTTTTTTCACCCACATTATAGGTATCGTGTGGTATTATTTTATGATCGTACCGCGGTTGAAACTTAAAACGTATGGTCGCGCAATATTTTATTTTCTCACGTATCATCGATGTGGCGTTAAAAAAAAAATAAAAATAAGAAATAAACCAACAAACAAACAAAATAAATAACATATACCTAATTCGGGGGTGGTCCAAACGCGACGGGTTATATAATATTATGCTTTTCGCCCGTCGCCGACGCCGTTTGTTTCCCGCAATTACACCGCAGGGCCGGAGTGTGCACTCGCTCGCCGGCCGCCGGCAGAACATACATTATTATTATTATTTATAATAATTCCGACAGAATCCATCCGTTGCTGAATAACGCATACGTACCTATATATACATTCGTTAGGTATATATGATACCCATACGCAATGTGCGCTCTCCTCAGACGGAATCCCCTCGGACCGTTCATTGTATTGTATAATATAATAATACGCGCACATATAGGTGTATAGCCGATGGACGTCGCGGTGCGCATCGAATCGATCTCGTTATACTATTATTATTATTATTATTATTATTATATTGACGCGGTGGCCAATGGAATTCCGAAGACGATATAGGGAGGCGTATTACACGTCTTATCGTTTATTAGCATTGCGTATTATATATTGGTAATACGGTAAAGGAGAGGAGCAAAAATGAAGACGAAAAAAGGAATATTGTTATTATTTACTGTGCCATTGGACTGGTCGTCGGCGGCGTGAGGCGATCTTATAGTAGCTATATATGTCCCGCCGGACCGCAAACAATAATGTAATATAAGAGTAAAGGTAGGCGTACTATACACACTATGTATACCAACGACTATCGTATACGAGATTCGCTCGGTTCATTTAACACAATAAACGAACACACACGTACCGAGCACGGTGCGCATATTATATACACGACATACCTATACGTAATAATAACGCTCACGTCATTTCAATACGTGTGATGAACGGATAGAAACTGTACAATATTAGGTATAGGTGCCATGTAGTTATACAATACGCGCGACCGGAACGATATTGCGTATGACGAAGACGACCGCGAAGAAAATAATTATACATCGCATCGTAAAATAATATATATTTTTCGTCATCGTGGTAATCGTATTATTAATATATTGATACTATATTTAAAAAAAAAAATAATTATGTTATAAACATTTACTGCGTTACGATGACATCCTGCAGTGGCGACAGCTTATAAAAACAATTAATTTGACTTAGTTAAGGCTAGTAGACGTTGTATTAATAATATAAAAGTTCAGCTATGATGATTTAATGACACACATATTATAACTAACACTACTAACAGACAATTTTTTTTTAAATTCATATAATTTAATATTTTGCCAAAAAAAATGCACCTTATATACTACGATTATTCCCTTTTTAGTTTTACACATTTTTGACAGCTTAATTATTTAATCAAAGAATATTAATTAATTTATTTGCATTTAAAATCATTGTATGATGGATAGAGTGAACAAAAAAATAATTAGTTTTAACTACAGTTACTATAGACTTATAATAGATTATTTACTTGTAACTTATGATAATAATTTTCGTATTCTATTATTGTCATCGTGCCAGAGTGCGAAGTATGAGGACAAACATATACGCAAATTTCTTTGAAAAAATTGGTTATTGCAAGTATTGACGCGGTGCATAGAACCATAGAAGAGTTTTATTATTTTATATACTGAATACTTTAATAAGTTATACATTGACACGAATATCACGAAATTGAATGACCTTGGTCGATTTGATATTTACCAACATTTTGCGAATTTCAGCGACTATATATGTATATTTATCATATCGTGTTGTGATGATCGAGGGGATTCAGCATTGCCTCTGGCCCCCAAAAACTTTGGGACGGCTCTGACAACGTATAATTATAAATATTACACTCGTCTGGAAAAAAATATTCTCAATTCAATAGCGTAATAATATCGGTGTTGGCGTTGTGGGTGGTTGGGGAGGGAAAGGAGAGACTGCGGATATCCTCGAATTATTCGACGGTTGTCGGGTTTCTGCGTCGCGTACTCACTACTCGTCGATCGGAATAATAATAATAATAATAATAATAATAATAATATAATTCATAATATTATTTCGTTCGTCATACGATAAACTTATGAATAACACGCGCATGTATCGTATACGGTGGACGATTAACGATATTATACACGTTATATAATTATTTATTATATTATGTATAGGTATACTTGTACATCAACACAGTACTACTGCTATACTGCATGCTGAACATACCGGCCGCCGACGACGTTGCTGCAGGTCGTTATTATTACTTATTACGATTATAATGCGAGTTTGTGGAAATCGTACGCGTTTCCAAGGTCGCCGCCGACGCGGCACGGCTGCAATGCGTTTCTGTCAAAAGCACCGTATTATACGCCGTACTTTATTGTACGTTATACCCACGCCGCTCCCGTACAATATTACCGTACACACACAATAATAATATTATAGCGCACAATATTTCCATACGTCGATACGCGTGGGTACATTATTAAATAAATAAATACTGTACACGTTGCGGCAGCGTATATTAATAATAATAACTCGTTATTAAATTTGGACCCGGAATCCGAATTTATTCCGCCGGCTACTGTTTATAATATCTATATATCGACTCCGCCGGCTATTGATCACCCCTTTTCCCCATTCTGTATGTATTTTAAAATGTATAGTCTATTTAGAAAGTATACATAATTTAGACAATATAATATAAAGCTATAAATTATAATATTAGTATTTAATTAACATGTATATGTGAATATATTGTTAAATGTATAATCTAAATTGTATAAAATAATTATAGTTGTATAGTTCAAAATCAAAATGTACAACTACTTTTGATAATATTTGGACACAGATTGTGCACACGATGAAAAGTAAAGTTACATTAATTATACATTTTAATTTTGAATTATATAATTGTATACAATTTAGACATGTGACCAAATATGACCAAAAGTAGTTACATTTATACATTTTTATTTTATATCTACATAAAATTATTATCATTTTATACAATTTAGATATAAGGCCAAATTTAATCAAAAGTAGTTACATTTAAACATTTTAATTTTGAACTATATAATTATTATCATTTTATAAAATTTAGATTATACATTTTACAATATATTTACTTATACATATTAATTAGATTATGCATTTTCATTTTGAATCATATAATTATATAATTGGGGGGGGGGGGGAGGATGAACAGTGTCCGGCTGAAACAATGTGTAGATTTTATAAACAGTAGCCGACGGAATTAATAGCCGGCGGAATCAATATAAACCTTTTTCCTAAGCAGATAATTTTGGCGGAATCAATAAATTCCCCGTATTCGGGTGTGGTTCAAACACCCGAATACAAAATCTAAACAAACGTTTGGGTGTTAATTGCCGTTATTATTCGAGTTTATATGAGTTAATTCGGATGTTTAAGTAGATGAGTTGAAAACTGAAAAAAATATAATGAGTTTTCAGAAATCATAAAAATAACCAAGCCCACTCTTAAAAAATAATGTTCAACATATTAATTGAGTATATTATTTTAATAGTGTATTAAATTTAATAATTAATAATTATTTTGATAAAATTAAGTTATCACTTAAAAATTATTATTTATTTTAAATTATTTGATTTATAAAATAAAAAAGTTAGTCGAAAGTGGTTAAGTAAAAAATCATTCGAGTTGAATCGGTTTTATGTGTTTTATTTTTTAAGGACTTTTAGTTACGGATTTCGATTAATTCTGATGCAAAGCCCTGATTATTAATTTATAACTGCATATGTTTTGCAAAACATGTATTAATACGAGTATATAGGTACAACGCAAAAGCAGTAATAGTAATAAAATAACTTAAAAACTAGTGTAACGATTGCCGTCTATTCGACATCGTATATTACTCCTTAGATAGGGCATTGCTAATATGTTGAATGTGACGAATGGTGAACGGGACCTACAGCCGACTTAATGAGGTTTTCCAATAAGCGTGATTGACGAAATGGCGAGAGTGTGCGACACGAACAGAAATACGACAGCGGAGAAGACTCCGTGACGATCGGCGAACACCCACACTCGCGGCACGCCGGCACACCATAACCGGATAGGTAACCCTCATATCCTTTTTAGTTTTTACATTAGATTAATATACATTATCTGTGTTGTATTTTATCAATATATTCAATATACGATATGCCGATATATTTATTTATACCAAGAATCGAGTACTTTACTTAAATACGATAACCCTGATCTTTAGCGTTAATATTACACGTCGAGGTCGAGTTCTTGAGACCTCGTTAACATAAACATGACTTCGCCATAGGGATCAAGTCGACCGGTAGTGACCGGTGAAGAGGAGACGTTACGCCAGTCTCCTTGGTAACGATGAGTTACTCAAATTTTTACAAATATTGCCGGTTGTTTTTGTTTCCTTGAAATAAACTGCAACATACTGTCTACGTTATACCAACAAATTTCTGAACACGTGGTTTAGAATATAGCAACCAGTCGCTAATTGTTATCAATCTTACATTGCAGTTCAGTTCGAAAGATATTTCGCTTTTTACCGAAACACAAAAAAGTCGAAACTTTGATTGATCATCAATCAAAGATTATGTTGTAAGTTTATGTTGCCATAAACGGTTGATGGCAACATAAATATTATGTTAGTGTCTTAGGACACTTTTAAACATAAATTAATATATATATATATACATATATAACATTTATATTGGCTTTTGAATTAGCAACACGTCGAAACAGGACAAAATTGCTTTATGTTGCACTAGTGTGTACCAGGCTCACTATAACTGATAGGCAATAACGCGACAATCATATTATTATAGCGATTGTATTGATAAGACCGTAGTTCAGATTTTAATCTCGTAATCATATTATAATATGTCAGAGTAAAGCATTAATCCATTTGGCATTTGAAGATTATTTAAATAATGTTTTATTCTATAATAATTGTAAAAAAAATCATTTGAACAATTCATTATCAAGCTAGCAATATTTGTCTATCATTAGATAATATTCATATCTTGCTAACAATATAACTGAATAATTATTATGGTGTGTCCTATCGAGTGAGACAAACATTGCGATAATATCGGAAATTATGTATTTTCTCAATAATATAATCGTGTGACTCTTCGCGTAATGCCTAAAATTGTATACGAAACAATTACATCTATATATAATATCCAATATAATTATATACATTATTTAGTTTGCATTGCAGAGCAGTAGACGTATTTAAACGGTTGCAGTTATTATGTAGCAAGTATATTGATTTTAATTTAATTGCATCGTGTTGCTGAATATTATACATATACTTATCGGCAAAGAACACGTCTCATGATTCAAGACTGTAAATCGAACGGATCATTGTTTCGACGGTTTTAGTTTTGATTTTCAAGGACACACCAATAGTGTTCCTACTCCCATCGATGTCGTAATTAATGTGTATACGTTTAACATGTGCATACATACATATATATATATATATATATGCATCGATGGATTATGTCGGCGGAATATTATATCGGGACTTTTCCCGGTAGACTGTTCATACAAATTATGATCAGAGATAAATTGATTATGACTGTATAGAAAACAATAATTTTTTAAATAAAATTGATACATAAGATAAAAATAAAAACGATGTAACTATAATTTAAAAATGCAAATGACTATTTTGTTTAGTATAATTATTGACTATAGAACATATTCTACAAGACTTCACAATAAGCACGTGTTTAAACATTAAAAAAAATCACCAAACATATTCAGGACGAATCAAATTTGACGGCCGATAAAAAAGTTTTATCGGGCCGATTTTTTTTTACGATCCTTCTCTATGTAAATAATAAATAGATTATAGAATTGTAACACTCTTGACTCGTGTACTATTGTAATATAGATACTGTGCTACGTTATGGCTAGAATAATATTTAGCGTAGGTCGTATATATAGTAATAATTATAATAATGCATATTATATCATGTGACCCAAATACCCACAACAGCAGTGCACACATGACGTGTTGTCTTGACATGCCGAAAACCAGCCTCAGAGGCATAGGAAATTCGGCT
Organism: Rhopalosiphum nymphaeae; assembly: GCA_036289425.1. Lineage (NCBI taxonomy): Eukaryota > Metazoa > Arthropoda > Insecta > Hemiptera > Aphididae > Rhopalosiphum > Rhopalosiphum nymphaeae. The sequence goes on from JAZAQC010000029.1 coordinate 1,074,367, forward strand.
TCGCGCACAATACGAATGTATATAATGTTATGATAATAATAATAATATTTTAATAAATGAATACCGAGCGATACTTTGGTACCTGTGCATATCGTCGGTATTTTATATACATTCATATTATAATAGCCTACCGCGCGTCCAACACAATTGTTGTACAGTTGCTATTGTCGTGCCCCGTTCGTTTTGTAATATTTTTGGGGCTGGGCGGTGCGTACCTGTACATATTGTATTATAATATTATTGTGTACAGTAGTCACAAATATAAAACGCGTCGAATTCAATATAACCGCGGCGACGAGAGATTACAGGCTACTCGGTAAAATTACACAGGTCTTCTTTTTTTTTTTCACACGGGTTTGTTCGATAAACAAATCTATACGGAATAAAGAGTTCTTTGGAAAATCACAAAAAAAAGCCGCTCGTATAGAAAACGCGGTGGTACCTGCAGTCTGTATATTGTAAACGCCGTATTGTTCTCATTAAAATTTAACGGCGAATACCGTCTGTTGCAGGACTAAAATATGGTAGGTACCTATGTAAAAGTAAAAGTCAAAATCCCAACGTATAATTTAATAACATACAATATACATAATATTACATAAGTCATTCGACGTATACCTAACCGTTTTGTTTATTTTACATTTAGTATAATATTATTATAATATAAATATATGCGACCGCTAATAAATTCGTCAGAACAATAACGATATCAACGAAAATTGATCTATTATTTTATACAAAAAGTAAGACGTAAATAATTATAATTTAAACATTTTAGACTTGATTTAAAAAAAAAAAATGAACAATATTCAGTTATCGAGTAAGACTGAATTGGTGCTCAGTGGCCACTGTATGCGGAATGTTATAATAATGGCTTATTAAGTTTCGGTTTAATTGTATTGTCGGAATGTCATATTAAATAGACGATCTGCAACAATATTATACCTTAACTGCGTTTTAGTCATTTTAGACTTTGTATTGTTTAGTTTCAGTACTGAAGATAACGTCATATTATGTGATTACAGTGTAAAGACTCGTCACTCGAGTGGTATTTAATAAATTACCAATCGGCTTTTCGAACTGTTAAATTATTTCGAAGTTCATAATATTATCGATAATACTATATAATATTATCATTGTGGGCCGTTCACAATATTTACTGTTTGCTTATAAGAATATTAAAAGGTAACCAAATCGAATCAAAATATAATGTAAAAATCGACCAGTCGACTGATCGATCCGAACCGAATCACGTGGCCCACATTCTCCGAAGATGTCTTTCAGTAACACGAGAACACTACTACATAATAATACTGTACAACATAATGATAGAAAAAACACGTTTAATTTCTTTTGGGATCCGTTCAGAGACTATTTAAAAACTTATTTCTATACAAACGACTATGGTGTAGCTGTAGCGTATGGACTATATCTAAACATGTGTTTAGCCGTTGTTTTGTACGCGTTTAATACGAGTTTTTCTGTGTAAGGTTAACAATAATTTCAAATCCACTACTGTATGGACCTCGTATTATGTTCGATACGATTTATATTAGTTTGGAGTGTTTTTCTGGGATTTACAAAACAAAAACAGCGGAAAAATATCAACGACCCTTTGTGCACCCATATAAATATTGACGCCTTGATAAAAACAAAAATGGAGAACTCGCTTCTGCTGCATAGATTAAGGTTTCACGTGTACCTCTTTTGTCATCATAGAGTAGGTCACGGTAACGACTAACAATTATATATTGTGTTAAATTTGTATTCAATGATAAATCATTGAAAAACTATTTTTAAGAGCGATTGACCTCTGTATAGGTAGTTAGACTTCAGGATAGTTTATATAATATCATTATCAGCATAATTTCTTAGTCCGGTAGGTTGAACTTTTTTGATAATATATTCTCCATTTTTTACATTTCTGTAGAAACAACATACTTACCTATAGTTGAGAAACTTATTATTAAGGTATCACACTTTTCTGAGAAAATTATTTTCAACATAAATTAAAAAGGAACAAAAAAAATATTAACTTAAAAACAGCTTAACTTTTTTTGAAAATTATATTATGTAACCAAGAAAAATTCTAATATATGTATTTGATAAAAGTTTTAAATCCAATTGGTAATTAACAATTTTATTACATAATTTAAAAAAAAAAAAACAGATTGTTTTTCACAAAATTTTAATTTGTGTAAATATTTCAGTTTTCTACTGTTTTTGTTAATTTTCTCAACATGATAAATTATTACTATAAATTTCCTGTTTTCGAATGATACATGTTTTAATTTAAATAATATATTTTTCTTCGACAAAAGTACCTTTGACAACTTCTGGTGGTCGTGGGATTCTATCAAGTTTCTTTTGGCTTAGCCAGCAGATTTTTGCTACGTAATTGGGTGGATGACCGTCAATATTTTTTGCTTATTATTTTTATTTTTTATTTTATAATCTGTGTTTGTGATTAAAAAAGGTTAAATATGTTATACAAGATGCTTCATACATTTTTTTATAAGTTAAACAATTTTATAATATATATACATATATAATTTTGTTAGGTATTCAAAAACAAATATATTAGCTGTAGAAACTCGAAACATTTAATTAAAAAATTAAACTATTGTTTTTCATAGGTACTCGTTTCCTCATAAGTAGTATAAAATATTAAAATAACGTACAACCAATTTTTGTATAAGCGTTTGAAAGTTCAAATTTTGATAAAATTCCACAAAAATTATGAAAATTTACAATTTATTTTATAGTTAAAAATTCATCCGATTTTCAGCTATAAAAGCTGAGGTTTAAGAAATTAACTTGGGGTTCTTAATACCTTCGTTGGTCTCATTTATAACATTCTAAAAATAATAAAAATAAATCCATTCAATTTTTTAATATCAACACTTTAGTTAAAATTTATATTAAATTAGATAATACATTTACCATCTGTTATAAATTATTTTATTTATTTTGTTGTAATTCGAAAAAAATAATTCTTAGGGACTTGAAACCATGAGTCAATAGTTAATAATGAATAATATATGAGTCTTGCGATTTATCCCAGAAGTATTTTGTAGCTATTGCGGTAAATAATATTTATTTATTTTCAAATTGTATGCAACTTTTACCCCACATTCTAAGACATACTGTTTACTGTTTCTGTTTATAGTATGCACAAATCTATATAATATAAGAACCTAAGTAATATAAAATAAACTTAAACCAAATGTTTAAAAATATCCAATAATATTATAAAAAAAACTATTTTAATAGTTCACTTTACATAGTTTTAAAAACCTTTTCACAGTTAAATAAAACACGTTTTGGTCGTTTTGTATAACACTAATGAATTCAAAATTTTAAATAGTATTGAATTGTACATGTTTAACTATTAAGACATCATTTATTTTTATATTTATCGAATAATATTATCAGCCATATTACTTAATTTAGATTCTAAAATAGGACTTGAGAAATAGGACAGTACGTGTAATCTGACTTTATACGGAGGAGTAATAAAGCACGACGATAAGCGTTTCCTAATGCGCTGGTTTTCCAGGTCATATTTCGCTCGTTCTATCAAAAGAGTTGCATCTTAGTATATAGGATTTAAGCATCTTATTATCAACATTGTAAAATAATGTCGATTATAAAAACAAAAATATTGAATCTACCTATAATAATATTATAATATGTTGAAGTTGATGCTACAATAAATACTGAAATTCATATATACCGTAAATACGAATTATTATGTTATGATATATAACGTGAAATAATATTACTAACTTAATGATTGAATTATTAATTTTAGTGAATGCTACAATATTTAAAAATTAGGTATTTTACTATTTTTTTTCTAGGCCATTTTTGTACATGGTCATTATTTAATTATTCCTGCACATTTTATCCGTGGCCATTCTCAATGTGGACATTTTTAAATATTACCATATTATTGCTTATGCCTATTTGCCTATGCCCTATAGGCAATATTGTGAGTATGGTAAGTTCAAAAAATAACTATAATATAATATTATTATTAAGTATATTGCATAATATTTTATACATTTTGTAATTTGATATTTAATTATTAAAATTTATGTATACCAATTAACATATACCTAATACGTATCATTATATGATAAGCGTGAGTTTATGTCGTCTCAGCTCGATCTTCGCACGTATTATAAGTATTTTATAAGTAAGTACCTATACACGATCTAACACATAGTATGAGAATCTAATACAGAGTTTCCCATCTTCTTTTACTCGCGGAACCTTTGCAGGAACTTGAACATTTTGTGGAACCCTCATATAATTTTTAGAGTTTTTCTATGTTTGAATCATAATTAAAATTAAAAATATAATTAATTAATTTATATTTTCCTAAACGAAATCCTTGATACCGGCTGACGGAACCCTTAGATTCCATGGAACACCAGTTGGGAAATACTGATCTAATATATACTACCCGAATCACCCATCGCTATGGGGTTATAAATAATTTAAAAAAATAGCTGAAAAATAATTTAAAAAATATAATATAATAAACAAGTAAACAAATTAATAATTATAATAAACTTAGTATAATGCAATATATTTAATATTTAGAAATAACATAAAATATCAAGTAATTTGATTTCTTTTTAATAATAATTATACATAGTTACACATATCGAGTATACCGAAAATATTTTACCAAAAATTTTAACAAACAAATTTGGTAATTGACAGAAATTAGAAAACCCATGCTCACGACAACTAAAACGGCTCAACAGTAGGCATAGTACCTTATCTATATTAGGTAGTAAATACGTGTGCGTGCACAATGCACACTGCACATGGTACAGACTATAAACACGAAAAATTAATTATATCTAATATCTCTTGTAACTAATAAATGTTTTTAACTTTTCTCTTTAAATGGTACATCCACACACCAAACAATTGCGTTTAAAACAAAAATGACGCAAATTGGTTCGGTAGAACTTATTCATACATAGCTGTATCCAAAGAAATCACCTCATGTATTAATAATATACATAATATATATACGAAGATTACAATGTCTAACCTTCGGCGGAACCGGTTGCAAGCGGTTGCCGCCGGGGCCCGGATTTTCGGGTTTTCCAAGACGCTAATATTATAATAATGTTCGTTTTGGCTTTCGCTGTTAATTTAATATTATTCGATACACTATTATCGTGCGTGATGTATAATACTTATAATGCGCCCTGCTCGCTCGTTGTGTATCGAGCCCGGAGCACTGGCTATATATAATAGTTGTCGCTACATATTGTGGACCACACGTGGTACACGTACTTAAGTCCTATACGTACCTATATGTGGGTTGGTACTTGAAAGGACGATAAAGATTTTCATTCTCGTTTCAAAAATAAAACAAAAGCCCATTGGCACATAATTCATTAGCCATAATGCACGTATTGTACTAAAATATTTTTATACTATAGCAGGGCTTGCAAACGGTATAATAACGTTATACGTGATAAAATTATTTATAAATAAAAAAATACGGTTGAAATTTTTAAACGTAATAAAACGGAAAACGATAGGTAAAGGAAAAAAAGAAGAATACGTTTTACTCTGATGTTTTTAATATTAGAATGAGTTGGCTTGTTATCAAATTTAAATGCAAAAATATTACTTAGGGTACCTCGAGAGGTAAGTATTCTTAATATTTTAATTCCGAAACAAGTTATGAACATAATATACAACTGTACACGATTAACAAAAAAATTTTAGTTTAAAATACACATAACTTAGTTCAAAATTAAAAACTAAAGAAAACCTCACTAACTGCCCTACATAATATTCTTGCCTATAAATTTGATTATAGTTAAATTTACTAAAATATAAAAAATAGCAGAATAAACCGGATTTTTATTATATACTTATATACATTAAAAACGTATACGTTTTAATTTTAAATAACGATAAAAATGCAAGTTTTATAAAACGTTTTAATTCTTAGGAATGTAAACGAAATATTTTTTCAAATACAAGCCCTATATTTTATTTAGGTACCTACATTTTTCACTTCATTAAATGGATTTTTTATTTAATTTAAAAGAATATTTTACAATAGCGATGATAGCAATAATAGCGAAATTGGTAAATTAAATAAATACGAATAAAAGTAAAATATAAATGAACACGAAGACATGATGACAACGAGAGAGGAAGCAACCCTCAGTAGCACCTCTGATATAAAAGACCCGTATATAAATTACCTCGCTTATCAATATATAACAATTATTATATCTTTAATATCGTTTAAGTTTAACATTATTTTAAATAACAATAGGTACAGTATACGTGTTGATGCACTTTACCGCCAATTTTGTATGTGAAACTTTAAGTCGTGATATCATGTAAAAATAATTTCTCCTATCCTGCAATATTGTTACGTATAGGCATTTAAGCAATATTTCTCAACTTCACGTCTGCATCATGACACGATTAATAGGTAAATGCCATTACTTGGACTCAATACTGAGAATCATTGTATCGTGAGACATATTATATCTACGCAAATATTCACAATTAAGCAGCTAATTCGATGTATGAGATTTTTCTATAAAACAAATAAATAAATAAAAATCGTAATAGGCTGTTATATAACTGCATAATTAATTCAGTTAATATTTCAGTTTATCAAATAATTTAGTTCACTACATTATAAGGTATATATATATATAGGTAGGTGTATATATACATATAGAACATTTTACAAACTATGGCCTATAGGGCACTATTACGTGAAATTTGATTATGAATTTCAAAAAACTACATATTTCTGAATTTTTGTATATAAATTGAAAACCTCTGTTTGATTTGCGACATCAACATAAATACGGATATGAGATAAATCTATAGTAGGTGTTACCACGCAAGGATAAGACGTGTAAAAAGAGTCGAGGCTATATATATATACTAATCTATATTATATAATAATATATATTATGTAAGCTGAATATAGATATAAAATTAGTTATGATTTCCATTAGAGTAAATCCCGATTGTACAGTGTTAAAGTGTTTTGTTTTACAGAATAGAATAGTATAACCTACTCTACCTATAAAACGCGTCTAATAGGCTAATAGTACTAATTTGCATAATGCGTCCGAGATACCTACTCGTGTTTACAATAAATTTTGTCGAATACCATAATGCTATCGTGTATATTAAGTAGGTATTATAGTTGACTTCTGGAGGTCAAATCCCTGTGATGGTATAATATAATGTATATGAAATACCTATATTTAAAAAAAATAGATATATTCTAATAGCCTAATAGGTTACGTAATACAGTGTTAACTGCTTAGTATATAATATTATCTATATACTATATTGTATTCAATGTCTTCGTTGAGTAAAAAAGTAAAATAAAACATTACATACCACAACCGATAGGAACTATAACCAGACATATACACTGTCTAACATAAATATTATCAACTTCTTGGAATAAACAAGATTATCCAACTTAATTTAAGTCAAGCATATTGGTATTTAGTATAATAGAAAACAACGGTGTAAATAAGATTTTTAATCTAATATAGCCAAACATGTCGATGTTATATAAATTAATAATAAAATATAATTTTGTATACATAAATATATAGTAAACCATGCAGTGCCTAACTAATAATAAGAATAACTAATAGGGCACATTTATTTCTTAGTGAGTTATTGAAAATCAGGAATTTGACAAAACTATTTTGTGTTGTGCAGTGTGCAAAGTTATATGTAGAAATCCTTATAGAATTAATACTGAATACCTGTATTAAATTATTGGAAATTGGTACCTATAGTAATTATTAATAATCAATCGAGTTAATATGGTCGATTAAGTCAGACTATAGTACATAATTTGTAAATAATATTATACTCATTATACATTCGACAATAATGGATATACTACATTTTGTTGAATGTGTTGACGTTTAAATATTATAGGTACTTATTATACTGGTGTTTATAGCATGGTTCCGTTAATTATTCCTGACATAAACAAACATGTTGGCATAATATTGCAGAAAGTACTTAATAATGAAATGTACATATTATAATTATTTAAAGGTATATAATTTAGCACAATGTGTTTATAACAAGGTTTACAATGTTTAACTTTTATAAATGTAAACATTGATCAATAAATTATAAAATAATATAAAAAAATATGTTTATTATACATTACCTATATAATAGGTTATATAGCATTATTTTTTTGTATACAATAATTCGATATTATATTTTATTCGTTCAGTAGGTAACTGTGAGAAATCTTAAATAAAAGTGCGAGTAAAATGATAAAACGTGTTAGCGGATGTGACTTGTAAATTTCCGGATAATTTCCATAAGTGACTTAATATATTCATTTTAGATGTTACACATATGTATGACAATATATAGTTTATATTCAGTAAATCCATTCAAATACACACACACACACACACACACACACACACACACACACACACACACACACACACACACACACACACACACACACACACACACACACACACACACACATATACACACAACAATGTAATACATGCATCATAAGGCATAAACAAAAACATTGCGAATCTCGAGCCGTTTTTATATTTTATAAAGAGATTAGAACTCACGGTAATCGAGTCATTCCGTATACGTATTATAATTTTGATGTATTCGTGTGTGTTAAACTCGTGACTGGAAAACGTTATAAGTTTGTATGGGAAACATAATATAATATTCAAGACAGTTTTCGAATGCACGCGTACAGTTATACATAAATAAATATTATATTATACATAAGTAGGAGTTATAATACGTACATAATTAAAATAGTTTACTTAAAATCACGCTTAAACTTAAACGATTGATTTAAATAGGGGTTGATATAGCAAGTAATCCGTGGTTTCGATTTTTCATTCGTTCTAAACCAGTTTCAGAAATCATTAGAATAAATAATAAGTATAGCTATCAAGTTTATTGGGCGTACATAAATTGATGTTGATCGTTCAACTAACCCTACAAAGTTTTTGAAATAATAATTACAATTGCAGCTATACAGCAATCACAGCAGACTGCCGCCAGTGTATATATATATATACCTATAAACGGACACACTACCAGCTGCTGCAACATAATTATGTATGTATAATCTATAAGTGCAGTCTGAACACGTGTAAGCAGGATTAGATAGGCACGTAAGTGTCAAGTAAATTCGTAAGTGATTTTTAAAATAAACATCCTTAACATCCTGCTTACATGTATTTTTTAATAAAATAAAGATACTATACCTATATACCTAATACATAATTATATTAGGGATACCTAATACATATATAGTTATATTATACAACCACGGCAAGTCCTATCCGGATGTTCACATATAAATGTGTTCGTACAATTATTAATAGTTATTTTCATATTATTTTATAATACATGTATATTATATATATATATATTTCAATACAATACACTTACAATATAGACTAGGTTGGTACTCCACTGTAGAAAGGTTTGTTAAATCTGTTTATCACGTGTTACACGGCAATGCGAAACACGGTGGAAAAAACAAGTTCAATATTTAATACCTATTTATTATAAATGATTGTAGAAATTAATTTTTGAACTAAAATATAAACTGAGAAAATATATAGAAATTTTTTTTTGTAATAATGTATGTAGGAATTATTTAAAAAAAGGTATGGGACATGGGCAAGTGGATACCTCTCTGGTGTACATAAGGCGTCGAGTGGGTCGTACAATTTTGTTTTTAACTAGGTATCAATTTTCATCAAATTTTGAACGACAAAATATTTAAAGAATTTTAATGATTTTGACAAATTTTTTTCAAGTTTGAATTTTAATAATGTCTTACTTCAAAGTTTAAACTTCCCTACGAATAATATTTATGAAATTAAAGGTTTGAAAAAAACGAATAAGAAACTTTGTATTAAATATATAAAATCTAATCACAAACACAGATTATAAAAAAAAAAAAATAAGCAAAAAAGATTGCCGGTCACCTCATTCAATTACATAGCGAAAAAACGTTGGCTAAGCCGAAAGAAACTTGATAGAATCCCACGACCACCAGAGATTGTCAAAAGTACTTTCATTGTAGGGAAATATGTATTTAAATTAAACCGTTTATCAATGTAGTGACAAAATGATTTGTAAATTTTTGTAATTTTGACGAATTTCGTATATTTTTTTTACGTATATTTATGTTTTTACTAATTTTTTTTTATTAGTTCGAAAATTACAGGGATTTTTTCATTGGCACTCCGTAATAATAACTATAGATTTTTGAATATCAAATATGTCTATAAAATTATATTGATCATTTTCTTAGAATATTTGGCTTCAGTAAGAAACGTATAAAAAACTTAATCTAAATCTTAAATCTTGGTTATAAAAAGGTGTAAAGTAGATAACCGCTCTGCTATATTGTAGATGTTAAGTGTACAACTGCCTATACTATTTAAACTGTAGATTCTTCAATATATTGTATTTTCAAACTTTCTATGCAAATTATAAAGTTATATCGTCTATATCCAAACACTGCATAATGCATTATCCATTATTTACTTCATATAATATAATCCAATACAACAACAATACATTTTAATATTGTTATGTTCAATACAGGTATTCATAACATGAATATTATTTATTTAAGTTATTCAAATTATAGCCATTACGCAATTATAGTAATATATAAATACATTTTTTTTTATGAATTTATGTAAATCGCAATACGCCAGAGTGCTCTATGTATAATAACAAATATGTTAAAAATTAAATTTCAAATATTGTATATTATAATATTTCTTTTATAATAATTATAATACTATTTATGTAACATTATATATTATTTTAATCACCCATTCCAGTTTGAAAACATGCGCTGAGTGCCTAAAATTTAATATTATGTATCATGTATGTACACCATATTAAATTGCTAATGAAAATTTCAGTCATCGTACCATACCTCATGTAATTGTCTATATAATCTGACAGTCATTTGTGGGTGTTATTTGTAACTTTTGTGACCCGAAAGATCAACACACTTTGATTGATGAGTTCAACGATTCACAATCAATCCTCCCATCTCATCAGCCAATAGATAATGACTAATAATAATATGCTAACATGTAATTTATCAAATAAAATCAACACTGTTGAAACATTTCCCTTTATTCATAGATATATCGAATAATAATATCATTGTAAGACAATTAAGGATAACGCGTATATATTTATATTGAAATTGATTACCTACCGATTTTATCCATACAATAATAATCGAATACTCAATAATGACATAACTACGTAAGTACATATTACGCGCGTACATATAGGTGATAATTATATATTATTAGGTAAGGTTCATTATTTGCCACAAATCATTCTCACTCACAATTTATTCAAATAAAAATGTCGATTTTCAAACCAGTATAAAATATTCCACCACTGAAATCCAAAAAAATATTTCTAACAATTTATTTTCCTTTGTAAATTAGTTAAGTCCCTCATGAATCCAAACACAGGAGAAAGGGTCAACTAAAGTGATAAAAATCTACAGCTATTAAAAAAAAAATACATTTAATTAAATACAGCTATGCACATACATATTATGTATCTATTCATCTTTGAAATGTAAAAAAATGTTATTTGATAAATATTAAAAATAAATTCTGAGTTATCGTTATTACCATTATAATATTATCGTATCAAATAAATTGCTCATTATATTATTTTATATTACATATTGTTACATATACTATGATGCTAGATTAACTACACATGTTATTTTTAAAAATAACGTTGATCAAGATTAATAGAAAAAAAAAATAAATCTAATCTTACATATTATTATTATTATATCGATGCCTGATGGTAAATGGTACTATATTTTGCAATAAGGTTCCTATCACTTCAACATCATATGCATAGGTACTGTAAGTCGTGTAGCTGGTATCCATCAATGAAACATTCAACCATAAACTATATAGAGGTACTTCTATAATGTACATGTGTTCTTTCGATCCGTCGTCAACTGCACAATTTTTTATCTTACCTATACCTATTACCCATTAATGCCATTATACCTATTGCCATATTTTATAATAGGCGCAACACAATATATTATGCGAGCCTGCGCGCGAATTATAATATTCCCGTACTGCGCATCGGCCTTCTCGTGTGTCTATAATGTATATATAGCACGGTGTGTGCGTATCTACACACAATATGTATATATACACCTCTATCTGTACAGTGAAGTTTATGGCGGCTATAAACTGCTGCAGCCTCAAGAATTCACACGATTCTCGAAGTCGGTCAAATGGTATTTATCTATAATGGCCGGCTTTATAATAATACGCACACCAATGACTTTCTTGCGCCGCAGATATCCACCGGGACGGGTTGGCGAATAAACAAATAATAATATAATAACGCGAGTTACCCACAACGCGCCGCCTGCGCGTAGGCCGGCGCCTTATATACGATAATATTATGATAGGCACTTTAACTTGGAATGACGACCATTTGAAACAGCAATACAATAACATAGCATTTAGAAATACGAAAATATAACGAACGCGCGCAAAATATCATAATATTATTATAAATAACAGGCGAGAACGACGTCTCGGACTTTGAAAACGTGCTAACCTATAAAGCGGGCGTGTGGCGATAGTGTTATATTCTCGCATTATCTGCACAGTGCTCGTGTTCGTGTGTAATATTTAATAATATATCATTATACGTATATATATATAATATGGAAAATATTGATAAAAAGTAATAATAATAAAGAAACTTTTTCAGTACTTCGGCGGAGCTCGTCGACGACGACGACATATCGTTAATTCAAAGAAAGAAAAAGAAGAAAAAAAACATCGGTGCCGAGTCAAAGTCGAACTGGATTAACGTGTACATCAAGGTCGTAACGAGACCGGATGACATTTAACAGGACCAGAAATTATACAGACTCTCCGCCTGCTCGGCCGCCGTCATCGTCACTCTCGTGTGAATGCTGCCGGGTTGGTATGAAATACGCGAGTGTACCTATATGTTGTACATATATAGGTATAGATATTATATACATAACAATTTATGTACCGCCTGAATGTGACGACGTGTCCTACGGCCGAATATGTGATAAACGAAACAATAAAATAAATAATTCGTGTTATTCAATATACGCACGATAATGTATTTGCGCGCGCCTATGTGCGTGTGTGTCAAAGGCACACGTATAATATTATTATGGCGAAAAACTCAATTGAATGTTTTTTTATATTTCTGTAAAATCTGACGGGATCAAATCGCTGCGGCAGTCGATCTGTAATGTCATGCCGAATGATATTCCGTTTTTATTTGTTATTTCTTACTGTTTTTGTGGTCGTAATGTTTGGGTTGTGTAGGGAGAGAGATTACATTTTTTTACTCGCTAATAACAATATTTTATCATAATAATTCAATATTTATTTTTGAACATGAATCGAAAAATAATTAAATTCAAAGTCAAACGTTTTATGAACGTTTTTAAATATAACTCAAAAAGAGTAAATATTGTATACTGTCAATATTTTATTATCGTGTCTATATAAAAAGTTAATATTAAATATATTTATGAAAATATTAATTCTTTTCTTTTCTTTATTTGTTATTAAATATTTTCATTTTATATTGAAAAAAAAATGGGTTTTCGTAAATGTTCCCGTTTGATCGTAATTTGTTTTATGTTTTTCTAGATTTATAATCATTAAGTACTGGGAAATTTTTACTTTAAACCTTCAAAATATCAAACAAATTATCCGCCAAAAATTCAAACTTGATGATCGAATTGTTTTTATACTATACGATGTTTATAGACACAAAAATAAAAAATTTATATACATTAGCATTTAAAATTTAAACATTATACTTACTCCGATTAAAATCTATAATTTTGACGATTAGACTCATACACAAATTATTATACATCGATAGATTTTACTATATGCTTTGTAAATTAGCGAATAATAATTACATTTAGACTTTACATATTATATAAGTTTATGTAGGTATATTAGAAGTGTCTCCAGACACAATAATAAAAATAATAAAATACACATCATTGTAAAACCAACACATTCATCATTGCGCTCAGAATCTAAAAAAGGAACTATTAACTAACATATTTATATATCGCAATTTATAGGTAGGTACATATGTACGGACTTACATTTACACAACATAGCAGGTCACACAACGCTCAGTTATAAAGGTAATATCTGTACTTATTATGTATACCAATATATACTATGTACCTGCAAAGAGATTGAAAACACTGTCAAAGTTACCTAATGTATTTATTTAAAGTGTATTAAAATTTTTTTAACATATACTTTATCTACATTGTAATCATGAATAACTTTTTTTAATTTCTAGTTTCTAGAAAAACTGCGAATTACCGCGTTTGCCGGCAGTACGAGCACGCTGGCCACATGTTTGATACATTGATAACACAATCGTATTAAATAAATTCACAGATTTTTCGAAACTAGGAAAAAATATTAATAACCAGGAGATTAATGAAATAAAAATGTTGAAACGTCAATATTTTTAGAAAAACAAATTCTGCAAAGTTTGGCCATCTTAAATTTTTTTGAAAATAATTAAATAAAAATATATATTTTTTCAACTTTTTTACCAAAACATTAAAATAAATTAAAACATGAAATATTTGTAGTTCTTGTCCCTGTGAATCTTATTAAAAAACTAGAATTATAATACCTCTATTATTTCAAGAGATATCGCAATGGGTAAATCCTCACTGGACACTGTATAGTATTGTGTAAGATTGCATATATTTGGCATTTGTTAAGTGTACGTGGTGTTATATTGAAGTTATATTATGTTACTAGTAAATGTACTCGTATATAAGACGTACGCAGTCAACGCATTAAGTTTATCTCATGTTTGGTAGTTTTATAAAATCAATAAAAAATTGAAGGATCATATACATAACAGTAATACAAATATTTCGATCTCTTAGATAAAGTTTATAAGATCGTGAAGAATAAAAATATCAAATATTAAACAATTGATGCTTAGGCCATATCTAAATAAATATATTTATATTATAATATAGGTGTAATTTATTACTAATACACTATCAAACAAATAATGTGTAAAATGTTGGTTAAATCGATATTAAAATAATTGTTTTTTTTTTTTTTGTACACAATGTTAAAAAACTAAATTCCGATTTGAATAAATTAACTAAAACGGTGTATGACTTAATGTATACATTATACAACGACGATAGTCAGCCGAATCAACTTTCTGGAAGACTGTGCAGTGCGCCCGACGATGTTATGTAATACTCTCGAAAACGATACGAATCAAATGCGATACGAAAAGAATGCGAAGGAATCGCCGACACTACTACAACAGCTAGTATACTCGTAGCATACAACAGCATTCTACGTATGGGATGTAAAAAGAGAAAAAAACAAAATGAAACGTTTTTAAATATCGTTCTAAGGTGGGTCCGTTCGACGTGTTATGATATAGTAATAGTGTATTATAAGACATAACTCCTATACCCTATATAAAATTATAATATATTACATATTATTATTGTTCACCGAGTACCTACCTACGACGAAACACTGCACCTGTTTGCATTCGTGATTTTCACAAGTTACATAGGTACAGGGTATAGTATATGGATGTACATAATAATAATATAATGCAACACTGTCATCGGTACATATATATAGGAACTAGCTGAAATTATGTTGTCGTTCTTTGTAAAACGATTTTACGGAGTAAAAACCGTGTAGGTACATCGAAAGAAAATATGCATTTTTATATTTTGTAATCGTTTTTATTATTGCGGTTGATAGTGTCTGAATATACTATATGGTCAATACGAACACTCTAGAATAAAATATAAAAGAATATCCGGTCTTAAGACGAATACCTACGCCGTGCAGAGTAAATCACCTAAATAAAACCGTAACGATTGTCCGAGATTTTTCGTTTCCAATAATACATTTTTATTTTCTCCGAGTTCTCTAACGCTATAGTCACGAGTGCACATCATCGTACTTAGAGTTAGGGAGTTAGTACTTAAGTAATTTGCTCCATTTTTTAGAGAAGTTTTTCCCAGCCTAAGGTTCATGACCCAAAACTGGTCGTAAAATATTTTTGATGGGTTTGTAAACTCATAACAAGGTAAATATATTAATTATAAAAATATGTTTAGCTTTTAATTAACTAAGCAATTTTAAGTTATGGTTTAGCACAGTGCTGTACCTAGGATTTGTTTTTTTTTTGGAAGGGAGGCTTAAATATTCATACTTAACTCTATAGGAAAATAGGAAATAATTTAAAAACATATATATACACATACTATTTAAAATAAAAGATTTCGACACTGATTTAGTACTGACTTGCTAAGTATAATAGTATTCTCAGTAATGTTCCTTATTAGTTTCATATTGAAACCAAAATTTCTAAGAAAATTATCATTATATTTTTTTATAGATAGGTATATTTTATATTCAAAAATTAAGATATTATTATAGAGTATCAATAAAAAAAATTCCTTGTAATTTTTGAATAAATCGGGAAAATTAATAAAAATAAGAATATGGATAAAAAAAACAAAATTCAACAAAATCACAGAAATTTACAAATTATTTTACAAGTACATTGATAAACGTTTTAATTTAAATAATATATTTCTCTATGATAGTACCCGTAATAACCTTTGCCGGTCGTAGGATTCTGTCAAGTTTCCTTCGCCTCAGCCAGTGGTATTTTGTTATGTAAGGAGGGATAACCGTCAAGTTTTTTTGTTTATTATTTTTAAATGATTTTATACATTTAATTTTAATACAAAGTTTTCATTCATTTTGTTCATACATATAATTTCATAAATATTATTCGTAGGGAAGATTGAAGTAAAGCAATATCGAAATTCAAACATGAACAAAATTCGTTGAAATCATTTTACTGTTCAAAATTTGACGATATTTGAAAACAGAATAATGATTTTATTTATTTTGTAAGAATTCAATTATATTTAAGGAATCTGTAATTTGTTTGTATAATATAATACTATACACAACGGTGACATAATTTTTAAAATATTTAGATTAATTTCAAACAGTTATTTATTTATATTGTATTATTAATAGCTATAAAATAAGTGGCAATATATGTACCTAAGCATAAAATAAATATATTTTCGCGGCTAAAAATGTTTGAACAATTCATAGGTTCAAAAAAATGGTTCCTCATAGTTTGTAATTATAGTTATTAAAAAATAACGAAGATACAAGAATCATGATTATTTTTATGAACATTTGAAGTTAGATAATATTAATAATATATATATTTGTATAATTTATTTTGTATCACCGAAATTCGCATTTTATTTTGTAGTTTAAAATATTCAATTTTATATAGGTAAACGTAAGACTTTAAAATGTAATATAACTATATAAAGAATAAGGTAATAAGTGATGTTGTGATATGTATTAAAATGTATAAATAATTCTTACTGAAACCCGAAAAAAAATGTAATCACGAATTAAAATAATATTTTGTATTTGGTAATAAATTCTGGTTTTTTTCCGAATTATCTTGATAAGTTCTGTGAATTTTTATTTTTGATCTCTTTAAAAGTAAAAAATACCAACTATATCTTATTTTTATTATAAAAAAACCATTCTCAAAATGTTCAATTGTATCTGGCTTTTGTCGACATCAAAATAACACAACTCCGGTATGGTCTAGTGGCTAGGATACCTGGCTTTCACCCAGGAGGCTCGGGTTCGATTCCCGGTACCGGAATAAATTTTTGCATATTTTTTATACTCTATATAACTTATAAATAGTTATAATGTATGATCATGGTATGAGGTAATTATCGTTACTACTGATGTTGAAAAATAATGTACATAATTATTTAAATCGTTAAATACAATAGGTTAGGTATTGTGTATTGACGCATGTGCCTTTTTTGTTATAAAACGTAACCGATACTTGATATATCTAATTAATATGTTATAATAATGTCAGTAAAATGATCAATATCTTAAACATACGCATTATGGTAATCTGTTTACAAAATAATTTTTAATTACAATTTTTTTATTTTTCTAATAAGTAATAGGTAAGAATAACATATCATAATAATAATAATTATAAAACAGAAAAAGATTTAACGGAGTTCTTAGCAATTTGTTATTCGCGAAGTTTCCCATTGATTCTATTTGAATTTTGAAAATGAGGATGTGGACTTATCACCTCGTACAATTGTATCCTCAATAGTTATCTGCTTAAAAATGTTATGTGCGGATCTACACGATATTTTAATTTTGATGTCTTTAACTAATAAAAAATTTAAAACTGTTACTTAATTTTTTAATAGGATGCTTTTTTGTTTATAAAATATTTATAAAATTTGAGTTACACAACCATATCACTTAAAATAAATAATAATTAATATCTTCTATTAATATTGATTTAAGTTGATATTTTTTCGATATTAACTTTGAGCTTTTAGAGTTAAATATTATTATATCGTTTGTGATTTGTCAATCACGTCAATCTATAGCTTATATCGGTTTTGACGTTGTAAACTAAAGTACATTTTTTTTCATTTTTGTGGTAAGCACTATTGGTATGATATTATGTATGCGAGGAGAAAAAAATCAGGAAGCCACGTGCATCTCGGCGGCAACGTGAAAACTCCGACGCGAAGTCCGACGGGCCCGGTACGTCGGCCGTCCGTTGATAGTAATAATAATAATAATAATAATAATAATAATAATAATAATAATAATAATAATAATAATAATAATAATGACAATGATGATGATAATACCTACGACGTAGCAGTACGACTACAATAAGTGCTGCGCAGCACACAGGAAGGAACTGTCGCGCGCGCATAACATTAAAATATCGCCAACCGTCGTCTTCGGTATAACGGTGCTTGGCGAGCGCGTCTTTCCGAACGTAGGTCAACGTGATTCATCGCCGCCGGATTATCACGACCGTGCGAGTCGTTTTCTTCTCCCCACTAACCGCCATCGCGTCGCCGCGCAGTTTACTCTCGGTTCAACTATCATTTTTTTTTTAGTTTTATATTATACTATTTCGTATTATTATAAAATAACGCACGCCGCCGTACAACAGCAAAAAATACTATTACTACAACTACTACTTCTACTACTACTACTACTACTACTACTATATACTGTTATTACTGTATATTCGTTACCGTACGTTAAGAATGATTTCAGACGTTATTGAAAATGGCTAGTCCGTGTTGACTCTGACTGATTTTCATGACATTTCATTATATTATTATTGGCTAGCCGTTTTAATAAATATCCGACTAAGGCAGAAAATGCCACTTAATTAAACTCAATAATATATTAATAATTGATTGACCATCAGTCATATACTATCATTGCTGCGACTTCAAAAACCGAGTGTAATCAAAGACAAAATGAACAGGACTGTAAAAACGAATTAGTCAGGAACCTTTAGAAAACATAAATAACACGATAAATTATAATAGTACCTATTTAATTAATTGCTGCACATCAGTATTATTCATTTCGCCCTACGGTATATAGGTATACTGCTATGACGCTTTGAAACGCAAAGCCGCTTAGCGACAAATATCTATATATATATATATATATTATATTATAGATTTGCATTTCATTTTGTAGTTGTATCGTTGGAATTCTTGAGATCTTATAACATACATACACGCACACACGCACACACAGGTCTTGTCGTTTTTCTAAAATCTAATAATCTAAACTTGATACTCAATAACAGATAACATTGTTTGACAGTCGTGGAAATGTTATAATGGCTATGTATCAGAGTAAATATGCAACGATGTCTGATGCATTACGTCAAAGTTATAAATATAATATGTACTCAACTGGATAATTATAACCAACGTACCTATAGCCAGGTTCCCCAGGAATTTATTTTACCAATAAAGCGCTTATGTATCCGCACGACGATTGTCCATGATTTTCATTGAAAATGCATTTTTATTTAAATATGTAATCACCGTGAAATAATAAAATAAAATGTTGTTGATGCGTTCTAATAAGCATGGTTCGTAAAGATTATTTATAAAAGTTCAAAAATATACAGTTTGAACTTGTTACAATTTGTGAGTCGTCTAAAGCTTTAGTATGAACTTTAAAAGTTTTGAAGTAGGCTCACCTACTTATTTTAAGCTAAAATTCGAAAAATGGCATAAGTAATAAATTAGTCTTGTGTTTTAAGCTTTAGTTATAAAATCAAAGTCGTTTATGAATTTATATATAATTAAAAATAATATACAAATTTTCGAAATTTTTACGATTTTTGTCAACTTGTAAACTTCTTCAAATATTTATAAAGTTATAAAATAAATTATTTTAAGCCTACAGATATTTATAGGTTTAGGAATATTTAGACAGTCTGAATCAGACTAACATATCTATTGGATTTTTTTGT
This sequence comes from Rhopalosiphum nymphaeae, assembly GCA_036289425.1. Taxonomy (NCBI): domain Eukaryota; kingdom Metazoa; phylum Arthropoda; class Insecta; order Hemiptera; family Aphididae; genus Rhopalosiphum; species Rhopalosiphum nymphaeae. Next base: position 1,094,938 of record JAZAQC010000029.1, read on the forward strand.
AAATAATATACATATTATACGTATATATATATATATTTATTTTTATTTATTATTGTAATTATAATTTTGAGTCTTATACTTTTACAAATTTGTTTTTATTATTTACAATGATAAAATAAAACAAAATTATATTATATTTTCTTTTGTGTTGCAATGCATTTTTGCTCTTTCTTTATTATTATTAATATTATTTCATCCAATAATTATTTTATTAATCAATAATATGGTATGGTATTAGGTCATGCACGTGGTATCAGAACCTGACTACAACGCTCGGATGATGATGAATAATAAATAGGTAACATGTAAAATGTGTATACCTATATAATGCATACCATATACCTGTATAATAATATAAACGTGTCACATATATACATATATATATATATAAATATATAATATACACGTGTGCGCGTGTGTCTCATGCGAGAATCGCCGTCGCAAAAATACAAATTGTACCGTTGTGTATACGCGGTTTTTAACTCTTCTTTAATTGATGCGTATATCGTAAGGCAGGTAGGTGGGAAGTTATAGTTCAGTGTTATACGACGCAATATTCTGCGACTGCGCATACGGTAGCTAAAGTATTAATATAAAACAGTATAGCATTGCGCAGTGGGTATATGCGAGAAAAACAGAACGATAAAAATATACCTACACATAGGTAGGTGTGCGCCTATACTATACAGATAATAAATTTAATTTAATATCATTATGATATGTTGTATAATTAATGTGTGAAAACGTGATTGTGCGATCACGGCAGAAAATAAAAAAATGTATTTATCGATTTGCTGCATAATCTTATTGACGTTGAAATTTAAATGTTAAATAAATATGGGTATGTTATTATAAATTGCAATTGCAATACTGCGTGCGACGTCCACGTGCTACAACATATTGTCATTATTATCAGGGCTGTATTTAGGAATTGGCACTCGGCACAACAAATAATAAAATTATACAAAAACTCCATTAGTTTAAAAAAAAAAAAACAGTTTTTATAGTAAAATTAATTTATTATATTATGTCTTCTTTAGAACTGCCGCCAAACCAGGAAACAAAATATTAATGAATTTCGAATTAAGCGTTTACTCAAAAATATTAGTCCTTAGATAGTTCTAAAAATAAATAACAAAAATAAATTCGTTATATATTTTTTAAAGATGATAAAATTATTAAGTATCATTATGTAGTAATTGCGGACCAGACAGCGTCAAAACATTTTCAGTAGCGAAATGTGTTGAATAATGACGTGATCATTAAAATATTACCATAAAATTAAAAGTGAATTAATAATAAAGCAATAAAAACTTGATATTGATTTATTTATTATAATATATTTGTATTTTATTATTTATACGATAGTTTAGTCTATAATCTATATTCCTAACCATATTTAATAGAAAGTATTAAAATGTGACTTATAAATTAGAATAGATGTATATATATAATCAAATAAAAAATGTCTATTACTTTTTTTCAAATATTTAAACATTTCCGATGTCAATAAATTCTTTAAAATGAGTATTGGAAAAAGGTCATTATAAGTGATGATAAAACTTTTCGAAGTTAAGTTCCCACGGTTAATATTTAACAAAGTAATTAAGGTTTTTTGATGAAAAATCGTTATTGCAATCACTCATGAAAAATTATAATTGCTTACCTATGAACCTATTATGCTTATTTTATTTTCCTATTCTGGTAAGAACAATTTACGGCGATTATTGTATCAAGCTTCCAAACTTTATTATAGTTATTTCAATTTAAAATTTTATGCGTCTTTTATTTCTCTTACAAAATTAATTGCAAATGGCGTACCGGCCATAATTACTGCTATAGCAGTATCACATATGAAAATTGAATCATTGTCTCTCTTATACTCTCTTCAACTGTGGTGATATATTATTGATGTCTTATGTGACTTCTGCACAATCTGCTTTTTATTTCATTTCCTCTTACTGTTTTTCTTTTTCGGTTCCAACTTGTCTATCCTATACAATGATACACCTTCCTTTGATATAATTCTATAATTAAAGTCATTATACATTTTATTCTTTATATAATATAATATGAGTACTATAGATACTATATATGCTTACAGAAATTACATCAGTTTAAATTCAATGTATATTTTATTTATTTTATTTTAACGGTTGAAATATAATACATTTTTTTGATATTTCTTTGAAAACGATAATAAGAAAAAACAATCTATAACAATTTTACAGCTTCGTTTTTATTTCTTATATATAATTGTTAAAACATGAAATTAAGTAGGCTCTATGAAGTGTAGTTTAGGTTAGGCCCTTTATTATTGCAGACCCGATACCATAACTACAAACTCGTAAAATGTAAACAATAAACAAAGGTGTATAATACATAGATGTTAGGTGAATAGCGAGAATTATATAAACTATTTTTGATATTTTAATGTTAATACATACTTATTATGTACCGATTTACCTAACCAAAATATCAATAACTATAAGTTACTTTTTAATATATATATTGTCAAAATGAAATAAAAAGAATAGTAAAATATTAATAGAAAAATTCTGAAAATACGTTTTTAATTCGTATTGTATAAATTCCTCTATTTTTTAAAGTCCATTAACATAACTACAGTAATTAATATTTGACATGTATGTAACACAACACTAATCAATTATTGTCTAGCACTTCATTACGTATAGAATTTCTATGGGTTACTATGATTGCCTTGGTCAAAAATATTGAATTTAGATAAGTTTTGAATTTATTTCTTAAATGAAGTGATTAATATTTTCATATATATATGCTTTTAAATATTTTAGAACCACAAAAGTACAACACGAGTCGCACATGACGTATGTGATTCCCAAAACAACTGTAGTCCATTACTTTAATTTTCTGTACAGATTTTTTCATCCGAGTATTCAAGTAGAAATATAATATGCTATTTGTGGTTCTAATCTATAATACGTTCATTGTTCATATTATATTATGGAAGCGTAGGTCAAACAAAAAATTAAAATTTCTTTATAAATGTACAAGCCTACACGGGACCGCATCTCAGTCAAATAATATTATTAATGGAATGTTATAGTTTATAACTACGTTCATAAATACAAAATAATTATTGTAAGTATAATACATAAGATTTTTTGACAGCTGCGTGTAAGATACTTTGCTAGCTGGCTGCTAATATCATGTTTAATTATCCAACAATATTGAGCGTTTAATAATTTTGATAATACTATACATTATTATAATTTAAGAAAATCATGTCGATAAATAACGAGTTTAATATTATTCATCATATTTAAATTATATGCATTATGTACTGTGTAGTTTATTTATATACTATACTTAATTATGATTATTATGAAAATTTAAAATGCATAGAAGGTGCGTATTTATACTATAAGCTATTCTTATATCACAAATAGTGTCCATATGTTATTTTATAAAAAAGAAAACTATTTTTTTCCACATCAGGCGAGATTTTTTATGTTATTATTTTCATAAAAAATTGACCCCTTCTGTATTAGTACTAAAAATCTGGAGCTCTTTGATTAAATAGCTTAGGGGTGCCATAAGGTGGTTCATTATTGGTGATTTATGCTCTGATTATGTACGTACTATATTATATTTATAATAAATACATACATAGTGCATGTATATACTACGCAGTATTTGGAATGAATAGAAACATATAATATCTGAACGGAGTTAACTAAGTAGTAATAATAGTATTTATTTCTGTTTTTAGTTTCAAAAACATTTTATTTTGAGTTACATTTCATATAGGTATTTGTATTTTTTTTTTGTCAAAGGATACTTTTTATATCCAAAAAAATCGAAAAATTTTGTAATCTTCACTATTATTGAAGTGGATTAACTCGTAGAAAATTGCAATCATCGTTTGTTTTTTGGGCGGGTGGATCAACGAATTTACAGTACTTAAAAATGATGAAAAACTGAGAAAATATAGGTAAATTGATGGTATGTGTTTAGTTTAGTGTTTATATAATTTTAAAAATATTTAGACTCTTTTAGGACCATTTATAGACATTTCAAAATGTCCACTTTTTTGGTTTTAAACAATTTATGATAATGAAATAAGATTTTTTTAGTCAATAATTTTAAATTTATTAAAAGGTTTTTCACGTGTTGTGCATAAGACAATTTAAAAATATCAAAAATACATTGTCACGATTTCTGTTTAACAGCAGAATCAAAATATTGAATGTTTGTAAATTAATTTGTGTTTAAAAATGCAAAAAAGTTTATAATATTCATATCTATAGCTTTTATAATTTTAACGTATAATACTATAATAGCAATTTATATTCAACCGATTTTTGTTATTTGTTATCACTAAATAAAAATATTGATCGTATAAAATTGATCATTTTATTAATATTCAAATTAAATTTTTTATATTTAATAATATTTTCAAAATATTTAGTTTAAATTTTACTATCTTTTAACATATAAAATATTTAAATATTTAAATTTATTTTTTTAAGCCGAAATCAACATAGTGTGTAAATTGTTTTGTTCATAGTAGTTTTATTTATTAATTTTTATAGCCAAGGCTTGTCAATTAAATTCGAAGTTGTTCTTGCAACAAGCTAATGTCAATATATAAATATGGCATTTTGTTTTCAACTATATATTAAATGTAAATTGTAACTTGCGGGTTTCAATTAAGAATTTGAACAAAGAACTTCAATGCGTGTTTTTTTGAATGTTAAATATTTTAAAATGAGTGTGTCAGCGGGTGTGTGTCTGGATAAAAGTGTTATATTTTCTGAAATATGACTTCAAAGTTGTTTGAAATCGAAAGTATTGACATAAATATTTCAGTTTCCAAACGCTTTATAATCAAATAGGTTCACTACAAATCTAAATAAAAGCAGGTAGGTATTTTAATATTTTATTTTAAATCTTTTTTCTCCCCGCAAAATTAAATAATTTTAATGAACGTCAAACATGACGTATCAACACGTTATATTATACCAAAGTCTTATATACCATCTATATACCTAATCTGTACAGATCACCGACAGTTTTATCCGATTCAAGATGCATGTATATAATAAACACAAAATATATTATATATCTAGGTACATGTCGTGTATTATGCCTATAGTGCATCACTGTATTGTATATTCTGTTCGTCTTTATATAATAGAGATTATGTACATAATATGTATAATTCTTTGCCAAACCCGACACGCATAGAAATACGTAAACATTTTGTATTATTTTATTTCTGTATGCACTTGACCGATATCTGCACATCAAACGCGTTGACAAGTATACATGAACGCATTGACAAAAAAAAAATATATATATAAATAAATCTGTTCCGTATTATAATAAGTGTCCCCACATGGTCTTGTTGGTATATATATATATGCTATATAGAATCCCGAGTGACGAGTATATAGTCCAAACGATTATGCGATACACGACTGAAACTGCTGCAGACCATATATTAAAAATAATAATAGTGTATATATAATATAATACACATAATATACGCCCGCGTATGTCCCGCCTGTAGCACAAACCGATGTATTATTTATGTTTCCATTTCAGGGAAGACATATATTTTTACTGACCCACGGCGGGCGTATTATATTATACCTAAACTGTACGCGTATACACAACCCTTAGTTTTCTGAGAACCGTCGCCTATAATTTAGCAGCCGGTATATGTATATGTTATAAATACCCGCTGCAGCACAATAAAATACTATTCTGTACATGTACAATATTTGTCGTCGTTTCGGCCTTTTTTTTTTTTTCGAGCGACATTGCGGGCAAAATATACTAAAATATATAATGTACAATGGACGCCGCGTCTATCCTTTAACCGAGTTATCCAATACTCGCTCTTTGAAAAAATTTAAATCAGTTGGCGGTCTCTCTCAGGCGGAACCATATGTGGAAACGCGACATTCCGTGTACACGATAGGTCCGACATTAAAATAGTTACCCATATATATATACCCACAATATATAACGTCACTTACCCCATAGTATATAGGTAGTACCTGCCTACCTACTACTATATACACACTTCAACATGCGAATGTTATTCGTCAATCGTCATTTAAAACCTTTAGCTCGCGATTTTATGATTGAAAATACAGATTTGTATAAAAAAGTACTAGTTACTAGTCTGCTTTTGGCTATACTAAATTCCATACGGAAATTTTTAAAGCGACGAAAGATTTACATTAACCAAATTATTATGGTAAATCGTTAATTTAATATATTGTGAAGGATCACACGCCTTATAGCCTGTATATAACATATGTTATAGGTACCTAGACCAGTTTTTTGGTATAAAATAAAAAAAGTATAAACTGTTATCGAAATATAATCAATCACAAATAATAATTAATGGTTACGTGGGTACTTCTGTTTGAAATTATATATCTGTGAGTATACCTACATACAGAGTGTCCTGTGAGGATTGCGATATCTCCTGAAATAATGGAGATATCATAGTTCTGGTTTTTTATTAAAATCCACAAAGACAAGAACTACAAATATTTCATGTTTTAATTTATTTTAATGTTTAGGTAAAAAAGTTACAATATACTTCTTTTTATTCAATTATTTTCAAAAAAATTGAAGATGGCCATTTTGTTGGGTTCATTTTTTTGAAAATATTGATGTTTCAACATTTTAATTTCATTAATCTCCTGGTTTTTAATATTTTTTCTAGTTTCGAAATAATACTATATGGTATATCATTGTATCAAACCTGTGATCCACGTACTCGTACAGCTGGCGAACGCTTTCAGTGTTAATTCGCAGTTTTCCTCGAAACTAGAAAAAATATTAAAAATCAGGAGATTAATGAAATTAAAATGTTGAAACATCAATATTTTCAAAAAAATGAACCCAACAAAATGGCCATCTTCAATTTTTTTGAAAATAATTGAATAAAAAGAAGTATATTGTAACTTTTTTACCTAAACATTAAAATAAATTAAAACATGAAATATTTGTAGTTCTTGTCTATGTGAATTTTATTAGAACACCAGAATTACGATATCTCCATTATTTCAGAAGATATCGCAATGGATGAATCTTCACGGGACACTGTATACTGTATAGTACCAAATAATTATAGTAACAGTTAATCATAAAAATATGTCAATACTTATATAACGTAGTTAACACTATTAACAGTAAGGCTGATATCAATACAATGACAACTACTAAAAATTGATAGCATGTTTCATATAAATCATAATCGATAATAATTAAATTCAAGGATCATATATAGATATTTTCAGTAGTAAAAAAATTGTGTTGAAAAAAATTAGTAGAGATTTTATCCAATAACGTTATAATCCAAGTTAATAGTTATTATATACATTTATATGTATTTATATTTAATATTTTTGTCAAGGTTTATAAAATCTAAGAAAATTAGGCTTATTGTGTGTATTTCATAATAATATTTTTTAAATTATTCTTTTTACTCTGAATATACCGAAAATAAGCTAAATAATATTTATGTGTTTTAGAATTGAACGTGTACGACCGTGAAATTGATTTAAACAGCACTGTTGCATTATTCACTCATCTGTAATAAATAATAATCGTGACAATTTCTACGTTTTTGACAACTAAATACGAATTTAATTTAGTTTGAAATTTCGGTTATATTTTTTTTCTGATAATATTCTATTGAAAATATATTCTTTATTATATCACGGACGTGTACTGTGGTAGAAAAATCTACTTCCTGGAACTGGGCAAGTCGGTGACTAAATTCTCAAAATATAATTAACACGATTCGTTAATATTTTTAAGTTTGGTTGTCAGGGAAAAAATACTAACATTAAAATTACAATATTGATACTTTTTAAAAGAAGTATAGATAGAATATGTGTATATATTATCATATGGATATTACTAAAGACATTTCTAAAGGGATACTTTCAAAGTGTGAATATCCCAAGTTATAAAACCATAAATATATAATAATAATAATCAAGCAGTTTTTTCCCCTGTAAAAGTATAATTGGAGACTATAAGATTTTTTTAAAAATATTTTTAAAAAGCTTTAATACCGATGGCTATTAGTTATTAGTTATTTACTTACTTTTCCTTTAAGTTAAATAAAACTTATAATAATATCTAAAATTTAATAAAATTTTTATAATTTTTTGGTTAAGTTAATCTTGTGAAAAATGTTATGTAGATAGTACCTAAATTTCATTGGCATTTTTTTGTTAGTGCATGTTGTGTTTAAGATGAATTGTTAAAAATTGTACGTGCTTCAGCCTAATATTGAGTCGCATACGCGTAACTTACCTTTATATTATATTATAGTATAGTTTTGGTATGCGTATCTGTATTGATTTTTTTTATTATATTAAACATTAAGCATACTCTTATACATTTCTACATTTCTATATACACAAATATATAATAGAATAATATGTCAGTGATTATTTTTTTTTTACTTTTTATATTTTCACACATTTTTTACGGCGTTGTTAGCTGCTTACTATACTTAAAAGTCCAAGGTTAAAATTCAAATCAAGCTTACAGTGTATAATTATAGCGATATCGTTTAGCCGTGCAAAACATAGAATATACATTCTTATTTTAATAATTTATAAAAAAATTGTTCAATTTAAAAAGTGCAATACATTTTTTAAAATTTAAAATTCCATTCAAGACTAATTTTATCAGTAATAATTTAATATGTTTTTTTTTTGTAGTTAATGTAAAATTATTTAGATTTCATAATAAAGTATAAGTAACTAATTATTTCGTCGTGTACAAAACAAATAGATACTGATGTAAAAATATCGTATTTTATTTTTTTATGTGTATTGTGTAAGTTAAAAAAAAGGCAATGTATATTATGTATAAATATAATAGCTAGATAGTGTTGAGACTTATTTATACAAAAATATTATTATCTATTAACCTATATAGATAACAATTTAAACTTTAAAGGTTATCAGTTTATTGATCTATTTTAGTAAAAGTTGTGCAATGTTGTTATGCTATTTCAGTTATCCATTGTAATTTATCAATAAAGATATTTTTACATTCGGGTATCTATACTTATTCTATTTATTAATACATTAGGTACCTATTATTTATTCTTACAGAAATTTTAGTAAACATTCGGGAATATTGACGTCGTGAGTAATTTATTAAATTTATTTAAATACTTTGAACACATATGTAACGATCACAAAATCTAAAATTTCTCTACGGACATACGTTATTGTCACCTTACTAGTTTTTTGATAATCCCGCGATCGAATGGCTACCGAGAAAAACACGGTAATTAGTATATTTATAAAAAAAATATAGTGCATAACTGCGTATACTATGTTAGACATTTTACTTATTTTTCACGAAATGTTGTATTATTACGTACATCTACTATATAGATTTAGTAGGTTTACCCATAAAAACATAATAGAAGAATGGTACGTTTTAACTTTTAAGAACAGGCTAATGTATAATAAATACACACTTTACTTATTTTTATTTTTTATCAAGATAAAAATACATTTATATCTTTATCTAGTTAATATTTTAGTTCTCTATTCACAACGCCTAATTGATAGGTACCTACGTTATTTTATAACAGCTTTATAGGTATTTAGTGGTAAATTATATGAACTATAATAATAGTTATAATTATTACCTATAGTTACTTAACTATAGTAAATACTGTAATATTAGAATTTATCAATGAATAGTTATACATTTTTAATTGAAGGATCACAAGTTTAAAATAAAAAAAAATAGGTAAATTGTAAAATGTAGTATTAGGTGAAATGAAAACAGAGATATACCATTAAAAAATGTCTACACATATTATTTTAACAAGCCACAGTTTTTGAAGAATACGTACGACGTCATAATTTCACCACCGATGTATAGGTACTCTGTAACAAAATTTAATGTGATAGTTAATAATATTTATAGTATTGTAGTTTAAAACAAAAATATTGTTTTCAAATTATATAAATGATACGGGATATTGAATTGCGAAATAAAAATCCTCAAGCACAATATTACTCACACAGTGTTTTACAAATGTTAGCGATTAAATTATTAATTTTTAAACGTTTACAACATTATTGATATTTAATTATAAATATATAGGTATTTATGACTTTATTAATATATGATATAGTTGCGTGTATTGCATTCGTATATTGTAAATATTTAGTTAATAAACTATTGAATTTGATTTTTTTAAATTTTTGTCTTCATTTTTGGCTAGTGAAATTAATATTTTCCACCATTTTTTTTAATAACACATCATATCTTCTGGTCAGTTAATTGTCAGTCTTTGACATAAAAATAAAAGAAAAATAATACATTTTCACTTTTTAAGAACAATAAGAAAATTAAAGTTTCTTAAAATATTTCCATGAATTTAGTAGAGAAAGTAAGGTTAATATATTTTTAAAAAATAAATAATAGTAATAAATAATTATACTTATTTTCTGTTAGATTATGTTAGATTTTGTAAGATTTCCTTTGAACGAAACCACAAAAAAAGTACGGCTAAGTGTCAAATAAAGAAAATATTTTACAGCTACCAAATATTATAATAGACTTTGGAGAGTACATTTTAATTCTAATGATTTTGTTGAAAATCCAGACCAACAAATTTAAAACAAAGTGTAATTTCTAGTATTTTTTAATAATTCTATCATTTCCACTAAAAAAAAAATTAATCGAAAATATTATTGCCCATTTTTAAGTGTAAGAAACCATCCGGGTATATTAACCAGTAATCAATCGTTAATTACTTACCAATCTATAAATATCAATACTAGATTAAATTATTTTTAGATTTACAAATTTATATTAAATGGACCCAGTGAGTTAAAATTTGTAAATTTTAAAAAGTAATTTAGTATATTTTAATTTTTAGTTACCAGTCTTTCAAACAATACTGACTTCGTCAATCGCTAAAACGCCAAGCAAAAAATATACAAACTAACGAAAACTATTTTATATTATAAAATGTGATTAATTGATCAATGTTATGTTAAATATTATTTTATTATTATTTTATTACCAAAACCAATGCTTTATTTTTAAAACTTATAGAGATATGATTTTAATATTAATATCATATAAAAACTGACGATGGTCGACGACTTGTTTTTTTATTCATACGTAAAACTAAAAATATCTATTTGTTAATTTGCATAAATTTATCAACATATAAATGACTCTTATATAATTATAACTAAAAAAGAAAATGATTTGTTATCAATATGAATAATAATTGATATGGCGTTCTCGCCTCAATCGTTGACTTCTACAATGAAATACACGGGCTGAATAGCCCCAGTTAGAGATCTAGTACTATTCCCGTTTCCGCAAAAAAAAGTTTGGAAACCAATGGTTAAGTTAGGTATATATATATATAGCATATAGTAATGTAATATATAATAGCAGTGACATTTGTAAATAATTTAGATAATAGCGATAATCATCGATAACGGGAATATAAATACAATAATCATCTGATAAAATTTAATATCTAATTTAATTGTACATATCATTCGACTAAAGTATTATCATTATCTCCTTGTATTATAATTTATATTTCTAAGACATTTTGAAATACATAAAAGAAAAAATGATGAATGTAATGGGTATGTGATTTTATTACATTTGTTCATGGTTCCCAAATAATAATTAATAATATTAATACAATTAATATTAAAATTATTAAATAATAATTAGCGGAAACGTTTCTTCACAAAAATACATTTTAGCAGAACCGGGAATTGTACATTATTCGTTTTTTGTTGAAAAGAGTCATACCCAGTGTCGCGACCAATATGAGTTCGAGTCCGCGCATCGCCCATCTCTTCGACGTACCGACAACCATGATGAACTCAATCAGGTATGTGGTAGGTATGATGGCATTTATTTGATGCGCACCGCGATTTTACTACGTGTAACCTGAATACAAGTAGAGTACCAGTAATGGTGTTTTGAATAGTCAGACCGGAAACGCTAAACTGTAATGTTCTTATGGATCAGAGGAAATCCCGATGGGGATCCTGAAATCGTTGACGTCATCGGAACAACCCTCCTTCCCCCATCGTGATTGGTCGAATTCCGAATTTGCTTAATCGGGGTTCATAATCCAAGCAAAGGTTACGTCCGCCCGGCGACGCTCTTACGACCGATGAATGCGTTCTTTTCGTTTCTACGTCATCACTGCTGAAGTGCTCCAGGCTCCACCTTTTTATCAGTGATGTATCTAAAAGAAATTTCATTTTACGTTATTTAGAAGCGTTATGTAACATTTAAATTTTTACGTTAGATGTTATGTCGTACAAATGGGCTGTTGTAGTAGCCAGAGTAACAAACACCAGCATCAAATCTATAAACACAAAATTCGAAAGAAATGTTTCGTTCTTGTCATGACTCGTGTTTAATGTATATTATTAATTATTATTATGTTCACTAGTCCCGAGTTTATTTTTTATTCGAGCGGCAGTTAAGAACATGGTGGTTTGCCATATTTCGTTTTGCTATATCTTTTTTTTTTTTTGCAATTATATACTCCGGCCAGCAAGAGAACACTACTCTTTGGCGCATTCAAATGAACGAGCTTCGCTGTTTCGTACCAAAATGTTTTCCACTTAGCTACGTGATCGCATAGTAACGATGGCACGGCGTTATTATTAATTAAGCATTTTGTAGTACTTAGAAATTCGATTATTCTCGGGGATTGGTCTTCATCAAGTGCTTCTGCTATGTTGAGTGGTATGTTCAGGTTGTTGCGTATTGAGGTTTATTGTGTGTATTCTTCCAGTATATGTTTGATGGTTAAAGTTTGGTTACGTGTTTCGCATATTGGTTGAGGCTTTTTGTTAATTAAATATGAGTGTGTAAGGAAGGAGTGTCCGATTATAGTGCGAGTGAGTGATTGCGATATCTTGACGTCTGTTGAAAAGGGTAGGAGTGTGCCATCTTTTATTGTTTTTTTATTTCTTTAAACTTGTTAGATAATGGTATTGAAATCCAGTGGTTTTGCTAAAATGCGTGTATTTTTTGTTAATTACATTTTTTTTATATCGTTTGAGGGTATGTTATTTATTGTATGATTCAGGACATTTTTTTGTAAGATCGGCATATTTGTCTGCTTTTTCATTTCCTGTGATGTCAATGTGGGATGGTACCCTCATGAATTCTATATTTTCTTTTTGTTTGAATTAGTTTAACTTGGATATTAAATGTTTTTTTAATTTTTTGTGGATGGATTTTTGAGAGCTATTAAGGTTCTCAGGAAGTTACTGCCTATTAATATATCCTTTGATTCAAGTGTATTAGCGAGTTTTAGAGTTTCATAGATGACGTAATTTTCGGCAGAGAAAATGCTGGTTATTTATTTGTATTGAACGATTGTGTCATCTTTAATTACATCAATCCTACTCCATGTTTTAATTTGGTGAAGTTAGGGATTGTGTGTTGAATCGTATTTTTAAATTAAGAGGTAATTATTACTGTTATTTGTTTCGTTTTTATTGAAGTTCAGTATTTAATTTTAGTTCTCATTTTCAAAGTGGTAAGGAAGGTTTGGAACGTTATTCTGTTTATAACTAAGGTATGTATGTCCGTAAATTGTTATAATTTGTCAAATATGTCACGTACTGACGAGAATTTTTGTATTTTGTGTTTATTAGGGAGCTATATGGTTATTGAAAATGGTTTTATATCCTAAATGTGTTTTTCCTTTTGATCATGAGATTGAGTGTGTCTTTATCTCTTTGGAGTTGAAGTGGTATTTCTCCAGTATAGTTTAGAATGCTGTCAATTGTACATACTTCATTCCACCATGACATAGTTTTCTTCTTGTGAGTCGTGTTTTTTTTTCTACCAATAGTTTTATTTGCAGCTTCTAACATAATATCTGAGAACTGAGTAATTATAAAGTTTATTTGGGATTGTGTCAGATGAGTTTCAGTATTTGTTTCTATAGGAATTTCTAATATATTTTGATTGGAAAGATCTTGATTAAATTCACAATTGGGATTTTTCAAGTTTCAATGGGTATTTGGTGATATTTTAGATGTTAGGTCAAGCAAGATTATGGATATAAGCCAATGATTACCACAGTTTTATTCATTAAGAACTTGCCATTCGATTTGTGATGCGAGTGTGCTATTGGTTATTGATAAATCTATAGAGGAAAAAGATTAAATTTGTTTGTTGAGTCGTGTTTGGTATATTCTCCAGTGTTGAGAAGTATTAGTTGATCATTTTCGAAGAAAGTTTTGATTATTTTACTTCTGAGGTCGGTTTAGTTTGATCCCCGCATTAAATTGCTACTGTTTAAATTGTCTAAAAGAAGAAAAGGACAGTTACAAGTATAGTCATATACATACTTTGATTGTAGATTTAAAATAAAAATAAATTAATATTCATTATTTATTAATATCGTTAGTTGATAATAAGTTATTATTATTCAATCATAAGACATTAAAAAAAATACATTATTAGTGCCACCTTTCTTATTATTATATAGGAAATACGTGCCTATATTTACATAATATAAAAAAAAATAATATAATTGATTGAATAGTGTCAAAAAACAGTGCATCAATTCTGCATAATATTATAATATATTTATACATTGACAATTGTTGTCAATCGAGAATATTATATTTTACGCGGTTATCGTTTGATTGTATTCCTTCCGCGAACAATACGATTTCCACGCCCTCGTAAATAACGACATCAAACTACCATCACGTATAATTTGTGTTACACATTATGCGTATTTTACCTGCGTTGTATTCTTTACTGTCAATATCTATTTTATATTTAAGATTTTGAAAAAAAATTACTTTATTCTACAGAGATTTGATGTGTAGAAACTATCTAGGTAGAAAATATAAAGAGGATCTCTGTAAATATTTCACAAGTTGAATTATTAATTTTTATTGAATATATATTATAATAGTTACGCACGTTTAATAGTTAATGCCGATAATTTTACCGTAAAACAATGTTTGTTAATTTTACGTAGTTTTTTTTGTTGATATGTATGACTATAGAAGTGTATTATATTTTTATTTAATGTATTTTTACAAATTTAATAATATTTTTATCATTAATTATATCAGTTAATATTATATTATTAAGCATAGGTATTATAACATACGTTACCCCACTACCTGCACATACGATTTTCAAACTTTTTTTTGCAAATATTTATTAATAAATTAAACAAAACCTTTTTACTATTATAATTTTGAATAATTTCATAACTGTAAGTTCAAACACTAAGACGTCATAGTTTATTAAGTTTTATAAATGGGTTGATACTTAAGCGCTGTATAGGGACTTGTAATAAAGTACATTGATATAACAATATGAAAATTTTTTGAATTTGAATAAATTAGATTAGTAAAACGTAACAATAATGTAGTAATCGCAAATATTTGAGTTTGTTATTGTGGTTAAGTATAAATATAAAATTAGAGTTAATACTTCAATTAAAATTATTATTTATAACATTTAATAGCTATTTCACCATAGTAAACCGTGGCAATATGGCATTGATTCATAATTATAATCTCGTAAGTACTTCAGGGTACAGCTATGAACTATTAAGACAAGTATATACACTCTTGTAACCGTTATGAAATCGATTAATTTGATATTACTAATTAGTTTACACAGTTTTACGATTTAAAAATATGTAATCTATTCTTGTATTATTTTTGAAACATTCAATTGTATTTAACACATTCCAATTGCTTAAATAATTCACAATTTTTTTTTATAATCCAATAATTATATTTTACGTAGGAAGTTTGGATAGCGGATCGTCAAGGTATAACACCTACTGTATAATAATGATGAATTATTTTTTCTCGAATTTTTGTGTATTATTATTTGTAGGTGTCTATAAAATATTAAGGCGTACACCTAAACTACTCACATTACTATGATTGTGAAACGCGCGTGCATTAATTATATTTTAATTATCGCAGTTATATTATTGTAGGTAGGTTATACTGTATTATACAAAATTCCTGTTATTGTTACATCACAAGTGGTACGATTTTTGTAAGTTTGCCGTTATAGTATAAAATGTAAATAATGTGAAACTTGAATTCCTCTTGAATACGTTAATTGCCAACAATACAAATAAACATTTTAATTTATGATGTCATATTATATTATATTGGTAAAAGTTGCGTTAACAAACAATATTACTTATGTACGATGTGCGAAATATCATTTACGACAACAAGTTAAGCAAATACCTAATATGTCTATAACATTATACCAATATATACATAATATGCATTATATATACAATTATAAATTACGTACTTCTATAGACTAGTTGTTTCGTAAAAAATACTTTGAATACTAGGTATACGTATTTAAATGCCTTAATAGACATATTTGTGTATTTACCCTCAATGTTTTCAAATTATTTACTTGAATATAGACTTAAATACTTTTGAAAAGTATTTGAAATATTTAGAAGAAAAAATAATATTATTATTATTGTTATTGGAATGTTTAGTCCCTTTTCAGTCAGTGTATAGGTACATTTTTGGCTAAAATTTATATGTTTTACATAAATAGAGTAAATTATTTTTCAATGAATCAATTTAATTATAAGGAACTTTATGAAACATATAATAATTATTTTAATTCATCTTTGGAAATCGTATTAAATCAATGAATTTTATACCACTAAAAACAACAAAAAATGGAGAAAAATTATAGCAGTATATCAGTTAACATCAATTTATGATATAGGAAAAACTTTAATTTACTAGCTTAAAAGTGTCAATATTATTCGAAGTTTAAGAAAGTCATAAGAAATTTTGCGATCGCAGTTGAGAACTAATTATACATATATATATTATTTTATGTAATGAAATATTATGATATAAGTATGTTTAAACACCACCGCTGGCTAAGCACCAGCATTAAAAATTTCTAAAATTTCGTACCTCATGCTAAATAATAATAATAAAAAAATAAGACAAAAAGTGAAAACAAATAAGTAATATGTAGCTATATTATTACCCATATAAGCAGTATCCATACGAGATGTAATAAATATATCACGCAACAATACAACGCACGAAAATATGATCATACTTTTTACACATTTTTTTGCGTGACGCTCTTATCGAATTTCTCATAACGCCGTTACGGTATTTTTTAGTGTCATAGGTGCCGACGACCATAAGACGTAAGTTGGTATATAATACATTGCATAGATATAAAAACCGGAAAGTACTGAAAGTGTCGATAAAATATTTATCGTACGTCATGTGCACCAGATATCCGTGTGTAATATTATACCAGATTTATATAATTATGTATATATACATAAATGTATACATGTACGCACTCGGTATGCGGTATACTATACGAAACAATAACCACGATACCGCGGCAGTCGCCGGACGAGCAGAGAGGACCAAAATTACGTGAGTATAATATTATATCTCAAATATATAAGCAGAGCAGGTGTTACAATAATAACTATTATTATTATTATTATTATTATTATTATTATTATTATTATTACGTTTCGACAGTGTCATTACGTAATACGCACGCGGTATCATCGTTACTTCTGAACAAATGTGGTAGCCCACCTACTGAGATTGCGGGCTACGGACACGCTGCAGGTATTTGTTACATCGTATATGTGCTGCAAGCTTAAACTGTTATAAGACATATAGGTTATTCTTTTAAAGGTGAACACAACAACGTTTTCTTGAAAAGTATTTACGCTTTTGGAAATATTCATTTTACAAAAATTGAATTCATTACTGACATATATTTTATATTTTTTATCTTTATCACTTTTAGATTTAACCTCTTCTAAATGGCTGTGTATATATTATTAATATCTTATTATCAAGCAGACTATGTTTCTGAGAATTTTAATAAAATATTAAAATCAAATTTCACTCAGCTAGTTAACTAATTAATTGATCATTTAAAGGCTTAAAGTTATATTATATACACAGAACATTAGACCAAAATTTAACAGGATATTTCTATTATAGCTGTGCAATGTCGTTCATTTGAACTTTAAATAAATACAAGCATCTGGAGAGAGTACCAATTACTATCCGAGGTTCGTTTATTTTTCTAAATTTATGTCAATGTAATTTTATTAAAAATTCATTCTTTCGTTGACATTTTATTTAGCTTTTACGACAATCACGTGCGATGGTTCTACTGTATATTCATTTGGTTCGCCTCTAGTAAATATTAAGCCCTTATATCCTTTTTTGGATATTAATTATGTGGTTAACTGCATTTCAAAAAGCAAGAAGTCCACACTTACAATTTTGATCTATTCCTTCTGATTGCTTCTTTTCTCCCAATAATATCCTTAACGCACTTTCCTATTGTAGTAATCCGACTTTTCCCTTGTTATTATTACCTTGAGCTGATTAGAATATTATTTTCGTGTTTTTGTATCTATTAGTTTTATTATGTATAATCACTATATTATTAGGCTGTTCGTATAATAATAGTTTTGCATTTATTAGTTTTATTACTATATTATTAGATAGTCCATATTATTATATTTTTTGATATATTTTTAATTTATGTATTTAGATTTTTATATTGTAATATGGTAAACACAAAATAGAAACTTATAGGTGAATTTCCTGTTTACCATGACACTTATATATATTTTTAGGGACTACGCCCATATATGTTTGTATAAAAAGGGTTGTAACATCATTATTAGATTAGACACATTTTGACTACAATTACGCATAAACCGGCGAAATTGTTCTATACTTAACAACCCATCGGGCTGGCTTTTAATATGTCTCAGTGAATAAACATTATTCTTAATTTTTAAACGCATTGTTTATTTACTTAAAACCCTAATGCTACTGAAGCAGACTAGCGACAAAGTGGACTTCGTCGTTAAATCGTGCTGAGCTTATCTCCAAAGAGACCGGATTACTACACTATTAAAAAAAATATACTTTCTGTCGCCGATTTATTTTCTGCCAATTTTATTTATTGTTCAGGCGGTCTCTTCGTGGCTGTACATTCTTTGTTTGGAAAATCTAAATGTGCCTACCCACGACTATGATTAAAATATCAAATACGAAATTGAGTAAATATACTCTCCTTTTCTTCGTGACGCACTATTTCTATTATACTTATCAACTTTTTATTTGCTCTTCTAGTCTTTTGAATAGTAACATAGATGCTCCTAAACTATTTACAAAGGTACAATTATTTTAAATCTCTTCTTGTGGAACGCGTAATCAAGTAATTCAGTTCTGCCTCTGTATCGCTCTGCAGTGTATGATTTCAATCATCATCTCTATAAGAATAAGACGCTTATTTTTTTTTAAATTTCCCAAAATTCTTCATAATATTCTCCTGTAATATTTTTGGGTTTTAAATATTTGTCAGTTATAACTGTAAGTTTAATTATACATTGCAATTTATGAACAATATTTAAATAGTTATAAATGTTTTAATATTCTCGATAAAGTCTCCGGAATTTCTTCATGGATTTTCTGGTAATCGAATTCTCGGTAATCAGCACATCGCTACTTACACTACACAATAATATATACAACTCGTAGGTATTTTTATCACTAGGTGTATTATACTCTGTATTCGAATTTATGATGTTTTACACTGTACCACTGCTGCAGCAGGCGAACACCGGACGGGGTAGTCAATGTGCCGCCACGTGTACGCATAACATAATACCATTATAATCCATGACCCATATACACGCACACGATGTTGCACATATTATTATCGTTATTATTATACGGTGGGTGATGTGCAGCAGGGTGGGAGGACCGGTCGCAAAATCCGTTCGCTGCAGCCGGTTTCGCATTTATGTATTTATTTTTTATGTACATAAATATAGTATTATAATGGATATATCGTCGTCTTTAAGTACATTCGTCGGAATTACATCACGTTTCTTGTACCACAGGCATGTACCACGTATGTTTAATATGTGTAGTGTATAAATGATGTACATATTCTGCACGTGCGCACACATTATAGACGCATACACGCGGAATTTACACTTTTCCGGGTTATTTCTTATTATTTGCGTATTACGCGTATTATTATGTTATATTATATTATTATGTTTATTATTATATTATACACAGGCAACGCCGCTGCCGGGAGGGTAGCTAATTTTTTACAACCATGTCACGTGTACTAACACGTATTCGACATAATAATATATTCTACGTCTTCGCGTCTGCCGTTTAATCTGTCAGAAGAGCTATCTTTATACTCGTATTATTATATGTATTGTATAGTAATAACTAATAAACGTGATTTAAAATAACATTTTATTTCTTTGTGAATTATTTTAATTGTAATGATTTTGTATTTTTAAATTATTTTGAACGTTATTAAACTTTTTTAATTGTCCAAAAACTTCTTGATTTTCAGAAATGTATTGTTTTAACAATAACTTGTTGTTGTCTTCGTGTTTCTATATTCTTTGGAGCTTTGGAAAAATCAATTTTCCCTAAAATTTTCCAATTTTTCTAGAAGTTTTTCTTTCATATCGACAAACAATATAATACTTGCATGTATTATCATTACGTAATAAATAAATTCAAAAGTTTCAGAGATTCTGTGAACTGTGAGCCTCAATTAAAAAAAAAAGTAATGATAATATTATTATATAGGTTTCTGATTTAAATTTTAAATATCGGGGTTAATAATTATTGGTAACTATTATTAAAGTTTATATAAATAATAAGATAATATATTATTATGTATAGAAAAACTTTGATTAATTTTATTGTTTTTGTAGATGTATTATGTTTTTGAAATTAAATAATTGTTATTGTTAACGTCTATTCTAAAATATTCTGCGGAGCACCTATCGGTCTTCGGGATTACCGATTCAATAATGATTTGGTGTTTCCTCTGAATGTTCTAGAATCGACACATTATTATATAATTGACATCCCTATGTATAATAGTCAGTCAGTTGACTAGTCAATTAGTATTATGCTGAAACCTTTTCGTCTTTGAGTTCTCGACACGTATTTTTATTTGTTAGGAAAGACATGTTAATAAATATACATAATATATCAAATTGTGTTGAACCGAAATAATAAATATTTAGTTTTGTTATTTTATTTAAGTAATCTAAATAAAATCATAAATCGCTCCTAAAGCAGTCAACATTATGAACCTCAAAACACTGCGTAAATCGTTTCCTCGGATATTTAAACAATTTTTTAAAAAATCATTAAATAAATATTTGTTTGAAAAATTAGAAAGTAGAAAAAGATACCTTCACCTTTGTTATATTAAAGAAAAATGAAAATATTGCAAACAAAAAAAATTATTTGTTTTGAGTTTGTGCTTGGTATTATTCATTATTTTTTTTTATATCTTATATTATAAAACCGTAATCATGGTTGACCCGTCTGCCGCTAGTACCTTTATAAAATGATATGTACAATGTATAACGACAAAATACAATAAGTATAAAAGACAAATTCATATTAACATATAATATGAATTTGTCATATACCCTACTAGTTACTTAATAATTATATTTTAATTATATATTTTATTCTTAAACGACATATTAAACAACAAAGACGATTTTTTAATTATACCGATAGTAATATTTTCAATTTCAAGTCTGAAAAAATCAAATGAAAATATTGATTATAACCTTATTAGGCTCGAAGAACTTATTCTAATATAATACACTATATTAATGTACAATATTTATTGTGCTGTAAACGTTTTTATCTTCGTATTTCGATTCATTGAATGTGATTTATTGGTAAAAATGTACAATATAAAATTATAAAAAAATCGAAAACAACATTTTTATACAAAAACATTTTGGCAACATTGTACAAACTAACAAACTGTGGCGTAGTTTATCGTGATGTCGACAAATTTTTCGTGCACACGAACACGACCTATCGGATCTGCACGTGTCGCCAGTAGCCGGTGATCCACCTGCAACAGCTGCAGAGCACCCAGGATTGTAATTTTTTTTTCAATTTCTTCATTATATCCTCAAAAGGTTGCACCAAATGATATATTATAGAAATTAATTATATTACTTTTAAATTTATTTATTAAGCATAGGTATTTTTATTACTTATTAGTCTCGTCTGATCAATATATTTAGCCAAACAGTCATTCGAAATTGAATTTTTAAGTATTTAAAAAACTTTATACTTTATAGAATATAATTTAAAATGCGATGTCTTTCAAAAAAATAAAAAGGTGAACTATCTATTATATTTTTATCAAAAATGTGGTTTACAACGAGTAAAATATACTCATTATAGTGACAAAATTGGAAAAAAATAAAAAATAATTTATTTAATGTGTTGAAATAATTAAGAATTAATGTAAATTTACCGTTAAATTGTTTAAAATGGCAAATTAGATGTAATTTGATACAAATGAATAATGATACCTTACACACTTATACTATTTTGTCGGTATAAAACAGGAAAAGTATAAAAACTGTTATTGAAATATTCGAATTTTAATCATAAATAACAATCAATAGTTATATATGTTAGTAATTAACATAATCGTTGACCATTAAACAATTTTAGTATAATATATGTGTGGTTAACTATTTGCTAGTAACTAATTCCAATACAGTGACAGTCACCAAAAATTGATGCTAAATATGTTTCAAAAATTAAAATTTAATAGTTACAATTAATTTAAGAGGTCCTTCTTTTGAGAAATAAAAAAATGGTAAAATGCACGATCAATTTTTACATTATCGGTTTACTTTACTTACATTTAGTTGTGTGTCACGAAGAATATTCTTCTACCTCTCGGAAAAATTCTTTTAAAAAAAAGTTAATTGTACGAACGTGAGTAGAAGGACAGTACTAAAAGAGATACTAATTGATTACCTAATAAATAATAATATTCTCCATAAAGTCTTGGTCTTGTGAATTTCCTCGGGGAATTTCCCATAACTTAGTTCCGGAAAATGTGAATATCACTACTTGCATCTCTACTTACAATTCGATTAAAAAATGTAATATCGTAAAGAAAAAAAACGGATAATAAAATTAACCTCACGTTCGAGTTTTATAAAATATAATAGCGATAAGTCAAATAACCAGGAAGTCAATTCACTTTTATATTTTATTTTGTATGCAAATCCGTTTTATTTATAAAACCTTTGTACAAGAGACGTTGGTAGAAAACAAGTGATCGCGCGTGGGGGCGCGACATCCTGCCCATAACGATATTATAATATGTTTGTATGGCTTACCATTAAAATGCCTGTAGCGACGGCTATTCAAGCCCAAATAAAATCAGCAGTTACTATGTGGTTGATATTATTTTGTCCGATCTTTCGTCCCGTAAGGTTTTTCGCAGAACCTTTTTTCGACAGACAATTCCGAAATAGGTACAGGTCATTCAGTCAATAGGCCTTTTGTATATGCGTCAACAATGTTGACTCAACATATATATTATATACAATACTTTAAAACTTTACAACACGATCCAACAATGCACAGTCTCACAACATGACCCAACAGCATAATAGTGTTAGATTTTATATGATTCAAAAATCAGATAATATGTATTGTATACCATGACAACTCCTCGCTGTTATTGTAGTGTGCTAGTACAAGTGTGTATACCTACCTACTATGTATATAATATGTACTGTAGCTCATGGGAAAAGGAAAGATCTCTTTACAACCATTAATTCGCAATGTTAACAGGCGAAGGCAGAAACGAGGAAGGATAGACGTGTTATTATGTTACGCCGTATTGTGGGTGGTCAGCGAGGGTATAGGTAGGCCTGTACAGTATAACGATATTATATATAGCGCATGGAAATTCATATTATGTGCATATAGCTGGCCCTTAGAAAGTGTTTCCATTATCTGTGCATTAGCGCTGCGGCGGACGACTGTGTTTGGTTATAATGATATGACAGTACCTATAAATACATATACACGCATACATATACCTATATACATATGGATTCATTATATCATATACGTTTTTCGGGTTTTGGTATAATGCTATACGCAAAATGATGCGCCACCCCGTGGATCCGATATATGTGACGTGATGCCGCGCAAACATAATAGCGATTTTTCTCACGCCGTGCAATAGATTCCGTCGCCGAGTACCTAATATAATCATATAATATGTATATTATATTATATGGGTTACATACCTACGTCACACCGCCCGTAGACACGGGGACCGGCGTATACGTCCTGTGCGGAAATGCTATTCTCGCGTATTCACCTGTACACAATATAAAAAATACTCGCAGGTACATAGTATACAATATACGTATTTCCGTGACCGGACATTTTCGCGAGTCGTCTGTTTACCAGTGCCGAAATCTCGCAATGTCCAACATTAACGAATGGTACATAGTACATACGGTAGTAAAAGATGCGCGATATGCCAGAGTACGTATAGATACGTCACGTATTAAAGAGCTTTTAGTATCAAGTTCTGAACTTGAAAATTCAATACTTTATTATTATAATTCATATACCTTTAATAATATTTTAATACATAAAGATTGATATACCACGCGAGCACGCTCTTCCTCTATTTTCTTTAATATCGCAGTTATTCAAGATCTAATTTTTGGAATTTTTAAACGCGTAAGACCATGTTATTTTCGAATACTCGAAATTTGTTTTACCGTCTAAGGAGTGTCTTATGATGGTGATACGACAATAAGTTATGCCGACCATAAGTATTTGTCGGCAATTGCGCATAAAGCGATGACCAGTAGCTGGTCTCTTACCGAGTTAACGGGACTTAATCGATCTGAAAACTCACAGCGGGGCATCGCGAATCGTCTGCTAAGATTTTGGAAACAGCTGTACATATCAAATTATGAGTTCCTTCGTGACCCCCCTCCCCCCCATCATCAATTCGACCATCGCTGCGTTTACGTTCCGATGCGTATTGTTGTCTGCGTATGTTATGACTATTTTATTTTTATCTTAGCGATTTAATAATCGAGTGCAAGTAAATATTATTATAGTAATTGGTCGCAGCAGGTACTCATCCGCGAATTCCGACGGTCAATAACACGACGGCGGTCGATTGCGGAATCGGGAAAATTGTGTATAACGCGGTGTCGCAGAAAAATAACAAAAAATTTCACTGCACACAGAGCGATTAAGTTAAAACAGCGATGATCAGTTTGACGAAATCAACTGGTTTTATTCCACGTCAACTGGCCATCGCCTTAACTCTGTCGCAATATATACATATAACTATAGACGCCAGGTCGCCGCCATCGCCGCGTGCAAACGTGTCGTTTGGTTGAAATAAATCGGATCGCTTACATTTACAGTAGCCGTAGTATTGTATACTGTAGTATTATATTGGTATGATATATTACATCCGCCTTAAATTCTTTCGTTTTCATTTTCATTTGTTCCGTTTTATATTATATTGTTACTATTTCTCGCCACTCGTAAAATTAAATCATTTCTTTTCGTTTCGTATTGACCCGAGAACAGTACGTGGTCGTCTTTTCGATATACAATAATAACGGCATTTCTCATTGTCTGTTCGCTTGCCGAATTCAATAATATTACGATACATCGTACAATTGAATATTTTATACTGGAATTAAATATCTGAAGATTCCGATTTACGGAACGATTATTATATAATAATAATAATAATAATAATAATATTATAGTAATCAATAATCAATGGTTATAGAGATCGGTATTTATAAGGACGGTTCTCCATCAGTGCTTCAAATAAATATTCAACTATTCTTAATTTTATTTTTATCAATTATTATTTGACAATTATTTTTATTATATAGATATAATATACATGACATAATTTGTATAAATATATGCTAATATTGAGACCCAATTCCTATTAGAAGGGTTAAATTGTTCTTCTTTAAATACATCACTGCAACATTGATTAATCCGATTTATCTATTAGACGTGTTTCGAAAAAGTCTTAAATAGCCGTTTTATATTATTCAAGACATGTCAACACTTCTACAGTTAATACAATATTTTCAAAGATTTTTACTAGTTTAAATGACCACATATATTTTTGTTTTCATATTTCGATACATATAATAATCGAATATTGAATGTAACAAGTTATAAGTTAGGCTAAAATATTATAGTATAAAAAAAAAAAACCAAAAAATAAATAAAATGATATAAATGGGCCTATACAACAGTATCTTTCAAAAAATCAGCAAAACAAATTCAATTTTTAAAAAGAGTTAAAGTTTACCATTGGATTACGAGTCAAATAAAATTGGGCGGATGATTGACGATTCATTTAAACAATGGCTTTTATATTAAAAGCTATAAAATATGTATTATTATATTATTGTTTAAAAATAACCAAAATTATAAATACTTTTGAAAATATTTATTTTGCATAATTTTGATTAATTTGAAAAATAATCACTTTGTATATGTTTCGATGTATAGGATAATATGCTATAATAATACATAGGTACTTGTATTTACAACGGTGTAATAAGTGATTTTTCCCGCTTAACATCCAACTTTTTATCTTAAATTTTCGTATCACCATAATAATCGTCGATTTAAGACATTTCTGTATAATATACCGCTTTTATATTTTAGTATTTTCGAAAAATTTAAAATTTTTATATTTCAGTTTCATTTTGGCCCAGAATGGGCATCCCACTGGTCTGTTGACACTTGTGTTAGGTGTATAATCGAAAAAGGTAGGTACAGTTTCGATGGAACCGCCCACTGTTACTAAACGGAAATAGCTATACAATATAATGTGCTTAAGTCTGGAAAGTATCGTTTTTGACCGCCTTCTACCTACTGTATGTTATACACAATACACGTAGGTTGGGCTACACATACAATATTGTATATGTCTGTTTGACCATTAAAAATGTCACTCCCGGTCTGAAATCATTTACAATAAAAGATGTAAAATATAGGTACATATATATATATATATATATATATATATATATATATATATAATGTGTACTAATAAGTAATAGAATATACATAGGTGCTTCGTATAATACTTACATATGATATATACTTATATACAGAGTGATTCACCAATTATGATATTTAATTCACTTTTGCTTCTTCATAAATGCAGTTATTCAAAATCTGACTTGATATTTTTCGATATATATTATAAAGACCATATTTTCAATATCTAAACATTCTTAATTCCTTGAATCTACTAGATAAGGAGTCCCGCAAGGTTGCAATGGAAATATAAACTTCTGTTTTTCATTTTTCTTTTAAATTGTTGACGGATCAAAATCGAAATTCGTACGAATAGTTTTCAAGTTATTGAATTTTATACACTCAGGATAATAGATCCATGATAATAGATTTGAAATATATAAGTAATAACAGATAATAATGGTGATTTCTAAATATTAGTAATTAGTATTAAACATGATATGAACGTTTCTAATTTGTAAAATTGGTCTAAACATAATAAATACGAAATTCAATACTACCGATACATACATTTTTTCAAGGCCATTTTTGAAGGTTATTATCCTTAATATAAATATTTTAATAATTGAGAAACTACTTGTTTGAATTTTGAATTAGGTAAAATTATTAAAATTATTTACGGTAAAAAAGAGTTTTCATTTGAAAATTGAAAGTTATTGTATCGCCGTGGTATATATTTATTGAGTAACACAAAAAATCTCAAAAAAATATGGCGTCTAAGGATAATTTATTAAATGTCACAAAAATCAGAATAAGAATAAATTCATTATTAAGTGGACGCCATACCCATATGTACTGTCTCTGTCTTACTAATGTATTATAGATCATATCAAATTTGCGTTCAGCAGAATACATTTTGTGATGTTAGCTCGCTTTAATATTAGAGTAAATTCACCTATTATCAAATGTAAAGGTAAAAATATTATCTAGAAAATGACATATTATGCTTTTATTGATATTATCATTTTAAAGTGAATTATAGCCTTGTAAAATATTACAACTTTAAAATGATAATATGTCATTTTCTAGATAATATTCTTACCTTTACATTTGATAATATCTAAATTGACTTAAATATTAAAGCTAACGTCACAAAATGTGTTCTACTGAACCCAAATTTGTTAGGATGTATGTTAGTAAGATAGAGACAACACATGCGGGTATGGCGTCTTCTTTAAGGGAAATAAAATGGGGGTGCGAATCATTCTGTATAATACGTGTATACAACCTACTGTCGCCGTTTATCCGGTACCGACCTTAAGAAATAACGCTTCGTGTATGTGTATACGATTTTATTTCAATTTCAATATTACACAATAATAATATATAACGTGTCATTCGCACGTGGTTCAATAATCTGCCATCCGCAAAACACGCGCACCCGTGCCGGCGCGGCGGCGGCGACCTCCTGCTGCACATGCGGCGACCGGCGCCGAGGGACGTCCCGTCATTAACAGATTTATATACACCCGAGAAAGGGCTAACGAGCTGGGCCCTCGGAATGCGTACGATATATGTTCGTTTTACTTCTCCGCAAACGAAAATTGCTCATTCCTTTAACCGTATAGCGCGTAATAATATACATATATAGCGCATATGATATTTATTTATGTTACATATATACACATTGAAACGAGTCTTCTACGTTGAACCCAAAACACATGCAGCATATTACTGTATACGTATTTAAACGGAAAAACGTGTAGAATATCGTGTATAACGAAATAGTATTGATGTCGTATACGAGTATGTATGCGCATACGATGTTTGTCTCCCGTCCATATGGTCCATCACGGCCGTTTCCTTAACAATTTTCAATTCATCTGGTTATTTGCGTTCCCGCATTATCATCCGTTATATTTGCAATGTGTACCGATGCCCACTACTCTGGGACTAAGGCGTACACAATGATGTATACGTGGTAAGGATTAAAACGTTTTTCTCACAGCAATCAAAACGGAAAAAAATTAGAAAACCGTTAAACTAAATAAAAATGTGAACCCAATTGCAGACATTTCATTAACAAGCGATAATAACATTTAAAAGGCAAATATTTTTTTTAACAATACCAAAAATTAGAAACAACGATTAAAAAAAAAAAAAAAAAAAAAAAAAAAATAACGATATTTGCAGAATTAGAAATTTAAATAAAGGACATTTTTTTCAATTATTAAAAGTATTTGAATTCAATGTAAACGCGTGTTTATATTATATCGGTTTCTAAATAGTTTTAAGTAATTCTCAAGACATTAAAATAAAAAAATAAAATCCATAATATAATTAATCATATACGTTTATTGGAACAAAAACAAAAACTATGCCTAGTAATAAATAATACAAAAAATAGTACTGTAACTGTATTTAATTTGTTAAAAACAGAATTTAAAACAAAAAATAAAATTTATATTACGTAAACATAAACTATTATTTTTTTGATAACCAAAATCAAAAAACTAAAAATATCTTCGATCACTGATAATAATGATTTATTATTTTTAGTTATCAGTTATCATAATATTATCGTCAATAAATTCCTCAATAATATTATTATATCATATAACGTATACAATACGCGAATAATACATACCTACGCATGCTTCAATCGTGTACTGTATAAGAATATAATACATTATCATTTATTATTGTATTGTGACCCTTTACCTGTAAGAATGTATAGAGTATTATAATATTATTAATATTAATACTGTTGTACATATATTCAGATTTCAGATAACGTTATGCAGACGAGTAAACTTAAGCTGATGCTGCATACCTAAAGAAACGCTTCGTAAGCCGGTAATAATTTGATTAAATAAATACAATTAAAGTAGAATTTGAGATTATTAGTTGGGATGCTAAACAATCCTATATTATACGCTCGTGCTTAAAAAAAATTGATTAAGTCGAGTTGAGATTGTTTGTTTGTGATACGAACATTTGTGTTATATATATATATACGATATATACGATATAGAACATAAACGGAACTATTTTTTTTTCTTTTTTTTTTTTACAAAATTATTTATTACACCATCTGTTACAATTATTAAAACAATAAGCTTAAGTGATAAGATGAAAACGGAACCATAATATTAAATTTCTGAATGATTTTTGTTTGATGCTGAACTAAAAAAGGAACGTCTGTTTTACGATGAAGATCTTCACATTATTAATTAATCACATATTCTTTTTAATTGTATTTCTTTGGACATTATTTTGGGGACAAGGAGCGTATTCAAAAAGTTTTAAGCAGAATATGATTGCAGTATAAATGTATTTATTTTTCAAATCGTTCCCAATAGATTTTCCGAACGTAAAAAAATTTTCATTTAAACAAAAATCATTTTTTTTCAATAATATAAAGTTACAAAAACGCGCTCACGCGAAAAATCAGACGTACCCTATCATAAAACTTTAACCTTCGGGTTCCTCGATTTAAATTTACAAAATGTGTATTATATGTTTTCGTAAACAAAGCCTCAAAAAGTACATTAATGAAATTCAATACTTTTTAAAAACTTATTCTTTAAAATGTTGTTAACTAAATTTGTTTGTTTAAATTACTTTTTATACAAAACATATTATATAAATAGTATGCGCAGTTGCTGTGTAATGTGTATATTGTTTGAATTTAATGTTATATAATATATCGTTTTACTATTTGCGTTGTAAAATCATTACGTAAAAAAGTAATAGTGATAAAAAAAATAATTGAATTTATAATTCATGAACAATTATTGAAAAAAAAAAATAAAACAAAAATATATTCAAGTCACAATATTATTATATATGAGTCACGTGTATACTTGAGAAGTATTCCAAGAAAATAATGAATATTGTTGTTTATTAATTTATTATATTCAATAAAGTTTATACTAAACCTGCATCACTTTATTAATTTCATAAAGTCTGTCACGTTTTTTTTCAAATGTACATTATTCATTTGTGTTTTTGTTATAAATATATTTTTAAATCAAGGGCGCATCCAGGATATTTTTTTTTTTTAAGAGAAGCTAAATTCAAATCATTTTTAAACATTAATAATATTTATTTTGAAATATGTACAAAAATCTTAAAGATTGTTTACGATCTTTTACTAACTAATTTTGTTTTTTGATTCCGGTTTTAAGTCGTGCCGTCGTGGTGTTGTTATACCTGTAAAACATAAATATTATTTAATAAATTATGAATAATATATTGATAATTTTTTATAAATCTAACCTTTTAAATTATAAAGTTGAGACGCCTTGGTTCTTTTTTCCCTAATACTGACAGTACTTTTGAAGTTTGAACATCGATTTCTCTGTGAATATGAAGCATAGCAAATCCATTCAGTAGATTCTAACATATTGTGTTTCTCAAGTATGTTTTTATTCTTCTCAAAGTGGAAAATTATCTTTCTGTTGTATTAGTCTAAATAGACTATGTTGAGAATATTTTTAAAAGTATAAATATTGTTTCAAATTGAGTATTATTACACAAATTTAATGCATCGATTGCATTATGTAGTAATGAATGATTTGGACATTGGAATTTTTAGTAGCGTAAATCAAATTCGGTTATTGCAGTGTTAATACCATTTTCTGGTATATAATTTTTATAAAATTCTAAAAGTTTTAAATACTGTGATTTTTCTGTTTGATTAGGAGAATTTCCAGTTGGTAGAAGGCATTTAAAACTTTTAATAATACATTTATTCTTTAAAAATCGGTCGGATATATTGTTTCTAAAATAAACTAGCCATGGGATAAAAATAGCACGTTTATAATATTCTTCTTCATTTTCTGCTGATACATTGCATCGTTTGGTTTGGCATTAGCAATTTCGTTTGTTTCGTAATTTTAATAATCATTTTCAACATTAGTTCGTATCTCGCGATGAACAAATATTACACCGTCTACGTTATTCAAAACCTCTGAAATATCTAAATCATTCAATTTAAAATTTAAATTGAGTAGCAAAAACATCAAACTTAAATGTTTTTTTGAATTGTAAACGTTTAAAAGATTCCGGCTATTCAATTGATTAAAATTTATAATGGTTATTAGCACCAAAAACTAAAATTGTATATGAAAATGCATCGTGAACGTATGCCTATGTATACGGTCAAATCATCACATATTATACCACAATAAACTATTTTCCACTTTTATATGATTATATAAATATCTTTTCATTTTTAAACGAAATCTCAAACGTTCGCCATCTGTCCGTCCGCCGTTCATTTCATAAACATTATTCTTATTTTTTTGTACCTATATAGTTGATATTACTATATAAAAAAAAAATTACCAAAAGTGTTACATATTTATTTTTTTTAAATATTTTCATTACTATGATAACAAGTTTACAAAAACAACATATTATTATTATGCCACAGTATAAATAATTATTTAATAATGTTTTTTTGCAGATAATAAGTAATTTAGTAACATATATTATGTTGAATGATAAATCATTCACCAATAATTTATTATAGTGTTAATTTTTTTTCCTACTTCAACTATTACAATAATTTAAAAATAAATGTCTTATGATATAAATAACAATATATATATATGAGATATAAATCATAATAATATTAGGTCATTGTGGTGTTTAAACATTTGCCACTATAATTATACATATTAAATTAAGCATTGGAGGCTATAGCATTGACTATTCGATATATACCTATTGAATACCGTCATAATGTCGGAGCATTAACTTGTACAGGACTATCATGGCAACTATGTCAGGAGTATAAAAACATCGCAAGTTTAAAAATTATTTATGTTTACAAATATTATAATATTGTATCATATTATTTTAAAATGGTATATTTTATATAAAATATACAATTAAATTATAGCTAAAAATATAGCATTAGGTAAATTATAATATTTTAATATAACTATTATTTTAATAAATACAAAATATCACATCAAATGTAATATAGTAATATACATAAAACATAAATATTAAAAATCAGAGAAGTCAGTTGAGTGTTAAGTATAGTAGGCGTATAATGTACATTATAAGTTTGTGTATGTCTCTTTAATGGATGTGTTAAATTTTATTTCAATGATAGGCCAATGTAAACGATAAAATAAGATTCAGAGCCGTCAGACACACGAGTCATGTAAACGGCTATTATTGTTTTTTACTAAAACCTCAATTTTCAAATTTCATTATTTTAAATTGAAATATCTTGTCATAAAACAAATTAGTGCAACTTCCCATGAAACATTTTTTTTAAAATTGTTGTAAAAAAAATCTATGAGGAACCTCTATATTATATTTTCAAGTTATTTTATACCATTAAATTGTTATTAAACTTAAGTTTAAAAAAAAAAAAATGAATAAAAGAAAAAATTTTAAATGTCTATAGAGAGTTAAAAAAGTTTCAAAATTCTTTGAACATTTTATCATGTCTTAAATACATCAATGCGTGTAGAAATATTTAATGAAGATTTAAAGTTTCTATGGTTACTCATTTTGAATTACATACAACAAAAATACAAAATCTATTTCGTTGAAATCAGATATTGCATATTTAAAAAAAATAAATATTAATGTATAAGTATAAATTTAAATAAGTACCTTATTGTATTATATAGGTAGTTCAATTTTAAAATCCAATACAATTTTTTTCAGTTAAATTTGAGAATATTTGTTTTTTTATTATTAAAAATCATTAGTACAAGTCTATTGTTTTATTTTGAAACTATTTAATATTTTTTTTTGAGTCATTAATAAAAACTAGAGTAACTATGATGAGAACTAAACAAATTATTAAAACAATTATACCAATTATTAATATTGAACTTGTGAAAGTTTACATTATATTTTATTGTGATAATTTTATAATACGACATGTTTGTTTTTTAACATTATGACATGGAATAGTAAATATGAACTTATGAGATATGAACTTTTAAAGTTTTAAAACCAATCTGTTCCTTCTCTCAATTGGGTCAATCTTCAGTCATCAAAATATCATGTATATTATACGCAACCCACTTTTATGTGTAGATATCTAAAATGTTTCAGTTATGTTACTCCAAACCAAAAGTAGTCCATTTTGTGAAAGGAATCAGATAACTAATAAAATAAAGTGACAGAGAAATGCAGAAAGGTGAAAAATAATAAATTATGTTGATCATTCCCAGTCATTTTGAGAATGAGGTGTGAAATAAAACTTAAACACGTTTGTTGTCAGAAATATAATTTGCCAAAAATTTTTTAATGATCTTGTAGTATTAAACCAAAATGTATTAATATGTATTAGTAAAACAGTTAATCGAACTAAGGCTATGTACACTAACTGTACATGTACAAATTTTAATATCTATAAAAACTAATTCCTAAAATAATGTAATAAACCTATAAAACTTCAAAATAATCTCTATTTATTTTTGACACGGAATAGGTATAATATACGTATATTTTAATAATTAATTTTCAGTGAATATTAATTAATTATAAATTTGTATAGTTACTTATATACTTTCTCAAATTTTTATAATTGTTGAGTTGCGTTTGCTTACGATTTTAGATAATGAACTACACATTACAAAATCTTCCGTGGCTGTACGCGTATTCTGGGTAAGTTCTTAATTTTCTATTTTATTTCTCACGATCCATGTAAGATTAATATTATAATTATAAGTAGTATTATAATATTATAAGTAGAATAAACCCATATCTATAAAATATAGATCATAATAATTTACACTCGAAATCAGTTGAATATCGTGGACTCAAAAATTTAGTATACCAAAAGCAGAATATTTTTAAGATTATTTACAAACATTAAAATCAAATATCAAATTAGTATAATTAATTATTTATAGTATTTATATAACTTTTAAGTACTTAACATTTTTATGAACGGGGTAATGAGCTGCAATATTTTCGAGAGTACTTGCCTTTGTGCCACTCTAGACCATTTATCAAATCTTTAAATACTTATAAATAATTAACTTCTCATACGAAATTTGATTTTAATGTTCGAGAATAAATACTTATTGGTATATTTGATACAGTGTTAGTAAATAAATTTGATTCATGAATAATATTTGAATATTTGATTACCAATTACCTTCGTCGTTTGTAAAATCAAAATCCTCCGTAGGTGACATTTAAATTAACAAAATACTTTTTAACTTCTGAGGGCGACAAATAAGAAAATCAGATAAACTCTTTATCTATAAATTATAATTTGAATCTGACTTTGAATATTATTTAATAAATGTTTATTTTTTTTGTAGACTAATCCAACTTGAATTCTATAAAATGAGAGAATCAACAACTAACTTTGTACACAGGCAATTTATTTTGAACTTAATTACTAATTGTGGGTAGTATTAAATAATCCACTAGCTTAATAATATCTGTATATCATATTATTAAATTTAAGTTTTAGATATTTTATAATATAATAATAAATAATTATAAAGTATAATAGAATACTATACGCAATTGAACAAAATAAATTGGAGCGTAAAATTAAACTTGTACTACCGCGCCAAAAATGTTTTAATCGCCATCTCATATTATTTTACTTAGCTAAGAATAGTAGGTACCTACCCGTTAATTTCATTTAAAAATATTATTACTCATACGTTCACTTTCTGTAATTAAAAATTAACATTTTATTGACTTTATTACTAAGACTTTATTGATCATTTATAATCAATCGTTAGCGATTAATGTCGTAGTCGGATGTAGATATAGATGTTATAGCACCATCATATCCTTTCGTCTTTGTACGCCATCAAAATCGACGTGGTCCAAGTGCTTTGAAGTTTGAACAATATTAATGTGCTTTACTATAGTAAAAATAACACAATTTCTTAAAAAAATGTTACTGTATAATTTTTCTGATCATCATCCACGCTACGTCGACGACACAACGCTATACCGATGCAGTTACCCGCATACGCGTGATTTTTGTGGTAGGTACCAATATATACCATCGCAACGTCATATACCTACATATTAGCGGTAAATTACGACGCGTAGCTATGTGCACGACAATAGGCGCGTGTTATACCGATTACACGGTATGCGGTTCGATATAAAACGTATGGCGGAAATGCGTGAGGTGAGCAGCGAGATATATGAATAATATAATATAATACATTTCTGCGTGTCGCGCCGTGCACGATCGACGCCGATATTCATTTCGTTTAACGCACGTCTCGTAAAATATTAATTATATTATTATTCTCGTAGTACGGGGGGAGGGAGGGTGCTGGTATAGGTTCCGGTGAGAGGGTTGAAGCTTAATTTTTTTCCAAAGATTTTTTGAAATTATAAACCTTGTACGCGTATTAAACGACAATATCTGCAGAGTACTGCGGCATTATATTTTTATGCACTACCTGCCTACACAATAAATAATCCGCTTACCACCTGTGGATATGTGTCGAGTGAAGCGAGTCCACCAAAAATTCCTCAAATTCTATGCTTTTGTCCGAGAGCTTGGTTTAATTAAAATTCGTTGCGGATATAGATCGAAATAAGAGCTCGAATATTAATTTTACGTTTTTGTTAAAATCAGTCGATTACGATTTCCCGATATTCGTGCTTATATATATGTATATATATTATTGAACAAAATAAGTTTTCTTGTCTTTCCGTGATGGATTTATCGCCGTCTCTATTCTTTTTAATTTGTATTAGTATATAAAATATGCATTTTTGTAGTATGACATATGTTTTTATCTTATAATAGTTATTATTATTATACGAATAATTTAATGAAATCATAACAAATTTCGATATTTTAACTAAAAAAGATTTGAAATACCCACAAGATAATATGTTATATTTTGAAACATATTATTGTAAGTTACAATTATTTGTAACGCCATTGACATCTCCTTAAAATATTTTCTGATTACATCACATATTGTTGATTTTGTTTGTTATTTAACTTCTGTTCAATGTATACCTATTTTTATCTGAGCCTTATGTCGATAACATCGTAATAATAAGGAATCGATATTATAACATAATAAGCGGAAGGTCACTCGAGGGATGCTGTGATATCCCTATTATAGTGTCGTGTGTAGTGCAAGGACACAAGTTACAATAAATGCGTCCCGTGGTTCGGTATTATCGGTAGTGAACATCCCAAAAATTGCGGTAAATGACCGGAAGGAAAAAAAATGTCAAAACGGACAGTATAAGATATACCTACGTGTTAAAAAATGGTTCATTTATAAAAACGGCTAAAAAACCGCTATTTCGAGAAAATATTGTTTATTTAAACTATAAACCTATAACGGTAAATATAATCCAATTATATAAAAAATGTCATCATATTTCACATGATGTATTTACTAACTGTAGATATATATGATATACGAGTATATAAATAATGGATTGGGTACCTAAAGGATAATCCGAGGTCCGTACAGGATAACAATGAATTGAGTAAGTACATGCTATTTTTAGGTGTTTTGAATCGAGTTCATTGAACCTTACGATGTCTAATACGTAACGATGAGATACAATATTCGTCAACGGCTCGGTGGTGTTTAAATTCGCTTAAAATTAACATAGCTGCATTGAATATTTAATGAATATACAATTTTTAAGAGTGCGAAATCATGGAATGTATACCGAGTGAAGAACAAAAACAATTTTCATGGTTAATGGATTTAAGTGTCGGTTTCAAAAAATTCAAGAATTAAGTTTGTCTAAGGCATACATAGTCTAATTCTGAGAAAAGTGGATAATATCTTAATTGTGAATTTTCAGCTAACATTGTTATCGAACCACAGACAATTGTGAAAGTTTTTACGCAAAATTAAACGTATTAAATTCAACTCGGGACATCCAATTATTTTTATTTCATTGACACTCAACTAGATATATACAACCATAAACATGTACACACGTAACAATACGAAACAAAGCTACAAAACCGTCTAAAAAAAAAACATCGGAAAACAAAATTTTACGAGAGTGAGAAGCTAAACAATAGGTAGTAAAAAATATAGATACTTGTAAATTTAATCATTTAAAATAATTTTGATCTTTTAAATTTTTACCAGTAATTATTTACATTTTTACGTTGATAATTATTTCTATAAGAATTATAAAAAATTAAATATTAACCGGTTTTCGACTATTTATAAATAGTGTAAATAAGCATACATGTTTATTGGGAGACTCAGCCAACCTCTACATACTGCCACCTGGATAATACATGATTGATTTATCTTTAATGCGATTTGAGTCTTTAATCAACTATTTAGAAATAGAACCTTTTTGTTTAATATAATAATTAATAACATGTATAAATTAACAAATCCAAAATAATGTAAAAAAGACTGTACCAGCGAAAGGTTCCTGATACATTTTCAAGACTCTCTCCACTTCCTACAAACCAGTAATATTTGATCGTTAATTATTTAAAAATTTATACAGTATATTATATTATAATATAATGGTTTAGGTAGTTAAAACAAAATAAAAACAAAAATTACATGATCTCGCGACATCCCTATAATAAAGAGATATAATGTAGTCACGGCTTATAATATATTATATTACTGGAAACTAAATTGTCGAAAAATTATTATGCAACTTCATTGCGTTACAGTTATTATTAGTAAAATATTTTACTTCTTTTGCGAGTCTCTGATAACGCCTGTGCGGTGTCCACTGCGTCACGAACGACGTCACGCCTATCTCCCGTCGCCGAAATACGTGAAAAATAAATGATGTAAGCGACATCGATCGATAGTATAATAATATTATGCCATAAAACGGCAATACAGCATAGCGTATTGTGTATATATAGCTGCTGTGGGCCACGAGGTTTCGGTCACACAAACGGCGTCCTGGTCTGGGGTCAAGGTCGGTACCGGATTCCCAGTCGTCGTCCACGGCTGTCGCACATGTCGGTATGTAAATATAATGTATATTATAGGTTTATTCTACACGTGCCTATATACCTATACGATCGCGGTTTTTTTTTCTATTGTGTTTTCATACAAGCGACGTCAGAATATTTCAGCAGTGAAATAATATTATATATATATACCTATCTACCAACACCAGGGCTCGGAACTCAAAGCATTAAAAAATATTTACTCTTCAACACTTATTAAAACGAACTACTAAAAGTCAAAATACGCATTATGAATAGCGTTAAACATTTGGAAATATGCGAAATAACTTTTTATTTAATGTTCTAATTGTTATAATTATATTAAATTCTTTTAATCTTGAAATGTATATTATATATGTTTTTCGTGCAACGGTGCAAGTATAACAGCTGTTCTATAAATTTCCAATAATTCCAAATTTGATTTCAGAAATGTTCTATGAACAAATGTTAGAAAACAATTAAATAAATTGTGTTCATTGAAAAATATAATACACATTAAAATACCTATATTTTGCAAAATGAATGTATTTATTGATAATGATAATCTTATAATATTGTACAAACATCTTGATAATATAATGGTTGTTGAGTATCCGAGTATGTTATTATCAGAAATCGGAAATTTTAGATATTATTGTTTGATTTTCATTCAATAAGAAAAATAAAAAATACAGTGTCTCACATTCACCTGGACTCTATATATTATATTTTAAACATATTTTTGTTCGTCTTAGACAACCGTACAAAACGTTTAAAACGAAACATATTGTCCTTAATATATAAATGTTCGAAACGTGGTTAAAAAAACGTGTTTAAATCCTAACAACCCTGGGCCATTGATGAGAGGTGACATACGCATACAATCGTTGTAAAATGTATATATATATATACATAGCTAAAGTTTCAGTGGACCAACAGAACGGTTGTAATGGTTGTGTGAGTGTGAAATAACGCGTCTTGTACATACCTCATCGGTGACCAGGTGACCGTGTGTGAAAGTATAATGTAAATCCGTCGCGTTTGCCGTCTGTATAACAATAATACAAGTAAATAATAATAATATGCTTGTACAGTTTTGAATAGACGTCGCGCGCGTGCACCAGTTACAGTTTGTTAACGAACGCGGTCCACGGATGGTCCCGCATAATATTATACTCGAGAATCAAGTCATCAATACATAAATATTTGGCCTTTGGGATTTTATTTTATTTTTTTTTTGTTCAATTTACTGCGGCACGTGTATTCATATTTGTATTAGTTATAACTATAGGAAATGTAATAATGCCGCAAAGAAATTCAAGAAAATTTCTTATAAAAAAAGCACCAAGAAAATGTCATATAAAAAAACATTTAAAAACAATAAAATTATATTATGATGATGTGTTTGGAAATCTGAACTTATTTTACAATACCAGATTTAATTTACCGTGTGAACTTGACGCTACTCATTGTCACCGTCCTCATTTCCGTCTCGCTATTTGAGTTAGGTTAGGTTAAGTATTTATTACTTAGGTTGACGGTCGAATGATTTGCCACCGCTCGAATTCATATTCTAATTTTTTTTACATTTTTAATTGTGTATTTTTTTTACAACTTATGTATACATCCCAAAACACAAGAAAATATTTTTGTAAACTATAATTAAAAATCTTGTACAGTCACGAAACTAAATTGAAATTACATTTAAAAGTCTGCAGAGTTTTAATGTAAAAAATCAAAAACACATTGAAATTCCCTTATGTTGATGACTTCGCGAAAACTCTACTATATCGCTAGGTACAATATTATAATGCAGATATAATATTATTGCATAAAATATAAACGAACCAGTGGTAAAACAAATTTTGGCCTGAATCGAATGTCATTATATATTGCGAACATAAACGTGCTTCGATCTCGATTAGACCGATGTTTGTATATATACAATATTATATGCGAACATACATAGTCTAACTATTATAGTTATTCGCAACTACTCTTTAAAATCCTTTCCCATCTCTCAAAAATGATTTTGTAAGATGGATTTTCCGAAAATCAACACTCGGAAACCGATCCAAACCTAATTCTACATACGTGTAATATCTACTTCGTAAGGGGTATTCAATATATTGTAAAAATACATACGTGTGTATTATAGTATACGTATACAATATACATTTAATCTAATAATTACGTTTTTATTCGAGCAGTTTTACCATCAACCCCAGCCCTAGATGCCATATCGTCCGTCTATTTCTCATTTTTACCAGGTGAACCGAGATTACACTTCATATAGATTTTTAAATCGTTAAGTTTTTTCGCCAAGGCATTTCAATGATGCCGGGTTTTTTTTTCCACAGAATTGTTGCAGAGTACGTCCGTCCAGGAGTTATGACTATTATAAAGTCATCATATTCCCACATCGATCAGGGGAGGGAGGAGAATACGCGTATTTTTCAACCGGTGAGGAATTCTATAATAGTTTCACGGTTTTTATGTTTTTTTCCACGAGCTAAGTCGCCGATTATTCAGCTTAAACCGACGCATACAATGCCGCTAATACGCCTAATACGTATTGTGTTTAACAATCGTAGAATCTTGACCGCGACCGCCGCCGTCGGAGAGGCGAAAACCCGCAATACATAACAGCGCGTCCAAACCGCGAGACGTTACATTTTCCATTTCCGATTCGATGAACTCGTCGTCGACACGGCCGGTGTGATTCGCTAGATCGATTTTTTTTCCAATACCGCGATTACTGCGTTTATATTTCATTATATAGTTTCGACGACGGCGCACGCTGAATATATGTATGTAATGTAATGCGTATAAAATATATTAGTATATAGCTCAGATAACGAAGGAAACCGTCGACTCGATATATTTTTCTGTTAAAAATTCGTCATGCTCGTTGGCAATTTCAAACACAGCGTTACCTATAATAAGTGTATAATTTTATGCTCGTTTATAGAGGTACATCTCCCGAAATGTCGTCATTAAAATATTACGCGAGGGGCACGTCTCGCTATAAGGTATGATGCTCAAGCTAATTATTTTTTCCTCTCCACATTTGTTGATTGGTCCAATAACCTTTTGATGGGCATATCATGGGCACTTAACGTTATTATAAATTCGATCATTTATTATAAAAAGTAATGTCGGTCGGCCTTGACGCTCATAATTCACAGTATAATACCATAACGGTTAATTCAGTCGATATATATATATGTATACATGTATAAGTAGTAGGTATATATTTTATGTATATGATCTTGCATGTTTTGGTATACTAACGATGACTTTTGGAGGAATGTGTTTTCAAAATCTGCTGTAAGTACTTGCATATAATAATTATGTAGCCCGTGGCGGTGCGTGAAAGATCAATAAATAAATATACAAATAGGAACAAATCGGTTTAACCTTACCAATTAAGATTTTCGGATTTTTTTTTCAAATCTAGAGTTAATTCTATATACATGCATATTATAGTTGGATTTTTGAGTAGGAAGTTATGTTTAACTTTATCATATAAACATCAATCACGTGGCTAAAATACATCGTTATTAATATTTAAGTGAAAACTAAAAATAGCTCGATAATACAGTAATATAGGTGTGCAAATGTGCAATTGGAAAAATAATGATTTCCGCAAATTGTCATAACTACGTAATTGGCCATAATTTATCATACGATTCATGATTATGGGCATTGACGAGTTATTATGAAGTTATACAGTTTGACTGGACGCTTACTTTTTAATCGTACAATTGCAATAGGTGGCCAAGGTAATGATAAAAAAAAAAAAAAACATCAACATTATAAATTTCAAGCTATACCTTTAGGTATTGATATAAACTCTGTTAACTTGTTTGATTATAAAATTTTAAAGTTGATTTTATGGAGAAGAATATTAATTATAGTTAATTAATATTGCCAACCGAATCATAATATAGTGATTGCGCAACTCTCAATTTGTATAAATACATTCTATATAACTATTCCTCTTTATTGTATGCCAACCGTACTGGTATAGGCAATTACACCTTTGTGTCGACTAAATCATTAAATGAAGGAATATATTTTATT
Organism: Rhopalosiphum nymphaeae; assembly: GCA_036289425.1. Taxonomy (NCBI): domain Eukaryota; kingdom Metazoa; phylum Arthropoda; class Insecta; order Hemiptera; family Aphididae; genus Rhopalosiphum; species Rhopalosiphum nymphaeae. The sequence goes on from JAZAQC010000029.1 coordinate 1,137,955, forward strand.
TGATTAATTGTATTCATAATTATTGTACAGAGTTTGATTAAACGAAAATAGGGGGAAAATAGGTAACCACTCTGCTGTACAGTTTAATAGGTATCGGTTGCCTAGTCATTGAGTAAGTCACTGTAATGTATTATGTATATGTAGTATATATTGTGTTAAATTTGAATTCAATGATAAATCATCATTACGAAAAACGTTTTGAGCGAAGACGATCTGCAGTCGACAGTCGACCTATACTACTAAGTATATTTGATGATATTATGTTTTTGATGTTGTATTGAAGTAATGTATTTTATTATTAGTACCTATGTCCTATATATAACAAAGAAGTAGATTGGTTTAATTTTTGCTAAAAACATTAAATTTATTTTATAATTGGAATAGTATTTCACCGTATAAAGAAAATCAATTTTATCAAAAAAACTGGTCTTGCATAAAAATCCTTTTTCCTATTTTTTTATTTTTCTATAATTAAGAAATATTATGGGACATTTTTCTTTCGATGACTCCAAGTACCAACTAGATTCTTTTCTTACCAAAAAGATATTGATGTTGAAAATCTCAATAATATTTTTTCTATCTACTCTAAAAGTTGATGGCAGACAAAACACATGATTGTATAATCAATACATTCGTCGCTTCACTCAAAATATATGATGAATTAATTAATTCGTATTAACTATATAAAGTTATAGCGGATATTTAATTGAAAATTATTTTAAAGCAACGTATTATTTTTCAAATTAACTGGTAAATCTCGAATCGTTACAATGGGTTCTTTAACTAGTCAATAAAAAGTTAATTAGAAAATTTTAATTCATAAGTCAATACCAAGTTAATTGTTTTAAACTTATTAACTTTAACGTCTTTAACCTTTTTAAGTTTACGGCAACCTTTGACAATTGACCATATGTTGTACTTTGTGCAAAAACCGCTCCACTATACAAGGGTAATTTATGTTACAACATGGTTATCATATTATTATTATTATTATTTTATATTTTATACGCATCATAATGTTTTATTGTTATTACGGCTATACAATATAATATTATTATTATCGTTTATAGCATCGACCTGAACTTGGAATCACCGCGCGTATAAAACCCAACCGATTGTATAATAATATATTATTATATTATACCATAACCATAGCAACTATTATTTTTAATACTTGGACGTGATCTATCGACTGCACCATCACGCGATCGAGTGCCGCAATGTCATTGCAATAAGTGCAGGTCGTGTTCCGCTACGGTATCCGGTCCGGTCCACGAGACCACGACCCGCTACATCGTGGTGTATTATTCACCGCAAACTGAATTCGTTTCGACATCGCAGACGAATAAATATCATAAATTCATAATATTATATTATATATGCGTAGTGTGACCAGATGCATCACATTAGGGCGGATTGTTTCGATTTTGAAATCTGCGTCCCCTTTCTGAATGGACCGTTTTAGCCGGACCGACGCTTTTGTCTCATATTCAGGAACATTTGCGATTTTTAAAATTTTTATTTAACCGTTGAAAAATAAACAAATCATAAATAATTATAGTCTAGAAAAAAATTCTACCGCCTATTTAATTTACCTATAATTGTATTTATGTGTTGAATAATTATTACCATATATTTTAATCATTTCGTACGAGTCGAGTTTGTAATTTGCCTATCTTTTTTATTATGCTAGAAAATACATAGATTATTTCTAGAACGTTTTTTTATATTATATTTTTCAATTTTTTATTTACCATAATTTTACTAATCATATTCATAATATAATCTATAACTAATATCAGTCATTTAAAAAACAAAAAAAATATCCTATTTTTCTAAGTCAAAATTAAATTATTCATATATAAGCCAACTTATATAGCAATCTTGAATTGAAAAAAAAGTTAGACAATTTCCAAGTGTCAAGGAATCTATCTATGTATAACTTTTATTGAAAACGGTTTAGTATAGTGTCTGAATATATAGAAGACAATGAAATAAAGAAACATTAATTATTATCTTTTCTAAATTATTAGTACTATTATGTATACCTATTATAAGTTATTTAAAAAGTAGTACTCAAATGCTATTTTACTATTTATAAACAATATTATTTTTAAATAAAAGTAAAATTAATTAACGTAATAATAAAGTGGCTATGAGCGTTAAGTAGTTTTATCAAATAAAAGTATCGGTAATTCTCAAAAACTTTTAAAAAGTTTCCTCTTTGGACATGAAAATTATGACTACATCGCAATACCTATATGCATAAAGATCCTGTCATTATTTTTACCGTCATCGCATCTGTGTATTGGTAATTTATTTTGCTGCCTATGCGAAAATGTTATGGCACCGCGCTTAAGAAGACGCCACACCCGCTTGTGATCTCTCAATCTGCAAAAGTATACAACAGAACAAATTTGCGTTCAACAGAACAAATTTAGTGTTGTCAATTTTAATTAAATAGCGAATTCGTCTGTGGTCAAACTTAATGGTAAAACATTTTCAGTATCTGTACGTTGGGTTCTTACGATTTTATATAATTTATAAGTGTGTTGTGACTTTATCATCATTTTAAATTTTTAAATCGTAATATTTCATAATGTACGAAATATCATAAAAAAACCGACGTGCAAACATTGAAAATAGTGGTATTGTCTTAAAATTGACAACTCGTTTTGCTGCTCAGTTTAAAACTATAATATATGTTAACCTGCAGCACATTACAATGCAATGTGTTCAGTAAAATAAATCATGTGTCGTTAACTTTAATTTGAAGACGAATTAATCAATAATCAAATTATTTAAAAGTATGAGGTTATTATTTAGAGCTTGACTTAGGACTATTTTACTTAAACACGTCTATCAAGTTGATCTCCCAACTTTAACCGACTGACTTGAAACACTTGCCAATTCTGTGAGACATATGTTTTGAAATTTACAATTCTATACTTTTTAACATCTTTAGACTTTTTGGTAATAAAAATTATTGGTATGGGTTCGAAGTCGATCGCAGTTAAAGTCGGTTGGCGAACTTCACACGGACATTACTTCAACTAGTATAACTACAGCTACATAATATGAATACAATTTTTCCATATACCAAACAGTCATTTATGTAATAATTGTAACAAAAATGATATTTTACAAGTATACATAACACGTGTTACATAGACGCTCAGTGATTTACTAGATATATCGTTGTCTAAAAATATATTTAAAAAATTGACATTCCGTGTACGTGTGGCGATAATCATTTTCGATTACGCAATCATCACACACACGCCATCCGCAATGGCGAAATGCTACGACGAAACGCGTCCTGTTTAGATCCAAGAATAATGACAATTCGTCGCAGACTATGAATTTGTTATTGATTTTTTTTTACATAACAGGTATATTTAAGCATAATATACTGAGATATTTACTACTTTAAATGTACGTATAACGGAACATTTTAATTTATCGTCACCTGCACAAACGCGTATATTATTATACAATAATATTATTGGACATATCTCATGTATATTTTCAGAATATTCCAAAGATGAGTTTACGTTAAAAAAACCCTGGTGTATGTATACGTATTAGTAGAGATAAATCTGAGCGCTCCAAATAATATCATCGCATACTGTATGTACGTGTACGACCGAATTATTATTATTTCCTTTAGTTTGTCTTATGCAAAACAGGTGAGTAATTTCGTCATGCATTTTACACTTACACGCGAGGATTACAACAATAATTTTTCGATGCGTGTAGTTTGTTGGTATATCATAATATTGTTATAATATTCTAAATGTTTGTCCAAAACAAAAATATATTCTGAGCGTGTGCAAATTATGTATGCAAATTTGTTCGTTATCTATTAAATCTGTAGCTATTAAATAGACTTCAGGTACCGGCGCGAGTACATAAAAATGAAACAAAATTAATTAAAATCCAGTCTAGCTAGGTTTAAACAGGTACTTATTACTTAAATTTGAATTCATTCCACACATTATTTATGTTAATCATTGTAATATTATGTGAACTTAATGCTCAACTTTATACTGTATACACCGTATACAGTAATGTTAATTATGGAGATTATATTATACCTACATGTTTAAACAATTATTTTATTTTTTATACATTTTTAATGAATTTAATATTTTGACAGTGCCTAGTGAATGATTCTTGTTAAATTATATAATATAATAAAATTTATTATAATGTTTTACAACAATGTGCACTTTATTTCGGAGTATCCATTTTTTTTTTGTTGTTTTTTAGAGTGGAAAACGTATAAAAATAAACTTCGAAGAGATTTTTGCGTACATTCGACCCTGAAATCAATAATATTATTTTATGTAAGCGCACATAACAAATAACTCATAATGCATACATATATTATTATACATAAATATATTCACACTACATATACATTATACGCGCCGTATAGAATATATACCCATTGGGTATGCAATGCATTGAAGTATTATTTAACAAAAAATAATCATTATGAATGCTTTACATTTTACAACAAGGTATAGGTACCTATAATACGTATACATTTGTTATTCGAAGTGTTTGAATATACCTCTAAATGATGCAACGATTGTTGCGTTTAATGGAAAGGATTTTTTTTTTTTTTAACAGTACCTATGTATAGGCAGAGATGTATTGTACACGTCAAACGGCGTTGAGAATTCATACGTCGAAGAATAGAGCCAGCCCAGTGATATTTGGCCATCTGCTTTCAAAACGACGATTTTGTAAACGCTTTTTTTCAACGTTTACCTGAGGTTTTTTTTACCGTAATTAAACGTTATTTGTTTACAGGCATGTTTACCTGTGTACATTACTATATTAATAATATGTACATAGGCACCAGGCATTATACCTATGTCACACCGCGGGCACGACGAATGGGGTCATGTCCTTCGGTTGGCGTTATTCTCACCTGTGAGCGTGCGGTATCATTATCATAATAATTTAGTATTTACGCGCGCATTAGGTACATACATATATATATATATATATAATATAAAAGCATATATGTGTCATAATATAACAACAACTCATTTAGCCCCGACCCTTTATAAGCAGCATGCGAGGGCGTCTCGAATCCTTAATTTCTTATACGTTTTTCTTTTTCGTCAACACAATATAAGTATAATATTGTATATAAAAACTTAAAAGGGACGAATCAACGAGTGTATTATATGGCTATATGAGCATATTTTATTTCAAGGACATAATACCTATACGATAGGGTGGGTGTAACTGTGTAAGGACTAACGATGTATATTCCATGTTAATAGTATATATATATATAATCTTTCGTTTTTATTTATTTATGTTTTTTATTCTTGTCGACTGACCTTCGGAGGGGAGAAAATAAGAATCCTTGACAGACCGTTGCCGTCTTCGGGCACAGACACACAGCACACATCGTAGGTCATGTTATACATGTATCCACATAAATCCCGCGTCATCTGGTCAACCACGATACGTCGCCGACGACTGTGGTCGTGGTTTAATTAACTGTAACAGTCGAGTTTGGTTTTTCATCGTCTTCCACCCCCTTCGCCCCATAGTTCACACGTAGAATTTTTCGTGGACACGTTTAGGTGCTTATCATCCTGTATAGTGTATATATTACTGTAATAATTATTATCATATGGTCAGGTATACGTATGTATATACACAATATATGTACTCAAGTTCAATTATTATTATTATTATCATCATCGAAAAAACAGCAAAGACCAATGAGCCGATGACCAAGCCCACGCCACGCAGAAGGTCTCGAAATATGTATAGATTTTTATCGCACATCATACTATTATTACGCTAATCAAGTCGAAATGACCGCCCTGATCTCGACCGGATGTGATTATTTTAATAAGATTTTTTTCGTTTTACCTTTATCTACAGACTACGAAATTGTTACGGTGGACAAAAAAAATATTTTAAGTTAAAACTACCTTTAAAGGTATTGTGATAAATTGCCTGGATAAATAGAGAGTACATTTTTTTAAGTGTTTTTTCGGTGTGAGAAAAAAAAATTTCGAACCGCCTCTTAACGGCTGTTAAACGGCACGAACAGATTTCTTGTGCGCTGGTGCAGCTGGAGTTTCCCGATTTAATTATGACAATGAAAAAAATGAAAAACGTATTACACACATTACATTATAAGTACGATACACTTAGGGAAAACATAAAATAAACCTACAATGACGACAACAAAAAAAGTAAAAATTTATCTTTTTTTAACTACTTTAATTTGGATTACAAATATATTTACCTTACTTACTTAGCATGGTATTCTATAGATGCCTAACTAGTATAATAATATATGTAAAATTTATATTATAATCAAATATGCTTAAATTAATAACGATACAAATTATTAAAACCTAGCCATAAAAGTATCCGTTATTTAAAGATTATTATCCATTCCCGAAAAAAATGTCTAATATACAGAGCTATCCGTTAAGGGATATTTCACAGTAATGTTTACAATAATCTACTGATTTTGAAATATTTTTAACGAATAATGGGTAGCAAATATTTAATTATGTACTAACTATAAAATACAACAGAATTTTTTTTATGGATCATCTAGTAAAAGAAATTTGCTTTAATAGTGAGTTAATATATCAAAAAATTTAGAAAACACTGTCTTATAAAAACTGCTTAATGACATTTAACCTATGATTGTTCCAAAACTAATGTATTAAAATTCGATAATGAGACATTATTGTAAAACGTAATTTGATATTTAAATTATAATAATATATTAAATGTTCTATTTAAACGTATCTTCTTCCTTTCTATTCAATAAAACAGCATATACCTACTTTCTTCTAATTGCTTGTAAAATTAATTAAATTACTACTTTAACTTTAATTAAATTAAATTAAATCAATTACATTTAAATAACATATGATTAATCAATTAGATTTTTGTTTATAACATATTATTTTCATCAAACCTTTACTATAGAGTGTAGATACTTTCTTTTTAATAATTTTTATAAAATGTATTCAAAATAGTATTTAAAATGAAGGGAAAAGATTAGTTAGATATAGTGTTGTTTATTAAATACTTACAGCTTGGTCTACTTCATAATTTATAGAAAAAGAAAGCAGTACCAATATTATAGCCTGTAAGTATAGATACTATAGCTACCTATTTACAAAACTATATTATGTTAATAAGCGAGTGATATTAAATTTAAAGGTAATTTATTCAATTAAAAAAAAAAAAAAAAACAATTGTAAATATAAATCAAATAAACATAAATTTTATAGGTATGCAACAAGTATGTTTTGTATATATAATAATAATATTATATTATAAATAATAAATATAATTTACATATAAGCTTACAACACATATGCAATTGCACATACTAATTATAACTGTAATATTTAATTTTGTTGTCTTTAACGATTATTGTATTAATCACTCTACAGACTATTTTTTAAACGAATGGTACGTGGGCTGAAAAAATATTTAATATTATCTTACAAATTTTTCATTGACGCACTCAAATTATTACTTAACAGTTATCACTTTATGAATACACCTTTTCGAATTACTCTACATGCAATAGTAATACATGTATATGTATAAGAATGATTCGTAAAATATAATTTTGATAATTTTTTTTTTTTAATATTAATAAAATAATGAATTTTTAAATTTGAAATTCTTTTAAGGACTATATTATTTACAATTATTCACGCTAGATGAATACGTATCTATTAACGCTGGATAAAAGAATTGAATATCGGTTATCTACGAGCATAATATTCTATCTATGGACTATGATATGATAATAGACAACTTAAACGTAGAGATATTTTACCATTTAACATTTGCGAGGTGACAACGACGATAAATAATTACAATTTTATGTACTTATATATTATGTATCAAAGCGCCCGAGGAAATATAACTATATAATCAGACAGTGTGCAAGAAAATAAAATTTTTCGAACTGTAGTTCAACAACGCACTATTTTTAAGAGGGGCATGTTGTCAATCGAGCAAAAATTGGTATAACCGAAATAATTAATATACAATTAAAGAGACCGTAAAATGTTTTGGAGCTATAATCAGTCAGGAATTGGTATAAACCGATGTGGTGTATTATATTGCGACGTTTTCTGCAAAAACAAATTAAATACAATTATGCGCTCGCGGGTATAACAGCTATACATTATAATGATTTAATAATTATATTATAATGACCGTATGCGCGCGTTCAAATAATTTTAAGTTATACTCGTAAAAATAATTAATAATTAAAGATTTCGAACAGTACTATTATGCGTTTATAATAGGCAACTCGGAATAGATATAGCCACATAAACTGTTAGAGCTACATATTTGATAAAAAATAAATATTAAAAATTGCAATAATATGAAAATATTAACACATGATTTTTTAAATTGTTTAATATTTCTCATTTATTTCTCATTTTGACAAAAATTTCAATTCTTGAGCGTACTTGTATTGCACCTTTTGAAGACAATGTTAAATGGAACGTTTTTTAAACGTGATCTGAAGTGGGAGGACTGAAGGAAACTGCATAGTACCATAATATCGTAATTATTATCATGGAAATTGTTATCAACAGATCATAATATAGTACTTGTCGCATAATTTGGGGAGTGAGTTTACACAATTTTAAATTTATATTGGTTTAGACTGTTCGGAGCGTGTGGTCATTGGTGAATGAAGTTCGTGAGCATCGTACGGACGGTACAAATTTGGGGTATACGTAAATACAAAATAAATATTAATATAGTGTTATAACTGTTATAAGTTATAAGGATTTTATATCTATCCGCCATGAAAACAATCGTGTTATTATACTCGTAATTCATCATGCCCAAAAGCAGTAGACTATTTTTAAATTTTTTTTATAAAAAAAACAATACCCGAGCGCATGAGACGATATGACAGGGCGGTTATATCTAAGTACCGACAACTATAACCAAAAAAGAAAACGAAAACGCCGATGTCCGGTTGATATACGATGTACACGAGTGTATTGTGTAAGAAATGTCAAGGTACAAATAAAAACGGAAAAAAAACATTTCAATTTGTAATCCCTTTTAAAGTACGAGTCGTATATTTGTATAATAAACACATGTAATTGCGGACAGAGTATAATACCCGTGGCAGGTACTGAACTACTTAATATATACCAAATGAATACAATTCGATTTGAATGGTATCTACCTTTTACAATATTTAAGGTCCATCAATTATGTATTTAAAGGTACAGGCAGATCGAAAGATTTCGAACCTTAGTATTTTTAAAAGAAAATATTCCCAAAAAAATGTATTTTACCTATATAGTTATAAGATTTAAAAAAATCGACATTATTTAAACTTAAAAAAAGAACGTATTTCTTCGATCGGATTTTTTTATTTAATGGTTGTTACAACACGTGGTTTACGTGATTTTAGGCGTTTTAAAAGTTATGTAGAAAATGTAGTGTTAATGATAATTATAGCATTTTTTAGAAATATTTCCACGTCAGCACACAACATAATAATGTAAATCATTAGTTTAAACAACTTTGTAATCTGTTAACATTTCAGGGCATTATTATTTTTTGGATTTTAACGAAATAAAGTTAGTTTATTTTGTTAGGTACCTGTAATTATGTAAATATATAACCCATTTATTCTAAACAAAATAAATAATGATGGAATTGATTTAAAAATAATTTCAATATATTTCTTCATTATTTTGTATGGGAGAAAAAGATACTTTTTTAGGAAATTTACTTTTCTGTTTATTTTATTATATTATTACAATAATATTAGATTAAATTATTTTTTAGCTTTGCTATTTAAACTGTGATGTTTGAAAATAGCCATTTTTTATTTGCATTGAAATAATACCAGATCCCTCACATATTATTATACGTGTCAAGTTAATTTTTGCCTTGAGTGCTTTTACTGAATTATGAAAAAAATTTGAATTTGATCAACATTTTTATAAAAAAATATATCGATAGAAAAAATATTTAAGAAATGGAAATAATATGTGCTTATCGTAATAGGTATTAGTGTTTATTTTAATTTAATTTAATATCGGTAACTAATCTATCAGTAATATTTTAGCAGTATAGATCAGAACTAGAACCTAACCAACATGGTTATCACCAGATAGAAAAAAAAACCATAAAAAATACTTATTAAATTATGTCAAAAATGTTATGAACGGTAAAATTATTATAGTCGAATTAAGTTTTAAAAGAAATTTTATGGTGTTAAAAAAACTATTTTTGATTATATTTTTATATGTTTTCTTTTGTATAAAAATAATTTAATTATAATAATTATATTACAGACCTGAAGATATTATTTTCGTGGACTATTTTTGCTATACACCTATATATTTATCTATATAATTGATACATGTTAATGCAATATCTATTTGTAATTGTACATTTTACCTGTATTACATGCGAAAACGGGTGTAACAAAAAAAAACTGACACATTTAGTCAAGTGCCTTAGCATATTATTATAATATAACTTTTATACAATATCATAATATATAGTTATTATCTTATGACGTTATTGACTAAAATAAACTAAATAACAATATGTATTACTTATTCTTAGTTTAAATTAAATTATCGATTAAATCTGTTAAATTCTGTATCGGTACAATGAAGAATTTAAAAAATATACGTGAAAATAAACATCATAATATAAATCTCCAAATGTGACGGGACGTGCGTGTCTTCAGACCGGCATACCAAATATAGAGGTATCTTCGGCCTTTGTAGGTACAATATATATTGTGTGTGTGTAATATACGGATTGAAACGAATTCTCAATAAGACGTGAAAGGATGACTGTAAAAAATACAACAAAAACGTTTTACAACCAATAAAATATACCGTTTGTAGTGAGATCTTACAACAGTCAAATATTTTGTAACATTTTTATTTATTTTTTTTATTTTAGCTATTTATATTTTTTACACCTCGGCGTGTATATATATATTTATATATTATGTATTTATGTATGTAAAGTAAACGTACGTGTGTACGAGCAGAGTACACTTTAAAATAAAAGTGTACCTACAATACGTATGCATACATATATAAATAAACGGCTTAACCGGTTTGTCGTGTTCTTTTTGACCAGTTATAAATTGTAAATTTTATGTTTCGACTTTGAAATTATTTTATCGTAATAACTCTCATTTTGAAGTAGTTAGCATAGGTTTATTATTTTATTTTTCGTCGTCCTTAACAACATTATACATCTACAGTTGCAATTATTTACAACTTCTGTTTTCGGAACCTGATAAAACTACACGGTGAAATATTTGAACATTTTTTATACACATTAGAGATATTTTTTATGTACATAAATAAAATAGTATCTAATTTTATTAGAATAAAATTAATTGTAGATGAATATTTGATTTTTATTACGTGTAACGCTAGGTATTTGAGTAAAGGTATTTGGTGTAAATATAGTCTTATGTGTGGAAACCTGTACCTACGTATACAACCAAACAAGAATAAAAAAACGATATGGTTGTTGGAATAATATTATATAAATTTGACCAACCATCTAAGTATTTATGGGGGCGTTATTTTAGAATTTTGCGTGGAATAACATGCCGACTTTAATCACAGCCACTCGTAAAATAGGTAACTACCTATTTGTACTATCATTTTTTTAACCGGGGAAGTCGGTTCGCTGCATAGTAAATGTTGAGTGTAGGTACACCTTAAAATCGAGTAGGTAGGCCAGTGTAATGGATATGTATTAAATATTTGAATTCAATGCTGAATCCGCACATACGAAAAACGATTCTGAGCTGGTCTATCTGCAGCCCATACTTATAACTTTCTAATGATATTTTATTACATATTTTTATCGCTATAAGCAACTAAACAAATCACGTATTATTTTATATGATAACATTACTATAATATTACTTGCCACTATTAACTATACCTATTATACATTTATACGTGAATCTCAACGTACCATAAAATAATTGTGAGAATGGATCCGTACTTCCGCAGTATAAATACCTAGCTTAAAAGTTAAAAACCAATCTAAATATTTTAAACATTAATTCATCGTGTATATAGTACAGTGTGGTAATACATTATATTGAGTAAGCGCTGAAATAAAATTCTAGCTAACTCTTAAAATAAAAGTATTTTATTGACCAAAATCATAATTTAAAATGTATTTAAAAAATTTAATTTTATCAAGAATAATAATTATCCGATATGCAACGGAAAAATATTGGAATTACGTTTTTAATTTTAAAAGTATCGATAAGCACTCGTCACGACGTTTTCTATAGCTATACATATATTCGTGGATATCCCCATATCTACCGCAATCGTGGTTATTCCGATACGGGCTGGACAATTTTAAATATTAGTGATTTTGTAAAGAAATTGCTGAAACAAAAAAGAAATGGATTTAATTTCTTTCGACAAATTTTGATAAATCATTTTAAATTGAGAATACTCATTCATATTCATTTTGATTTACAAGCCTTATGATCGTTTAACATAATAAACGTTAATTTTTTTATTTCATCATTTTTTTTTTGTCAGGTATGCGCCACTTACAGTGGCTAGCTTGCCCTAACCACAAACCACTATTTACTATATAGTCTATACTGCCTATAGTAAATATTGCTATAAGTATATAATGTTAAAACGTTTAAAGTCTACAAGAAATATTGAAACATAAATCGACGAGGAAAATAACGACATTAACGATAGTCGATAACAATGAAAAATTTATTAAAATACGAATTTAACGAGATTCGGGACATCTGCTAATATTATAACGTTCGAGAATCCACGTGTGAGTAATTTGTAAAATTCACGTGAAAATCGTAAGTCAGGCGGGTCTATGAGACTAATCGCCCGTCGATATTTGTACAATTTATTTGAGTGTTTACGACAAATGGAAGAATGAATAGAAAATGGAGTTATAACGACAGCGGTAGTGTATGGTGCGCGTAAAATATCATTTAACATATACATAGTTCTAGTGTTGCAGTATGTGCCCTGTGCGGCGGTGAGTATTTACAAAAGATATTTTTCACACATGTTTAATATTATTTTCGAGCCTATTACACTCAGATGGACCAAAATCTGCATTGCCATACGTGCGTTATATACAGTGCGATTTATTAACCCAATTTCTTACTTTGATAATACATTTATTCAAATCCTGATTTTTGAAATTACTACGTACTTAATAGTGACTATATTTTCAAACTCTTATCATGGTATAAATTTTGATTTAGGTGTTTCATTATATGCAAAAAAATGTATTACTGATACAATTTACAGTAGCAAATAAGGATGGTTCTTATTTGAAAAACAAAAGTTTGTATTACCATAAAATATTGAAAATATAGCCTTAGGCCTTTGGGTATACTTGAAAATAACAATTTCGATATACTTTTGAAATTCCACATTAAAGAGGGGTTAGTATGCTTGGTGAATCACTGTATATCGAATGATATAATAATGTATAGTATATACACGCCGGGTCTGCAGCATTATAATAATATTGTACGCCGCTATCCTCCGGGTCCTGTGGTAGGAAACTCGAGCAGGTTTGACGCGTTACAGTAACCCGGGTGACTCTTTATTATACTTATAACATACTGCAACGATGACCGTGCAGTTATATATGCAGTGTAGGAACCTAACCTATACAGATTTTGTAACATCCGCCAATGTCTTATACAGAGTGATTCGTCGTGCGTGCTCATCGCTGTTTTTTCTTTAATAATGAACTATGATTTTCGAAATATTGAAATGCGCTTGAAGTCTATATTATTAAATTGTTGATAATTATTGTACTACTTAAGGACTAAGTACTATTCTGTAGCGATACAAACTTCTGTTTTCCAAACCAAAAACTTCTTTTTTATTATAAACTATATTGAATATAGATATTCGAAAAAAAGAGCAATCTTATAGTACAATATGTATTTATTTTGTTTTCTATAGTACAAAATTCTCAATAATTTGAAAATATATGATTTTAAGTATATTTAAAAATTCCAAAAATCAGATTTCGAATAATTGCATTATTGAAGAAGAAAAGTTGGTGAGCATCACTCTGTATCTACGTTCAACATTCAACATCTGGAATTCGAATCCAATGTTATATTATATACGAGCCGTTCGTTAATTTACTTTATTACTGGACATATTCAGTTGGGTCAACCGGAGACGATATAATGTCGTCGTACAATAATAATAATATAATTTATGGCTAGTATTAAAGCCGTAAACATACGTCGACTTTTGCTGTGGGGTTGTTTATGGCAAGTGACTACCCGAGGTTTTGCGTGCTCAGTGCACCAATATTATATGCATTCTCGTACAGTAAAATATATCACACGATTATTTTTATGAAACATTCTTCTTTCTTTTTTTGTAAGCAAGGGCAGAAATTATCATAGTATTTAATTAATTTCTGATTAATGTAATTTAAAAATTTAAATCAAATAATAATATAAGTTTAAATTGTATAGACACTGTTAATACACAGTGTTTATGTTGTAATCTGAACGTATTCAATATTAAATAATATAACAAATGTATTGTTTTTATCATAATCAACAAAACAAATCGATAAAAAAATCAATGAATAAAGATGACGAGTTCTGGAGTTACGTGAAATTAATGTATATTAAAATATTACGGTATATATAAAAAATTTATATATTTTAGATTATTTTTCAATTCATAATTTTCATTAAAATGTTTGTAAACCTTTAAATTTTGTAATATTCAAAAACAATAAAATTCAAGTACTTAAAATATTTAAGCACTCTATAATGTACGAACCTATATTTTATTACATCTAAATAAATTTCTATGCATATATTATATTTATATATATTGTAGAGTGAAATATTATTTTATGCAAATATTAAAACTCAGTATAATTTGGGAAATATTATTACTACAAAAATAACTGATCATAAGTCTACTTAGGTAACACTTTTTAGTACACATCATGGATTATAACAATTAATGTTATCATTTTATTAATTTGTAATTAATTATTTTAAAATAAAGTCTATTATTAATTACGTATTTGACGATAACAGATAAAACTTTTATAAGTTTGTAGTCATTTAGGCCCCAATTCATAAAAATTCCGATTTTAAAATATTCGTACGAATGAAATAATCTTCTTATTTTTTTTAAGGTAAAATATTTCCTGTATCTACATTGAATTATTATATGATTTTTGTAAGTAATTATTGATAATAATTGTCTAGTATTTTTGAGAATTTATTTTTTGTGGTTAGGAAAGAGTCCATCGACTCCACCTATGACCGTATATATAAAATAAATTTCTATACATATATATTTACTGTATAGCCAGTGCGTCGGGCAATAATTTATATTAGTGTATAGATGTCCATTACTTTAAAAAATATAATAAATTTTCAAATAGCCCAAAATCGAGAAATGGGTACATTTAAAACTCCAAACAGTGCTGATAATAATATATTATGTACATCATGCGAATAGTATTTTTTTTTCTATACAATAATCATTTGTCACTTTTAGTTTATATTTGAGCTCATGTATCATTATAAATATATATATAGATAAAACTGTAATATAATATAATATATTCACATATCCAGTACTTCTTGATAAGTATAAATAATAACCAACAAACGACATTTAAACTTTTTTTATAGATTTATAAACAATTGGTATATTGATATTTGAAAATGATCTAGCGAAACAAGTCGTACGAATTTTTATAAGATTTTGTCAGTTAAAATGTTCGTATATATGGACGTACGAACACTGATATGAAATCGAAACATTGAACCGATATTCATCGTTTGCAATTGCAATGTTTGTATCTCGCGTATGTTCTTCGATCTTCATTAGCAGCGAATGCCGTATTATATATAATGTTCGTATTTCATATATACCACACATAAAAAATAAGATAGATCGTGGGTACACACATACATTGTATAGTAGCGATTACCTCAATGCATTTTAACCACAATCGAAATCCATCTGCAGAATCGTTAACATAACCCGATGGTAGCAGTAATAATAATATATTGTTTTCCCATTATATACATATATATATATATTATTATGCACTTGGTTTTTAATGAGTTAATGCTGTACGGAGATTAAGATACCCAAAGGGCAAGCATATATTCATTTGAATTTTGATTTAGATACATCGACATTAAAAAAAATCACGTGCATCGTTTCTCATTTGAAAAAAGAAGTTTGTATAACCGATAAGACACTCCTTATAAAATTACATGGCATAAACAATTGTGATAATTTAAAACAGAGTTCTTAAGTGTGGGTACTTAAAAGTTCTAAAAATTAGAATTTGAATAAATTCATTATTAAAAGACAAAACGGAAGTGAGTGTGTTTGATAAATAATTCTGTATATTAAAGCATAGAAATGCGAGTACCTACATATATTTTGACCGCAATTGAAATCCATCTGTAGTTACAAATTTGTTATTGTTATGTGGTATGGCAGCAATAGTTATATATTATACTTCTATTATATTAAACATATTATTATGCACTTATTTTTTAATGAGTTTTTTGTTTTACTGAGATTTAGAAACAAGGTAAATTTTGATTTAGATACGTCAATGTTATAAAAAAAAAAAAAAATTACCCGATTAACAGTTTACAGGTGAAAAGCATACAAAGACGGCTTGAGTACAAAGTTTTTTATGCAGCGTACATCGCTTATAATATGTTTAATAGCCCTAACCCACGAGGAGATTGATTTTTTTGTCCATTTGGGCGAAATGTATAATTTTAATTTTTAATAAATTAATTAGATTAATCAATGATCGTGAGTGAAATCCGTTGGGTTATATTATATTATACTTTTATAACCCGAACAGGCTGAACTAGTGATGGGACGTAGCGAGTTTGTGGTTTATGCATGTCTCATAACGCTGAATACAATATTTTCAAACCGTTTCTATCCTTAAATAAACATATTAATTCCAAAAATCAGAATTTAATTAAACTTGTTATTAAAAGAAAAAAAAATGTGAGTGAGCGTGCTCGATAAATCATTATGTATATTATAAATGAATAACAATATATAGACATTAGACGCTAGCACCTATACATATATAAATGTTAACTGTAATCAAAATCTATCTGCAGATTCGTTAAGACGTTGTGCGGTAGCAGCAGTAATAATATATTATATTCGCATTACATTTATTATTATTATGCGCGTGGTTTTTTAATGAGTTAATGTTTTACCGAGATTTAGATAAGTATAATATACTATTTACGTATATAATTGTATACGTGTAGGTGTGTGCGTTAAATTCTTTATCGGACATCTGAAACAAAAGGCAAACCGTGACTCGTTAATCTTCGCTTCGCGTTTATACACTCGCACATATGGGTATTGAGTATATACTACAATAATAATAATAATTATTATTATTATAACAATATAAATTATGTGTACGAGTATATTATTATTATTATATTAATCGCATTTAGATAGTTATTTTTGTTTTCAATGACAAGTCGTATGATTGCCAACAGCGTTGTCAGCCATTGAGTTCCAATATTATATTATAGATTATTTTTATAATTTCAACATAATGCGAGGTACCTCTATATCTACCATGTTTTTTAAAGAACAATCGCAGAGATAAGTAAAATATACGATATTAATGCAATATTATATTATTGTTGTCTATGTAATAGGTAAGTAATAAGTATAATATACAAATGCAATAATAATATAATATTATATTAACGATAAAATGTCATCGTCCATAAATATAATGTAATATTATTGAAACGATATTATAACTTGATTGTAACCACTACCTATACAAAAGTTATTAATTTTTCCAGGTTAGGTAGTTATCTTATAAGTTATAATATTATAATAAAAGTCGAACACGGCGAGTATACACACTTACTATATAATAATAATAACGTCAGTCGGAAAAGTAGCGTAGCCAACATTTTTGAAATTTAGTCTTCAGTTTGATGTTTACGTAGGTATTTACTTCAAAATGCTCTTATTGTAATTAAAGTGTGCATAGTCCTCATTGCGGGCCAAATGCATTAGATGGTGTTGAGGATAACTATTATAAATTGTCAGTTATAAGTATAACGGAAGGTTAGGTTAAAAGGGGAGTGGAATTTATAAGTTGACGAGAAAAGGCGCCCTAAAGTGGATATCCGCTTGTAGAGTAGGTGAATCAATAATACGATCAGACATCATAAGCTTGTTTAGAAACGTTATACTGTATATATAGCCGTTTGTGTTCGCCGGCGGTCTTACGACTTATAATATTATCTCGTTGTGTACGACATCAGAGCGATAATATCTGCAGCTGTACGCCACTAGGTCCTCCGCTTTTCTATGTATTATTATGTACACTTTGGCCAAGTGGCGTAAGCTTTATAGAAATTCCATTTGCAGCCGACCCACAACAACCGTGGGACACTACGGGTACGGTAGCGTACGAACAGCGCAAGCACAATATAAAAATATAACAATGCGCCTACATGTGCGCGATTATAAGTACATATTATATTATAATGTAATATAATTTCCGAGATTCGTTTCGGCGATTGCGGAGTGAACAAACTATACACATTCAGCGTATAGTATTACCTATATAATAGTTATATACAATTATTATCCTCGTTTGCAGCGGCCACCGAGGACTTACCGACTACGCGCGTATATAGCTGGTATATTCATAATATGATTCTTACGGTATCGGGCTTGGATTACAATAGTTGTATTAAAAGTGAATATTTTTATTGCTCGATAACTTTTTTTCCGCGCGACAATAATACATAAATATTTTTATTTCATTTTACACTACCACAAATCATAAATTGAAAAATCATATAGATAAAACAATTTTTCACGAATTATATCTTATCGCTTAAAATTGTTATAAATTATAAAGCTGAGTAAACCGATTAACGTCGCGAGTTATTCGTTGTTTCAAAAGACAACATACATTTTTAAATTCCTTTTTCCAAAGCAGAATATTTTTTTGGAGTGCTTTCATGTATAAAAATAAAATTTCAGATGAGTATAGTATATATTAAGTATACTTAAAATTGTTGGTGAACGGAGTAGTAGTGGACCGTCATTTTTCGGAGTACCTCCATACCCGAACCAATACGCTCGTCTAACTTTGGATCGAAATACTCCAAATAATATTCCGCTTCGAAATATGAATTAAAAAATGTGTGTAGTTATTCAAAAGAGCGAATAGCTTACAGTACGATAACGATAAAAAAAAAAAATAGTAAAAATGTTGTTTAATAATGACTTAAAATTATACAAATGAAATTTTTTCAAGAACGATAGTGTTTTATAATATAGCGAGTGTCATGCGTTAATGGATCATCCCGTATATACTTCAGATATTATTCTCATATGTGGTAATAATTCCGAGCGGGCTTACAAATAGTTCAGACGCAATAGCGCGTGGTTATAGAACACAATATTATATATTATTATATGAATCCGATGGTCACATAAAAAAAAGACGTTGACATTTAAACATTTTGGCAATAAAGTGTTTTCATTGCGCAATTGTCGCAATCATATTATAATAGGTATAGGTGATAGGCATGGAAATAGTGTGTTCTGCCTAACTATGCGAGTTGTCGACAACGACGCAAACGCCATGAAGTCGTGATAATGAACGTTTTATTACCACATTCGGCTATATTATATAGTAGCGACTAGCGAATATATCAATAAGCGTGACGTGTTAACGACGATTTTTGAATATTACGCGATCCGATGATCGGAAATGGTTTTTATGGGATTTACGGAGCTCGTCGGCCGGAAAAATACAGTTTTATGAGCGAACACGATGTGTCGAATGCCGACGCTGAATGCAAGCGAGAACGGTTACGACGAAGGACCGGTCGTGGCAGGCTCTTTAGTTTAGCAGATTCATCTCACATAAACTTAAACGCATTATAGTTTATAATGCCATAATAGATATTAGCATTGATTATAGAATATACTATTCTATGGCGTATTTATGTTTATTATTTTAAATTATTAATTGTATTGTTATTATTATATTCTATTCTATAATCAATGGTATTGTGGTGACACCGCGCTATCACCAGGTCACCACAGGATTGTAGTAGTAATCCACACAGCTGATGCACTGTTTACTGCATTACCACTAATAAACAAAATTTCTCTACTAACTAGTATTTATTATTTGTAATAAAGTCAAGTAAACAAATGATTCATTTAATAATGTGATATTTAATTTTTATAATAATTTAATATGCACCTTATAGACCTTTATAGTTTTGTTTGTTTAGGAATAACGCTCAAAATGATCATAGTGGTACTGATTCCACTAAGTACGGCTCTGTTTGTAATGATAGCTTTCTGATGAAAACTTCATAACTTGTATAAATAACAAATTTAATGTATTTAACATAAACGTAAAACAAAATTCCAAAATGTTAAAATTTCTTTAAACATAAGAAAATTAATTTTCTTAAAAAATGTAATATGGCTACTACTCACATTTCCTTTGTATAAACAGCGTATAATATCTCTTCACATATGATTTAACCACTGATATGCTTATCAATTATCATTGAAAACAATCGTTATCACTGGTCATCAATATTACGCTACTATTATTTGACTATTGTCCTTTATTTAAACTATCTACTATTAAGTAATTCATTATGATTGTTTATCAATATTAAGTTACCAACTGTCTAGGTTTCGTACACCTTGTGGGTTCTAATACATTTTATAATTTATAATAAAAATTTTATTATAAACCTAGTTCATCATTAACAACCAACAGATAACAATAATGTATAAAAAAATATTAATTTCGGTTGATTCGTGAGAACAGGCAGGTAAAAAGAGTTTTTTAAAACTCCTCCCAAGGTAAAATCCCGATTACGCGTAGGATTTTTAATATAATCATTAAATAAACCAATTTAAAAATGCTTTTATTTTATAAAAAAAAAATAATATATTATAGGTATACAGCCATATGTACATATTGCACTATTAAAAATAAAAATGTTTTATTATTATAAATTATTTTTATTAATAATTAACTAGAATCATCAAAATAATGATTTTAAGTTAAGTATTTTGATTATTAAATTTACGTGTTATATTTTTAATAACACAATTTAACTTAGTACCTAGATACTTAAATAAATAAATTGATGTATTAAGTTAACTACATAAATTCTACAACGTTTGTGTTGATTCTCCTGATAAATGTAATCTACTGTTATTTGGGAGAGGGAGGTTAGCTTTAGGAATCCAAATAGATTAATCCTTACGTGTTTTTGCAAACATAATGTCACTACAAATTTTATTAAATTTTTTAGTGATTGGACAAAATTAATTAATATAAAACTCTATGCCTGAGAACGACTTAGAGTTTTTAAAAATGGCATTTCGATTGCACGTCGCCAAGTCGCGTGTGCGTGCGTGCGTTTTTAAATATTAGCAGTGTTAAGTTTATTTCCCCTTTACCTCGAGTCCACGTTGTGCAACGTTTATTCGTGTCACATATTATTATATTATACTCGTGCGCTTAATTAATATATAATTTATAATATAGTTATGAAATAAAAATATTATAGGCTACGGTCGAATATGCTGTTGGTAAATGTGGTCGTTTGAGGCGGCGGAGGGGAGGCGCGCCAAACAAACTTAATGATGTTATAAGCCACCGCCGCCGCTTTTTCACCGGTATGCATTCCTGCAGCTAAATAGTCGATGGTGATGATGATGATGATGATGATGATGATAATGATGATAAAAATAATAAAAGTTGTCATGATAATATTTACTACAATAGAGAATAGCGCGGTACGACTACTTTTTAGACCATACAGTAGGTTATCCAGCCTGTATACTATTATTACTATATTATAATATTATGCAGACTCTCAGCGGAGGCCCACACTCTCTCTCGTGCGTTTGCTTGCGCACATATTGTGCGTCTAGAAAAAATAAAGTGTACGATAAATAACAATAACAATGATAGCAACAGTACTATACCTGTGGTAGTAAATAATAATAATGATACGCACACTGCGTGCACGAATAATATGCAGTAAGAACCTACGGACGCAGCACGCACGTGGTTAATATACTCTATCCTATTGGAATGCATGTACATACAAGGTAAAATTGGTTACTACAAAATGTTCACCGAAAAAAATAATTCAACTAATGGCCTGTATTAGTTTTAATAAATTAAGTAAGACGTGTGGAATATTCACAATTTTTGGTCGAAAGCAAATAATCAACGTTCTGTGTTAAAAGTTTTAAGTAATAATTTTAATGTAAAAATGTTTGATTATTTGTCTAGACGTCGAATAAAATAATATGCTTAGGACATGAACGTATTATTTTATATATTATAATATTATTATTGTATACTCTGAACAAACTGATAAGCTAGAAACACCTTTGTCCCCCAATTTTCACATTTATTGTAGCTTTTCAAGATTTAAGTTCTAGTTGCGCCATTACTCGTAGCGTACCGGGTGTTTATCGTTAGACATGTCCAACAAAAGCTTTTCCTTTAATCATCTATGTGTATTTATTTACGTTCCGATTTTTGGAATTCATGTGTAATATGTATATGTCTATATTGTTTAAGACTATATTTTCAATTACTTGGATCTGTGTTTCCATTTAAAGAGTGTCATGCGATGATGCAAATTTATTTTTATTCTAAACGAGAAACAGTCCTTTTCACTAAAAATTGTTAATTAAATGATTTTTTTGAAAATTATTTATGTAAACCGAAACTCAAATAAGTAATGATAAATGACTAATAATATGCATGATATAGTTAGGAAGAAGTGTGGGTTATGTGCTATATTATACTTTTAAAATTTAATTCATTAATATTAATCTATATAAATTAACATTTTATAGTTTGTAAAAACGTCCATTCCATTACAACAAATACTTAAAATATTAAATAATAAATATTTAAAATGTGTTTGTAAAATCATTATTATATGGACTAATAAAGAATTATCCAAACCGAATACCTATGTACGTTTTAATAAGTAATTACTCATATGTAATAACTATATATACGCGTTTGAAAATCAAATCACCTGATTAATAAAACACATTAAAGTTTAATAATCTTTTGTATAAAATAAGTTTCTATCGACAGAGAAAGCTCCTCGAATAATATAATATTTTTAAGTTTTTGAAAATATTGTCCTTAAGTATAATTCTTAAATTTTAAAAATCGAATAAATTACATTACTAATTATCATAAAATAGCCAATAGGAGTGCCGAGTGAGGGTGATTGGTGATTATCCTACACGTAATAGATATAGATTATTAAGTTTTTTTTAATATTATTATTAAACTATTATATAATAGCTACAGCGTATAATATTATTATCTTAAGTATATAGTATTAATTGACTAAAATCGAGTAGATGTCCTCGTCTAGGTGGAATTTTAATCGAGGTTCTATTTACATTAAATGCGTATACTATAGTTTGCAAAACGTTCAATGCTATCATAAGTCACAGACTCATAACACAAAAAGTATTGAAAGAACTTGACATTTGAATACCGTATTGCATAGAACACACGCATAATACATATAGGTATAACTATAACCTATTTAATATAATATACAAGTACACGGAAGAAAAAACATAATTTTTACCATGAGAAATCGTATGGGTAACTTAATAAAAACAATTCGAGTTTCTAGAATAATGTTCTAAGACGAAACACTAGCTGAGGATTTCCCGGTTGTGCACTGCAAATATTATAATATATTATGATATATCTATTACATTAATCATGATTGTGTAAACTTTCTAATAATATGACTTCGTATTTATTTATAAATAAGTCTATTTTGACATTAAAAAAAAAAATGTTGATTGTGATAAAAATTTGGAGCAACTTAAAAATACATTATAGTTGGCTAAATTGTGTAGACGTCCTTGAACGACTGTCAAAGCAATATAAATGACGATGACAAGCACACAATTTATTCAAATATTTCATTCGAATACTTATTAATTTTATGGACTAGTGTATACATTATAAAATGTATATTGCTATTACCGTTAAGTTTCTATATTAAATTCAGAACGCACATTTTTTGCAAATTTTTAGTGATTTCCTTAAAAACCACTCAATGAATACAAAACGGCATCTATAAAATAATATATTAGATTTATTACTATTTGTGTCCAATTATTTTTTTAGTCAAAATAGAAACTTAATTATTATTATTTTTTATTTCTCAAAAACACCGCACATACATTATTTATTCTATCGCAACATCAAAAACCTAACCATCTCTCCGCTAGAGTAATAGATAACTAAAAATTAAGTACCAACTATGTAAATATCATTATCAATTTACTTATCGTCTATCTGACTATACCTACCTATTTAAGTTAAGAAAGGTAATACGACGTTAATGATTATATTATTTATATTACCGAATCACTTAACAAATTTGAATAAAATTCACTTAAACATAATATTGCCATAATAATAATAATTAGCATAATTAAATTATAACCACCTGTAGGCATATCTTAATAATATTTATTTATTAATAATAATATTGGCTTAAAGATTATAACTTTCTGCGGCTATATAAGCTTTTTTCTTCAGTATTTTAACATAAAAAAAATTAACTAGGTATTATAATTTTATTGTTATTACCTGTTTATTATAAATAAATAAATTATAATTAATTGAAGGCATGAGATTTCAGTTTGCGAACATTTTTTTATAATCTACTCATGATTTTATGTTATTAAAGTATACATAGCCGTAATATATTAATTGTATGCGTTTAAAATACAAGATTAAATATAATACATAGAAACTAGTTAATGACTAATTCGAACCGTTATTTTTATAAACTTAAAAATGGGTTGAATATGATTAAATATAATAATATTAATTTATTTAAAGTTTCTCGAATGGTAGTATTAAACATACTGTAACTTAAATATCATAACCACAACAAATATTCATTTTAAATCAGTATTTAAAAACTTTTAATTTTAACGTCCATGTTTTGTGAACTTCACTCAATTACAGTGAAAATTACTTTAACGAATACTTCTAAATAGCTGACACTTTTATGGAATTTTAATTTTTGACTTTGGTAATTTTTTTGTAAATTAAGAATATTTATGGATTGCGTAAATAAATGTTTTCACTATGTTTTTGTACTATTTTTAAATGAACCATTTTTGAATTTTACCTTATCTTGATCGCGCAATTAAAATATTATTGCAGTATCAAAAATATTTTTCTGGCTTATGTCAAGTGAAATTCTTTTATTCGTAGATAATTAATTGTATTCATGATTTTACACTAAAATTATAAATTTTTAAATACCTAAACGTACAAAATATTACTTATAATGCCATAAAAAATCAAAAGTAGACTATATTATTTTCATAAATGTTAGTTTTAATATCTAAAAATCAAATAGTTAAATCAAGTGTAAAGGATAGAAGAGACTTTGATTACTTAGACGCATTTAGTGATATTTAATATTGGTTGAAATGTGAAAAAAATAAAACATAGCTTCATCTAGAGTAGCAGTTATTTTATTTTTTTGTATTAATTTTTTTAAAACTAAATCTTATCTATAATTACTTAAATAAAACTTAGTATTTAATATATTGGATGAAGTACCAACGTATCCAATATACCATACTCAATATGATTTACAAGACGTTACATGTAATATTTAAGTCACGTGTGCCATTTGTCGGAATTTATTTTTAATTTGAAGGGGATTTTTGACAAGGACAAAGTTTTAATAAAATTGGCCTTATCATTATCGACGACAACACGAAATTTTGTCACGGACGTTGTCTCTCTAAATAAATCCAAAACAGGAATCAAAATAATGATATTTAACAAGTTGAACTAATATTATATTTTAATAAGTATTCACTGGATAAAATACTTTATTTACTTTTTATTTCATTAATTTGTATACATTAAATACAGTTAGTGTATTACCGAAATCAAACCAAAGCGAGGGATTCTTTTATGAACAAAATCCGTGGAAGATTGAAAAACCTTGTGAAGCGATGAGATTTTCTGGAGCAGAAACCCTATAGTTATTTTATAAGAATACAAATAAAAGTTGAATACAATTTAATGAAGAAATATCTTGTTGTTTTAATAAATAATTTTATTATCACAATGGATTTTATATAGAATGAAATAAAAAAAACACAAAAGAATGAAAAAAAAAGTACGGACAAAAAAAAAACAAAATATACTTGAATTCTTTGTTCATATTACGGTAGTTAAAATATAATATCAAAAATTATACAAAAACAAATTTAAAACAACAACACACAACATGGCATTATTCTAAAACTATTTTCAAGAATTTTGAAATGATATCAACAGCTGTATTCTTTTCAAATAAACAAAATTATTCTCAAAAATTAATTCAAGACTCTCGGTGATTTTTAATGAAAGGATTACGAATACCACGGAAATTTGCATTGATTTGAGAAAAAATTGCATGTTGAATTTCAAATTATCTGTTTAATAGTCTGTTTAATCTACAATAGAAAGCGACATTAATTTATATTTATATAGAAGTAATGGATAACTCGTTTGATCTGTACTTAATAAATAATTACAACATTGTTCAAATTTTACTTCATAGAAGGTTTATTTTTAATTATAATATTACTAAACCAGCATAGTGACATGTGTTATGACAGGCAAAATATAATTTATAATACATACTTCGGATAAGTGCATCGATGAACAATTATTATTGTCGATTGATATTTGCCGCATACGTTATTAAATATAAATGAAAAATAAATAACCGATGACGTATATATATAATGCTAAATACACACATTTTTTTCATTCTAGTATGTATTATTATGATGTATTATGTGTGATTGCCTGAAGATTTGTATCAATATAGCTTCTTTATTATGTATAAATATGTGTAATGTGTTATTCGATACTAACTGGATAATATACAGTTGGCGTCCGGCCACAAAATATGAAAGAGCATAATATTGGATTTTTTTTTATTTACCACACCAAAATTAATATTTTAAACTCTAAACAGAGCGAGAGAGCTATTATATTATTACATCGGACACTGCAGTTAAACAATGACTGGTGAGTATGTTTTTTTTTTTGGACGGCGGTAAAAGAGATCAAAAAATGCACACGCAGTTATTGCTAAGTTTACAGATTATGCCTAAACACGAGATTAAAATACTAAGTACCTATCGTTTAAATGAGTCGAGAGTTGCTCAACCACTATTATTAAAACATTGTGCGACCCAGGTGATATTAAAAAAAAAAAAAATGATCAATATTTTTAAATTGAGTCATGTTATAGTAATGTTATTTATAGCTTATAATACATTACAGGTGTTAGAACTGAATATATTATTTTGTAACTATTTACGTATAGCTTGACTTCCTGAACGTCGACTTATTAACATTAGGTTACTCTAATGTCATTAACCAAGAACTTGGCTGCCTTAAAGTACCAATATATTGAGTACATTATAATTTATCACTGTGGGAATTACTATAAAATGTTACTATTATTTTTATAGTAGTCTATTAGTGTAATAATTACTAATTTATCAAATCTGGCTTATAGATTTCGTATGCATTCAACCATAATATAATATAGATAGTTAACTGTTTGAGTGAATATCCTGCGTGAAATACAAATCGTAATAATGAATTGGAGCGGATATAACTGGTATCTACCTAATAACTAATATCCATAATAATGTGTATTACTACTATTCTCGTTTACTATTATTATTAATAATATGCACATTTTATTTTTTATGCGTACAATATGTAAACCGCATAATTAAATCAATACAAAATATAACCAAAAAACCGTTTGTATTTTGTTCAACTTCCAGAATTTATACTGAATCATGGTGGTTCGACCATTATTTTTATTTATTTATCACTTTTGTATCGTTTATTATAATACAAGTTATCAATGATCATCGTTTAATTATATATATCGAAGAACACTTGCAGTCTACTCATTTTTGATCTTCGGAGAAATATGACCTGGGTTGGACAATATTAATTATTTATATTTTGAAAATAATGAAATGTTATATTTTAAATACAATAAAATTTCGATAATAGAGACCCTATAGGTAGTAAATACTATTCAGCACAATTTTATAATATATAAATGGCTTCACGCAAGTCATTTCATATCGATTAATCTTGCCGCCAACAGAATTGGCCGTGTCTTGTGGGAAAAGATTTTTGATATATCTTTTAAATTTATCTTTTCGTTAGTAAATATGGCTCCGTTTAAATTCTCTAAGTAAACGTGGTTATTAATTATACAAAATAATGCGATAATAGGATAGTGTAAATATTTTTGCATAGTAATATACACAACCTTATTTACGGCTGATTGACCAATGTCCATTTCTTTTTCTTCCTTTAATTATGAATATTTATAGGAATTCTGGTTTTTGAAATTTTTAAGTATATTGATCTCATTTCCAAATAAATAAATGTAAAAAAAAAATTCAAATATTTGGAATTTTCCTACCATTTTTGATGAATTATGTGGTTATATCTACTTTTTTTTTCAAATATTACGCTTTATTATATACTACATTGTCGATTAAATATTTTTTTTTTAACATTTTGATGTATCTAATCGAAGTTTGAACTAGTAGTTTTTAAGTTTTTTAACTTTCTATACTAAGGATAATAGGTCCATTATTATAGTTTTGAAGAATATGAGATTGGTAATGATGATTTGAAAATTGAAGTAATTAATATCGATCTATCAAATGTTATGTTTAGTAAAAATAATATAATTATATAAGTAATATATTGAATATTACCTATACATATATATTAAGGTTTTTTAAAACCATTATTAAGGAATATTATACTTAGTAAGTAGTATATATATTTTAATAATTCAAAAACTACGCATAAGAATTTATAATTAAATATATCAACATTTAAAAAGAAAACATCTACTCAATAATTTACAGTGAAATAATGGATGGTTCTTGGTTGAAAAAAAATATGTTTGAATCACTATATCCTACGGGGCACATCTTACATTATATAAAATTAATTTAAAAATGGTATTCTTAATTAAGTAATAAATATTTATAAATTCTAAAAGTCAGTATTCAAATAAATTAATAAATAAATAAGTTCGATTCAGTACAGTGTATTGTATAAAAACCCATATTATTATTATTTGACATAGGGTTTTAAAAATAAGAATTTTAATATAAAATGTTTACTACTATTTTTAACGTGATAAATATTTATTAAATCTGTTAATATAATTGTAGATATACGCGGTTTAGTATTAAGAAATATTAAAAAAAAACCAATGGCTGTAAGTTAAAGCTATGATAATCGTTTAATAATTATTTATCGTATATATAATAACTAGGTAATTATTTCTTTTACATGAATATTGTCATGAGATTATTAATAACTTTAATGTTCTGTTTACTTATCTATATTATACTGTGATGTGGAAATTATACGTTTATAGGCGCGACTTCAACTGTTACTTAAATGTGTATATTATTTATAAAATATGATGATAATACTTATTAGGTATTAATGCAAAAAGTAAATTGATCTGAGTAGTAGTATTACATTTTTAATATGTGGAGAGGGTTTTTGTAAAATGTCGTAATTAAAAGATATAAATATTTAAATAACTGTTTATTGCAAAATATCATAATAATATGAGTTTGATCATAATATAATAGTGATTATCGAAACCGTAAAAACATATACCTATGTTACGAATTACGACCTAACGAACTATTTTTGCACAAAGCATTACGAAAGTCTGAAATTAAAGAAAAATCACATAATAGTTACAATCTATACTTAACGGTTTCTATATTATTATATTTCATAGTTATAGTTTATAACTTATACAGACTTTAAATTTAAATTTAGTAGTATGTTTGTTTATACACAGTGTTTTGTATAGATATATAATATATATTTATTATATTAAAGTCGATGCAATCGACAATCGCGGACAGTTGTCGACATATTATTATGTAGATAAAATCAAATTATCATAGACAGCGATTGTGACAAGAAGCAAGGCGTATTCTTCAATGTTGTCAATTGTTATCATTTACAATGTAAAACGAAATATTTTTATGTTGAATAAATTAACCGTTGACTGCTAAAAAATATATACAAATACTGCGAACAGTGCAAACCTCGGAAAATCTGACAATGTCGCACTACTTTTTTACGTGATTGTTACGTTTTTACTTAAAATAATGGAAAAAAATCTTTGATTCGCCGACGAACACGTTCAACATTATGTGTTTTTAACATTAACATGATGATAGGTTGGTCGTTACACACACGTATCTCGTGCATACATTTTCATATTATAGCAAATTGGTTTTACTTCAAAATTCTGATGTAATAGTTCGGTATTTTTCGTATCGGTCTAATACGTAGCCCTTGTGATTGCAATTCAATTCATACTATAAGGTATACGTGGGATAAATACATCGAATTAAATTTTGCTATTTTAGTTATTGTGCTTTTCTGTATTTTTTAACGTTCAGGTAATAATATAATAATTATTTACCTCCATATATTATATTATGGTTCATTGAGTGTAGATATATTCGATGATATCTATTAAAGATAAAAATGCATAACTAAATCATCGAAATTTCAGTTTGAACTTTTTATTTCTAGGAGTATCTCAATTTATTCATAATTAATATATTAATATACTCGACCGATAATGTATTTCACATCAAACACAGAAAAATTAGAAACTTGGATAAATGAAATAGCGTTATCCTATAAATAAGTTATTTTTATAAATAGTCGCGAGTCTTTTTTTTGTTCTATTTTTTAAGTGTTATTGCAGCTTTTTCTTCATCTAAAATCAAAATTTATATATTATAATATGATATGATACAATATTACACGAGTCACAATGTACAGAGCAATGCGATACACCAATTGTTGTCTCTTTTTTTTCTTCTTCAATAAACAATAATATAGTTATTAAAAATCTGATTTTCTGAATTATTTAACATACTTAAATATCATATCTCTTATTTCTTAAGATACTTTGTTCTACTTAAGAAGTGTTTTGTGGAGATACAAACTTTTGTTTGTAATTCAAGATGTGAACGAAATGTACATCGAATTATTGATAAAAAATATCCAGTAAATAGTTTACAGAACCAAAAAAAAAACGGGAACATCATTTGAATAACAGGAGTTTGTATCGTCACGGACACTCCTCGAGTAGTACGAAAAATGTCAATAATTTGAAAATATATGATCTCATAAATAAAGTATGTTTGATAAATGCGTATAATAATCAGAATTTGAATAAATTCAGTATCGAGTGAAAAGATTATTGTGGCGAGCACGTTTGCCGAACATCGCTGTTCACGTATATACCTACACGTACGTACACTTACGTACACGTACGTAAGATCGACGATCGTCATCATAATATAATAACAATAATATATTATAGCCACACACAATATTACTACTATACGGAGAACGGTCGTCAAACACACGCACGCGAACGTTTTCCGTGCAGCCGCACGCGGACACGATAGACAATCGAAACTCTCGGCGCAGGGTCGGGCGGCGTGTCGTTGTGGGCGTCGGTGGGGTTTGTCGTTCGGGGGGGTGCTGCGCGAAATCGTGACTCGGTGGCTGCAGAAGTTCCGCCGCGAGTCACGAGCACGCCATGGAAATACGCACAACACGCATAGGCGTATAAGTTTTATTATAATATTAGAGGTGCCTACCTGTCGTTATTCATCCGGCCGAACAATGTGCAGCAGCGTCGGTGCTCTCGGGCGGACGGCGGACGGCGGCGACACTCCGCGCGGGCCGATCCACGACCAAGCGCCTCCGAGATAAACCGTCCCCGCGACCGTCTCCCATAAAATATTGTGTACCTAATAACAATAATATATTATAAACGGTTTTTTTTTGTTTTTACTCATCAACGCGAAGTAGACGACTGGGCAGATATTGCGCCGCTTTATCGTGTTGCCGTTTCGTCCGCGGACGACGATTCCGAAATATCGCCATCTGCTAAAGTCCCGCAACTTTACTCGCGGCATCATAGTAAATGTTTAGCGTAATAAAATACGCAATTGAAATGTAATTTAATAAAATTGTAATACAACGTTAGACGGGTAGCCTTAACGAATTAAATTACTTGTGGCTCACGGCTTTATTTAATATTTGCATACCTAAATAATTGCAATATATACTCCGTGTACTTGTACAGGAAATATGATTTTATAATATATATAGGTACTTTCTAAATATATATTATACAGCAGAGTCAAGTTTCCCCCCATTTTTTCTATCGATATTAAGAAAAAAGTTTGTGTTTTGACGAAACGTATAAGTTTTCCTGCATATAGTTATTATTCATATTGTCTGCATTAAAATGACTTTAGACTTATACAATATATGAATCAAATCGATTGGATAAAATTATTTATTCATTTTAATATAATAAATGATAATTTTATTTTTATTATTTTTAAGGCGCATAGGTGCACTTATTTGTTCAACATGGACATAAATAATAATTTATGGAATTCCTGGCACAGAAAATGGTATTGCATCACAAGATCGATCGAACAAGCATTTCATTTTTACGCCTTATCCCATCGAAAAATAATCGTTACTTAATACAACATAACCGCCTGCATCGATTTTGAGCTCTCGAATCGATGTGTAAGTGACAAAAACATGATAAATTATTTTCCATAATCTACAAGTTACTAGAGAACTAAGTCAGCAAATACAAATTGATAATTTGATTTGAAATGATGTACAACATTGTGTACAATAATACATTATGCACATATATTGTTTTATAATTACATTTTGTTTCCCAAATGATTGATGACGACAATATTGTAAATATTTGTATCGAAGGTACGTTTTATTATAATATTGCTCAACATCAAGATACTGCCGTATGCTGTTACACATATTCGAATATAAATATTGTTATCGTGATTAAACGAGTGCAGTTGAAATTTAAACACTTTTAAATATTATGAAAGCAGCTGACGATAATTAATAATAATATTGGAAAAGGGAGTGTACGAGTATATATATATATATATATATATATAATACTCGAAAACAACTTGAAAATGAAATATATAAGAACAAAAATTGTTTGACATAAAATCACAAAATACATATATTTTAAATATTTCAATATTCATAAAAGAAACGAACATAATTAAATCTAAGTGACAGTGTTCACCCAAACTAATTAATAGAAATAATTATAAAATAACTGTTAATAGTTTAAAAAAAAAATTGCTATTTGAAGACTTGTTTATTTGTTATAATGTGTACGTGCAGCATTCAGAGACCGTCCGCATTTTGCTTGCCTCTGACTCGTCACGATCACATACCTACATATAAATATATAATAATATAATACTAGTTTTGTCCCATCCCAAAGTGATAAACTCCGCATTGCGTGTATACTTTGTACATTTTGGGTACACAATAATATGTGATTATAATAATACAGTGTTACGACAAAAACGAAAATGGACTAATCTCAACGTGTATAATATAAAGGCGACGACGACGGCGTGCCCTTTGCTACGAGGGCGTACATACATAACTCATAAACTCATGACCGTTTTCAAATTCTATAAATATGTAATTTATATATATATATGACGTGCGTATATAACATGTGTTGTGCTAAGAACGGGTTCAGGTCGGATGAGAAAATAAAATATACGTAAAACGTGTCTCGTGTAGCCGTAGTATGCTCAGTACATATACCGTATGACATGTATTTATTATTTTTGTATACAATAACGGACGGCAGGCGGTATATAAAAAGGAAAGGATTATAGCATATAGGACCGGACGAGCAAATAACAAGGACCAGAATTCGTAGTCGATATTATTATGTACTGACTGTCACGATGGAAAAGGTCGTGGTTAAAAAACAATGAAAACACAATGACTTTTAAACTATATCATCCTATTTCATTTTCTCCTTCACTTTCTAAATGATTGGAAAATGCATTAAATCTAGAATATGAAGTCAGTTTAGCTTTATTTATGATAAGTCTACTATATACTATATACTATATACTACGGATGGCCATTTTACTGAATGTGATTTAATTCATAAACTATTGGATGACATATAACTTACCACCGTCGGATAGGAAAGGTAGATACGGCCTACTGAGCTTTTATTAATATTCATTTGATAATAGTTATAAATAATGGTTTTCAATTTTATTTAGAAATAAATGTATAAGAAAATTTAAATTTTTTTTACTTTTTAAGGAATATTAATTTTATTTGTGATTTTAAATTTATCTCTTTCATGTAGAATTTGAACAATCTATTTATCTATTTTAATGTTTGGTAATGAATTCTGGCGTTGTACTTAAATATTTATACATATAATAGTTATATTAATATTTAAAAAAAACTTAATAATGGAATTAATAATTAATTATTGTTCATGCTTAGTTGGTTATAAAATTAACAATATAATTTTTTTATTAAAATCATATCTTTCGAAGACTCGTTTTCGTTCGTCAGTGTGGATATACATAAAATAATACGAACACGCTACTCGGAATTATTATGATTATTGTCCAGCAACCGATGATAACTGCTATTGCGATTAAATGGCAACAGTACACCTACTTCCTACTTATATTATTTTGATATCACGCAGTACGTATCTAATTAATCATGACTGCCTGTACGGCGCGACTTAAGACGCAATTTTACTCACACGGCAGTGCCGGATGTATTGATTTATAAATATCGATTTAAATACATAGGATTGCGGACCAACTGCATTATATAATATGTCGTGGAGCATTCCATCATCCGTCAAGGTTGTATGTATGATAGTTATTACTCAGACATCATAATATTTACTTCAAAATAATAATAATAATAATAACAAGAATAAATGGCGATAACGATATTATGTATACAATAACAGTGTACGTGGTCATTTTCCGCATTGGAAAACTTATTTTTCAATTATCTATTACAGTACGCCAATGTACCTAAATGTTTCGGTAATATGTATCATTAATTTATGCCATCATTTTATCTTTTACCGATTAATATTTATGAAAATCTTCGTAGTAATACTTTTTATAGGTGATCAAGTATAATATTACAGAAGAAATATTGTTATGTATAGACCTTCTTTAAAAGAGTAAAATTGACTGCAGTATATAGTTGCGAAATAATATTGCACATTCATCATATTATAATCAAACTAAATCACGATTTTTATTTTATTTTTTTTAATACTTTTTATTAATTGAACACTATAATATTATGTAACTATTATAACTACTATAACTGTATGATCTTAAATTAATTAATCAACTTTAGATTTCATCAGATTGGTCAAATAATGCATAATTTATTAAAAGTACTTAAATAAAAATCACAAAGTTCTAAATAAATTGTACATATATTATATATTATCATACTTTATTCATTTAAAATAATGCCCAAAAAACAGCTTTGTTGGTAATAAATAGTACCGTTTGCAAAAAACTAATACTGAAATGCAACAGCATAACAGATATTTGCCCGATATAACGATACGTGATGAACTGTACCTACACCTGCAGCTGTTTAAATTAACCGAATATACAGGACGATTCACCAAGCATGTTCATACCATTACCCTTTTATCCTTAAATAATGAATTTTTACAAATTTTGGTTTTTATCGCTTTTAATGTTATCTACGTATAGACTATATTTTTGATTAAATAGATTTTTTATATCATTAAATGAGTGTCTAACGGCAATACAAAATTATTTTTTGTTAATGAGAATTATATTTTTTCATTGTCATTGTAAGTTATTAAGAAGAAGAATAAATTCTAAAGCATCTAAATCGTTATTCAAACATTTTAAGCTAATAGTTTTTGAATTATTTAACGATTTGTTCTAATGACAATAATTTATTGTCAATAGCAATTATTATAAGATTAGAAGAAATGCATGATGTGATAAATAAATAAAATATAATAATTATCAAGTAATAGACTAAAATAGTATATAGAATATTAAAATTTAATAATGTTCATAACTTGCTTAAAAATTAAAATATTATAAAAAGTCAACGAGAGAACTTAGATAATTTCTTACCTTTATTTTTATAATTAATCAATTTATTATTCTAATATTTAAGCTAACAACACAAGACTGGAACTACCGGACTTAAATGTATAAAATAACACACATACACACACACATAAATAAATAAATACATATATATATGGTGTATAAATATGGCATCCTCTTAAACCTTAGCATGTACCTATTGTAACTATACATATATTTTAATATCTCTATCTATTTGAATGCATTACTAAATGATAAATGAAGGTGAGTATGCTTAGTGAATCAACCTGTACAATAGTATTACTTTTAATGTCCTCGTGCTGTAGGAGTATAAATATACTCGTTTACTCGACATATATATAGCTGTTTATTGTACAACTTCTGCAACTGACCACCAAAAATACTATATTTACTGTATGTCTGCAAAGAATAATCTGTATAAAAAAAACCTTTATACATGACAATAAACAGGCAATTAACCACAAGTGTCTGTAGTACCAAAATGTTATTCGCGTTTTGCAAAAAGTGTAAATCGTGATTTTCGAAGGCCATTTGGCCATCGCTTATATAAATGCAATGAATTAAAATAAAAAATGTATTTTAAACTACATGTATGATGTACTTACTCGTGTACATATACGGGAAGCGTTGGAAATATAAGTACTCTTATGACGCACCTTATATTTTAAAATCTCTGGATACAGAAATAATAAGACATTTGATAATGATAAATAGATTAATTCACATATCATGTGTATTTTATATTTGCGTATAAACTGTAAGCTTATTATAAAAACTTAACCGGTACCTATTTAAGATTATTGAGTTTTATTACAGAGTGATTCTCAGGGTAACACTCGTTTTCTACCAAATAATTATAATTATTTTTGGACATGTATAGATTTAATATTATGGGAATACCCACATTTTTGAAATTCGAAAAAACAATATTATCTGTTTTAATTCAATGGAATACCTAAACAAATTTAAACTGAACTAAATAGAACCACTGGATATAAAAATGTAGAAATCATTTCATTGAAGTCGTACGTCAAACAATCATTTTGTTAACAACTTCGAACAATATTGTTCCAAAGCTTGCTTCTAAACACTTTTAAATTGAAAATATTTTTAAAGTATACATTGCATTACATATTATATATCAATAGTTTGAATATTTAATTAAAAATAACGACAAATTATTTTTTTGTAGTGGACATACAAAAAAAAAACCTATTGCAATTTATTATTAGCGTGAAGATACTATACCAAAAAAAAATGAAAATAATAACGTCGATATCATAATCTACTACATAACTTAACAAACTCTATCAATCCAACATTTTAATTCATAGATTCGAAATCTCAGACCTGGCTCGTGTACGTTCGTCAGCGTCTCGTTATAATGTCGCTTTGAATGAATGACTTGCCGTTTGGATTTAAGGTGATGACGGAAATTCGGAATTTGTTTTTAGCCAGTTTTTGTTTATTTTAAATGTGAGATTTTCAAGTTGAACTCTTTTATTTAGAATTGTATTTGATTTCGTTTAGTACACAAGAACAGGGAAGATTTTTTTTATTATTATTGGGACTAATGACTATGTATTTTCCAGAGCGGACTTTTCGGAGAGAAAGTGACTTACAAGTCACATTACAATGAATTTACTTTCATTTATTGATCTACTAGTAGGTTGGACCAATAGTATCTATGCGATTTAACCTGTTCTTGGAAATGCTATTCTGTTGTATTAAAATTTTTTTTATTGGCAGATAAAATAGCCGTATCATCTGTAGTAAATATTGCTAACAGAGTATTATTAGTCGTGGGAATGACAACGATAAAAATGTCATATATAGGTCAACTCTACTATCTTAGGGTTGAAGTAGCATTGCCTTCAAGACATAGATTTTCCGTTTCCTAAATACGATTCTAAAATCAGATATACATATAGTATACCTAGTAGCCAGTACTAACAATATTGTCATACAATTTTATTTAGTTTGAACAATAGATCATTAACCATATTTTGTCGGTGCAATGTCTGGTGCAATCAATAATACGTTTGTTTTCAAAAGCAGAGGGCACCGTCTGGTTAATCGTTGTTCGTGATAAACTGTAGAATGATATTGAATTGGAATTCAAAGTTCAAACTGTGATTTAGGTAAGATTCTCTGTTTCGTTATAGAACTTGTCTGATTCGCTATAGAAAAGAAATCATTCAACATTTTTATTTTAAATTCGCCATATTATTAATAAATAGGTCTTTTTAATCAGTATATATTTCATGTACATATATATACGAGTGTTGATTAATTTCAATCATAACTAATTATTTATTAATAATTAGTAATTAGATTTAATACACGTCTAATGTTCTATATACCATTATACAAATCACAAATTAATACTGAAATATCGAACAATTAATTATTGTATAAAGTATATATATAATAATATGTTTATCCATTTTTTCTTGTCGCGATGCAGGATATTATATACTATCACATAAATATAACGAGACCCCTCCGTTTTAGAATTTTAACACTACCTATCTATACCATAGTTTTATAGTAGACATTACCTGATTGCACGCGTGTCATCGCGCTAATACGGATTAAATCGATCTCGTCGTATTTGCGTGCCAGTTAAATCATGTACATTATCCTGTGGAACAACGACTGCATTCTTCGTCCAACGAGTTAACTGCTATAATATCGTATACTGTTGACTGTTGAGTGTCGTCAAATAATATTATAATATGGATTATATTATTAGGACGCTCTTCGTTGAAAGCTGATCAACGAAAATCAGCATGTTACTTGGAAATATACGTAGAGCATGTGGTGTACTGGTATTAATTTAATTTTTTCTTTTCAAAGGTAATACATAATACAAAAAAAATCTACGATATAATAAATTGATCTTTATCGGTTCATGCTGTGGCTTGTAATTCCCCATCAAGTATGATCACTGTCCTTTTCTACCATTTTAAATGTTTCAAAATTTCTTCCATTCACCATCTGCAGATAGGTTTTGTATTTTCTAGTCTTTTACACGTCTAGTTACAACATTTTTTTTTTATAATAAATAATTTTTAAACGCATATAATATATAGTTGACAAAAAGTTACAAAACAATTACATAATAGATTTTAGGTATCTACTTAGTTGAAAATATATGGAGTAGGATTTGGAATTATAACTCAATTTTTAATCACAAAATTGAAGGAATAATTTGTTTTAATATGGGTACATTGAATTTATTATTTCTCATTATTTGATTTGTATTTTGTTCATGTTTTGTCCCTGTAGTGTCATATTTTTTAAATTCAGTCAATATACATTAACGATACAATGTCGGACATGAATTATTGCAGATCACTCAGATTACTGTGTGCCTATTATTCTAATCGAAAAATACAGGAAACGGAACTATAGTGGTCAAGTGTTCATGTTTGAAAGCTGTTTTACTCGACGAAAACTTTTAAAACAAAATGTTAATGCATTTCATACATTTAAGCTATGCATGCTCTAATTATAGATCAACGCTGCAGTAGTATTAATTGGCTGCGTATAGATTTAAATGTGATAAAAACGTTAAAAATATTGTACTATTCAAAATTATTCAAAATTATCCTTTTTGTCTTAATCGGGATTACGCCGGCCGGTCCAGTCACAAATATTGTAATATCATATCGTCGTCGTAAAATCATAATGCTATAATATTTGTAATATACGATTTATCATAACACCGAACACACACACGCACACATAAACACGAAAATACACTGCGGCTGCTTTTCGAAATTCTCGACCATATTATATTATTACATACCAGTAGTATATAATAATATAAAGATATTATTATGTGTGTACGAGTTTTTCGGTCATTGACTGGTCCTTACCCCCGGCGTAGTCTTCCTTCGCCGGTCATACGTGGTTCGTATAAGAGTATTCGTGGTATAATAATATAATAAATAATAATAATAATATATATCTATGTAGTATTATTACTATTATTGTGTACATTGTGCATATTAACGCGTGTCCAGCGGTTTTCGCGAATAACCACGCACGACGGCTATACAATAAAACGAATAAAATATATGACAATGGGTCTATAGGCCGAAAACGTGGCGGAAAAAGTAATCGCGAATGCAACAACCGAAAATTATTAACATTAATTAAGCTCGGGTTATGTAGCAAAACATGTTTTTTTTCAGGAGTGTGATAGGTCCTAACCTAAAAAGGTTATTCTATTAAATATTTATATGGTGCGTAAATTCGTTTCGCATTATTCAGAGGAGTAAAAATTTTTTTTATTTTTATTTTTTTACTTTTACCCTGACATTTACTTTTTTGTCAACTTTTAACAAACCTTATAATAATAATGTTATACTATATTTTTTTATCTGTATCATATAATTGTTCAGGTTAAATTTACCTATAGGTACTTACTGCAGCATTATATCCAGAAATGAGTGCAATTTTCGTGTTTTACCGACGAAATCATTTCGTTTATTATCGATATAATTAATAAAATAATAATATATTTTAATGATACATTAAACTTATAATAGTATTATTGTCCCATTATTGCTTCCGCAGTATATTCGTATAGTCAATTGTTTTTTAGTTATTAAATAGTGTGCTACATAATATACCTTTGTATATAATACCTTTTTTATCGATATATTTAAAAACAACATTTTTGGTAAAATCGTGGACCGATATTATTAAATAAAAAATAGTATGATAAATAATTTTCCAGGGGCGGGGGGAGCAAGTGCCCTGTCTTATGGCCCCCTCCTCCACAAATACTCGTGATCTGGAGTATATCGCCCGTACGGGATCGATATTTTAATAATTTTAAAACCAGTTAATACATTACAACAATGATTGTTTAAATTGTTTAAAAACACGCTATTATGACTCATTTTAAAATTAAACGATTATCGAAATCCAACCTAACCGATAGCAAAATAATAAATTATATAATACGTCTCATCGGTATTCGAATAATTATTATTGTTATATAATATATTCGTATTGATATCGTCTCAAGTGGAGTTAAAACCCAAACGCACTAATTATAACGTTTAATATTCAACTATAGATTGACGAATAATATTATATTATGGTCTATGTAGAGTGGGTGTGGTGATTATGATAATAATAATAATAATAATAATAACAATAATAGATACAAATTCCTACGTATTAATCAAACTACGGACGCCTGTGGTTTTACAATACGTCCTTATGTGTTATAATATATATTAATATGATGGCGTGTTACATTATATTATTATATTATTGTACGATATACGAGGTAAGTATATATACTTTAAGAGTGCGCACAATACCAGCACCTGGCTATGTATAATAATATGTAATATGCGGTCTTATAGAATTCGACTCTTGCAGGCGAAGGACGTTTGAGGTTGAAGACCGGATATGAATATATGATACTGTGCGTAGCCTTCAAAGGTTGAGTCATCTGTCTCAACTCTGCAGCATCAGACTGCAAACTCCATTATGGTTGCCGCAGTCCAGTTTATCGGTCAAAATTCAACGATATGCCCAGCACTTTTGTACGATACCCACCGTCGAAATTCGATCGCATGTAAAATATCAGCTCTGCCATAATATATAATAGTTGTGGCACTGTACAAGCTATAGCACTTCGGGACGAGATTGACGATTGCGTGCAACTAAAATTGTAATGTGCGCGGACGTCGATTTCGCATTGCGCAATAACGACTTTTATGAGACGAAACCGTTGACCCAGTCGGCTCTGTGTAGGTGATGCGGTTGTAAGCGTTGTGCGTTTGTCAAAAACTCGCATCGTAACGTATTACGGATTGAATCTTGAATATCATTATGTTTTGTCGAACGTTTAGACTGAGTAAAATAATAAGAGATGAAGGTCTGAAAGACATAGTCGCGCAGCCGGGATAACTGGATATATTTAGAGGGGTATTTTAATTTCATATTTAAATTTAACATAATATTAAAGGCTACACTCCGTCGTATAGTCATCTGCAACCTGCACATTAATGACATCAAGTATAATATGAAAAAGAGCCGTGAACCACAAATGACAACATATTTTGTAGAAATCTGGATCACTTAGTGGATTTCTTATTTTTGCACATTAATACGATCAGATAGGGTGATTCGACGACAAAAATACCACCCTCCCTTGATTACGCCACTAATGAAAGTTACGCAGGGCGAGTCTCAAGCTTTCGAAAAATTAATGTTTTTGGATATTATTTGATTCGTGTGATATATTAGTACACTAGATTTACTAGAACCCTTTACACCAACCTCACCTATACTTTCCCAGAATACTGTACCCGAGAAGTTATAATCAGCAAAGTTAGGATGAGTTGTGTACTCGCGTCCCATCGGCCTATCACCAATTTGCAAGGGTCTTATCCACTTTCCATATTATGATTATAATATTATAATATACTGTAGCGGTTTCACAGAAAAAACGTGATAAATGATACCTACTAATTGCGAGAATATTATTAAAATCCACGTGGTTCAAAATAAATAATATCCACTAAAATCTTGTTTTTGTAAACATAGGACTTGTTTAGATTTTGTGCCAAACGAGGACAAAAATAAATAGGTGATCCGGGTATTTTTTTAACGCATTTTTTTTTTTAATGTTTAATTTAGTTGTACGTGCTAGAAACTCGTTTACGATAGTCGCAGAAGACCGAATTCACATTTCACGTACGAAATTCTTATAAACAATTTAACATATGGTTCATCGACCGGCCGGAAATCGCAATTATACATAATATATGCATAGTATAAATCATAAACGACTAACGAGTTAAAAGTTTATTTGAGGTTTCCAATCGTTGGATAACTTGGGTATAGCTTCCCTCCCCCTTCATGTAAGTATACACACTATTTTTTAATGTCTACTTAAATTATAAATATGTTTTTAAACGAAAAACAATGTATTTCAAATACCTAAATACCTATATAATATATGCAAATCAATAATTACATAATGAGTTGCCCTTTACAGTGTATTATATTTTACACTTAAACTTGTATAATCAATTCGTTTTTTATTCGAGTTAAGTTCAAAATTTAATATTATAATTTTTTCATAATATATATCTACGTATTGTGAGTGTATAGTATCTTTTGATTACAATTTATTCAATTTATTTGAATAGTATATTATACTATACAATAATACATGATATACTTTAATTTTAACCAATAAAAAGTTAATTTTTTATGACTAGGAATGTATAACTATTTTCATCGTATTTTTTACGTTTAAGTATATACTCAGACGAAACAATTTGTCTAGCTTGCGGATAGCCTTGATTTATAATAAAAGTAGACAATTTTTGGAGTTTCTCAATAATTTTCTACGAAATTACAAAAAAAGCATTAAATTCTTATCTCCTTATCAAAACAACCATTTCAAACAATACCTATTTCAGTAATTTCGTTGTTAACAAGACAATATACATTTAGTCGAATATTTATTTTATCATTATTCATTTTACTTACAGTTGACACTATTCATCGGATTATTTTTTATTGCAATGTTTGATAAATTATACTTGACATTTTAACACAATTTATTGGTCGCATACATTATACAAGAGTAACTTACAGATTTAGAGATATCGAGTTATACCTTTCCACTTATACCATTCAACCACATTTATTAAGGTGTTCGATAATATTTATTCACAATTTCTCTACATCGCTATATTTAGTTGTTTT
The DNA here is from genome assembly GCA_036289425.1 of Rhopalosiphum nymphaeae. Taxonomy (NCBI): domain Eukaryota; kingdom Metazoa; phylum Arthropoda; class Insecta; order Hemiptera; family Aphididae; genus Rhopalosiphum; species Rhopalosiphum nymphaeae. The sequence continues at coordinate 1,182,063 of JAZAQC010000029.1, forward strand.
AAATAATCTTACGACAATTTCATTGGATTTTTTTAGATTAATATACTCGTTTTCTAAGGTTTGTGATCATTAATTTATTATTGAATCGTGCAATATATCCAACTAATGACAGTAAATTTTCTGAAATATATGTATTTTGGTCCACCGATGCAATGACGACAAAAACTATAAAATATAATTTAAATTATAAAAAGTTTTGATATTGAGATTTCTTGGTTCAGAATAATTCGTCGATGAATTTATTGGACTTTTTAAATTTTATAGTAGGCTTTTTGCATTACGGTTCACAGTTTAACTCTTTATTGCGCCTACACCAACCGATACACTAAAGATTTGAACAGTTTTAATTTCAATAAACCCGATAAATCGATATTAAGAAACTGTATTCTCATTTACCTTATAAATTTATATAGGTCAAGCATCTCATGTAGGTTGCTGCAATGTAGTTTTTACGTGCTTTTTATTTCGCTTTCAAAGGTGAAAATTATTCATACTTGAGCTCTAATATAATGGCAGACTTTTAAATGTATAAGAAGGTTGAATTTTTTAATTTCGAACATATTGTAAACGTGACCTATTGTCAAAAATGTGGTACAGATATCGAATCGTCTACATTATAATAATATAATACATAATGAAATGTACAATAATATATTATATAGGTATTACGATTTATAATGGCTTATATACATTATGCATAGACGCCTATTTTAATATAATCCACCGTGATTCCCGGTTTCTAGCTCTTTGATCTAAGCTAGTATAGTCGTCGTCCTGACTCTGACAAAACATAGAACACAATTACACAGTAATACAATATACAACTATGATGTATAAAGACCAAATTATTTGAAAACATATAAGCATTCGGCGTAATAATAAAGAATTATAGAATATAGGATGGAATCATTGAAATTAATTAATTAAATACCAATCATTGTACAGAAATACAGAAATAGTTACAAAAAAGTACACGACCCCATATATGATACATGGTTATTATATTATCTACAATAAATATTATGTAGAAAGACGAAACGTAGTGATTTGATCCTTTTTAACCATATATTATAGTATATTGTGTGGGATAAGCTATGCTATAATTGTAATTTCGGTAAAAAAAGTATTATAATAGTGTTATAATATAACACGAAGACGAGTTAAAAAGCAGATGCGACACTGTAAATATATTCTATATAATATATTATATTCTATCGTCGAATATCACGAGTTTCGGTTAAAATATTTCTTGGGTCGAATTAACAATAATTTGGTACCTAAATAAATTATTATGTATGTGAGTTAGGTAAAAACGAAAATGTGTATGCAAATCTTTCGAGTCTACCCGTCCAACAACAATAAGTATATTATTATATTCCATTGCAACATAAACGACATTCGATCAGAAACATTATAACATAATAGTCGGATGGATGTTTTGTCTGTCGTACTCTCCACGCTTCGCGAACAATTATTATTTTTCGTGACATTTTACATTCCTATATATTCTTTAGATTCTCGAGGCGATCGCAACGCAATTTCATTGAGGGTCAAGGACGGAAACGCTGTGTATACTTGTGTATATATATGCACGTATATACTATATTTATAAATATATTTTTTTCTATTATTATTTATTTGAAACGAACAATCTACATTTAACCGTGTGAAATTTTAACGAAAAAACCGTTATTCTGTAGGAATAAATAAAACGTATACATATCTCACACTATGTCAATTATTTGTCAAAGTGGTTTAATGATATTATTATGTAATCATGTCCGATGTGAACAATATGATAACATTTCTGTATTCGCGTATCTAAAAACGCCAATTTATTTTATTATTCTACTGAAACATTGTCGTCAACGAGATATGATTTATTCGACGGAATTAAACTATATTATATTATTTATGAAACTTCACTATCATTTCATTATCACTTTTTAAAATATTATGATATAATAATTTATATTATGATGAACAAAACTACAAAAGGTAACTCGACTATATTTAGTATATAATATTTCATCGAGTATTTAATTTTTGCTCGACAAATTGTGATTTTGAATAAAAAATTAGTTCTAGATTGTATTTTAAAAAAAGTTAAAAATATTAACATTTTTTTAAAATAATCGAGAAAAACAAACAAAATAAAAATTAAGGAAGAAGGGAATTTTTACCTGAATCTTATTTTTGATAATATCAAGTTTGTTTTTTTGGTGTAACTCGAAAACAAATAACCGTAGATATTTGAAATTTGCACCAAATATTTATATTATTATTTTCAATACATAGTAAAAATTAAAAATATTTTGATTGTCTTTGAACTATTTATAGGCATAAGAATATATTTTATTTATTTTGATAATTTTGAATTTGGGTGGTTACTGAAACGAATTTGGGGTTTTTTGTAAGTAAAAGTGATAAATGCGGTTGATGTTGGAATGCAAAAGTCTTTATGGGGCGAATCAATTGTAATACACTAGGGAGCTGAAATTATTTGCCTTAGACATATCAATAGGAACGTCTATATGGTTTTAGTATTTTTGGGCTCGATAGAGGCCTAAAGTTCCATACCGTAATACTAGATTAGTCGTAAAAGTGCTGTGTAAGTTGTACGTTTTGGACGAAGTATATAAGAGTTGACTGAGGAAATGAAGCCGTTGGTTAAGTATTTGGCATGTAACCTTCAAGTAAGAACCCCTTAATATAGTATAATATGATAATAAATGTTGACACGTTGTGGGAAAAAAATTAAAAAAAGTTTTTTTAGACTTTTCTTCTTAACTGCAGATACAGATATTTTCATGTCAGTTGGTTAAAAATTTAAAAAATTAGATCATTTTTGTACAATCAACGAAATGGAATAGCGTGGCAAATAAATACAGTTGATGATGCAGACGCATAGATGTTATAGTATATAATATATATTATGATGTACATACTACGCGTTTACTTATATTATATATAGTTTATTAGTTTAAATGATTGTGAAACGCACGTGACAACCCATGTGAGTGATTACATGAAACGAATAAATTAACGTTTTATTGTTGTTATTATGTGATCTAATAATGGCGAATATATAGTGAATTTCAGTATTAATTACTTCCAATTTCGTATGGAAACAATCAAAATGTGTGTAACGTCGTTTCTAGGAATTCGATATTCGATAAACCACTATACGTAATAATTAATTGTATATAATGTAATATGCATACACAGTACACACACATAATTATTATTATACCTACTGTCAATATTTCTTTGCAATTCGTTCTGCAACGGTACCTGCGATGTAATTATTTTGCCTGTAATTCGTTTTTTAAAATATTATTCACGCAGAAACGCGTAATTATAAACACAAATAGTGGACATGGACAGTGAATAATAAAATAACAATATTGGGATAGAACTCGACTTGTGTATACAGGGACGTAATCGATTTTTCAAATTTTAGTCAATTTTTGGCAATAAAAAAAAATTGTATAATATAATAAATTAAAAATTTCAATAAATAAATAATAATTATAATAAATTGGAATCAATAAAAGTTATCAATACAATATAGTCATAACACTTACATGACTTTGAAAGTAGAAATAATTTAATATGAACAAATTATTTTTGAATGAAAAAAAAGTTAGTTTCTAAGTTTGGATTATAAATGAGAGATAATAATAATAATATTAATTATTACGATTTTATGATACTAATGTTTATAGTTAAATCGATTAAAAACGCAAAATATGCGCATAATACAAAAGATTGTTCTCCTCCTCATATCATGCCCCATATAGATACGTACGTGTTGTGAAGTATTTTCATGTCGGTGTTGCACAATCTCAGATAATAAAAAGCTATTTAGAAACAATATTTTTACATATCCACATCATAATTCGGATTGATAATATTTTATTTTGAAAATTTCTGCTTAATTTTAAAATAATTATATAGGTAAAACAAGTCTGTTTTGAGATTATTTTTAGTATGCTAGACAGTTTTCACTTTAAAAATTTAAACATAAATTATTTGTAATATTTTAAATACTTCCCCGGTATGTAAAGATTTTCGTCGGAATTTGCTAAGGCGTGTACAGGATCAAAATTTAGAACAGGTCCGGTTATAAGAATAATGTATACTAATAATATTAATTATTTATAAACTATAATATTTGTTTAAATAAATAAAAATAATAGAATTCTTCTATTTTGATTTTGATTTATTCGTAAATAATCTTTGTTGAATCTAGGAATTATTTCGAACTTAACTCTTTTTTGATTGATTTTGCTTAATTTTTAAATAACAAAATAAGAACCATCTATACCTATATTTACGTATTATTAAAAAGTTTTTCCAAAACTAATCAGATAATTTTATCAGTAGTCGTTTGATTGCGGTGTTTACATTTTTAAGTATAACTATTGTTCTGTGGCACTTGGCCAATCGCTGCAGGTGTAGTTGTGGCGCGATAACACAAAATAAATAACAACCGATTAAGCAGATAAGTCGTTGACACTTTTGTGCCGCTCCCGTATTTTCATTGAACTATAAGTCAAGTCAAAATGTGGCGGAGTCATCCCGTTATATACGCACCCTTCGATGTCCCAGATAACAATCGACGTATTCCCTTTTAATGACCGGTTATTGTTAAAGTGTACGGAACTCTCGATTGGTGGAATGTACCCTAAACATCTTCTACATAGCAAGTGCAAGAAACAAAAAAAAAAAAATTATATTATGATGGCACCCCGTGGCGACTCTCACTTTCACCGTACACCCTTTAACGTGGTTCTTATTGTAAGATATAACTAACACAAGTGTATAATCACGAAACGACATCAGGGTGGGTCTACCGCACGATGCTGAGATGTCCTACAGCATCGCTTGGAGTGGGGGAGGTGCAGCCGTTTTATTGTATAATATTATGTTCAGTTTCAAACCACGTTTTTAAATGTTTTAAATGCTGTGAGATTCAACAGGTGTTTGTGAGTGGTCCAGAGAGCAATATTATATAATAATAATATACGATAAATCGTATAATAGGTACAATATATAATATTTAGTACCTATTTCTAGTTTTACAATTATTCCGAGCGTTTGTTCTTTCATTTACGTACGAAATAGCCGATACTATGATGGATTAATAATAATAATAATATCCGAATGTGAATCGCGGCCTAGAGAAATTCACGAAAAGTACGTCAAAACCTCAATCGATTTCGGGTGGAACTAAAATTCGTTTTATTTTCTAATCATCTGCCATTTTTATAAAATAAACGTAATATCGTATGTACTTGGCCATTTTTATGAATTTGAAATATTGATAGATTAATATAAATTAATACAATTTTACAAATTACCATAAGACAACAGCCCTCATATATTTCTATAATTAACCTTGGCAATTAATACGGACAAAGCAAAATGACTCAACAAAACCTACTCGTTTAAATTTGAATTTTCTATCAATACATTCAGAAAAGGTAGATTGTCATTTGAAAAACAGACATTTTTATCTTCACAAAACACTCCTTAAAGTAGTACAAGAAATCTTAAGAATTTGAAAATATGGTTTTTAGCTTATTTAAAAATTTCAAAACCAAATTTTGAACCACTACAGCGTTATTGAAGAAGTAGCAAAAAGAGTAAGCAAACCTACTTGGTGAATTATTCTATATAGTATATTGTATTATTTCTGACAAACCAAAAAACAATTATGCAAAAACATTTCGTAATGTAACTTGTTTCGATCGAAACACAATAAAGAACACTATATCATTGACTCCTTGGTCATACACCAAGAAATGCATAGAAACTATATTATAATATTATGCATGGCGTATAGAAACTTTAAGGGTTTTACACTGGAACATGTGTGATCCTTGACCCGACCTTGCCAATCAGCTCCGTTTCCTACATGCTGTCCACATCGTGTACACCGCGATGACAGTACGTATACCTATACAATAATAATTAATATTGTTCTCGATTAAATGTGTATACAACTGAGTGGTTAAAAAACGATTGCACGCGCGTATTTCCATGGCTTATTTACTGGAATTAAAAGTCATCAATAATAATTATCGATACGTTAGTTAACCGTTGTCCGTTATGTATATATGTATATTGTATTGATAGTTTATAAACGTCAATATTATGTTGGGCACGTTTTATTTTGACAATAATAATACCCTTGCGTATAATTTACATGTAATAATATGTCTATGTTATTAGGTATATATGTATACGATGTGATATACCTACCCAATCACAATTTATTATTATATCCATTAGCCTTGTGAGTGATCTGATTGTCTTATGTGTCGGGTCGCACAATCACTAAACACTTAATGAATAAACAGTCATCTAATATGGTCCGCGCTCAAGTGCTCAAACATGATTTAGCGGTGGCCATGATGGTTGGTCCGTTCAATTTAGTAAACCACTATCTCAATTATGCACGCTAATATCAAAATGTTATTTTTTATTTTTGTTTCAGTAGAAACGCGCGGTATTCAGTTTTTTTTAATTTTCATTGTTTTATACATTTTGTTTCGTTTTTTTCAAGACAAACTATAAGTACTCGGTAACTTAATGACAACAATTAATATTTAGCCATGCATTTCAATGGAAAATAAATACTTCTCATTACAGGTACCTTATATGGCGTACAATAATAATTGAAGACAGCGTTGTGACAATGCTGATAAGCAAATGTGCTTTCTTCGGAAACTTTTTCTACTAAAGTACAGAATTCACCATAAATATTTACTGGCTTTCGAATATTTAGACATTTTTATTGTTGTTTTTACTCGTATGTTGTTATCATACTTTATTTTCGTCATAATATAGCAATGTTGTTATTGAAGGTACAATTTTAATTCATTTTATGGTTTGTTTTTTTTTGTTTTTACATTAAATTATCTCAGAATTATATTCGTTGGTGTTTTGAATGAATCGCAACCCATTGATGATTTCATTATTGAGTTCATTATTTCTCTACAAATTTAATTGGACAATTATTTGATAATTTTTAATTAAATATTTAATTTGTATAAATATTTTTATTATTTAAAATTTAATATCCACTTACTTCGCGAATATACAAATTCTTATTATATAAAACTATATATTATACATATAATACGTAGAATTTATTCCATACTCATTTAAATAACTATTTTAACAAAAATGTTTGAACAAATTTTATTACACAATATTTGACATGGCCTTATCTGACTAATGCTGGGACAATGTACCATAATAATATACATTAGTATTGCATATAGACATTACACTGCACCTATATTCATAACAACGTACACACAATATTATAAACCTTTAATTTAATTAATTTTATGCTCGTTAAGTTTAATAGTATAAACTACTAGTTGCTTTTACTGTAGATCGTATATATTTTATATTACCTACACTTTATAATAATGATTGATGACGTATGCGTTTAGACAGTTATTGGTGACTGCAGGAAGGTAAGTAAACTGGCGATCAGTGACCGGAGATTGTATTGGTCAGATAAGGAATTTGGAATTTGATATGCTGTTATGCGTAGTCGATAAAAATTGGCATATCATATATTTGTATTATCCGATTTTTAGCGATTTAGATGTATGTCTATTTGATACTTACCTTCAAAGAAAACGATTAAAATTAAAGTTTAAAATGATTGTACAAAGTGAAAAGTCGGTGTTAAAATACAGTCGTTTAGTACGCGATTGAAAGTACCCTAAGAAGTTATACGTCTATAAAGATGGTAATTTATTCCATTCATAAGCAAAAGTTTCGAGGGTGAATCCGATTCAAATTATAATCATAAAGCTTAAGTATCACTTCATAGTTTTGCTTGTATTTGTGAAACAGAATACGACTATTGAGGTTGAGGTAGGCAGTTGAAGTTTTTTTACCCCGGCCTCTTCAACAACCATAATCATTAGTCATTAGTCATTACTGTATAATACTATATATATTATATTGTATACCGCGTAGATCATAAGCGAATATTATTTACACAGAATAACACGTATTATAATATAATATACAGTCACTCTTATAAATACAATAACTATAATATAATATACACCTAGCCGTGTTGGTAAGTGTTTAACTATTGGTATAGTGGTAAACGCGGGGCCTCGTTCGGGGTCACTGTACTGCTATTAAAGGACTGTGAGAATTGAATTTTTTTTTGTTTTCTTCAATTCTGACGGTCGGATACAATAATATGATAATATTATTATAACGTCATCATCATTCCGTGTAGCCGACGTGCTATAACATATATCATAGAATCATACACCATATAACTCGACCGTTTCGAACTCTGACACCCGTCGATCGTACTGCAAATAGATTTCAAACGTTATTACGGGCGGACAGATACAATACGTAATGTTATAACTTTGAAACTGTGTCTAATATAGTACTCATCGTAGGTGCCGCGGTATTGTTGGATTATGATACCTATATAACAATCGTTTTAATACGAAACGATAGGCTTAGGAGGTTGTTCATCACTTGCTATTGTCCGGTCAACGGTACATTATTTGTTTTACGAAATTCGAATGAATCTTTTACAATATATAAATCATCACGGATGATAATGGCGATTTGGAGATTATATAACATCGCCTCCGACTCGAGTGGTGCCGGACAAGTTAAGAGCGTATCTCGAACGGATATCATATACGCGTGCGCGTATTAGATAACTGTAATATTTTGTTCGTGCGACGACGGACGTTTTTTTAAATACCTCTTATATAAATAATCATGAAGACCCACTATAATACTATAATACAATAATGGACAGATGAAATAATTTGATCGTAGGTTAAGGTTATTTATTATTATCACTAGTTGATATCGACGAGACGCCATGTATCTATTGTCTAACAATGCGCTTTTCGACCAATGCATATCGAAAGTTAAAAAAAAAACAACAGTTTGCATAGCGATATGTTTACACGACGTTTATACGGGATAGACGGACATTTTGTACTGTCTATTGTTTGATTTGCATACCCTGGACACTTAGTAAGATGCAAAATAAATGGGTAATAATTTATCGCGGACAATTTGTACAGTGAAAAAAAAAACCGGGTAATATATTTTGAAAGATGAGATACGATTAGATTACCCAAAACTTTAAATGCCCACAACTCACTTGATTGTGATCAACGTACTATTTTGGTGACATTTATGAGAACACTACCATTATTCATACGCTCTATGGACTATTTTAAAACCACGAAATAAAAACTCAAGAAAATTATTTGCACTTGTGTCGGTCTGCGTAATGATAAATGCAATAGGTATGATTTAGCGCTGGGCTGTGGGTAAATACCCAACGGGTAAGAAATATATTTTGGGTAAATACCCGGGTATTTACCCACATCATATTTATCTTTGAAAAATTGGGTATTTTTTTTTATAAATATAAATATGGCTATACTGTTACACCTTGGTCCGTCTCCTTTTTGGTTTTTATAGTAAATTTTATTTTATATTATCTTTTAGATAATATAACAATAGTAGGATTATGAACATTTTATTTTTTTCTGATTTTAAAAATATTTTTTTTATTAGTTAGATAAATTTTTTCAAAAAATTATCTTGTTAACTTTTCATACAAAATTTATTTAATTAAACATGGGTATTTTGAATTGGATCGCCACACTATTTACATTTGTTCGTATATAAACAAAATGTTATTAAACAATTATTTTGTGAAGTAATTACCCAAAATACCGGGTAAATAACAAGGGAATTTACCAAATACATATTTAACCATTACTAGACTAGGATATCCAAAGTGCATTTAAAAAACGAACAAATCGCAAAACAAAACGTTAATGCATACGAAACCGAAAGTCCTTTAAAAAATATAAAATCAACGGGGTTTTATACACCCAGGTAGTATAGTTAAGTACTATTAATACTACTATACATACGTACATACTATACGTATAAATATCCTGTTACATAACTGCACAAGTATAAGAAGGTATCTTCTGTCCGTAGTTTATACAGATGTTCACATATTGCCATAATGTATGCGCGCGCGTCCCATAAATGATTATAATATTACATCTACGTCGTGTATACATATAACGGATAACATGGAAGTCCGCGTCGAAAGATAATTCGAATGAAAAATGTGTCTTTTAACGATTCTCCTCTCCACACATACACACACACACGATATTATAATATTGTAATATATGCACATTTCTGACAACCGTCGCGGACCGGCTGGCGCAGTGGATTGGTGGTCGTCGTGTACGCGTTATTGCAGCTACTGGTTTTCACGTTTATGATTATTATTATTCTTTATCGATTTATCTGTGCTCGTCCGGGATTAAAACGAAACGATACAGGAGCACCGTATAATATAATATCATAATATTAATGGTATAATTATAATACCAGACCTTGCACGTTGAGTGAGATATAATAAATATTATATTTTACATGCCACGATACTTGTAACATTATTATAATATAGTTGACAATTTTTTCGGGTTATTCGATTCCCGCACACCGAATTCTGTCAGGTGGCTGGTCATGGATTATAGATCTCTCGTTTGGCTTTATGTGTGTGTGTGTGTACACTAATACGACCTTCTCATAATTAGAAATCAAGACTCATCGCATTAAACACATTTCATAGCACGCGCATGCAAATATTCAATTACAGTTAATAAAAATACTTTAAAATATGCTGCTAAAACTACAGGGAAAAATGGAAGAACACGGTTATGTATGTATTTTAAAAAATCAAAGCTTTCGTTTTGAAAAATAAAAACTAAGCTTATCGATATTTTAATTTAAAACATTTTGTAACTTTGATATTTTAATGGTACATTTCATTATTCTGAAAAAAATTAGTGACAGTATTGACAGCAGACTCGATGAAAAACATCAAAGCACAATTATTAATGTTTACCTTGTAATATTGGACGTCATGTCAAATGATTATAAATAAAATAAATTACCGACAATATTAAAAATGTATAAATAGTATAATATTTATTGGAACTGGCTCTTACGTATACTGGATAATGATTGGCTCAATTACTAATACAAAAATTAAAAGCACAACAAAATATTTCCAAAAATTATATAATTATAATTGTTAAAAGTGTTTAAATTTATAAAATATGACTTTTTCCTGTGAAATATTATAAATTCTGCTATTAATATTTCTAGTTAATTTTTAAATTATATTTGTTTATATATTAAAAGAATATTATACGACTATTTTAGAATATTATAAAAAAAATATATAACCTAAAAATTCATATGAGAAGTCGCAAACCCTATTTATAATGTATAGATAAATGAGATAAACGTATAGTATACCTAATATTTATTATTGGGGAACATATTTAGATTCTCTAAAAACAAAAAAATGCTTTAAAAAATACGATTTAATGTACTCACAACAGGTATTTTTTTTAAAAATGCTCTTAAAATTATTTTTAACATTGAAAAAATTTGTTGAACTATATAAATTTTTAATTTTTAAATTAATATACAATTTAGATAGATATATATTCATTATACTTCTACCTTGTGTTTCTAATAGCACAATATAATCTACTTAATTTTTATCGAATTTTATCCATTCCTATAAAAAAATGATTTAAAAACGTAAAAATTGTAAAAAAAAATGCAAAATTAAAGTTACATTTTTTGATTCCTTGATGTATGAAATAAACTTTGTGCTTGGAAAGCAAAGTTTTCAGACATTCAGAAAAAAATGCAATTTGAATTTAAATTTGTTCCTTATTTATTATATAATAAGTTGAACCAAACTCATATGAGTTATATGGGTTTTAATTTTAGTTAATAAAATCTACTCAATTTCTGATAATATACTATTGGTAATATATGCACAATATCATATTTATTTTGAATATCGATTGGAAGTGGGCCTTTACAATATATTAAAGTGTATTTGTTACTCATTACCTACTCGTCATCTAGTGCTATCGCAAGAATAAACGAAAAACTTCAAACTATTATAACGATGACGAACAATAACGTATTATAATATAAATTATGATATACATAAATACATTCAATTTATATGCATATTATTACACTAAATTACTCATCTGCGATACTATAACGCACTACTCCTCAATCAATGTCCCACGTCATGTATAGACACGATCCCGTTGCAGTGTCGTGATCACTCCAATTCGTATAGGCATTATTATTGAATGTATTGACTGTAATACAAATACTTGTACAAGTAAAGACCTATATAGGTACCAACAATGGATTTCCATCGTGCTCTCGATATCCTGCCATCCGCACTGAAATCATACTTGCGCCAAACGTACAAAATTAAATTCATCATCAATTAATATAATATTATGATTTATGAAATACCTTGTATAATATACATTATTAGCAAAGCTTGGCAAGTTGTAGCAAATAATAACAATTTACATTAGAAAATTGTTTTGCTTTGTTATAATTCAATTAAAAAACAAATAAGATTATATAGAGGCTTGAAATATTTAACAAAATATATTTGTGATATTATTTTTTTGATATTTTTTTTTATACATTTTGATAACAAAAAATTCGCTCGATCAAAATGCTTGAAAATGTTACTGTAATTTCTTTATATAAACTTTAATAACTATTTAGAAATATTTAAAATATGTATGCGATTTACAAGGTTCCTCTAAAGTAGTTCTAACTAAACTCTTAAAATCTATTAGCTTAACCGTTTCAAGCCAAAAAAAAAAAAAAAAAAACACTAATGTACTTATATAATATCTACAATATATTAAATTAAAGAATACGGAGTTTTATCCATCAGCAAAACACTCGAGGGCAAAGATTTTAAAATTAATTGCGTAGTTAGTACTTACGATGTTAAGAAAAAAAAACGGAAAAGCCACTGTGCTGCAGAACAGGTGTATACCAAACTTCGTCGTCATTGCAATTTCTAAGTCACTTAAATAGTTTAATTAATGTATTAAATTTTAATTCAATAAAATAAATCATCACAACATAGTTATAATGTCCATTATAACAGCACATTTTACGCATTATGTCAATTTTATAAATAAATGTTGTACGTAGGTACTTTATTTTTAATCTTGTACATGAATATGTATTATTTGCCTATTTATTCGTGTGTGGAGAGAATTTTTAGTATAAAAAAAAAAAAAATAAATGCAAAACGATTTTACACAAATTATTCCAGACAAAAAGTAACATTGCGCTGTTCATAGTCTATACGGTTCTCGCGATGCCACTTAATAACCAAAACCCCATAATATAACTTGCGTCTGTACATATATCCGTTATTTGTTTTATAAAAGATGTTTTTTTTTTAAATTTTTATGGCAATAGTAAATAATGAAGTCAACTGTTGTGTATATATTATACATGGAGGAAGAAGAGTTAAAGAAAAATGTTGTTTCATTATGTATACGCTATACCGGACACCGGTATTATGTAATACGCAACGCATACAATTTATTATGTACCTATAGATAGGAACTACACTTGAGTGTGGTGGACAAGGCCGCCCACGGATCTAACTTTCGAGCATCTACAATCCGAAAAATTGAAATCGTGTTTTTTTTACCTACATATTATTATAATGTCTTATAATTTTACTTACTCGGAGTAATCGAGTTTTTAGTTTTTTTTTTTGTCTGATACGTCAAATACGTAATTATTTATCATGCATTTTTGTGACGTCTATTTGTTATTTTAACACGCGTATTTTAATGTCCATCTATGTTCTCGACGCTAAATCCTATACCAACGTGTTTTTAAATATTTCTGTAATGGGCGTGTCAAATTTTAATTCAATTATAATATACCAATATATAAGTACCTATATTTCATGATAAATTTTTTGATGTTTTTACTAAAGTAATTTAATTTACTATTAATATTACGATTAACTGATTACATTTTTGTCGAAAATATTACATTTATTATATTATTATTGTCAATTTTTGAATCAAAACCACCTCACCGGGCTTACCTTAAAACAATGTGAATAAGTTCATGGCATAAATAGGTAATATCTTAAAATAAATCTACATATATTGAAAAAATCATAGTAAAATGTATAATAATATATTTCTTAAAAAAGTTTTAAATCTCCGCTAATAATGTGTTTGAATTGTAAAAAAATAATTACTATCATTATTCATTGTTGAAATATGTAATCTCGTCAAAATTACACAAAATTAACATCTGATAATATTAATATATTTTTTAGATTTTTTGGTTCAAGTATGAATAATTTATGAGTAATTTTGTATTACATTTTAAAATAGTAGAAAAATCAGAGAAAATTTTTTTATAGATTTCTATGTATTTTTAATATTTTTATACAGCTATATTAAGAATAATTTATGTGAGATCTTGTATTAAATTTTCAACTTGGCCTAGCGATTATTTAAAAAAAAACTAAAAACATTAAATTACGTATAAATAGCTCAATAAGAATATACTATGTACTTTGTAAATTAAATTATGTATAAAAAATGGTAATTTAAACATTGTTTGGTAAGAATTTTAAGTATTTACGGTCATTTATTTTTAATTTACAACAAAAATCTTTTAATGAAAAAATAGTTATTTTACATACGAATAAAAATTTAATTTGACTTTCCAGTACATTTCTTATAAATCTTATTAAATGTTTTCTTATGTTAGATATAAATATAAAAAAATTATGAATTTATAACCACAAAATAATTTACTAAATTTCATGGTTCTAGTACAATTTGCTAAAATTCTGTCTACAAATGTATACAAAAATTGTTTGTGGATTTACTCTCAACTTTTTTTATATTTAATATAATATAGTAACTTAAGAGGAACCTTGTATTAAAATTTTTAAGTTTTTTTACCGAGTCAACAATTTTTTATCAGCATTTATAAAAAAATTGTGAATTTCAATTGTCTGAAAAATTATATTATTTATAAAAATTTATAATAAAAATACTTGATGAGCATTTTAAGTGTTCACTGTTATTTGTATTTGATTTATAAATTAATTTCAAAATAATAAAATCAATTTTGTCGAAAACTGATTTACGTAAAAATTTAGTTTTTTCTTAGTTTATTTTGTTGTTTCTCTCGATTATTAAGAAATTGTACCGGAAAGACATAACTATTATAACTGCTATCGGCTTCACAGCGGTCATGTGGACTATGTCGGTGATTTTACGCAAGAGACAACCGTAGTATAGAAGCGCATTCGGCTATTGTTCAGAATCGTGTTTTGTATACAATTTTTATAATAGGTCTAATAGAAATCGTTTTCCAGCAGTTTTATAATAATACACCGGTCAACAAAATGTATAATATTATTGTTATAGCCCTATGTGGTCCATTCCTAACAAATAAGTCACGATTAGTGTCAGAACACAGAATTCGATATTTTTCCATACGCAAAATAGGTACATCCGGAAATCTGAATTCGGAATGCAAGAGGGTGTGAAAACATCCGATGGCAAACAAATCGATATTGATTTGCAGTTATTATATCATTACGTGTACAGTGTACAGGGTGTGTATAGTGTGTACCTATAGGACATTTCGTGTCGATATAACTTATAACAATTACATGCTTTTGAATTACTAAGCAATATATTCTTCGGCAGTTTGGCACCCAATGCTAAATCATGTACCAATAGTACAAATTGTGTTATACACAATAGTTAATACTATCGTAACAACCCGAAACATCCGGAGAAAAAAATTTTCTATGGTTATAACAATAAACTATATTATAAAATAATCTTCGGAATGTAAAAAATACTTATCCGATAAAAAAAATACAATATTTTATCGGTACCTTTAGCTATTCAGATTGGCTTTATATTCTACAGTTTTTGTTATAATACTATAAATAGCTATATGTACCGAAAAAAAATAATACGTGCCTATACAAACAGCTGAGTTTAAAAAAAAACCAAAGAAGTCGTTTTCTGCCGTAAAGAAGTCACTTATATAGATTTCGAATATATCTCTTCATATGAGTAGATTGGTATAATGGAGACGGAGCGGGAGATAATCTGTCAGCCTAAATCATTATTGACTAAGAATATTGTAGAAAATATATTTCTACTGATGTAATATTTATTTATTTAGTATTTTTCTATTCATCTCATTTGAAATACGGCACACAAATAAAATTGTTTCATATGTATTTTTAAGATTTTTATATTGCTATAAATTATTTTTTGTAGAATCATGTATCCAATTTTCAAATCTTAAGCATTTAAATTAAAAACTTTATGTCATTTTTACTAAAAAATATTTTTTAAATTTTCATGGCTTTTAAAATAATAAGTAATAATATTTCCGCTCATCAAAACTCCAAAATATACATATAACAATTTAAAAAATGTTTCTCGTTATTATATACCTAAAGATTATTTAAAATTGTATTATTACGTACCTATTATTTATTTGTAAATTATTTACTAGAACGGTACTGAGAATTTAAAAGTTTGCCTGCTTTCTCACACTTGCATTTATTTGCTTTGCAACACTGCATACAAATACACCGATCATATTATAAGTATATAATTATTTTTATTGTTATAAAATATTCAAAATGTAATAAATAGATAGTAATACAATTATTTCTTTATTTTTAACATATTTCAATATTATTACAATTATTAATAATAATAATACATTTGATAAAAAAATATTGCACACAAAATAATTTGTTTATATTCGTGATTTAGAATGACCTGACGGCTTACAGTATTCCACTTTGCCTGTAAAACATATATAAGCGATGGTCCAGAATTCAATTATAACATATTATATACTTTTATAAGCTATATAGGTACACATCAAATAAATAAACTTATATATTCGTAAAAAACTCACGTAAATCCAAGAAATAAATTACTCTGTATTGAATAACGTAAATAAAAAATTATAATACAACAATACTGTTTTAGTAGAATGCCGAACAAAGAATCCGATATTATGAGAACATAAAAAAGTATAAAAAATACAATTATTCTAGTAGTAATAATATTTTAAAATTTAAAATATAAATAATGTTTCAATTCACCATACAAATACTTAATAATATAATCGAACATCTATATTTCGCTAAAATTGGAATTATTTAACGGAATGTATTTTACAGCTAATAAATCTGCTATTATAACAAACATAATACTTACATATTTTATATAATAAACAACGGCGATAATAATAAATTGTATTGTATCTAGCTTAATATGCAGATTATATTATAAGTATATCGATTGTACGAATATTGACGTATCGAGACGCTGACTCTTGTAATTTTTAACATGTTTTTAATTTATTTTTTTAATATTTATAATCGCCTCGCCACCTCATCATTCATAAGTATATATTAATATTTAGTATTATATAGTTTATTCCAATATTATTATTATCTGTGATTCATGTACATACGAAACCAAATTTACTGGATAAGCGAAAAAACTGTTTGAATTGCGTTTTGGGCACGAGCAGTGTTTATAGCATACAATGATTGGATCGTTTCGTTTTTAGAGTAACTGCCACAGAAAGAGAGACTAACATTTCCGTCCACAATGAACGGTTTATTGTGGCTTAAGAAATTTAAAATTTTCATAAGAGGAAAAAAATATACTATTTATAAACAAGGTTATTTTCCAAAAAAGTTCATCCCATTTTTCTTTTACAATAAATTTATTGAAATTTTCCAAATTCCGATTTATGGAATTTCGAAGTATTTAAACGTATCTATTTAGATTTGTTATGCCACATTCAAAGATATCTTGTATTAACTCAAACTTTTTTACAAAATAAAACCACTTTTATTGTAAGTTGAAGACTTTTATTTTGTTTTATCTAAAAAATATTCAAAACTGGCTAACTCATACATATGCGTATTGAAATACGGAGGGAGGGGGTTAAGTTTGTTTTCTTACTTATATAACAAGAAGTTTATTAATAGAAATCACTTTTACATTTTTAAAACATGCTTTATATTCTTCTGATATTTAGGGGAGATTGAACCCCTAAAACACCCTTTTGTAAATTAATTTTACAATAAGAATATCTGCTATAATAATACTGTAATAATAAGTAATATTGTTTTTGACATTTTTGGTTTAATATATTAATTTAGATGGTACTTGTACATACTACTTCACTTGGTTTTAAATAAAAATAATCCAATATTTTAATTCGTGTTATATTTTTTGATAAAATAAAATAAAAGTAAATATTTAGATGCAATAAAATACTCTGTGTGTAATCCACGTACAGATTAAAAAAGTAGATACACTTATTTTAAACTGAGTTTAATTAATATTTGTTTTTAGATTATTAACTTTAAACTCGATGAGTTAAATTTATTGTTTGTTAATTATTAATTTCTAATTTGATGGTTTTGTATTTACTTAATTCAATTTAACTCGAGTTAATTATTTTCATTAACTCACTAGCTTTGGAAAAATCGAGTATAGCAATAATACAGCGATGATATTTGGTTTTGAAAAAATACGCTTCACTATGAGAAATATGCAAAAAAGTTCACAACGAAGTGAAAAATTACTACCATGCGAAATGCATGTCGGAAAATCGATTATGTATTATATCGAGCGAACAAGTGAATCAATCTCTACACCCACCATAACGGCATAACACATATTATATATTTATAATGTACATCATAAATATATAATATTATGTTAATATCTACACACACTATAGGTAAATCCGTAGCCTTGAATTTATATTGTATTCGCCCGACGTCTAGACTCTAGACTGTTATAATGGGTTGTTATATAATGTGAAATTAAGCAAAGCAAAAACAAAATTGCCTACGTTACATTACTCGAAACGGCCGACACGCGCGGCATTTGCGTGCAAAGACTCGTTTCCTCATTGCCTTCTTGTATGGTGGGACATGCGCGAGACGTGGTCAGCTTAACTATAACAATGATATATATATATATATGTATATATGTATATTAAATTATTTTATACTATAACAACTGCACTGTTCGTTAACGACTTGCTGCAGTCGACCTCGACCCGGTCCGCCTTTCACATGTGTGCGGATCCGTTGGTTTTTCGTACGCCATACCGTCGATTATCCATATACATATGTATATCATATATATATATAAAACATAATATTTTAGTACCCTTCGAACCGGCCAGAGGACTACGGTTACAACAACGTGACATACCTAAATCTTTTGTATAAACCATTATACGTTATGCATTCCGTGCATATTCGCAGGACACATATGTATATAATTAGGCGACAAGTGGTTGGTGGTCATAGGAATATTATCGTACGATGCACGATGTGTTGTTATTATTAGGCTCTAGGGCGCGTATTTAAATGCGAATTGCATTCCAAAAAGCATTGATTTCCCACCACAAAATTCGGTTCATACATCAAAAACTTCAATATTAAACTTTTATTTAGCTTATGACGTGTTTTTTGGAATTTGTAAATTTGCATTTTTTCATATTTTAAGTACAGTTTTCGTATATATTTTACAAAAACGATTACGATTTGATTAAAAAAATTAATATTTTAAATTATTAACTATCTCACTAAAAACAAATTGTATGTTTGGGGTATATTTTTTAAAATTGTTTTAAAGTACATAAGTGTTAGTGTATTTTTAAATGGAATATGATGTCCTTTATGCTCTGGTTATAATAATACACTATGGATGAGTTGTGATGGGTTGTTGTAGGGACAACATTTTATATTAAAATATTAATACTTTAACAGTACAGCATATATTAGAGCAGTATATACTTTATTATAATTACGGATAATGAATGTGTGCGTATTCGACGGATTATATTATAATAATATTATACATTCTGTATAAATGTTATGAGTGTGTGTCATAGACATTTCTGTTAAAGATCAACCATTCATGTCTGTAGCACATCTAGGTACCTACAAAACAATAATGAAAACAATTCGTCTATCTGCGGTGAAAACATAAAATAACGCATTTATCAACTATAATACCGTAATTTGGTAATGGCGTTGAACGACTATATATAAAATTAAAAATTACATATTGCCAATGGAGGTACGCATATATCACTCGATTTCCAAATTTATGATTTCATTTTACCTGCCTATCGTGTTTGTAATACAAACCCAGATCTCGTAAATAATAATATTTCTAAACGATTATATATGTGTCATCTGCCTGCTGGTTACCTATAATATGTTGTATACATATTTAATACATCAATAATTTGAAACTTCGATAACAGTAGGCACTTAAAATATACATAGATACGTATTATACGTTATTATGTATACACAAATATTGCATCTGCTGTTGCAGTACTGCAATTGTTAATAATTGTTATAATTTATAGCCGCTAAATATATTCAAACCAACATCGCTCAAAGTGTTTTTAATGACTATTAAAACATTTAAAACGACCAATATGAATAGCAGCTGTATTTTTTCTTATTTTTTTTTTTTTATTTGTTAGGTGACAATACTCATTTTTAAATTGTGTTAAAAAAAAACGCAGTGCGCGTTCGACGATTTCCCGTGAGCTATAGATTGACTTTGAAATTGAATGGGTACCTGTAGCCTGTCTATGATAAAGGAGGAGAATAGTACCTATATTATATTATATTTTCTGTGCCAGTGGCCGATTAGTGACACTTTAAACTGAAGTTTTCTTTTGAGGATTTCTTTACGCTCGTCCGCACTTATTGGAACGCATACGTCCGGCTCCCCGCACAGGTGTCCGGCCTTTCAATTCGGCGGATAAAAAGCAGATTGTTAATTTTTTGGCCGTACCAATTCTACAAACTATGCATAATGTCAGATTCATATCCGTCCAGATGGTCATCCACCTTACAATGCACTGATCAAATCAATTGTTGCCTCTTTAAATCTAGAGTCTATAATGTCTAAGTAGGTACGCAAATGTACCCGGAAATATGCGTCACTAATTTCAACTAAATCAAATGTCCGCTTGAAATAATATAGTATGAAACGTTTTGTGTGTCCGTCATACAAATCAAATACATAATCATATCGAATTCAAAATCAATTCTTCGGACCTTATAATATTAAATGTTTATTAACGCGTCGTAGTAGATTTTCCTATGACATATTTAAATTAGAAATAAATAAATTATATAAAAACAATAATTTTGAATCATATATAATCTTAATAATACGTTATTATGATGTCATCGCCATAGTTAAATATCACCACGAAGGTACATTTTATTTACTCATGTTCTATATCAGTCTTAATATTAACTCATCCGATTCATTCGTTTTATTATTTTAAATTTATAAATAACTTGAATGGTATACAACATCAAATATTGGCCCTGTAATGTAAATAAATTCCATTCGACTGCATACACAAATTCATAATATTATATATCATATGAATACCTATACTATGAAAAGTCAACACGAGTTGGTATATTCCGATATTCGCATAGTATTAGTCTGATCTTATATAACATTGTTATATACAATACAAATATGACAGTATGAAATCGAGAAAAATCGTAGTGTCACGAAATTTGTTACTACAACACACACATCAACAAAATGAGCTGAATCTTTGGTAGCAAGGGCGAAAAAATACGTATTCGTATAATGTGTTTGATTTGCCGTTTGTCATATTAGATAACTATTTAAAAGTGGTGACTGACGGTTATTTTTTCTGTCTATTTCATATCATCTTACCCAATTGGTATATTATCCTAAATGTTAACCAAAAGTTAAAAAATTACCGAATTGTCTACAATCGATATGAGTAGTTAGAGTATACTACAAAATACCTATTATAAGACGTGTACCAGAAAAATGAGAAGTAATTATCTTTTTTGATTTTTTTCAAAATTTTAGTCATTTTATTTGGTTCATAGAACACGTAGGCGTATATAGTGATTTAGGTTTAAATGTTTTATAAATTATATAAATTATTTATAGGTATTATATCATTTATTGTTAATTTTAAAATTATGACTTACCTAATTAATTATTCAAATATAAAATTCAGTAAAAAAACCAGTCGAAAACTTTTAGCTGGATTTTATTATTACCATACATTTATCACTTGATTTAATTGATAGATAAGGGTTATTTAGATTTATTTATTATCAAAAATAAAGAACGTTTTGTCTACATCGATAGACCCCGATTATTATTTGTGAGATCTGAGGTAATACAGCGCAGCGATGAAATTATAACCTATATTGACCAAAATATAATAAATTTATGTACAAGTTCTTATTATAACTAGAGAACTATATGTGTGAACAATGCATGCACGCATGCCAGGTGTTATTAAAACAGACTACCTTTTGGAGGCCCATTGATGTGATTCAAAACCATTATCTACCTAAATAGAATAATGGGACTCGACATGCTAATTCAGAATAAATTATAATCTACAATGATTTTTAACTTTTTAGAGTAAATCACGATAATCATATGTTATAAACCAAAATATTAAGATAACCAATGACCGAATCTATTATGGCATATAATATTATATTAGTTGGTACAATAAAAAAAAAATACAATTGGTATAAACATTATAAATATAAATAAAAACAGTATATTTATATAATACAACCTATAAGTATAATAATGTGTGTAACTATAGTTTAAGTCAAGTCTTTGACCGTATTATACTTATAGTAATGCGCATAATTTTCAAAATATTTTTACTAAATTTAAGTTTTTTATGTACCGGATCCTATTGATTTTCTAAGATCCTAAAATATATCACATAAATAATTTCAAAAATATATTTCAAAAAGCACTTACTTCGACACAATAATAGCATAAAGTAGATTCAAAGAATCATTTTTATGTATTGGGATTATTGGTTACCTAAAATAATTAGTCAAAATTAATTTTTAAGCCTGTGCTCACTTGCATTAACTATTATTTATTTCTGTGTTTTTTTTGTAGAAGTTTTTACTGATTTTATCAAGATTTCTGGGAGAGTAAAAATTCACAATAAAAAAAAATCTATAATCTTAGAAGTGCTACTGTATGATTACTTATGGATTACAAATATATATAAGAAGCATACGAACTTTTAAATGAGTAAACTCAATATACCAGAACGGCAATAATGTTCCTTGTACAGGTGAATTATTTAAAACTATGAATTAAAACAACAATTTTTAAAGATGTTTAAAATTATTACTGCAGCTAATGCAGCTTCCTCCCACCCCTCGAGCAAATCCCGACCGAGCACCTGCGCGTCTTGTCTAATTACACATCTGTATAAAATATAGCCTGTAAAATGTATGTGTATATAGTTATACTTAGTAGTTATTTACTTTACTTTTCTTATTAAACTGTCTATTTAAAAGCGTTTTTAGTCAGTTCTTAATTTTTTCCAAAAAATACACCAAAATCAATATGTCGAAGTAGTTACATCGCCACTGAATAGCTGAATCGTCTAATATGTATATACCTACTAACTACTAAGTAAATGTATGCTTGGACTGATGGATGTACTTTAATGGTGCATAATTTTAGTTTTTAAGTTATTATTGGTCAAAATATTTGCGTGTCATTTTTAAACCCGAATTATAGTTCTATAAGTCAGAGGTGGCTTTAGTTATTTGTTTGGGGAGGAGGAGCATATTTTTTACATAGCTAATAATTAATATTATACAAATTATACATTGTTAAATTAATGAAAATATTGGCAAAATAAAGAATAAGATGTCTTGAGGGGGACATGGCCCGTATGCCACCCCTAAAATCCACCCCCGCTATAGTTATAGGTAACTATAATATAACAACATGCACCTAATAATTATTGTATTATGTATAATTGTATAATATAAGTAGTACTTTAAAAGTAAGTAGGAATTAAGAATTAAAATATAAACTATAAGAAGAAAATCTTTTGATTTATGAAATTTTTATAGAAAATTATAAATTTTTATGATTTCTCATTCATTTATTCATTATGATTTAACAGTTAAAGAATTTCAGTTCATGTTTCATAAGTCTTGTTGTAATTTATACTTGTACTAACAATAATATTGTGTC
This sequence comes from Rhopalosiphum nymphaeae, assembly GCA_036289425.1. NCBI lineage: Eukaryota > Metazoa > Arthropoda > Insecta > Hemiptera > Aphididae > Rhopalosiphum > Rhopalosiphum nymphaeae. The sequence goes on from JAZAQC010000029.1 coordinate 1,206,173, forward strand.
ATGTAAAAATAATAATTTTATTATTACTTATTCTTACATATTTAATCTCTAATCTAACCTAACTATATCAAAAACGTATTTGAAAAGTAAAAAAATCAAAATTCAAAGCACGAAATACTAATTTAATACCAGATTCAAAGCATTATATCAGCTTTAGCTTTAGCATTCACAGCACAACCCTACCTCCCTACAAAAAAAAAAAAAATGACATACCTCAATATCCGAAACATAGCTGCGTAAAAGTCTAGCAAAAAGATATTATTATATTTTAACAATTTTAGAAAAATAGGTATTTTATATGTTCAAAAAGTTAATATAGTGGTAAAATTGTATAATATACTCGCAATATCAAAGTACTTGGTTTTCATTCAAGCTACGCGTGTTAAACTTTGGAGGAAAGTTCAAGCCCCTAACTATTTTCGATTTAATATTAAACATCGGGGCAATGCAACAAATAATAATATCACAAAACTATATGTGTATACGGTTAACATATTGTATATCATACAATTATCTATAAATATTACGTTATTGCAAACGTATATCTATATAAATATATTATAATAATATATGAAGAAGTTTTTATTTGATTGAAAGAGTATTCATATTTATAGGTGTATATAGTAATCTAAAAATCTAACATATATAATATTAGATGTGCAATTTATATGGAGTGCTTGGTATTTATGGGAGGAGAGAGAATACTGATTAATAGAGCTCGGATTTAAATGCCCTTTCAAAAAATGCAATTATGACCTAAAAACTCTAAAAAATGCCCTAAAAATATCAAAAAATGCATTATTTATTAAATAAATTAAAATTAAAAAATAAGTTAAAAATTAAATTACATTTTGCCCTACTGGTCAACAATGTTTCTAGAATACTATCATATCGTATTTTGAAGTAAACAAATGATACAATACAATTTTGGTTTAATAAATAATATCTACGTAGTATGAAATATGATGTCAAGTGATGATCATACGATTACTTTCACTGAACAAATGCGTTGTTGTAGCTATAAGAAATATAAACTTTTAACCTGATATATTTACTTAGTCTATAAGAAAAAGTTTTTATAGTGTATAAAAGATGTGTAATTCTACCCAAAATATATTTTCATTTTCAAATACTACAACTATAGTTATTTTGGTTAAACATTTACGGTAACAGTCAAAATGTGTGGAATGATATTGATCATTAAATATTTTATTTGAAAAAAAGTCTTACATTTTATGAGCTTGAAACTTAGTCACTATGATAATGCTTTTATATTATATTCTATCTTATTCGCTTATATGACCGCGGTATTCATCATTCTTGTCTTTAAATTTGTTTTTCTATTGTCATTATACTATACCTAGTGTAGATTATAATTTAGGTAAATTGATTTTAAATTGTGTATCTAAACTATATTGGTACGTATCACGTATAATAACCAAAATAAAATTCAACTCAAAACATAGTTAAAAAAACTATATATTATATTACGTATTTAAAATGAGTTTACATTATACTTACATCTTCCTTGAAATAATTTTGGTGAGACTTAGTTGTGTGAAAAGTAATATAATGATGAATGATGATAATCTATATCATTAATACTCTCCACATGATCTCTACTAATTATACGCATATAATAATTATACACAAAGAAAATAAATCATAGCACGAGTATTATTATTATTTGTACATGCACAGGCGTATAAGTATAATATATATATAATTAATATAAATTCCGCAATTTTATCGGAAAATGCCGCTTGTTGCATCGTGGAATGTCCGTTTCACGTCTGTTGTCTATTATATATATTATTTATACGATATGTGTGTATAGTCTGTACATCCATGTGCACATAAATATACGCAGTTTATATAGCATTAATATTAACAACGTCTTTGGGCATTTCAGTGTAGACACATTATAACTTATATAACTTATAAGCAAACCCCGTAAAACTACATTATAATATATATATATATATATATAAGTATTAATGCACACATTCGTCATTCTTATATATAATTTAACATTTTAATAATAATAGGTATGCACTTATATATAAATTACAGTAATGTTATTTGATAAATGTTGATAATTTTTAACATTACAGCATATATAGTAGATATACCAATGTTATTTGTGGTAAAAATGATAAATATTGAAATAATTTAAATTTTTATCAGACTACTAAAAACATAACTATTATAACATAAGAATATGAGAAATCCACAAATATAATTTTATTGGTTAATCTGTTTTTAAATTAAAAATACAGTGAAACCTCGATAAATCTAAATTCAAGAGAAATACAAGTTTTTCAAATTATCGAAGTTTTCGACTTACTAAGTTTATTAGTTATTAAGGTATTAAGAAAAAAATATCTCGACTTAAATAATGTTTTAAATATATGTACATATATTATAGTTTTTAGTTATTTAGTATATATATATAATAACAGTGGGAATTTTTACTGTTACTATTTTAAAATTATTACTAAAAAACTATGATAAAAATGTGATTAAATAATTAATAATTTTTACATTCGATAACACCGTACACGTGTAACCGATCGATCACAACTGATAAAGCCGAATGTAGTGAAAATAAACCGAATGAAAAATACAATAATAATAAATATAATAAACGCAATTAGGTTAAATTATCGGAACACACAAGATTAAACAATAAGACTAATCATTATAAAAATTATTCGTCGTTTATGTCTGAATCCATAATGTTCGAGTTATCTATAGTTTTCTTTCGAGTAATCAAGGTTTTCGCAAGGGAACGTCATTTATTTTGACTTATCAAGGTTTTACTATATAACATATTTTCTATGGTTATTAATTCAAATGTAAATAACAATATCATACTATTTAACTTAAATTAGCTTCTATAAACTACAATATAATATATGATGTATGACGTTTGTTTTCTTTGCAGCCATATTCTTATACCTATACATATTAATGTTTGAAAGTTTATGTTATGAGTTATTTTTAGATTTTGAGCGTGTTATGTGATTACCCCAACATTGTTTAGTGTGGACATATATATGTCATGTGTGGTGTCACATTTTAACATATTTTAGTGGTCTAATACATCAATCTCAAATTCTGCACACCATATACATTAAAAATGATATTGCGCACCGACGTACGACGTATAGGAAAGACTGCTTCGTGTACACTGCGCAGTTATAGGTATTTTAGTGCAATGTACGTGTGTATACGTATGTATGCAAGCTATGCCGACTAGGACGCGTGCGGCTAGAAGATGACGACTTCGGTCCGTTCGCGTTAGAGAAGAGGCGAATGCACAGCGGCGGCGGCGGCTGTTATTACTGGAGATATAACGGTAAACCAACGGCGGCGGCAGCGACGAATCTTCGTCGGTCGGCAGTAGATGGGTGGGCGGGCGGGCGAGTAGGTAGGTAGGTTAGATAGGTAGGTAGGTAGGTAGGTAGGTAGGTTAGGTAGGTAGTGAGTACGTGCGCGCGGCGTTGTGCGTTGTGTCCGGGCGTTGAACTCTCCCGCTGCCGAAGACAAGAGTCAACACTCCGGCGTACAACCGATCTCCCCAAGTGCCTCCCGTGTATATAAATATATATATATATATGATATGTACGAACGCTCGCCTCGCACACGCTCTTCTCGTCCTCACTTCGTCGTCATTATGTTATGATAATAATAATAATATTATAAAAAATTATAATAATATTAGATACGTACGTTATATTATAATATTATATTATGTAACCGCTACCAATAATATCTAATAATATATCAAGCTCGTGGCCACGGCGGAATGTCAAGTCGTTGGCCGCAGTATATTTGCAATAGTTAATCATAGCAGCTAAAGCTGTCACCAAGAATGTTTAATGTAAACGCAAAATAAAAATAGTTAAGGACATACGACAATATATAGGACGCGAAAAAAAACTAAGATTTCCTCGTGCAACAGGTGCTGTTATGTATACATATATATATGTCAAAACGATCTATTCGAGCCTGTCTATATTATTTATATTATATGATATGTATATGACACAACAAAAATACTGACAAATAGAGGAAGTTGCATTAATGTACATAAACTTATTAAATGTATGTTTGGAGTATACTTCCAATAGGTATATTTAAATAAAAATATAAGTACGACAAAAGAAATATTTATTTTTTAACTGTCAACAAGAGCTATTCGTGACAGATTTATTGTTTGTCTTACATAAAAGTAAGTTTTTTTTATGTATGATCATAATTCTACTGTGGTTTAATATTTTTTAAAACTGAATGGTGAAAAATTCATCAGACTAAACCATACAGAAATTATTGTGAAATAATATAATACCTATATAATTGATATTTTTTTATTGGTTATTTGTAATTTTCCATATAAAGTTACAAAATAAATACTTAAATATTTTAAATAAATTTTAGAATTGAAACAAAATATTTATCTAGTTGTATTGCTAATAGATAACTAAAATTATATGTAAACTTTTGAGTATTTACAATACGGATTTATGAAATTAATTAAATACAGTTAAAGTGACATAGTTTAAAGTTTTATATTAAATATTAATGTCTTAAAATTCAAAAACAACTATCTATTTTAAAACTTAAAAAAACTCAAAATTAAAAAAATAATTAAAAAAAAAATAAAAGCAAAAATTAAAAATCTATCACCGTTAGTGATATATAATTTGTTTAAATTTAACCTACGAAAAAACAACAAAATTAAAATTATACAAAATTATGAATTTACCATTATTAATTAATTTTTCGGTAGTTTCTTAGTGTTTATATAATGAGTTAACAATTTGTATAATTCTCAAAAGTTTGAACTTTATACAATTTTGAAGTTACTACTAAATAAGATGAAGTAGATAGGTATAAATAAATATCAATATCGTCGTATACATGTGTCAAATTAGTTAATCTTGTAATACAAAATACTTTTAAAAAATGAATAGTTTACTGGGAATTATTGAAATTTAATTTATCTAGGCTCTGTAGATAATAAAATTCTAGTTATCTAAGTTTACCATTAGATAATTGGCACAAATGTTCTAAATTTTAAGTTTAGAGATGATGTCTCAAGATTTTTAACTAATTCTGTATATTATAAAATACCCAGCAATTGCCATTTGTATCATGTAAAATATGATTATTATAGTCATCGTTCAATTATTTATAAATTCGTAAAATCATATAATATTAAGTTTACTACGATAATATAACCTACGTAGTGATGAAAAATCTTAATAATCTGCGATTAATATTTTTAGACAAAATACCCAAAATTTTAAATTATTTTTTTTGTATAAATATTTTTATTTTTTTCATTTTTTTCTTCAATATTTTTTATATCAAATGTCTTTAAAAAATAATCATGTCTGTGTATTGTTGAATTTTTTGAATTGATGTAAGAACAATTGATACTGAACTTTTTATCAAATTGTCACATTTATTGTAATTAATTTAAAGTTTATTTTTTGAAGAGGGATTCAACCAAAACGTTTTTAGAAAACGAGTCAACGGAAATTTGAAATGATTAAAATAATATATTATGTGGCTCGTAGTTTTTAGCATCCAAACATGGAGTCATTTTTTGTCTGGTCCAATCCGGTTCTGGTAAATTTTCAAAAAGAAATTAGTATAGTCACGTGATGAAAATTCTGATAAATATAAGCGGTTTCAAATACACATTATATACACGTTTAGTCACCCCTATAGTTGATGCATAACATAGTGAATTATGCTTATCGATTGTTTGAATATAATGATGGTATATATGTATTAAAATAATAATGACTTATTGTCTAACTAGCTGTATTAATATCAATCATAATTAAAATGCGTTAAGATTAATAATCATACTTAATTTTAAATTAAAACCTATAGTTTCTAATTTAACGAATACATAATTTAAAAATCTTGTCCATTATTTTTTTGTCATTAATCCGAATTCGTTTTCAATAAGCATAATGATTTCCAGGAAGGTAGTGACTATTTTACGTTGTTTAATATGCTTATTGCTATCAAAAATAAAGTCAATTGCCAAAATCCTTGGATTTTAAACTTAGGTATATTTGTTATATACAATACGATATTGGACTTAAAGTTTAAACTATGACGTGTGTTTATTATTTTAGTAGCACCTGTACTACAGGTATATATAATATATTTAGATATTAAATGATGAAATAAAATGATGTATTCAGCTAATTGAAGCCAATACAAACAATATTTACCAGAAATAAAGTTTTGCGACTGAGAACCAGTTGATGTTCACAACTGCCATTTTTGACATTGTTGGCTGAAACATGTTATTGTACACGTGTCTCGTTAAAAAAAGCAATTATAGATACATTTTGCAGAAAAAATAAGAAAAAAACATAATTGTATGCTTTACTTAATTGATGTTACATTCACTACGGTGGAACAACTGGAATTTTAACTGATAGAATTTCCACATACAATATATTATGCTGTGCGATTTAAACGAAAAATAATTTAATGAACACTACATACAAATATAATTGTATTTTTGTTTAAAATAGTCTTATAAATTTACAAATATTCTGATATTAATGTGCACAGGCAAGTAAAAAACCATTTATTACGTTATTTTAAACAATTTTCTTTATGAAATTTTTAATTTTTTCTTATCGTTAATTATTATATTATATTTTATTCATAATATTTATTTCACCATTGAAGTATATAACATGCCCATATTGTTAAATAGAACTTACCTATGTAAACTTAAAAAATGTCTTTATGGTAATGTTAATAAATTTTTATGTTTATTATATTTTAATGAGTGAAAAATAAAATCAAAGTAGCATAAACAATAAACATACATAATATACATATTTACATATATATTTTGTAGGAGTTTGACAAATTACTGATTTTTGGTGGATATGATTTTAAAAAAAACATTTAATTAAGACAATGGCAATCGACAAAAAATTGCGATGCTGAGCGGAACTCTCACAATTTATGAATGATCAAACAATTATAGTGTATACGTTCCACGAAAACAATAAAACGCACGCTCAAAGATTAGTATACTCGTATATATTATAATACAAAATAAAATATCACGATACAAAAAAATGAATAAATCAATTTATGCAATTGACCAATAAAATAAAAAAAATATTACAAGGCATCTTACCATTCTCATCTCATAATAATTACGGACATTCGACTTATGCTTGTTTATAATTATAGTTTTATTTTATTAATGTATTCGCGTTGATGTTTTTAATCATACTTGGAAACCATAATGGCATAATATTTTATAGTATATTATTATGTGCTGATAATTAGATTGCACTTATTGCAGGTACACAATAAACCGTTAATATAATATTTTAAAGTTATATCAACTTAAGTGTATACATTTTCTAACCTCTACTGTAGGTATTATACATATTATTATACAGGATAATTCCTCAAGTATGCATATCCTCATTTTTTAATTTAATAATACATTTTGTCAAATGATGTGGATATTTTTTTGAAAATGTCAATGTACCTAATTCAAAATATAAATGCATAATTTTTTAGTTATTTAAATGTTTATATCAAGGATAAAAGTCCTTAATAATTGTTTTAAAAATAATATAAAATGTATGCAATATTAAATGTAGTATTGGTTATACTTGGATCATTTTTATTAACTATAAATAGATTAATATAGATTATTTAAAAACTAACATAGCTTCATATCTTTCAAGCCCATTATCATGAACATATTGTCTTTAATACATATACAATTAACTAACTCAAAAACTACTTGTTCAAATGTTTTTTTCATACGTGGACATTTACCAAAACAATTATTTGCTTAATAATTTATAGTAGAAAAGGAGAGTGGTCATTAAAAGGTTTATCGCCACAGGGCATCTTTAAATAATACAAACGATTTCAAAAATTTTAAAATCTAATCTTTAAGTGCATTTGAAAACTCCAAGAATCAAAATTCAAATAAATTCATTTTTAGAAAGAAAAAGCGAGGATGACTATGCTTGGTAAATCGTCCGCGTGTATAGGTATCTATAACCGGACGTTGACAGGTCTCGCAGGTCCTATTATATTGTAATTATTTTTTACGGTCTACCAAAATGTCATTAAGGAACACTGCGCGCGAATACGAATTAAAATCCAATTGGACGTTTACCACGACATCGGTGACAGTTATAAAAATTAATAATAATCAATACACGCCGGACACGCCATTTTTCACCATTCATCCGGCAAGTAGGTACCTATATATTAAACATAACGGAACAAAATAGTATATAATATAATAATTACATTATATACAATAATAATATGTACGTCCGTTGTCCAATAGTTCGTTTTTCTTTGCACAAATAAACTATTCAATATCACGCCATAATAAATACGCGTCCGTTATCGTTAACTAGTGTTTAAGTACGTATATACAATAATATACAATATATATAATATATAGATAAGGTTACACTTATTTTTGCAAATTACACTTGGGACAGAAAAAAGTAATATTCGAATTGAACTCATTTCGATCATTACAGAATAATTTGTATTTTTTAATATCTATAGTTTATTGTTTTTACTGTAATAATTACACATGCATTTATAGCTACAATTTAAAAAAAGTTAATTTTTTAAAATTAATAAACAATAATATATAATAAAAATAAATCTGTTTCAAAATTAATATTAAGTTCCGAATTAAATATTGCATGGGATGATAGAAATGCCCATCCACCCTAAATTTAAAAAAAAAGCTGGTGAAAATTATTATAATATTACCAAGGGACGTTAACTCTTTAACTTCAATAGGATAATAACAAAATCGAAAAAGAAAAACGTTAAATTATATTTTCATCCTATTATCATTATTCTGATGTTAACTAGTTTTAAATAAACCCTAATCCATATTGATATTTGATGCCCCACCTACACTGTCAATAATCGGGGGCGTAACCCACCTGTACGGTATTAGGTACATATATATAGAGCATTCGACGGTTTATGCTGAAATGATTAATGACCAAAAACAACAAAAAAGGGGCGGTTCTATTTTCCTCTTAAAATGAGGATGAACATTCGGATGAACGTTTCCTGTATATTATACAGTAAAATCAAATCAACAAATTATTGTGCATAATTATAATTGTAAACTTGCAATAATTACTATTATATTATAGTGCACTAATGACACACACACGTTTTTTTTTTCAGTGGAAAACTGCGAATTGTGGTGGAGCAATAGTCGTTCTACAACGGTGTAAAACGTGCAATCGCGTCATTTAGAGACAACGACCTGTTCGTCCAAATTATATTCAGCCGGTCGAGATGAGTGGCGATTGTACGGGGTACGCATGGCCTTACGGAAGGCTAGATTGTTCCGTCGTTCACGCATCAACGGATTATTGCACAGTCATCGACGAATTTTTTTTTTTTTTAAGAAACTGTTGTCCTCTATTCTTCATATAGACACTGAATTGGTTAAAAAAAAAAATTATAAAAACAAATGAATACTACGATTCCGTATAGATTAATTATTTTTTTAATGATATATTCACGCATTTAACAATAATATGATGCCATTTTGAACGACTTTGATGTGTGCAGTACAAACGATAATAAACATAGTAGATGTATGTAAAGAAAAACAATTTAGTCCTTGCCCTCACAATCGTGATTGCAGTAACGGTCTATTATAATACTTATTATATCTTTACAAGTACCTATATGATATTCCAAAACCCATGAGCTACGGATTAATCATAAGAAAAATATCATATAATATAATCGTGTACGATACAAAAAACTATATGTATCGTGTACGAAATTAAAAAGTGTGTGTATACAATACACATCCATATAAAACGAATTCAAATTTACCTGCAAAGGTTGCTCGTAAGTCGTAACTTCGTACCCCGAAACAAAAGTTCTACTACACATAGGTATAAGAAAATATGATGTACGACGTGCGTTACGACTTTTTTTTATACACGCACATTTTCGTACATTGATCGCCGACTTGTTAATATAATACTTAGATGTATTAAATATTTAATACTTGTGTCTGTATGTTTGCGAATAAAAAATAATAATAATAATAATAATAATAATAATAATAATAGTAATCTAACAAACACGCAACACCAGATCTCAGATAAAACTACGCGGTCCCCCGCAAACGGTAAATCGAGTATTACGTATTATTATTAATATTCTTGATATATCGTTATTATTATAATCATCTCATTGACGTAGGAGTATTATCGATTTGTCAAAAATGGACCGAGACGCGTTATCGCATACTACAACATTTATAATAATAATATAAATTATAATGTGTGTATTCACCGTAAACGGGCGCGTATAATAATACTACCGACATCGCATTACGATATTATTACACATTATAATATCATATTATTATCGCGATAAAAAAATTAAAATAAAATAATCGTCAAATTATCCGTATCGCGTCGATGATGATTTTATAATGATATTATAGTTCACAGATCATATCAGGACTAGAACTACTAATATGGACAAATGGGTAAAAATGTAAGATACGATAATCAAATTTTTAGTACTCAGAACTATCTAAGTATAAATAGGATTTATTTTACCAATTTATAATATTTTACGCACCCCGATTGACCATCAGTAAAAAATACATAATACATAATACATAATATCAGTTTGGTGTTCGTTCTCGTATATTACAGTCCTTAACCGACCAAAATATATTTTTATACAGTTCAATATTTAAATTATTAATTTATTCCCAATAAGCTTGAACTAATTTATTGCTAAATTTTAATTAATATTACTTATATTTATTTATTTATTTATTTTATTAATAGTTAAAAAAAAATAATTTTTTATCTAGTTAACGCCCAACGTTTAAAATTAAAACAAAGTGTATTATTGAGTATGAGGAACAGTAAAGATGTAGTCTTTAAAATTGATGATTAAATTTTGAAATTCCAAATTTTTAAATGTCGGAAAAATGTATCGATCGCCGATTGCTAATCTACAGACAACTTCTTTCGATTGGTCCCTGTATACACATAATTTTTTATAAAATTTTATACCCCTTAAGTTATTATTATATAACATTTTCCTTTTGGTTCTCGTGCCACTGCACGTGTCGTATAGAGTAATGCGTGATACATGTTTATTGGTGTGTAGGACGTAATCGAATAACAATAAAAGTTGTAATTACAATAAGTTTTCGTGGCAATTTATGTCAGCCGTCGCATACGCACACAATGCGAATCATAATTATTGTTAATAATTGGAAACACGTAACTTCATTTAATACATTATTATGATATAATATGTCGTTTGTATAGATGCAGGGATGCTTCATATTATTACCTATTATATTGTAGTTATTCGTTTATTACTACTCATAATATAATATTATGTAATTCAAAGTTTCTCTCGACAATAACGGTGGGGGTGTGAAAATTAACACAAAACGTTCAAAGGCACATTATTATTACCACTTTTACCATAAACCTACATTAAAATAAGCCATATGCATGTATTATACACTTACACAAACAAGCGTTTTATTATTATTGCGATACATTGTGTAACGTATCCACCCTCCATACAACCATGGTTATGATGTGGTTTAAGTATGGTAATACCCTGGATGGTACTGCAGATGTCTCATCTTTCTTTGAAATACCTACTGGCGCATCATACCACGGTACTTGTAGGCTAAGCTCAAGATATTTTTATTTCATCTTGTCTAGAAAATGCTTTTTACATTTTTTTTTTTCTGAACAATAAATGTTTAGTCCAGGGTTGTGTAAATATAGACCCATTTTCCTGTTGTGAAGTTTTTCGGTTTTTTTCTATAATTAAAAAAATGTCACTTAGACTTTAAACTATCAAAAAATTAAATTCGCAATCAGAGATTATGTTCTCAAGGTTGAAAATTGGATCGAATGAATTGCTCAAAATGTGATGATAAATACAAAATAAAAAATTTACATAAACACACGTCATCGTAAAAACAATAGATACATGCTTCACTTCATTCGAAATAAAAAATACATTTAACGTCACTCATCTGCAGATCACTCCCTCTCACTCTCTCTCTGTCTCTCTGTCTGTCTGTCTCTCTCTCTCTCTCCTTCTCTCCTTTTATAGTAGTAAACTAGTATATACATGTATATATGCGAGTGCACTTCTAGTTTCTACACGGTTAGTCACAGTACACGGTTCAGTAATTAAATACAAAATGTCAAGTTCGTCTTACAATAATATTATATAACGGTACATGCAGTTCAAAACCGCGAACGGACGAAAAACGTTGTAATAACATAACTCCACGGGGCATTATTATTTTTCTTTTATATCTGTTTCACCAGTAGTTGTCATGATAAAGAAAAAGATACTACTTCATATTAAGTATTACATTTTCTGCGAAAACCCTGTAGTATATATTATGTACTAATGTACTGACATTTTCGACAATGTAAAGGTACATAAGAAAAACTAATTAATAAAATAATTGATGTAATATTACGTTTTTATTGTATTTACTTCAATATTAAAGAATTTTTTTAAAATAACTTTCATCTTCCCGATTATGATTCCGCGATAATAATTGATCTTTTACACTGTATAAGATGATGTTTTTAACAATTAACACTCGTTATTATAATATAGCTAATTATTAGGTTTTTTCGAAAATCATTTTTTTTACATGCCTAATATGAATTAATTACAAAACATTTTTGATAAAAAATGATTTATTTATTATTTTCATTTTTAAATATTACTTAATTTTGATATATCTAATTTCATAATCTGAAGAAAATTATTATATATTATTTTTGAAAACTTGTATGCACAAAACCAATTGGTGGTTCAAAATTTGACAGCGGATAGGTACACTTGCCTTTATTCTACACTTCTACAGTTATACGTTATTTATTTTATTTATTTTTATTTATTCTTTCAAAAAGATACCTACTCATCTTAACTTTTAAATTATTTTAAATAATACTCGTATAAGTTATAATTTTTAAATAATAAACTACTCATTTCACTTTTTTTTATGATTAAACGTTTAAAAAAAATTATTTTTTTCAAAGCATACAATTAAAAATGTAAGGATGTCGTTATTTAAAAAGTGTTAAATATTTTATATAATGAATTTAAATGATGTAAAAAAAATATTTTCATAAACAATAATATTTTACAAGATAATGAACGCGTTTTCTGTTAAAAAACAATCACTTGGTATAATATTATTGAAGTATTTGTCAACATTATATAGGTAACAAAAAATCTATATAGCACTAAATACGTGATAGAAAATCGACATTTATATCGCAAATATTGATAAATAAGTTAAAATAACTATAAATTATTTGAAGTTTCTACGATTTATATTGTCAACTACAATACCGACATTATTTATCCACTAAAATTATTATTACTCACGGTTAAACTGTTTAATTAAAAATATTTCAAAATATACAAAACAATTTTTTGAGGTGTAAAACGATATCGTTATTGCCTAATAATATTGTTTCCGAGCATGTTAATGTAGCTACTTGTGTATCATAATAGTCTATAATACAACTATTATTATTGTATCCGACTATACGTTGTTAAAGTACAGAATAAAGTATGTATTCAGTGTAATTACACGTATAAATATATATATATATATGTCTAATAATATAAGTATTAAATAGGTATAATAATAGTATACTAATACCAATGCATATATATATTATAGGTATTTATACTAATAATACCACAGTGTAATGACAAACTTAAAGTTAATCGGTTGGAGAAAAAAAATAAGAAACAATTAACTCGCACGACAGAGGAGGTTCATGCGTGCTAAATATCATATTATTATATATACTTAGCCGTAATTATTACATCGACGTAGCGGTGTAGTTGTCGGAGTAAAAAAATATATCTCATTTATGATCAATCAAATATCGCGTTCAATATACTTAATATTATATTATGATGAAATGAATGTATATAATATGTTATGTACACTAATATAAGTTGTATAGTTATATACGCATGAACGGAAACACGTGTGATGAATTTTTTTTCAATTATACAACGTCACGTGTTTGCCCGACCGTTTTATTGCGGGTATGTGTATAATATGCTCTTATTGTATATCGGCTAGATAATACACCCGACGTGTAAGTATATAATGATACTCGAAAAACGCGACGCCAACGGTTTTATTATTCTGTATAACATGGGTTTAGTTGAAATTTTTGTTTTGAAAAATACCTCAGCCTTAGGTCATGTTTACAATCCGAATTTCAGCCAATTTCGATTATTTGTTCCGCACCCGCGGGCATCTATAATATTATACAGAACGATTCACTCAGAACATGCACATCCCACATGTTCATTAATATAACAATATTATTAAAAATCTGATTTTTAGAATTTTAAAATATACTTAGACCATATATTATTTTCAGGTGCTCGAGATTTTTCGTACCATTTAAAGATTATCCTGTGGCGATTCAAACTTCTGTTCTATTATTGAAAACCACTCTTCATTACTTTAAATTATTCAGCAGATGACTGTAGAGACTTAAAAATTAGTTTATCAAATATTTATAGATTATACTCGTTATAAGCTTTTTATAATATTATTATTATACTTATACTATTCTACATTACATATTTACATCGGTATTGACTTATTTGTATTACTATTATTATATGTAATACAATACGTGCAAAAATACAATTATACAAATTAAATTACAAGATGGTGCAAGCATATTTTAAGCGTTGTTGACGATACAATTTGCTAAAAATCATTAAGTAAGAATATAAATTTAATATATCACATAAATTATATAATGTTATATTATTATTATTTTATCTATATACGTTGTGTTTTATTATATATTGTTTTTCTTCTCAGTGATCTAGTACAACTGAATTTCTCGCATTGCGCTCATACTTGTTATTGCGTATACAGTACACGATTTTATTAAGACGTAAGCCCACGCTAAATTGTAAATGTCGTAAATCCGTTCGCTCGTCGTTTGCTTCGATTATAAAATATAATTAAATATTAATATGACGATATCCTTATATTATTAAGTTCCGCGCCGACGTCAACCGTTATCGGGCATTGTAGCCGCGGCAAATTGTATAGTTCCAAATAATATATATGTAAAAAAGAACCATGCGGAAAACGTGATGATAATAAATAATAATATAATCGCGTGCCATTCATCATTAATCGCAAGGCGGAAATGACAAATCTGCTCGTTGTACGCGAGTCAAGGGATGGAAATAATAGCGTCTAACCACATGGTAATAATGTATTTTATTATAGTCAAGTGAAATATACGATAAATATGCAATAATTGAATGACTCTGAAAAATAAATGACAAAAGGTAAAATATGAGATAGTATTAAAATTATTCTCTAACACATTATTGAATAATTCCTAATATTCCTACACTGCACTGGACCAAAAATAACGATTCATTTTAATAAATATAATTTATTTCATTTGTTTTCATTGTATGTGATTTTATTAGTATTTCAAAAATTATTTATTAAAATGTTAGTGAAAATACGTAATTTAACAAAAAAAATTATATTTATATATATATAAAAAAGGCATATTGATGAACAACTTTATTGTGTTGATAAATGTATAATAATTTTGTTTTATATTATTACAATATTATTCTTATAAATACTTGATAAATTAAATAATAGATTTGTGAATTAGTTATCATTATTAGAGTAATAACATATTATGAAGCAAGTGGTTTTGTATCGAAAATTTATCAATTTTAACTAATTTTCTTTTATGCTAACAAAATATAAATCATTATAATTCATTCACCTTTGTGAATTGTTGAAAAGATATTATTTTTACGCATACAAACGAATACGGATTTCCCAGAAACTATTATCGAATTGGCCGATCTGGTATGTCGTTGTCCCGCGTCCGTGCTTTTTGTATACTTGTCTTTTACTATCTACAGTTCAGTCATTCGTTATTGTGAATTTGAGAACTAAATATTTTACACGTATATACATTATACACGTCAACCGGAGATTTTAGTTTTACTATTCAGTTTGTGCTATTGTGTTGCTAAGTTTCCGTACGGTTTTTCGACATTGGTAAGTCAGCATTTTGTATTGTATTTGTGTATAATACAATATTGTATTTTTATTTTTAATTGTACCTTCATTGCTTTTGTATTGTATCAACTCACATTTTAAGTATAAAAACAGCCATTTAAGAAAATTATTTGTTTAATTTACCAAAAAGATTTTAAAAATATCGCATTTATAACTATTTACTTCGACATTTTTCACTCGTTGACATTTTAATATAGTACTTATACGTGTTGCAAGAACTCATATTTTCAATTTTTTTTTTTAATGAAATGTTCATAAAATAATAAATTTGATCAAAACGAAACCTCGAAAGAACTGAGCGTCCAATTTTAGTGGAACTTGTCGAGTGTTAGTTTCGGTACGAAAGTCGTTTTATCGCGATTAACGAGGACTGAAGATGTTGCTAACTATTCATGTTTAAGCATTTTTTCACGGTTGTTTTTTATTGTTACCTATTGCACATTCGCGCATTCGAACGCATCATTTAGGCCCCTATTATACCTTCTGACTCGTATTATAATAATAGTCGTATGTGGGCAGTAGGTGGGCCGATTTGCGTCGCGGTGTCGCGCAGTATTAAACGGTATAATATTATTGTAATACCCACGATAGTTTATAATATGTTTTCTTTCGCTTTTTCCGCGATCACAACGCGTAATTATATTATATTATCATAATACACGCTACATCAAATCGGTATTGTACATATCGAAAATGTAAGTAATTATTTTATGTGTGTAAACACAAGCGGTCGGAGTAAACTGAGCGGATCGGACAAAAATGACCCGCGGACAACAATCGGCCCGTAATTACGCCACGTTGTCCCCAGAACAATATAATATTTTAATAATAGATAATAATACGCCGAATTCGTATAAATTATAATACAACAATAATGAGTAATTATTATTATGTACGTCATATGACACGGTAGACTTCACAACGCGTTTGAGTAAATAAGCACAGTTGATAATATTATTGTATGAATTTCGTGTGAATACAATATAAAAATAATACTATAAATATAATGTAATATAATATATAAAAAAAAAGGTAGAGGCTGAACATTGACGAATTGAAAAATTAACGTTTGATTACTTTCATTTAAATTATGTAGGTAACGAGTGATTTTTATTTCTTAAAAATTTCGAACTTTAAAGACGAAAGAGTTAAAATATAATTGTTTTCCGTATTAGGTACGCAGTTATCAGAGCCACGTGATTGGTATAATTAACTAATTCAATTTCCCGTCATGTTAAATTAATTTTTCTTAATTTATACATCATTTTTTTTTTTAATTGAAAAAGTAATATTTTACCTAAACACTAAATAGGTAGTTAATAGCTGATGATATCTAATAGGGTCCTTTCATATTGGATGGCCTTCCTTTCTATATTTTTTTTCTGTCGATTTCATATCTATGCGTTATTTTTACTACTCACTATGAATATTTTTGTTTTTATGTGAACGCTTTTATTATAAATTTTCTTGTATAGTACTTTAGCATATAAGTATTGCGTAAATATTCAGTTTGGAAAAAAATTAACTGATTTTCAAAAAAATAATCGAGTTACTATAAACTTGTTTCTATTTAACTTGCAACTTCTATATAAGTCGAAAAAAATGATAAGAATCTTTTGACTTTAAACTTAATTTAAATTTATCTAAAATGACTCGAGGAGTTAGAATAAAAACAGTCTACTTGTCCGACCTTGGTAAAGGTCAAAATCGACACAACAATATTCTAATAGGTGATAAAATCGTCCTCGCCGTCGTCGCGGTCGTACACATTATATATTATTACGGTACCGCAGTCGCGTTCAAGGCGATTCAGCCGCGGCAGTTACGTCTAACGCTTTTTCCGCAGCATAATGTAATTCGCCCGAAACGGCGTCTTGTAATATGTATATATATATATATATAAATAATATATAATAATGGTATTTCTGCATCAAGAATTTGCGCAAATTTTGGATATTTTGTCTGTAATTTTATAAACTGTTGGCGCACATATTATTATAAAGGTCATGGCAATTTTGCGCACATTTTAAACTACGTTTTACTTGAAGGACAGCATAGAAATCAAATATTTTAGTATCAGACCATTCGCCCATTTGAAATAAAATTATATGGTAATAATTGTTTTTAAATAATTCTAACTACAGTTTAAATTCAAATCACTGTACAATGACATGTTACATACAAAATAAATTCTATATCTAGGTACTTAAATTATTTATGCTTAACATAATTTTGTCTCACCTATAATATTTATTATAAAATAACTTACACATATTTAATTTTATATTATAGCCAATCAACTGAAATTATTCTATAGCATGTCCAATAATTATTACACAAGGCGTGTGTAACTTTGTAATTTGTAACATTGTATTATATATTATCAATATTAAATAAATTATTATATTTTGCTATAATTTCAAACCATTATATACCTATAATTAGTAATTACATACTGTATTGATTCAATTTTATTTTGTATGATCGAAAACAGTTTGTTGATTTTCGATATTTCTGCGCACACAGGTCTATTGGTTTTTAAATAAAATGTCCTTAGATATACGCAAACATTATAGTTGTCGATGGATAAATGGAATGATACGAGTATATAATACTAGTACCTAAGTGATTAAACGTAGAGTTAAAGTTATTATATTGCTTTTTTTTAATAATATAGAGTAATAATATTATTTTTGTCGTGAGTAATATAGTAAATTGAATCATTATTTTATCAAAATGTTGTTACAAAGTGTAATTATATAGCTGAAACTTATTATGTTATCATTCAATTTATTATGCGCATATTCGAATCTAAGGAAATATAAATCAGCAAAACAGAAAATTAAAAGCAAGCATTTTTTTGCGGCGCTGTGCGTACATCGTACGTAGATATATTATATGTATAATAACACATTGACGAGCATAATTAGCGTGTTGCGTGCGATGACGGGTTGTACTTAAGTCCTAACTCGTAACAATAGAGCGGTGAGGCTAACTACTGCACCAGCCAAACGGAACGTTCGCATATTATATTATTATTATTATTATGTATAAAATATACATACATGAAGTAATACGATAATGACATTGACATCGCCATAACTTTCCGCTAAGGTTCGTAGAACTCGGACGTGTCGAAAAACCTACACTCTCTATGAAACACACGCGCGTCGTGTCATAATATATTTTAATATTTTAGCTATAACCTGTATAGTGTTCATAATATATAATTATTATATATCGTTATATACAATCAAAGTTTTATTTATAAAATATATGACCCTGGAAAAAATAAAAATTTAGGTCAATAATATAAGCGAATAGGACGTAAGTATAAGTATAAATATAAATACAAATACAAAAATATAATTCACTTTATTCTTTAAAATATACGGTACATAAAAATAAGAAATTCTGAAATACAATTCAAATACTAATTGGCGTTTTAGTAATCATTTTTATCAATTGTATTATTGGGAATGTTTATCCTGACCTTTTGTTTAACAAATACGTCTATAACTACACAAAAATTTGAATTATTTTCTGTTACATCGCTTTTTATTCAAAGGATTTCTACGCATTCATTTTTTTTAACCCAATGTTAATCTTAACATATTTTTATATTATTTAAAAAAAATGAAAATTATTGTTCTCTATAAAACAATAAATTAGTTACTGACATCGATAAAAATATAATATGTTAACATATTTCTATATTTTAAGATGTATATGATATCTACATATATAGGTATATATCTTATAGATTTTAATTGGTCGAATGGAATTATTTTCGTGTTTCTATTGAGTATTAGTAAACGAAATAAGTCTATGAAGTTGAATCAATCTTCTACGAAGCAATCGGCGTCAAAATTAAGTTAATTTTCATATAGCATACCTATTTTTATTTTACTCAGATCACCGCAATTCACTACAGTCACTACAGTCTATACACGACCATACAAGTATTTCTAAGCCAACATATATTTAAGCTTATGAAATGAAAAATATTGTTTTTATTTTAACAAGTATTACATACAACGTCAGTGTTAGACATGGATGGGCCCCTTGACCGCGTGCACCCAGAACAATAATTGTACTTACATAAATATAGGGTTCTGTATGTATAAATAAATTATTTAAAATAATAATATATTTAATTAATTTTATTAGACTCGTTTCACGTGTACCTTTACAATGTCATGATTGCTCGTCGGTTGCTTATAATATTTAATAAATATAATAAAGTGCATCGTTGATGAGATTGAACAGGTGTCGTATAATTATTATTACGATGATGTAGTATATTATATTACAATAATAAATTAATAAATGTACATGAAAGAACGCAATACCCGTAAATCGCAGCGTTCCTAAGTAGAAGCGAAGGACGACTCGGGATGTACCGTATGCTTATAGGTAATAAATAATAACTAATAATATATTATACTAGTCAACTAGTCGGCACATATCGCCCATCGTATTATGATCGCCAAAAGGTACCTGATAATACCTAATCTAACCTAATCTGATAATACGTCATAATATTATCCTAATATTATAATAATTATACAGTGTTCCACTGTGCAGTTTATAGTTTGTCACCATAAATATCACTTTTTTTTTCTAATATTTTTGGAGTATGAAATGTGCGTGTCCATTCCTCCTCCGACTAAATGCAATACGACTAGAATGTCACACAATTATTAAAACGTTTAAAACTCTTAATACAATATTTTGGTTTACATAAACTTGTAAGTATCTAATAAGGATGGGCAGTTGTACAAGTGTGAACAAAGATAAATAATATTGTGAAACAACATACAGGGTTGTATTACTATTGTTATGTATATATAATATATACCTACACCAAAGTAAACATACTATTGTGTACATTATTGGTTGACTAGAGCCGCGTGTCATGTTTACAATTATTATTAATTATTATTTTGTTTCAACGATAATATTTCTAGCGGAAAACTAAAAATTAAAACACAAATGTAGTTACAATATATAGATAGATGGGAAAGATTTTGGTGGGTCAAAACTACCGCTTCTTAAGAGTTAAATAATTTTTTGAATTTATTTGTATCTAATAGCTTACTAAATGTTTTCAATTTTTCTATAACTTTTTATTCGTAGTATCGTTATGAATCCCGAAGAAGAAATAATTTCATTTCACGCGTATACCTACCTATTATCTATAAAATCATGCAATCATCTTGTAAATTATCCTGTAGGATACTCGCACCCGTTTATGCGTGACAACAATTTATTATATTTAAATATATCATATTATACTCTCGTGTAGCAGATATCTAACTCTGCAGTAGTGGTATCATAGATAATAACAATGATTATAAATACTATTATAGTGTTATATGTAATATAGAAGTATTACGCTATATTATCAAAAATAACGAATAAAATAGATTGCAATATATATTTGTGTCCTATAACGCAGAAAATACCGAATAACACGCAATAATATTAACTCATTTCTTTTATTTTAGCTTTTCACTCAATCGTTTCAACACAATAATATCGCCTTATCATGGTGTCGTTTGACGTTCTGAACAACACGCTGTTTGCTCACGGTAAAGACAGGTGTATACCATAATAATATAATGTATGCTAAGGATTTTTTGGACGTTAGTACTGTTGTTATTCAATTGTTTGTGTTTAAGAGGAATCCCTAAGATTATCTGGCATTAAAATAAATTGCGTCCTCCCATCCTATACTGGTATACGTGTAACATTTCCATAAACTGCAGTCAACCTATACAAAACGACATGAAAATAATAATGTCTTTATTTTTATTTCGAATGAAGCGAGAAAAACGTGAAACATTAATACATTGCACCATTTATTTTAACAACAGCTAGGGGAGAAGCTCTCTGAGTGTAATGGTATTTACTCAAAGTTAATATTTTGTCCGCTTTTGAATATACTTATTCCAACACATATAGGTATTGTAACTATACTATAGTTAATAGATCGTTATTTAACTATAGCTAGAAATATAGAATCGGCAACACTAACGGTGAGGCGACTTCTTAGCAAGATTATCATTTTACATGTCTCAATATATTATAATATATGTATACGACGTAATATTACGTTGGACATTGGTTATTGGTCGAGTAACAAATCCGGATTTTCTGAATATTTAGAAATCTGGATTATCGAAATGCTTTTAAAATACCTACTAATTTATCTGGTTACTCGGATTTTGCAGGATTTCTTCTTATACAGTTTTTAGGATTTAGGGATTATTTATTTGATTATTTATCACAAAAAAATCGAAAAGTATCAGTAATCGGATAATCTTGTACGTAAGTGTGACGATTCTTTCTTATATATTGATAATATTGTTTGATTGTAATTTAGATACTTTACAATGCACTTATACAACTGGAACTTGAATTCTTAATTCAAGTTCCAGCAATCAGTGTTTAAATTACCTACACAAATATTCAAAAATAGCGTATCCAAACCCGAATCCATGTTTAATTTTCATATGATGGTTTTTTAAAATATCTAAATGTATAAAGTTCGGAGTTCCTACTAAAACGGCAATAAATATTTAAAACTCGTTTTAATCTTCACGGTTTCAACATATGTGTGTGTGTGTGTGTGTGTGTGTGTGTTAGGTATATCGTATATCTTTTACTTTATATACAATATATACATCTATATTTATATAAAACTATATAAGTATATCTGTATCTATGAATAATTACCACCATTTGAGTAGAATATTTTATTATTAATTGGAATAGTATTGCGTTTTATGAAAATACTACTTGGCTAGTGATTATCTATACTGATTAACTGATGGCCTGATGTGCATATAAGAAATAATATAATTATTAGAGAAATAGGACAAGTAAATTTACTCGGTAAGCTACACTCAGAATTTTATTACAGATATAAAGTTAATTTTAATTTTAAAACATGTGAACTTGTCTTATAATTGATAACCAGCTAATGTAGATTTTAGATTTATACAATTACGGTTATTACGGTGGTGTTATTTATAACAATATTAATATTAACATTTTAACTGTTTACAATATACAGTTACTGAAAAAAACATATTTCATAGGTGAGAAAACCATGGTATAAGACGTACACCAAAGTTGTTTTTAAGTTGTCTAGTTATTTTGTTTTATAATATTTTACTTAGTGGGTATTATGACCATTGTGTAATATAACGCTGCGGTTCTTAACGAAGCGAAGGATATTCTGGTTTTACCGTATACCTATATAGATATGTAATATTTTTAAACCGAGCTAAGTGTTGAATTGCATGTCTAGCACCTCAGCAATTCTGACATTTTAATCTAATCATATAGTAATTTAGATAGGTTAGTATACGCATATGTATTTATGTCTTAAGTTGACCATTTTTTTAATTTTCTCAGTAATTACTAATTCCCTATGCGTAAAAAAAAAATGGTCTGTTAAATACATAATAAAATAAAATACGACGGACGTTAATAGAAAAATCCTGTATACGTTTGAACTCGTTTCAGACCAACTTGTAGTAGTAGGCGTATATATTTTGTACTCGTAGTCTCCAATGGAATAAGGATAACCGGTGCGCGGCGAATAGTTTATGTTACTTATAGTTTTATCGTCCACGATAATAATTGTCAATAATGAAACTAGACTTTCGAGTTTTTTTTCAAGTCATTTCGAACTTATCTTTCCCGCTCGCGACTAATTGATACATTCCGCATTCGTTAGAAATATAAAATTATTTCTGCTGATTGATGGACGTTATTATATAACACTGCAGTATCCGGATACCCATCGTGTCGCCGCGAGTGTCTGGTAAAGTGACTATCCCAACTCCGGTAATACTATGATCTTGACTGGAGTGGTTACAATTAGATATAAATGCGGTGCTCGTCTTATCCGTTCATATTATTACAGTGCTTGAAATCACAAAGGATTGTCTATACGTGGTCGTGGGCGAGCAATAAGAGTGGTCTTATTTCAATCAAAATATACATGTTATACATCTTACTGTATCTACCTACAATATACCAGTACAAACCGTAATTTTAAAGTGAAACATATGACTTATATAATATATATTTTGTTCATTGTCCATTCAACGAAATCTAATACAGGTCAACATTATAATATATAGACATAGGTTAGGTATTATACTTATAGCATTGTTATTCGTAGGTAGTCTGTCTCGTCATTGTTAGGAAATAATTGTGTTCCTAAATTATTTATACGTATACACAAAAAAGTCAATAATAATATGATGTTTTATATTATTTCGATAATCCGTATAATATGTCAGTTATAATATTTTGACATAATATTGAAAAATTATGAACACACACGCAATACGTATTACGGTGCACGCGTTAATCCGTTTTATATTATAAAATTCCACGTACCTATAAACGATTTTGTTAAAAAAAAAAAATATATATCGTTATTATTTATAGCGTTGCGCGTCGGTGTATCGTAATTTGTAGTGCATTGTATAATGGTAATCTTTTTGGCGCTAATTTAACGGCCGACATTTCGTTACGGTCGACATAATATAATACATTATATTATGTTACACTTGCTCGGTACGGATATAACTTCAAATTTCGTTTTTAAAGTGGTTAAGACAAAAAAAAAACGACACAGCTCGTATATCATCGCGGTTTATGGTCAATAAAACAACAATAACAAAAAATCATGGACCCTGCTGCAATAATAGACGAGACACACATTTTTTGCTCTCGCCCGCGTGAGATTTTACTTTCCTTTCCGTATTTTTTTTTGCCACTTTTTTCAAACTAATACTGCAGGAATGTTTCGGACGAAAAAAAAACAAGAGTAAAAAGGGTAATACATTGCTGAAGGGTTTCTTGACTATTTTTTTTAAATATTATTTTATATGTATACATTTTATTATTCAATATATATTTCCGAGAACTATTATTGAATGACAAAACCATGACAAATCGATATTTTTTTGGGCCTAATAATGCGTGGGAGACAAAAATAACACACAGGTTGATTTACCAACCACAGAGCGCACATCCCCTATTTATTTAAAATACTTTACTATTTTTATACATTCAATAAGTATCGCGTGAATGTGATGATACAAACCTTATTTTTCAAACGAGAATCACCATATTCTTACGTAAATATTAATGCGTTTGATTGAAATTTCAATTTCTAGTTTCTGAGTTTTTAAACTTAATATATCAATGATAATATTCCGTATAGTAAATAGTTTTGTATATAATATACATATAATATGTGTGTGTAATATTGTTCTAGTGATCAATTTATGAAAGTTAAAACATCTTTGTAAAAAATAATAATTATTTTAATTTAAAAATAATATAGGTTAAATAATTGATAGGGGCATTAGCATGGACTATTGCTCTTAGTACTTAAAGTTTAATAATTCGGTTACTTTTCGTTCGAATTTCGTTTTATAAACTTTAAAATTCTAGTAAAAATAATTTCCCTAGTTACTTGTAATAACAAAGCATGGTTTTTTCTTATTTAAAAAAATGAATTTGTATAAACCTAGGGCATTTAATAAATTTTACTAGAATACAGTCATAAAGTATAAATTTCAAAGTTTTGATAAATTCTCCACTAAAAGAAAATTCCCCTATTTTTCAAATGGGCAAATTATGGTCAATGAGCACGCGTGGTGAAATATTAGTCTTAGGTGCGTCGATGAATATTTCATTCATGAGACATGACGCATCAATTAAATCATCGAATCGTTATTAATGTATCTAAATTTTTTTTAACTTGTATAATTTTATTGAAATTTACTTAATCACCTATGGAATTTATATTATCACAGTGAACATTTATCTTATGAGTAATGATATTTAATATATTATTTATACTGTAGTTAACACAATAAAACAACGCATATGGTAAACATAAAATTAATATATTATTATTATATAGCCATAAGCTGTATTATAAAAAAATATTTTTAAAATTGTATTTAAATACAATCATACAATACAATTTTATATCTATTCGGTATATACCTATTTAAAATACACTTTAAATAATTTTAAGAAAAAATATGAATACTATGCATGTCTTTAAATAGTTTCCAATTACTTTTTTAATTTAATTTATTTACAAGTTGATAAAACATTAATTTTGTAATAATAAATTTAAAATTATGATTTTATATTTATAAGTATCATCAGAATTTAGAACTTTGCTTAGGTACAACTTTAATCATTTTATACTGGAAAATGAAAATAAATAATTTATTATATTTTAATTTTACAATACTTTAATATTAAATAAACTTCAAACCGTTGTTAATTAAGTATAAAGTAAATAAATATTCAAATAAAAATTTAATATTATGGAATATTTGATTTTAACTAAGAATAAAATAATATAATGAATAATAAAATCAATATGAAATGTGACGACTAATGCTTTTGAATTTTGAAAAATACTTTATTTGAAAATAAAAAACAAATACGTCCAAGGCAGTATTTAAAATGTAAATACATTTACTCAAATACTTTACAAGTATTGCCATTATAGATAGTTAGATGGTTATTACTTCTTACATAATAATATGACTTATACGTTGTGTGTACAGTTAACATAAATAATAACCACAATCGATCGTTATTATTGAAAAAAAAATTAGCTACATTATTATATCCAACTATAATATAATGCGGGTACTTGCACTAAGGTGGTAGGTATATATAACTATAACCTATATATAAATATATAGGTATACGCGAAATTAGTATTTCATTTTGCGGGACGCACATTGTGTATTATGTTGGGCTAATAGATAGAACGCGGTGCGCATAGTACGGGCAGAAATACTTAATTATAATAACGAGACCGGCAGTCCAATATACGATTATGTACATATTATAATGTAATATGTATAATATATATTGTGTATAAATAGGCGCACGAGAAGTCGAGAACCCATCTGGTATACTTTGAAAACAACCACTGTGCAGCAGATGAATCAGATAACATCCTCGTTTGTTTACAATATTCTCCGGAGCGAACTCGGGTTTCTCTGTACACACGCATAAGGTATTATAATACCTGCACCGCGTGTTTCTATATATTATTATTATTATTATTATTATCCATTTATATAATGCTACACTGCGGAGATTGTTGGACGACAGTGTATGGTTCGATAGACGCGACGGACGGAGCGCGAACTTACAGTGGATCCTACAAAACGTATATAATATAATAAAATATTATATATATAAGTACCTGAATAGCGTATGCATAAAATCTACCGGCCGAGTTGATCCTGTTGTATAGGGTTGGTGTGATGCTGTACTACACAATACACCCCATCGCATTGCCGCCGCATAAAGGTGACTCGGCGAAAAAAAATGAAACGACACGTTATAATAATGGTCTTTCCGAGAAAATGTATCAGCGGTGTTTTATCGCATCAACTGTTACAATAATTCGCATGATGACCGAGTACCCACGACGATGACGATATTTTGCGGCCCACGATGTCCGATTTTCATTCAATAGCGGTATATAATGCTAAATGGACGAGCGTGAAAAATCCATGGTTTTTTTTTTTATTTTTTTGACGGTCGGATGCCGCTAGTTTTTTCATTTGGGCCAATAACGAAATGGCAAAAAAACAATGTACTGGCTAGTATTTCCGGTGGTTCAAATTAACATTTTTTTTTAAATAAATTGATTTCGTGAACCACTATTTTAGGTTTTGCATATTAAATACATTTTTAGCTGATATATTTTTATTTTTTTCAAACTATATAAATCGAACAGTGGTAATCGGTGAATTTAATTTTTGCTAATTTTTAGTTGGTATCTAAGTCATTATATCTAAATAAAAATGTAATATTTGAATGAACTGCAGCCACCAATAATTATTTATATCATATTATTAACACAGCTACTAAAAAATGATTTTTGTAATTTTTAAATATTAAATTCTTTTTATTTTTTGTCACGATGTATATACAATCGATTAATATACTCATTCTTCACATCACAGTCCTTAAAAAATAATTTGAACCTTATTATATTATATTTAGTGATTTTTTTTTCTAGTTTCAGTAATGAGATTCAACATAAATTATTTTATAACATGTAAAATAATTTTAATACGAATTCTAAAATTTTATACACCAATATAGTATGCAAATCATTTAAATCAATATAATTCTATCATTGTGAACTAAAACTTAAACTAAAGTAATACGATGATTGTAATAGTTTTTTAGTGATATTAGATTATGAATTTTGTACGTTTAATTTTAAGTTTTGAAAATCACAAAAAAGTAAATTTACTAAAAAAATAATTGAAAATACACACCTTACACTGTAATAACTAATAAGACGTATCTTTTGAAACCGTGCACCTGCAGCAGAGTAAAATTTCGTTTTAAACCATATTATGGAATAATAACTGATGAATTTACTTAAATAGCAATGATATAATGCCTATAATATTTTCAAAAGTTTTATTACTAGAGCTTAACTGATATTACATAATACATAACTTTAATATAAAATTATTAAATATAAAATTATTTTTAGATACCCGGGAAATAGATGATAAACACGTCCATAAAATATATTATTATATACCATTAAATCTCAAAGAAGACATAACATTTTTAACAATTACAATAGGTATACCGTATATGCATATTATTAATTATAAAGTATATATTTTTAATAAGACGCCAGTTAAATAAACCAAACCTGTATTAATAATTATAGAAATAGAGAAGGTTTATAAAACATGTCAAAAGTATTTTATGTGTATTTTAAGAAACCAGTTGTTCTATTTTAACTCGTGTCATCATGTCGGTCCGTATTTCTATCTGTTTAACGTTCATAAAGCAATTCATTTACCTATACACAGTTTGTTATGATTTATTTTTAGTATTATTTTCATTAGATTTTTTCCTATTTTTACATATACATATTACATAATAAGTGGCACATATCTATAACAAAAATGTTATACATTGATAAAATATTCATGATTTTAAATTTTTACAGTCAAAATAGCATTACTATAATTAATAATTTATATAGTCCGCAATAAATACTACAGACTTTGGTAAGTATCATAAAATCGAAATTATCCAATATGAAATAAGGTACAAAATTAGTCACAAGAGCATATTACGAATATATGTGATATATTCTATATTCCCGTGAGTAGCATATATTTTTATAATTTACAACTGATTTTAGATTTTGAACGGAGTGATGAATGTATTGATTTTACAATGATATGTGTATTTTATTTTTATTTTTGTGGCTGTCATCACGTTTTGGAGTTGAAATAATCCTTTAATATTTATTTCAGCCCCTCTTTGAAAATAAAAATTCATCTAGTTGGTATTTTGGGGGGGGGGGGGGGGGTTAAAAGTAAAAAATTTTCAGTAGTTTTCAAAAGCGTCAGGAAAACCCTTAAAAAAGTAACGGAAAAATGGGAATTTTTACGCATAATCTGTTTTTGACAAAATCGATTTTTTTTATTTTGCTGTAACTCAAAAAAGAATCATTGTAAATACTTGAAATCTTCACCCAATGTTGATATTAGCATTATCTATTGATGATTACATTTTCAAAATATTTTGACTATTTTTAAGCTATTTATAGACAATTGAAATTTTTCGATTTTTCTAATTTTTTTTTTTTTTTTGAAATGCCTATAAAAAAAATTTGGCAATCCAAACAATCTTTAAAATTTAATTTAAAGTATATTATAAGTTGTACTTATCGTAGTAAAAAAAAAAACAAAAATCGTTACAATTTTCGTTTATAAGCATTTAAAGTTTAAATGTTTACGAAATACGTCAAAATCACGAAAATTTGCAAGGAATTTTGAAGTTGAAAATTCATAACATTTATACCTAAGGTTAAAAAATCTAATACTTGGTTCACCATAACTTTTTCTTCAAACAACTATAAAAAAAATCCAAGAATTAATATAGAAAAAATTTCATGATTATATGAAATTTAATTTTTTACGAAATTGCGTAAAATAACGATGTATTACAATTTAAATACAGGTAATAATATAATATATCCTAGACTGACAAATCATCTCCGTTCAGAATCGTTTTTTGTATACAATGATACCTGTCATTGTATTAAAATTTAACACATCCATTATAGTAACCTACTCTCCAACTTTACTATATAGAAGAGCGATACCCACTCGCCCACCCTTTTTTTTTTAATTCAGTTGAGTTAATAGAAAACATTAAAAAAACATTTTAAGATAATAATTAGACGATTTTTATTAAATTTAATTATATTAAGAGTTAAATAGAAACTAACCATTACTTGAGTTTTATTTTGTTATATACTCATAAGCACATAAATAGTTAATAAAATATAACTTGAATATTAAAATGAACAGTTGTTTACACTATTCACAGTTTAATCAACACAAAGTAAAAATAATATTTTATGAGTTCGCTTAATTTAGCGAAGACTATAACTGTTGATTGGTAATTGCCAATATAGTAAATTTAAAAATTTAAAATAGGTATGTGCATAATCTAAATGGCGAAGTAGCTTAACAGTAAATATTTACTACTTATACATTTTATGCTATTATAACTTGTATGCCCAACTTTGGTAAATATATTTATTGAAATGTCGCATTTAAAATATAAAAAAGGTGGGCAAGTTCATGGCAGTATCATGTTTGTGAAATTAACACTCCTCAAAAACTACATACCAATCGTCATATTATTATGATATTTATTACTTTATTAGATTTTTTTTAAATGTTTTGAAAAAACGATTCACTCTTACAAGACGTATATGATTAATTTATAGGTAAAAATTATAAAATATTGTTCTCGGTTTTTTACTTTTGGACAAAAATACCATTCGTTCACGGTATAAATAAAAAACAGCAAAAATATTTTCTCTGAAGTACGAAAGCTAGTTGGTTACAAATGAGACTATATGTAGTATGTGAGACAGCAAATAATGGTTTAACGTTGTCTTGAACATTTATCGCGTATCTACAGCACAATACATATACAGCAATATGGGTAATATATTATGCAGTAACGGTGACTAATTTAAAATTTTTAAATTAAATAACCATAATAATATGTCATTCATGTCTACTATAAGTACTAATACATTTAAAAAAACGATACAAGTAAAAAATAAATTGGTGAAGTTGTTCTGTTATATCGTAAATTTTGAGTGTACTTCGTAGTAATCAAGTATATATAGGTCACAGTAATGGGTGATAATCATTAACAAATAAAAAAACACTTTGCATAACATTATAAATGTTTTTGGCATATTTAATAAACCACTGTAAGATCAAATTTTAAAGAATTATGTATACATTAAAATGTATTAAAATAAAAGTTTTATGAAATTTAAAATATGAAATAGTTTGTTTTATTAATTGTAAACGTATAAAAAAATTAAATCGATTTTATCAAAATCGAATATTATATTCTTATTTTCGATCTTTTTTTTTTGTTTTAGTTTTTAGGTATCAATTATTTTAAAAAGTACTGAGGATTTTATACTTTTGAAAACAAGATCCAATTTTGTATCAAAAACTACCATAAAATGTGAAGATTGAAGCATTTTTATTGGGCCAAAAGTCAACGACGTACATAAAAAATATTCGAAACGTATTTTGTAAAATATATATTATTATAAATAGTCAATGTATATACAACTTGAATCTTTACCAGAAAGTAAAAAAAACAACTATGTTTTTTGTTCAAAACCAATTTCATCGACTTTTTATTTCGTATTTCTATCACAATTCTAAAAATAACTGTCAAATTTTGTCGTTTGTATGGAACGTTTGTTGAAAAATAAATACCCATCATATATAAAGTCAAAAACTGGTATTGGTTTTAAATTAAACACATTCGTATTGTTTTCATTACTATATAATCTGTTTCCGGTAGGCAACGGAAGCCACATGGAAATTTGAAATTGAAATTCGCAGAACACCTGATGCGAATAGTCAATTGTCGCTATTAATTATTGTCTGGACGATTAGTTGAATAGGTAGGTAATTAAAATACGATTTAAAATTGCTGACCTAATTAAAACATAATATATCAGATTTAAATATACGATTTTAGAACTAACAAAATTGTTTGGAAACTAAAAATACTTTGTTGAATATCTACACATAATCTCATTTGATCTTTTAATTAAAAGCTTGCATATATTAACCTGTAAACGCGTGAATATTGTCATAAGCTAATACATAGCAATTATGAATAAGGCTGTGGATTTATCAATTTTGCAGATAAATTTCATCATGTATTCAAAAGAAGTGAAATAAAAATTGTACTCAGGAAGTTGCTGTTCTGAGTAGATAGATCAATATTTATAATACGATTTAAATCGTTCAAAATTTTGTTTATATTAAAATGTTAGGACTATATTTGCCAAGTTTATTATTACACTGGTTAAATAGATTTTTAATACGTTTATTCACAGCCCGCTGATCACTTTCCAATCCATTAGTAAGATATACTCTTCTTGTAAACAGTTTTATTATATATTATATAGGTATACAGAAAGATTCACCAAGCATGATCACTCCTTTTTTTTCAGTAATACAATCATTCAATATCCGATTTTTAGAATTCTTGAGATTTTTTGCACTACTTAAAAAGTCTCCTGTAATAGAAATAGAAATTCCTGTTTTTTGAATGAGAATTTCTTTTTTCTACTGTTAATTATTTAGCAGATAATTTTTCTGAAAACGTTGACGCGTCAAAATCAAAATTTAAACAAGTACTTCTTGAGTTATTTAACTTTATGTGCTTAGGACGCTTAGGTCTGTGGTAACTGGTAATTGGTCTGAGCAACTATATACTATTAAACTATCGATGTTTATAAATTGTAAAAATAGTTCAAGTATAATAAACACTAGACTTTAAAAATAATATGGTCATTGATTATATATTAAAAGTCATGATTTGAATAAATTAATTATTAAATAAAAACATAGGGATGTGAACATGCTCGGTGAATCATAAATACATACCTATTATATGTATATTACGTATTTAGGAAGACATTTTGAATGTAAATTCGTCTCTTACGCTCTTTAGCCTGCAAATTTTGAAAACGTACTGTGCAGCCAATCGTATGTACACGAATACTATTGTCGTTTGATTCTACACACTACACATTGGTCTGGCTTGAACACGTGAGCCGTATAGTAGGCACTCGTGTGCACAGACATTTTTTTCCAGTCGAATTTCGTCTGCGATTCATATGCACATATGCACCGCTTTCCACCTTAACGACCCATAAACTTCGGCGTTTACGACCGGGTGACTGTACGCATCGTTATTATTACTACACACATATAGGCAATAGAATACTGTACAAACGGCGTGTATAATGTAATAATATATGGTCAACGTATGCTGCAAAATGCTAAAGGATAATATGATGCATATATATATAATATACACGCGCCAGACACACTGACAAAACGTCTATACGTCGTAACACACGCGCACACCCCGCACATTGTGTCAGGTCTCAAGAGTAGAAAGTGTCCGGAACGCTGTAATAGTACATTATATATATTTATTATTTACTTATATTATACATTATACATAATAAATTATATTGTTAACATTTTGAGAATCATTAATGCAAAATTGTATTATACGGAACAATAAAGATACATCATATTGTTTCGTATAATACGCTAGATGAGCTTCGTTGTCCGCGGCGAGGAAACATTTATTATGTAATATTATATGGTAGGTATCTTTTTTTTTTTTTTATAAAAGTTTGCACTGTTATAGAGACGTGTAAAAAACATATAAGTATTCATACAAAAAACAATAAACAGATATTTAATTTTATACAGGACGTTTGATTTAAAAATTAATTTTTTCAAGACTTGACTGTATTCGAATTATTGTTTTGAATCTAATTTTTCTCAGAAATAAAATTGAATCATAAAAAGTTATTTGGTCAGACTTTTAACGCTAAGATATTTCGGTACATTATGCCAACTTAGGCACTTAAATTTAATGAAATAAGCATTTCACTCGTACAATACCAATCCATTACTAAATTAGTTGTTTATAAATTATTATTTTTCCAATGCCTAAAAATTGTGTTTTCGACTTCAGCATGTGTAAAATATACATAGTATATGATATGTATTATGTATATTTATGAAATTATAAAGTGACACAGTTTAAATATTTTTTTAAATAGGTACCAATTTATTTTATATAATTATATGTATGCTAATTGAAATCATTAAAATGTTATGAATTTCCCCGCAACAGAAATCCCACTCAGGTCGCTGACTCAACGCAATTTTTAAAAGTTCGTATTATTTAAATATAGTTTATATTAAAATATGTTTTTAATAATTAAAATCCGTTAAAAAAACATCTTTATGCGATTATCACATAAAAAGTAGACATTTTCATTCGAGTAATTTTTTGTAATACATTTTTAATTTTACTTATCTCCTTCGCAAATCACCCTTAAAAGCGTATTAAAAAAACTTATTAAAAATTCTATATATCCTACAAATCTTAAACATTTACGTTTTCATTTTACAAATTTTCCCTATACCTGTTGTAATAATATGTATAAATATAATGTAAAAATCTGTATAACATAATATTATGCAATTCTGGGCACCCTGTATATTATATACACTACTACGACTGATGAGACGTTCATATAGGTAATATTTATTACATTATTTCACGAGACTGAACTCAGTGAAAGCATATTCTTATTTATTATAATCATCGGTGAGGCGACAATGGCATTAGCCTTGGATGTACAAATTCATTAAATGTTTGCAGTTATGTAAACTAATTTCCTATTACCTTCGGCTGGTGTGCTGAATTACTATATACTTTACTGTATACACTATAAAACATAAATTACTATACATACTTTTTTGGATAAATTCGTGATTTTTTTTTTCAATATTTCTCCCCTTTTTTAATGTCTTCGGATTTTATTATTGTATTTTCAAATGGTACAATACTATAATATTACACAAATGTGTACTGAGTTATTATTAGTTTTATTATAATGTTAAAGTCATCTATATTATTACCTACATACATATTATATAATGTCCGAAATTTTTCATCTGAATAAATCAAATTGTATTAATTTTCGTTAACTCAAACATTGTAAATTGTAGAACATTTTTTTGTAATATTAGGTATAGAAGATTTATTTTACTATCATTGTATTATAGACCGTTGATTTTTAAATATTTTTTCACAAATTTTTATGCTTAATTTCTATACTAGAACACAATTAACAATATTACTTTTGAATTTTTTCTATAGATTTTTTGATTTTTATTAATGTATAATTGTCGAGTTATTTTAAATTTTGATGTCCCCTTGTGTTGTTAAATAGTACGAGATGATTAAAAATCAATATTATATTTGAATAATATATTATACATAATATAATATAATAATATAAATATATATTAATATATATTAATATATTGTACATGCTATATCCTATAGGTAATATTAGAAACTAAAATATAATTTGTTCATACTACGTAATTTATATTAAACTTTGCATTACCACGTACGTACCTACCAACGTAGGTGCTTTGCCCCTACGTTCCACAAAATAAGTATATTTAACATTTTAAACCATACACAAAAACATGAATTAGTCAAAATTTCTCTAAAAATAATATACAGTAGGTATGTTATTATTCTAAAAAAAAAACATAATTAACAGATAGTATATTATATTATGTTACGAGTAAAGTCGAGATTAGACAAAATGTGAATTATTCAGGATTCTTGGGCAAAATTTCATATTTCGGCTTTTCCCTTGACTTGCATAGTTATGATTAATCTCATTTGGGAAAAACCGTAGAGTCTTAACTACCTACTCTAATATTAAATATAATTATTGTTGTTTAAATAAAATCAAATATGATTGAATGCGTATTTATAATAATAATATAATAATTTAAGGTATACCTATAACGTTATTAATTTTAAGGATGACAAAAATTAATAAATTTAACTTTTAATTATTACAAAAATATAACAAAGATAAATTGTCGAGGTTTTATTCGATTTTAATTTTTGTTCTTAAAATTTACAAATTATTTTAATATAATATAATATATTATATGAATCAATCGATCAATTAATCAACCAAACATAAAATGAAGAAAAAACTGTAAACATCAGTTAGACCCGTTTACAATTTTTAATTTTGTATAACACACTTAACATTTCATACTATACAAAGTGTGTCGTATTACACACAATTTTAGTCCCGTAATATTACTGTAAGGTAAGTAAGTATCAAAGTAAACACTCTTGTCAATGAATTAGAATGTAAATTGTCTACTAAATAATGTATAATAGAAAAGAAGGGTATTCGTTTCAAAAACAGAAGTTTATATTTTTAGAGGACATTACTTAAGCAGTACAAAAATCTTAAGAATTTTAATACATGGTATTTAAGCATGCTTGATGAATTAACCCGTATTTATAAATTTAAAAAACATTACTTTTATAAATAATATCATATACAAGCTGGGCATTTTGAAATATATATGTATATTATATGATACGCTTGATATTAAATTAAAAACTGAAATGAAAATAAATACAGTGAAACTTTCATTTAACGAATTATTGTTTGATTAATGAAATAGTTTTAAGAACCAAATCCCTTATTATTTCTCTTTAACGAATTTCTCTGTAATACGATTTTTTTTTTTTATTGTCCATTCCTTCGAATTATCGAAGTTTTACTGCCCTATTATAGTAATTTATTATTTATTATTTAACAACAAATATTTTTCTGAGTATAATTATTTTAAAACAAAAAAGCTGTTTTCATGGTACATAAATTATTTGAGTTAAATGTTACATATGTACTTACTTTAAACTATATGAAATATGTTGTCAATAAAATCATCATTTAGGCGCCTTTAATGAGCATATAATTTGTATAGGTATTTATGATACAGACGTATATATTGGCAGATTGGTTATATCTCACAGCTATTATAATATTACAGTTTAAAAGATATAAAATCAAAACCAGAATAGTTCTGTTTTTCGATAATCATAGAATATAGTCAATAGACGGAGCATATTATGGTAAAATAATTCCAATATTTTTTTTCCAACTTTATTATTTACTCAACTAATGTACTACTGTCTACTGTTATATACGTCTCAACGACTGTTTTCGATAATGTATATCTGACATAGTGTAGCGCGTGGCGTGTGTATAGATATATAATATACGTATATTTAATACGTGTGTAAACTATATGCAGACGTTGTAAAAATATGTTCCGCCGGGTTTTTAAAATTCACTCGAGTAGCCAAACAACGTATTCTCTTATTTGCGAACATTTCAAATTATT
The DNA here is from genome assembly GCA_036289425.1 of Rhopalosiphum nymphaeae. Lineage (NCBI taxonomy): Eukaryota > Metazoa > Arthropoda > Insecta > Hemiptera > Aphididae > Rhopalosiphum > Rhopalosiphum nymphaeae. Next base: position 1,243,850 of record JAZAQC010000029.1, read on the forward strand.
TTAAATCCAAGGACTTTTTATATTTGAATGCACACCGTCGTATGTCTATGTTATTGGTAACCTATACGTAATACATTAGAGAAACATGCTATACATACTGCAATAAGTCTGCAGGTACAACTTATGAATAATATTGTTCGGAAAGATAATAACAATATAATATAATACATTTATATAATATACGGTTAACACGCAGTGGTTTATTGAGAATAAGGTTTTAATGAGTGTATTCACTTTTTAGTTTTTTTTCAGCGTATACAGCTAACTACTCACTAAATTTACAATGACACATGAGTAGTACGGCTTCATAAACCTATTAGCATTTTCAGTAATGCGTACAAAGTATTTTATAATTTTTTGAAATTTCCAATTTTCAAGTTCCATCGATTCCTATTAATTTTCACCCATTTAAAAAATATCTATTGTTATATATTATGTTAAATTTTTTAATTACAAATAAAAATGTGTGAACATTTTATGGTACATTTTTAACGTTAAATAATTTAAATTTAGTCTTGTATAATTCATGTGTAGGTATAACGTAAATTTTCATAAATTTTTAGGAAAAGTATTTCAAGTAATATCCAAAATCGTTTTTTTTATAGTACACATTTTGAACTATACTTGTACGTGTACTATGCACAATAAGGTCTAAAAAAAACAATTTTTTTTAAATAAGAAAAAAAGACACGTTACACCTACTATCTTGTTTTAGCAATACAATATTGTTTACATGTAGCTATTTATATTTTATATATAAACATGTATATACACAGGATGTTCTAGGGACATTTTAAATCATATTTACTTGATAAACACTGTTTATATTTTACATACATATTTGCTTTTTTTTAGTACATATTCTGTAGTCTATCTGCGTATTATAATAAAAAAGATAACAAGTTATAGCTAGTGCACCATAATATATGCATTATAAGTTGCGTATATTTTCGGAACTATAAAAACACACACACACCAAATACCTACCCTTATAGGGTGATTTTACAATACAGTTGTATAGTATTTACAATATTTTTTTCATTTGAACTATACTAAAAATGTCTATAGTTGGTTATACAGTCTCATATTCAAATAAAGGGTCCACATTATGTATTCTTATTATTAAAATCGTAGCGTGCGGTACTAAAAATCGAGAAAAAAATGAAAATACACTCACCCTCGTCACCGGAAACGCGTAAACAGAAAAAGTGTCGAAGAATTGTAGGAAAAATATATAGTAAGTATAAAAAAAAAAATCGAAAAAAACTTTTTTCCCATGCTCTGACCATCTGAGTTATGGGTACCGATAAAATATAAGGATAAAGGTAAAAAAATAAAAGTGAAATAAAGGGAAAACGATCGATATTGTATCTACTTGGTAATACGATATATGCATCCGACGAGTGTTCAGACAAAATCCATTGTTGTCTGTTTAGAAAAAAAAAATAATAATGTAAACAAGAAAAAAATGTGGAAAGAACAATATGGATTTTTTTTTTTTTTTTTTGGTCAGTTTTCGGGAAGCATATTTTGAGTATATAACTATTGTGAGACATCAGGAAGTATAATATTTGCAAAGGCACCTTTGGTTATTTAAATAAATGAAAATAAAAAAATTAAAACCGACGAATGTGTATTTATTATAAATAATTATAGTGCAGAGCAGGTTGTCAAGGGGATTTGAAACTGAACAAACACCTGCTTTCGATTTCATGTTAAAAAAAATCGAATAGATGTGTTAAAAGTGATGTAGGTGTTTCATTGCCGAACGCTGTATTCACTAGGTGCGTGTACAATATGTATATACAGTCGTTTGAAAATGCGACGTTATTTGCTGAAATATATATATACATTCACGATTCACTCAAAATTTAAGTTCTAAGAAATGACATTTCAAAAGCATTATATAATATCCAATCACCGTATTTATGTGAATTTAATTATTACAATAACCAAAATTCGAATAAATTATATTAAAAAATTGGGGTGAGCATGCTTAGTGAATCACTTTGTGTACAGGATGCAAACATATTATGACCGCCATATTAAGAGTACTGACGCACCTACTATGTATACTTTAAACCATGAGCTTATATTTTGTTGTATGATAGTTATTCAAAATAGTATATATATATATATATATAAATGCAATAATTCAACGTAAAAAATGTATTATTCAATGATATAGGATAACAATAATAACATAATATTAGTATTACAATATAATGTCAAAAAGCAATGGAAAATAACAGTGACGTCAATCGCGGGTCGCATACGTCGGTCGCGCGATCGCTTATCTCGTATACCTATACGTATAGGCTATACTGCAGGATAATAATATTATTACTGTGTATTATTTGAGCGCAGTTCGCACAGTGTCACAGTGATCTTGACTGAAGTTTATTTTTGTATGTTCTTTCCGATGTGTAAATAGGGTACAGAAAATATATTTTCTGAGACTATATCCACCCACGCGCGTTTACTGTTGGTGTCGTTTATCGTACAAGTACGTATAATAATATACGCACGGTAACATCATATTAATATTATGTAGTTAAAAACTCGTGTCCGTATAATAAATAATTCAACAGAATTCCATAAAATACCCCCCCCCCCCATACATACACCCCCGAATATTTTTACCGGGGAAACGCCAATCGCATTTAAACAAAAGAAAACAACATATTATTAAAGCATCGCTATAAACAATGACGTAAAAAAAAAAAAAATAACAAAAAACAATTTTGACAGTCTAACGTACAAAATAATTTAATACACTTTCGTTTTTACAATCAATACTTGGTCGTATAAATAAAATAATACGTACCCGCGTTATAGACGCGTTTCTCTATTAATAATTTAATGAAATAAGATAGTTTTGTAAGGGAAATAGCTAAGGGAGGTTCCTATATACATTAACAAATTATAGCTGGCGCCGTCTAATATGTCTATATGACAGACATGGTAAATCTATGACACGCGTGCCAAAGATGGCATGTAGGCCAAATTTTAAGTGAATATTTTATTTAATAATTTAGAGTTGCATTTATTTTGATGAAAAAAAATAATGAAAACAATTCTTTATTAAAAAAAAATCAAAATTATCAATTATAAAAGTTTGGAACTCATCACTGCTTTCACATAAAATACTCGTATTTTTTACATTGAAAAAAAAGTGGCTCATTCCGAATAACTTAAATATTTATGTAAAATATTAATAGTATTATATCCGAGAAGGTTTAAAAGGTTATGATCAAATCACGATAATTGGATGAAGCTAATACTTCTTGTATTTCATAAAAAAAAAAATAATATTAACAAAACACACAACTGATATTAAAAAACTATAGTACTATTTTACTAAGACCATCATCGCAGTAAGAAAATATTGTATATAGATTCTTACTATTTAATATTTATGAATCTAATAATATATTACCATCACGTGAATATTTTTTTAAAACATATTACAAAAATAATTTAACATTGTAGGTACTCAGTTTGAAAAACATTCGTCACCCATGGGTCTATAACGTTCAAATTTAACTTATCAGTTGATAGTCGACGACGATTAATAATCAATAAATAATAATAATTAATAATCATAAATATTAAGCCGTGTTGTGTAAACCATTCCGTTATGTCACGAATGAATTTTTAATTTTTATATAATTAAAATTTTATTGGAATATTTGTGTATAATTTTAGTTATTAGAAAAACTATGAAATTCAAAATATCTTTTCCACATGGTTGATTACATGGCCCGTGGTTAAGGAATTTGAGGAACATATTTTTTTTTTTTCAACATTTTATAAAGCTACTACAACATCTAAACTCTAATGATGACACGTAATTGTTATTGAACAATAATAATAGTAATATGAAATAAGAACAAAAAACGAGGTATCCGGTTGATATAACGTTATTGCTGTGGTTGATTATTTACTGATTGGCGAATAACTTGAGGCTAGATCGGTGTTTTCGCGTAAGTCTTAGCTGCGATTCATTTAGACGGGTACATCTAAATATCTACATCAATTATTAAACCCAAACATAATTATTTCAGACGGTTATAATATTGTTCCGTTCAAGAGCATTACCCTTGAGAGAACACTTTGCGGTAAGCTCGCTTTCCATGATATTCGCATACGTTATGAAGGTATATCATGTTAAATAAACGAACCAACGAAAATAATCGCAAAGACGGCTAAACAAATGCACATATCATGATAGTTTAAGAGCGTGTACCTAATTATATCGTGTAATCATAATAATACATACATTTTAACAAATTATACACGCAACATCTATAATATACGCACACGCCAATGAACTGAAATGATTATAATAATTATAGTAATCGCATTACTTATATAGATACGTGTAGGTATTTTTTACTTATAAATTCAGCGAAATTAGAGGTTCTAGGTTCGCCATGACAAATGTTATAGGCACAATATACATTATTAAATGATACAAACTCTCATGATGTTTTAGTCCCTTTGAAATTAGCGATTGTAAAAACGAACTTATATTCTTGATTGTACGGCAGATATTAAGAGATTTAACATGGCTTTCTAAACGATCTATGAAAATTAAGTTTTAACTTTTCTATAAAGTTATCTTTAGTTAATATTATATTATATATTTGTTTTTATTTCAGTACGTCAATGCTAATGTCTACGAAGGGTGAAAATCTTTATACTATAAGTACACGAGTCAAAAAAAATTAACGACACGCCTATCAAGTTTAAAAATTTTATTTTTTTATACATTTTCATTTAATAAAAAAATATAATAGGTGATACAGTACTTCAGTTTTAATTTCTGCGAAATTGAAATAAGACAATTTATGAATATTTATAATTATAGAACTTTCATAATAAATCATAATATTCGCTATGAAATTTATTAGCTGTTGAAAACATAAATATCTATATAAATTATAATTTTCATAGATATTGCGTATGATAACTTAATTAAATTAAAATGCAACACCTGTTTGGAACTGACTTGTGAACAGCATTCTAATCGTATAAAAAACACTATTATTTTTTATAAATAACTTATTTTTTGTTTTCCGTATCACATAGAATCTAAATCCATCATTTGGTCACAAAATAAAAACTTTTAAAATAATTAATTTGTCAACAAACTGAAATTATATAGGTAATAGTTTTAAATTGTTTGACAACGGAACATAATATATTATACTATATATATATATATATATATGTATATTATATTATTATAATATATTTGCCTATATGTAATAAAATGTAGTTTTGCTCTTCGCATGTAATATGATATTTCAGAATTTCGTATAATTGAAAAGGATGTCCGGGGCGAGAAACATCGAGTAGGATACTTAGAAACTGAACGCGAGGGAGCGCAAATATTTTTTAGCACAATAAAATACACTTTTAAGGTTTTTTTTGCAATTGAATTGAAAGCGAAATCAATGGAGGGCGGAACAGTATTACTGAACGTTCGTGTTCGATTTCATTAGAAATACCATATGCTCGAGTTGCAGTGGGATTCATAAAACCTTGTACCTATAGCATTTTTTTTTTATATGAATACCCTCTTATATACTACAGGACACAGCTGATCAGTTATATGTACCACAATACAACGCAATACCAGGTACACTGGAATTCATACTAAATACGAGATCGGTACTTTAGCAAAATATTTTATGTAGATAAAAAATAAAATTATTAAAATTTGATTTATATAATAATATTGTCTTCGTATTATAATAATACACATTATTATGTATTATATTATATTATGTATTATATATTATTTATGTATTATATTTGTATCAAATGTATTAATTTAAACAATAAGGTCATTTTTAAGGATTAATTTATATAATTACATATATGAAAAGCAAATTGTTAGACTTTATAATTTATTATAGTTAACGTACTTAACACGTACATATTATACTATTTTACTATAATATAATTTCAATATGTTCAAAATTTACTTAATTTATATCATTATAAGTACCATTACGTATACTCGATCAACGGTACCTAATGAGTATACGTGTAAATAAATTGGTATTTAAATTTCCATTTTTAGATAAAGAAATTCATCGCAAGTAATTCAAAACTAAAACGCAATACAATTTCAATAAATCGCTTTTGAGATTTTTCAAACTATTACGACTTGAATAAGGTATTATTATGCGGTTAACCTTTTACTATAAAATCCATTAGATTTTTAAAATAAAAACCTGTTGAGTTTTAAAATTAATCGGTGTATATGCATAATAATAATAATATATTATGCATATATTATTATTGAGAATCTGTATAAATATTGAGTAACGCTACCATTGTGAGATAAAATAGCTCTGATAAAGAATATCTGTATTTATATACGTCAAATAATATCAATTCCATGGGGATAAATGTTGTTGATGGATTGAAAAAAAAACACAAATTAATTGTTACGCAAAATATTAAACCATATTTTACAACACATAATAGTCACACTACTGCAGATATCTATTTGTAATTTTTACGACTTCCTAGTTTTGATATTTAGGTACTTATTGCGGACGAATCTTTTAATAATGAACAGTAAACACTTTTATTATTTCAGAAATTATTAATGTTTTTGAAAATATTTCTTGTACATATCCCGTAACTATATTCAAAATAATGCTTTTGGAAAAAAAAATCATTACCTATTTTACTGTTTGTATCTTGGTTTTTTTGAATGAATGAATGAAGAAATACATTTTAATTTTCATATTCCAAAGCAATCATTAATTACAAAAATATTTAACAACTAGCAATAATTTAAAAATGGACGGTAAAAATAAAAATTTGAAATTCGAAAATCTGAAGTATATTCTCAACCTACATTAAAAAATTGGTTTTTAATTCTCAACAAATTTTTTAAAAACGAAATTAATATTTTTATAAAATATTACGAACAGATTACAAACAAAGACTTGAAAAAGACAATTTGTAGACGCTGAGAAAGTATATTTAAATTTCACCTCATTAAAATAATCATTTAAGTTTTAATTTGAAAAGGTTATGATTTTATTTGGAATTAATTTTCTGTAATCATCATATGTTTTTAGTACTTCAATTTTTACCTACGAAGACATATTATTGTGCAAATCGATGATTGGGATAAGAACGCATAAATTGTGTGCGTAATATTAATAACGTATCAATCGGTTTTAATATTATTGAAACACCTGTTCATTCTTGTCAATCTGATTATAAAGTCACGTGTATACTTAGAATGTGTTTTAGTAGGATTTTCGTTAAATGATTTTGTAGTTACTGAAAATTCTAATTTTATTACTAATAATTGTAACTATTGTTATGGACATAGTTATAGAAGTTATATTGTCATAACTTGTATTACAATTGTATATAACTTATTAAATCATATTATATCCATATACTATATATTATATACATGACTATATTGAAATAGGTTCGTGTATATTATAGATTGTTACCAATTTATTAGGTATACCAACCATTTCAGTAATCACGTGTTATTGATACATCGATTTAGACAGGAAGACATACAATTTTCAATGTACAAATGTTATAATAATAGGTTGTATTAATTATGATTATTACGATACATAATAATCGTAGGCAATAAAACCATTAGTAGTTTGTAATTTTAAAAACATTTATTTGTCAGACGTCGCTATTTATTGGCTATAGGTAAAAGGCATTTTCTTGTTGAAAATATTACTAATTAAATCCCTTAATTCGTTGTTTTGCTGTTGCTCAGCTTCAAGTCGCTTTTCCAGCGATATTTTGTGAATATTTTCAGAATCGTAGCTGGTTAATATGTTCAACAAGTCTTTCTTTTCCTTTTGGAGTTGCGCAATACTATTTTCGGCGATCTTAGTGCGCCTCTTATTTTCGGCCAACTCTATTCTAAGCGCACTCATCTTGCTGTCGTAGTTTAAAAGCGAAGTTTTCTTTAATGCTTCATTTAGTTTACTGTCCAATACAATACCAAACTTTTCCAAATACTGCTTGGAAGAGGCGAGGAGTTCTAATCCGATTAGTTCAGAATCGTCGCCTACTATTTTTAACGTCGAATCGACATGAACTATTACGTCCTCAAGAGTTTTACATTTTTGTTTATCTATTAACTGTTTCAAACATTGGTAATAAGCGTTGTTAATACTGACCACAGAAACAACATTTTGCCAAAAACGTCTAACCATAAACAAAAAAAATAAAATAAAAATAATTTTTTTGTTATATTTATTTTGATTTTATCTAACTCAGGCGTTCCAGTTTTGAAATCAAAGTCTTTAGATTTCGACACAATATGTTTTTCTATCTGCAATGGTTTTGGATTATTTACTACGTGGGCAGTAAAAATATTATACACATGATTTTTCACCTGAAACATTTCGATTAAAGCTTTTAAAAAAATAGTTATGGATATAATACCTATTTTTATATTGTTAAAATTAGATATATTTATTGTGAATTGTAAATATACATTATAATATATTATAATACTCTTAATATTCTATTTTACTTTGAAATTACTCGTATTTTTATAAAATTTAAAGTTTATAAATATCTAATAAATAAAAATTAAGTTAACGCCAACTAACGATAAAGGTGAATCGATTCAATATAAATAACTTGTAATTATAATATTTAAATAATCATATTATAATATATGTTTACAAATGTGTGTGTGTATGTGTGTTGTATTATATCCGTATCGTCAAATAAATAGCATATTATAATCTCACAATATTTTCGACGTTTTCCACCTGCTTCGTGTCACCTTTCATTTGTATACAATCGTTGTCTAATGCACATACATTTTTATAAGCATTGGCAAACGATTTCTGTTTGGTGTTGAGATCATTAACTTGAGAATTTAGTGAGTTTTCTTGAAATGACCTATATTTGTCGATCAAAGCTTTTACGTTTGAACGTATTTCAATAGGTTTTTGGATTTCCCGCTCATGAACCGTGTTGAAACTTTTGTAAGATGCGAACGAATGGTCGGATTCATCTAATATGGGAGATGACAATTCAATGCATGGTAACGATTTTGTACATTCGATTGTTGTATTAGGTCCTGGTTCTGACATGGTTATAGTTGTACGCGTAGATACCACTAGATGGTTAATTATATACGGTTTTTTTTTTAATATTTCTCGCAAGTCGTATACCTAATTTATCTATGGCTAAATGTATTTTTGTAGATTGCAATAATAAAAATAAAACATATTTGAATGAAATAAAATTTCTAAATTTACAATTTTCCATATATTTTATAACATATTATACGTATAATGAAATATGTTGTCAACAAACTCGCGATTCAGTCGCGTAGCATAATGACGAATTATTAACAACCTAGCCAGCTGCTACTCGTAAACGATTTTCATTAATTCCCAATATTACTCAATATTGAAAGAAATCTTTCCATTTACTCTTCCACGTTTTCTATATTTATGCCAATAAAACTATGCAACGATTATACGAATTGCAACGAAAAGGTTCGTTTTACCAATCAGGTTTTACCGATTGAGATTATAACGGTGCTACGTATATTAACATGTTCTGCATAAAAAACAGTGTTTTATGTACCTGTCCTACACCTAGATAATAACAAGTATAAATGTGCATAATAATATATAGGGTGATTCACTAACCATGTTCATCTCCATTTTTCTTTTGATAATAAATTTATTTAAATTATGATTCTTAGAATATTAATTTAAACACCATATTTTCGAATACTTTAAATTTTTGTACCATTTTAAAAGTGTCTTGTGGCAATACAAATTTCAGATTTTAAAATATGAATATCCTGTTTTTACTGTAAATTATAAATTGGACAATATTCTTGATAATTTATATGTACTTATCAAACTAGGAATTTGAGCGAGTAGTAAAATGCTTATACACAGTAAGATAATAGTCCTTAAAAATAGTTTTACAAAAATATAAAATAGATATGATTTTAGATCTAGTTTTTATTACTCACTCTTAAACCATTTTTAAAATTATAAATATTGATAGATTAATAAATATTTAAATCATGATAGCTAAACATAAGCCTAATATCTTACAAATCCATTATCGTAGACCTTCAGTAGCAATATTAGAACACAAAATTACATAACCCAAAAACTACCTACTTATTAAAATTTTGACTTCGATTCGTCAACATATTTAGAAAAATTATCCACTAAATAATTTGAAATATAAAATAAACTTTTATTTGAAAAACAGAAGTTTGTTTTTTTACAAAACGCTTCTTAAGTAATGAAAAAACACCTTCAAGAATTTAAAAATATGGTCTTTTTAAGTATATATTTAAAAATATCGAACTTAAGATTTTGAACAATTGCATAATTTTTTTTTAAAAAAAAGGGGTTGAACATACTAGGTAAATCACCCTGTATATTATGACTCGATGAGAGATATACAGCAATCAACATATTATTTTAAATATTTGAGTGAGTACGTTTACCAATGTATTAAAACGTTATGTAACACGAACTCAGTGTGCACGGAATACGTTGTTTTTTCACCTGAACCCGACCGTTTTCCGTTTCAGTGTAAAATTGTTGCAGTTTGATACAGAGCCACTACGCCGTCGCCGCATTGATGTTATTATACGTGTAGGTATATATGTGTGTGTGTGTGTTGTGTGTGTGTGTGTGTGTGTGTGTGTGTGTGTGTGTGTGTGTGTGTGTGTGTGTGTGTGTGTGTGTGTGTGTGTGTGTGTGTGTGTGTGTGTGTGTGTGTGTATGTGTGTGTGTGTGTGTGTGTGTGTGTGTGATATGTATGTGAGTGTACCGTTTTAACACCGTTTCGAATGTTTCGATACACGTGAAATAATGGTTTACGTAATGACATCGATGTACGTATACCTACGTTATATTTTATTGTTACGCCCAAGAATCTCGTATGAGATGTGCACATAAATAGTCAGATACCTACATATATTGTACGCAATAGCATTTTTGTTCAATACACGTATAAATATATTATTTTATTATGTGTATGCGAAATTCTTGTACATAATATATTACGAGCGATATGATGATATCCGTAGTTATATGTCATAATATTAGTTAAAAAGTTAAAGTTTAATAAAAATGTAGTTATTTATTTTTAACTTTTATGCATTAAGTTTGTACTTATATTTAACTTTGTAGGTACATATTTAATTTGTATTGGTATTAATTTAATAAATAACGTCTTAATTGCAATCAAATCCTAGTTACGTTTATTTATAAATTTAATAATTAAATAATAAATTAACCATTGACGATACATGGGTAATAGGAAATTAAAAATGTAATTTATAAATTTACTTTTTGTCACGTAAAACAAAAATTAAATTTAACATATTAATATTTATTTTGAACTATATGAGTATATTGGCTCCGGTTGAATAAGTAAATACTACGATCAATAAGGGGAGAAAAAAAAGGTTGGCTTGTTCACCTAGGTTACTCTCTAACTATATGCCTGCACTTTTATAATAAGTAATTAAAATATCTTACGATAAAAAATTAAATATTCGTATGTATTACTACATATTATTTTGTAGCAACTAACAATCAGATTAATTTTAAAAGATTAATGCACTTTAAAATCTTTTAAAAGTAGCTACATATTATTAAAAAAAGAACTAGGTAATAAAAATTAATATTAAACATAGTTAAAATAACTCAAGTTATAGATAACTTAAATATTATATTATTTTTATATAAGTAAGTACCTAAATGTTGATTACTGGTGTGCGCATGAAAGATTATATGTAGGTACATTGGGTTTTTAAGTTGATATAATATAAAATTAAAATTGTTTTTGTAAATAATAAAGTAAAACTATATAAAAAGGCAAAAAAATATATTAAATAGAACATAAAAATATTAGAAAAGCAAAATAAAAAGTTCATATCTAACAGTTAAAATAAAAAAAATGCCTACGTTACAATATTACGCATTTATCACCCTGTAGTAAGTATAATAATTTACAAAACATTAACATACGAGTATTTAAAATTTAAACATTATTTCGTTAAATACTATTTTTCGTATTTATAACATTAATCATTAATAAGTCAAATTTAATATTATACCTACATGTTTTATAAATGAAAACACCTAACTAAAAATGAATAAAAATTGCATAATTTCCTACCACTGTGAATATATTTGGTATTACTTATATTTTATATTTCATTAACACAACATTAAATTTATTTATTTTTTCACTAATCGATTTTGATGGGTTGAAAAAAATATAAACGAAAAACTTATCAGTATACTATAATAATATGAAAATTAAAAAATGCCTATTTTTGATATTCACTCAGTCACTTGACAGTTGAAGCCGAGCACCGACGCACGCTTTACATAACGCAAGAATGTTCATCACTTTTTTTGTGAGCACTTAAAGTAGGTCAATATTGTGTGAAAAAAATGTTTATTATCTATAATGATATCTAAATAATTTCATATTTCTATAAAAATTATTAGTTATTTATATTTTAATATTATGCATTGTAAATACATTTAATATTTATTTTTTTCGATAAAACCTATGTGCTCAGTGGAATAAATAATGAGTCACCACCCTCTTCAAATAATATATTATGATTTTGTGATTTTAATTGTTTAAAAACTCGTTTCTAATTAATTTATCGAGAAATATATACCTAACATGTTACAGGTCTCTAATCGATCCCCTTTTATAATACGCAATTATTATATAAACGACCCTGGTATTACTGTAATACGTATATTGTATTATTATTGATCAATTATACTATTTTATATTAGGCATATTATTTTTTTACAAACAGTTTAAAAGTGATAATTATTAAGTGACAGATTAACGGATTTTATAGCCTTCAAAATCTATCTTTTCCTTAAATATTACAATTAAATTTAAATCTAAAGGATAATAAAATTACTCGAATATAGCATTGTCGTGTCATATATACAAAAATGTTCAAACGATGAATAAATTAGTGATAAAAATAAATTTAGAAATGGAAAACAAACTTTCACGATTATTTGCTTATCCAAATGACAATATTAGAGCAGTATACTCAATATCAGTGTACTAACATAAGTATAATATATTATATATAAATGTTCCAAGTAAACATTGATTACAGTTGAAGAATTACGACTAAATGAATAAGTTAATTTTTTTTAACTTAATAACTCAATTAATAAGGATATAAAATGATCAATCAATTATATAATAAAGAATTTTTTATTATGATCATTTATTATTGTGGAAAATAATACGTCAAGTTAAAACCAAGTATATTATATACTATATGTACTATATAGTATATACCCATATATTATCTTAAATTGTGTAGTTAGAATTAATTAAATATATATATATATATATTATCACGCTTTATACAAATATTTTAAATAAAAAATAAAAATTAATATTCTTTTATTTAATAATTCTGTTGATACTTAAATGTTTTTAATAATATCAAATATGCCAAATAAGCATCAATAGCTTAGTGTCGAATAATTAGAAATAGTAGGCGGTTTTTTAATAAAATATTTTGTCATTATTTTCAAAATTTTAAAGTTGGACTTTTCAAGTTAAATAAGTGTGTCTTTTGTTAACTATTGATTTATAATCGAATGTTCTTAGCGTTGGTTAAACGTGGCACTGTATTGAAATATGTTTTTTTAACGATAACTACGACGAAGGTTAATTACTTAGTTTTTACTGTTTAAAATAATATTTCTCGTCTCGTTTTATGTAGTCGATGATTCACGTATTACGTCCATTGTATATTTATCTTAACCACATACAACTTTAACTATTGACACAGGTACCTACTAAATATAATAATAACACTTCAAAAGTCCTTAGCCAACAACAACGGAATCGGGTGGTACTCGACTTGACGGAAACAGAGTCCCAGACAGAAAAATATTATATTTTAATACGATTGCAATTTTCATGAAATACCAGAATATTATATTATTCGTTAAATAATAGCAAGTATTTACTCATAAAAAAACGACACTATAGTTCTGCATGTCTCGAAATTATAGAAAACAATTGTAAAATAAAAAATTGTAGTCGATCATCGATAGATCATGAAAAACATAATTTACAACCAAAATCGATTTATCGGGTAAATTGTATAGTTAAGTACGTAGATCTACATTTGAGTTTTTGGTGATTTTTTTTTTTTTTTTCATTAAAATAAGTAACATTTTCGAATTTGTGTGTGCTTTGAATAACTGAGGCCAGTAAATAAATTTTCCTAGCGTTTTAATTATATTAATATATAATATAGTTTGTATATGTGTTTTATAAATGATATAAGTGTATATAACTACATATCGTAGTGAATATTTGCTTATTTTTACCAGCAGTAAATTACGAATAAATATTTCAAAATATACATTCTTTTACCCAAACGAAATACAAAATATATTATTTGATATTATACATACATTATATTATAAGTTATAACTTATAACACAACGAAATCGTATTAGAAGAACTATACTTTTCCTTAGAAATAATTTAGCCGTTTCTGAACCTGAACTCTGCCCACCTTTTTTTTTTGCGCACCAGTTCTGCAATTTTGCACCGTCCCGAAGGGCTATAATAATTATCAATATATACGAAAACTAGGTGAAAATCGGATAATTCATTTGGTGGAACGTGGTAAGGATATGCAGAGGTCAGATTTACCGGCCACTCTTTTAATACCAATAATATAATTATTAATTATTAATCCAATAACATCATTATTATTATTTGACATTGATAATGATTATGTCCTTATCTGCAGGCCGGTGACACTTCATAAGATCTACGCGTGATGCGTCTATAATAAACATTATATTTATTTAATATATAGTGATAATAGAATTATAATAATAATTAATAAAGTCTATACGATCGTAAAATATGAAAACGCGTATCGACGTGATTAACTTGCAATTATAGACATTAACACGCGAAATTTTAATTGTTCGTGTTATTATTATATATGTATATAAATTTATAATGAGTATATAATCTATCGGCTGTGACGACGACGAGTCAGAGATAGGCTGACTTAAATACATTTATAGTTCGATATAATAGAATGAGACGTATATGTATAACGCATGTATGACATATGTCCATCGTCTATATGCGGTAACTTACAATTACACACGTATTAGATGTATCATGTACAGAGATATACCTACTATTAAATTGTTATTAGCTAAATGACTCAACGGAAGCATTGCGTTGTGCGAAACTGTTTTTTTACAAACACACGTTTCAAGCAGTGGTTCAGCTTGTTGTATAGAACTTCGGCTATAATGTATATATATACG
The DNA here is from genome assembly GCA_036289425.1 of Rhopalosiphum nymphaeae. Taxonomy (NCBI): domain Eukaryota; kingdom Metazoa; phylum Arthropoda; class Insecta; order Hemiptera; family Aphididae; genus Rhopalosiphum; species Rhopalosiphum nymphaeae. The sequence continues at coordinate 1,259,239 of JAZAQC010000029.1, forward strand.
ACGCATTTAGGCATTATGCGCTCTAGAAGGAATTTTTACTGCTCCCCTTCGACAAATTACAATTATATTTATGTATAATTTTATATCAATAATAAGTTATAATCGATTCCTATGGATTTCAATACACAAAATATTGAAGGTGTGTACTGTTTATAATGGGAGCGGCGGATTTAGGTATGTAGTGGCCCTTTATACATAAACAAGAAAATATATTTTTTTACTTATTAAATAACATTTATTATCATATTAGTAGTAGAAACAATTAACTACTTGTATTGAATAATGAATAATCATAAAAACAATCAAACCGAGTATAAGTAATATATCATCATATAATATTTAAATATCATAATCTAACTCTGACTCTGAACCTACAAATAATTTTAGGCTAGTAGCCTATATTCGGTATTGATAGATTGGCTTTAAGGAGAGTTTAATTATGAGATGATGACATTTATTTTTATTTTTTTATTCGCCTTAATATAGTTATTTACTAATATAAAACAAAAATTGGATATTTTCCTCGTTTTACATATTCTTTCTTGTTATATGATTATGCTGGAAAGTATAAAATTGGTAGAATCGATGGCGTCAAGGCCGATTGAACTAACACTAGGATTTGATAATCGACGGTTGACTCAAGATGTTTCTGTATTGAAAGTTAAAATAAAAAGTATCTCTTAAATTACTCTTAGATAAATGTAAAAATGTATCAAATACACAAGTACATTTATTCAAATAACTTTCAAATCACTTGAGTACAATGTATCAAGAAATCTTTGGCCTATCATTTTTTTTACGTGATCTTTTAATATGACTTTGTGCGATATTATTATTATTAATATAGTTAAATCTTCATCTTATTTCCTTCTGGTATTTACAATTCTCTACAACTTAACTGTTATATAATAAGATATCTCATCATACATGTTATTAATGTGAAGTAAATATATTTTACTATTACACAGATGAATATTAAAATGTACTGCAATAGGTACCGTAGGTATATAGTAATATTTTTGGTATTCGTCAGATATACCAATCGTATTCATGAGGTGCTTGAACTAAATCCATAAATCAAAATGCACATGCTTACACGCCTTATAAAATTGCAAACACACATCACCTTCAACTCGTATACAATAATATACATTTGCATAATATTATAGTAATCAGAATATTAATATATTGTGCTATGTCGTAGCGGCTGTAATATAACAGATTAGTAAATTGTATAACACTTGCAGAACGATATATTAATATATTATTACAGCTAAGATACCTAGGCAGGTAATGGATAGAAAACTATATTCTTATACTTTGTATTTTGCGCTCATTTGTTTTTGAAAAGCAAGCATTTCTTATTCCAAAATATTATCATGATTTACAATATTTAAAACTCAATTATAACTTACCTATACTATTATTACCTATTCGTTAATAACAATGTACCTGCGACTCATCGTTCTTACGCGTTAATATAATTATCGCAACGAACGTGTACTTTTTGTGGGAAAAACTAGACTCCTTAAGTCTGGACAAACATTGTTATAAATATACACATGTGCAGAAGACTATTGAACAACAATATAATTTATAGGTAAGTGCTATATAATTACAACTACAACGCGCATTATATATTTTGAAAAATGAAAAAGAATTGTTACAATAGATGTTTCTCAAATATATAAAAACTACAGTAAACGAGCATTAATTAAATAATTTTACCAAAATTAAAATGGTTAAAATTTGGTTTGTTTTATTTTAAATAATAATGCCACGCATTACATTGATTACAATAGGTATATATACATCTCGCAATGTTTCGTATAGTATAACCGAAAATTTTTCAGTTAAATAATAAGTGCAATATTTTCATATTAATTAATTGAGTAAATAGTTACTCTTAATTCTACGGTTAAATATTTTTTTTCTTAGTTAATTATTTGTTTTTTTGAAGATATATAAATCTCAGAAGAAATTGCTCCATAATATATGCTTTAGTTTTCAACTGACGTAATGGTATATTTTGGATTCAGAACCCTTATCTTATTTGCTGGGATCTTGTTCAAAATTATATCGTTATAATACATTATTAAGTTTCTGTCTGCATATGAAACAACTGAAAGTTTAAGATGTTTTTGTCTTAAAATTACGTAAATATTTAAATCGCAAAATATAGCATTACCTATTAATTTTAGAATATTATTTTTCTGTTTGGGTTATAAACTGTGACTAATATGGGCCATACGTAACGAACGTGTATTTTTTGTAAACAAATCCTAGTCGTAAACTCGTAAACTAACAAGTCAAATAAATAGTCAATAAATGTGACGAAATTGGCGAATAGCAATAAATAAAAGGTTTAATAAATAACAGAAAATGCGAACGTTTTTTTTTTTTGATTTCGTTTTATATAAATATATAATAATAAAATATATCTCCTATAGCCCGTAGGTATAATAATAAGATATTTTACCTAATATTTATTATGATACTATTTGCATTATCCAACTTTATCCTGATTGAAATTAATCTATCTTTCAATCATTATCCGTTTGATTCAGTTGAAATATATGATACAAATCTAGGTGAGTCGTCCTGAACCCGAAAGTCATTCTTACTCCCTTTAACAAAGTTAAATTTTTAGTATCAGGATTGTATCCATCTTCAACGTCCTTAAACAATTTTTGCCGCTTTCCCTAAGACGTAAAATCGAATCATGAGTCCGGATTCCAGGATAACTAATTTTACAGTCTCTAATGGACTTATGACTTTCCCTTTTTAATTTCTAGAAATATATTTTTGTCCACAAAAAAATATGGTAATTGATTCAATGAATGCTTAAAAACTTATTTAAATCCAATTTATTTCAGAGTATTTGTTTTTATCTATTTACATCAAAAATGTGTCCAGAACTAATAAATTACAAAATTTCAAATTGTACTCGTATTAAATATATATTATATTATCATTGTAATTGTGTTCATAAGAATTTGATTTCTTTTTAAATATATTTATAACAATTTCGATAAATATGATATATTTTTATCTAATAATTATAGTGATATAATCTGTTACCAACAACAACCATTTAAATAAAAAGCATGTATGATATAAGTTGTATTGAAATGGACCCAGAGGTCTATGAGATTGGCGGTTTAAACATACACTCTTCAGATTTATAATGTAATATTATAAATTTTATAATTTATTCGATTTATTATTTTACCTATCTGATCTTGTACATAAATGTTTAAGCAGCTGATAATCTTTAAAATCATCGCAATATCGTCATTAATTTTATACTTTCAAAGCAGACATATGCTTGATAGGTCGGCACTACGCGAGATTAAATATAATATCTATGTGTCTGCGTATGTATTTTTCTATCTCTCTGACCGGTCGTCGACCGTTACAATCGCACGCATTGCGCATAGTACCTAGCTATATCTCTATACTTATATAGAAGGTACTTACTTACCGAAGAAACCATAATATCGATGTTGGTTTTATAATTATTATTTTTACTGGGTATCGATCAACACGTTTATACATAAATATCGCGTGGAACAAATTATTTTTTATGATCAGAGTTGCTCAACTTAAAATAATTTTTCATGGGGTATAATAATATAACATGTTTTAATATCCCAGTTAGGCATTATGAATTATGGTGCATATAATAAATGTTATATTAAATCGTATTCATGAATACGAACAGCATACAATTAGGTATGCATAAACATATTATAATATACATTGTATTAATATAAAATCGTGTAATGCTAAATATATTTTTCGAAATGATGTAATTAAATATCCAATAAGTTTTTTTTTATTTTACTGGTGATAAAAATTTTAAATTTCGATGTATTATTATCTTTGCAAATTATCAATTAAATATAATACCTGAATTCAGAGTGCGTTTCACAGGTTTTGTATCTTATATATACGGAGTTTAATGTAGGCAATTTCTACGAAATTTTTAGAATAATTAAAATTATAAACTTAATATATGCATATTTAAATATAAATTCAAAATTATTACTAGGTATAGTTTCGTATAATATCGTTCATCGGTTGTTGTCATTGCATAATTTCGAAATTGTACAAAAAAAGAGTTTTTAATTTTCATTATTAAATAATATATTAAATATTTATTGTTTTTATATTGAAGACACAAATAAATACCATTGTTTTATTTATTTTTAAACTGCTATATATTCTGGTTATAATTATTTTTTGCAACTTTTTATTATACTATTTTGAAAAACAAATATATCATTGTCTTTAAAATATTGGTAATTTTTTAAATTCTGTGATTTGTGTTTCTTCGCTTTTAATCTAAAACATGTATATAAAATATTATTGATCATATTATATTTATTCGTTAATGCTAATAGTAATCAGCAGTCTAGTAAAAGGTACTTTTTAAAAATTTTGAAGTAAAAATAAAAATATTTAAAATACATATTATTTGAATACTTATTAGAAAATAAGAATTTGAGAATAAATCAGATACAGATACACTGAACATTTTTTAATACAATATTTTGATGTCTTATAATAAGTCATCAAAATTTTTGTTTATAGCATTTTCATATCTTACATTATTTGTATAGATCATTTTACAAATAGAAATAAAACTTCTGATAAATTTGTATAATTTTACTTTTTTGTATAAAATATAGATTATATATTTATAGCTTACATCAAATATCCATTTCTCGTTTTTGCCAACGATTTTGTGTTTACTCAATATACTAAGTTAATTATTTTCGTTAACTTGCCCGTCTTTGTATCGATTTAATATTTTTTTTCATAATTGCAGAACTCACTGATATAAAATACATATAGTAATAATTATACCCATAGAACATCGCATATATATATATTATATATAGTTCTAAGTGCCAATTGATAATCGTAATTAACTAATGATAATATATCTCATTTATATAAATAACTTAATGACAAAACGGTTCTTTGTGAAAAAAAAAATATATGGATGTAAGTTTTATTAATATTTGTCACTCTTAAACATATCTATATATAATTCGTACTTAGTTTTAATTACACATGAAAAATAAAATCATTAAATCATATATTATATTTATTATAAGGCATCAAATCGCATCTGACCATTATTATTACTAAGCACTGATGCAGCAGTTATCGTTTCTATTTTCTACTAATACCATGAGAAAATAACCGATTTGGCCTTTAGGCTTAAAGTGTTAATTTAGTAATTTCGCCATATAATGAAACGATCGTAGTTTAATATAAATTATAACTAGGTGGAGATCGTGGTTGATAAAAAAAATTACAATCGCTTATTATAGCTGTCGTATGTTTGTCAAAAGTACTTAATAATATTTATCACGCTAATTTAACTTATTTTTTGAATAACCGTGTTTAAACAAAAATAAAATAATGAATTAAAATATCGCTAAATTGGCTGTAACCGTTCACCAAATGCTGACATAGATTATAATTAAAACTATTAAGATACATATTGTTTACTTAGGATAAAAAACAAATATTATAGTATTGACCTTTTTCATATTGGTATTGAAAAATAAAATTAAGTCATCTCGGTTTAACTTTTATTTTGAGTAAGTATGTTATATGAATAACGGATTATAGCCGTGGTTTCTTTTCTATCGTTTTATATTATTTCTTTAATATAACACGACGTCGTTTTGATTGGCTCTTTTGTGATGTTTGCAATATTATTTTGGAGGAGTAGTTGTATTTTATTATGATATAATATTTTTCTAACCTTTAGGGTATTATTTATTTTTTTTTTCATTGTTTAGACTGGATTCGATGTAACAGTGTTCCACTGAATCACATATTATATATTACATTCTTTATTGTGATTATATACATTTTTAACAAACACTTTATTTGAACAGACAAACAGCATAATATTATATAGGTATGTAAACACTACGCCCAGCTATATTTTAAAAAGAAAAAAATGTTGAAATAGATTGCCAAGCGCAATAATTTCAAACATAGGTAGGTATTCGATTGTTCATTTCACAACGTAGTATATCTGAAACAATATAAAGATTTTAACTAATTCAGACAGTAATCAAATTAAACCACAGAATTGGTAGTGCGTACTATATATTATTATATTACCTATTCCAGAACTATGAGCCTATTGCACTTATTGTGACTAAATTAATTTCACAAACACGTTTATACAAAAAATGTATTATAAACAAAATTCAAAACAACGTGGCAACGTTCAAAAATATAATTAACACTTAATGGGCCCATTGCACCGTCATTAATTAATGAGATGCGTTTGGATTTTTAATGTTTAATATTAAAATTAATTGCACGTATTATACTACTATATTTAACTTCCGTGGAAGCGAGATGTTTTCTCAAAGCGAAAAATGAAGCTATTGTCTTTATGCGTATAATATAGATAAGGAATCCTTACTTTAATAAAACAATAAAGAGCAATGCTCCAATGTGTGACGTACTAGGTGGAATATATTTTAAAGATATAATATCTATACATTTTTTTATTCCATGACCTACCACATAAATTACATAATAAAATGATTATTTTATTACCGAATTGAGGATTATAATTTATAGCATAATAAATATTTATATAATATCTTATAATAAAGCCCCTAATGTACCGTATAAATTAGTTTAATATATACCCAACTACCTATATACTGTATAAATAACGTATTAAACATTTTATCATCTTTTGAAAATCTTATATAATATAATAAATATTTACATTAACGGGTCGATATGCGAATATTAATTGCGTATAATATTGTAAATATTTAAGACCCTATAATATATATGCGCCTTTATGGCCTTATACGGTATACAGTGCGCCATTCCGACACCTTCCGTAGGTAAACCAAATATTATACATTGGCCGAGCGTTTTCACGCGATTTTTCCTACCTATACTTACCCGAATACACAACGCCGATATTGTGTTTTTTTTTTTTTGTATTTTTAGGTGATAAAATCTAAGGCCAGTTGTTAGTCACACATTATTAGATCATAATACAAAAACAAAACTGTTGTAGGTCAAACATTGAGCCGGAAGAGTTTTAATAGAACCAATGCGGCAATGCCGAAATAAACTATAATGAGTTTGGCATAGATCGTAGCCCGTAGATATTCCAAATTATAATTAATACACGGGTTATTAGTAGGTACCTAACCTACCTACGTTTTGAATGCTCAGACTTTTATATTAGAAATCTGAAGAAGTATAAATCTGTTTTTGAATGTGACTTTATGTACTATGTCATATATAGAGCTGAGATTTTAATGCCCTAAAATATGGCAAAAAAATGAAAACATTTCTTAAACTTTTAAAATGTATTTTTTATAGTATAAAATATGAAATACCAAACATGTGTTAAACTATAGTACTTTTTTTCTTCTAAAAGACACTTAAAAATAATACAGATATAAAATATAAAAATAATTTTATTATCTACATTATACTAGATATTTTTGTAAAATATTAAAACTGTGGTAAAATTGCATCAAAAATGCTCTCATTTAACTGATCATTCTGTGCTCTACCTAAATTATGCTTGTTTTTTATTACAATAATACATTGTTGATTATAATATACATTTGATTCAATAGAAATTATTTAAAAATGTCCAAAAAACTAATATTTGTAAAAAAAAATATAATTAAAATAATATATAAGATTCTCTAAAACATATTTTTCACTTATGGAGTTAAGTTTTGAAACGTCAGAAAAAAAATTAGAGCGATTTAATAAAATAACATTAACTTAAGTTAGTAAAGTAGACGTTATGATAGAACGTTAATCTTTAAGATAATATATTTTACTCTAAAGAGTCTAAACGTTCAAAGATAATAATTAAAATGAAAAAAGTCTTTTCAATTGCCCTAGATAAAAACATATAAATTAATTTGCTATAATATGTTAAAAAAGTTTTACATTTTTACCACAGCTATAGATCATAATTATTTCCTAACATTTTAGTTAAAAAATAAACTTGAAAAAGTTATCTTGTAAGTGATTACAATTTACACAATTGCACTTGAACTGTAGTTACTAAGTTAGTTATGTGATTAAGTTTATTAAAAAAATATAACCAGCTAGTTAGGTCTATTAACTTTTTGAATAGTTAATTTATCATAGGAAATACCTAACTACCAATGCAAATATAAGCTAATCTAAATATTACATATTATAATACATTCATACATTTGAACTCACATACGTATATTCTATAGACACGAATGTCAAAATGACACGTTGCATAAATGTCGCCGCCAACAATATATTTTATTATTTTATGTTCATTGACCGGTGGTGTACCATTATCGGAATCTCATCAATACAGATGGTTGTTTCGAAATGTCAACTGAATTGATGACTTCGCAGGCACACGGGTACCGTCACATAATACCGTATACTTATATTATTATATCTATTGATTGTGGGACGCGAATCGTGATAATAACAATAAAAGCGACAACGTCGTTTCGTCAATGACGATCGAAATATAATGTATAGATACCGAGTGTTTGCCAGACACGTTTTTTCGATTGCTGTGCATAATGTAACACAGGCACGCCTCATTCGAACGGGTTCAGATGTTCACAAATAGAATAGCTGCAATAGGTATTAATAAAAAAATAAGACTGTCACCTGGTCGTTTATTCGAATTACTTCACGTGGATGGAGTAGGTACTCTGTAAGAATCTCGCGATATGAACAAATGTTGTTTAGATTTTTTAACTCATTTTCTTATAATATGTAATATAATGTATATATATAATTATATATATATTTTATTAGTTGTAAATTCTTGTAATTATTTGAAATATGAAATAAGAAAAAATAATAGACTTTTGCACACATATAAATTTTTATATTATTTACAAATCATTATGTCATAGGGGTCATTAGATTCCAATTTTTTTTATTATTAGTTGTATAGCACGCCTTGTTATTAGTTTTACGTATTTTCATTTTAACAAACATTACTATATTGACTTAATATTAGTAAGTATATCAAGTATACTCTTTAACTATACGTATAATATTAAAAGCTACGTACTAGTTGTATCTCAAAGATAACTACGAAAAAAGGTTTAATCCTAATTTCGGCCCAGATTTTTGTACGTTGTATCTGATTTGCAGTCCCATTGATATTTACCATTTTAATATGATGTGTCTATCATGCCTATTTTATTATTATCATTTATCGTTGTCCGTTTAATAATAATGACTACTATGTAAATTACTTTAAATATACTTATACGTATATGGTTTTTATTCAAAGTTCAACAGCATGTACTACAGTACACATCCAATTTTATTTTTTTGTGTTCATTGATATTTTAAAAAATATACAATGAGATATATAACTATATAATACTAAAAAGTATCCAATTAAATAATTGTAAAACAAAATATATAGTAAACAGTAAACAAATAAATATTCATTAAAAATATTATGTCTCAATAATTATTAAAAGAAAATTAAATTAACAAAAGCGAATTTATAAAAAAAAAAAAAAAAACAATGAATGAGTTTTTACCGGTGTCATATAAGGTATAATAAAAAAAAAAATAACGCAAATTCCATATTATATAGGTATATAATACATAATTTTAATTAGTATGCAATATGCACACATAAAAACCTAGACCGCAATTAGAAGGTACTTATAATGTGCATCGAAAAAATCTTGGGCCACTATTTAGAAAATATCATCCAGATGTATATTGTGGTATATAATATGTAAATTTTACAATTTGTACATACTTTGGTACCTATTTGATTGAATGTTTCAATATGTATAATATATAGTCGATTACCCTGCTATAAATATATTGTAATTATATTATTACTTGTTCCCACTTACAAGCATGTATCTATTATAAAATATTAAAACAAATAATAATTGACTAATATCACCATCAGTATATTTCTATATTTATTTCTATTGCCACTTATTTTTGTTGTCAATACAATAATTTAATATTAAAACGTTGATCGAATATTATAAAAAATATATTGAATTATCATATTATACAAATATTGTATTCAACAGGAACCTAAATAACAGAATCTCAGTCATTAAATATAAACTTAATTATTGTGTTGGTTCATATTTTGGGTAATATTGAAAAACGAAAGTGACTAGACCTGCAAATTTATAACAGTTTTTGAATATCCAAGTACGTACAAATACATGGTAAGTATGGCATATAACTGATATTATTATGCAATAGTATAATATATAATAACAAAAGAAATAAGAATATAGTTATTTTTACTACTCTTTCTTGAATAAATTCAAACCAAAATGAATTTAAACATTTATAGTTAAATACATAATGCATTATTATCGCGTGTCCGTATTGTTACCTGATGGTTAGTGAAATGACGAATTAAATAGTATAATAACGGAGAGCATATTATATTATAGTAACTACTTACAGGCATTCATTCCAGTGGCTATTATAAGCGTCTTTATTATAAATTATAATTAGTTTTAATGATTTTTATTTTTTACTCAGATTTTTGCAGGTGCATTTCGTGTTAGATATAAATATCGCGTAGTAGAATCACGATCTCGAAAAAAAGATCTTGCCGTTGGATAACAAAAAACAAAATTAATAAGATTTCCACCCGCGATAGAATATATAGGTAGTAATTCGAGTTGAATACCAGGTGGCAATTTTTTTTTAACGGACTACAATCCTTTTTTTTGCGCCACGAACCCATTCGGCTGACAGACGTGTGTGCGCAGTTAAAAAATTATATACAATGTGCCTACGCCTATACACAGGTATACCCGTAAGAAAAACGTCTGTCGGGCGAACGCCGAAAACGCCTATACACACATTCTGCAGAGCATCATTAAGGACAATATATATAATAGTAATAATATATCCCTTTCTTCGATCATCATCACTTTCGATAATATGGCGAAGGAGTTTACTTCGGCCATATTATACTGCAGTTTATTTAATAATAATAATACCATACTCCGAAAATAAAGGCCAATTTCGCGATAACCATATGTCAGTGTACAGCAACAGTCTACGGCAAGTATTTCGCTTGTGTCGGCGGACGCACGGCATAAATCGTAGGCAGGCAATGTGTACCCCCAAATACACACACACACCTTGCGATGGGTTCCGCCTCTTAGACGTATTCTACACATATATATAATATTTTATGTATTTGTACACATGTGAATGTATATGACGGGACCTACCTAAAACCCGAAAACCCTTTTCACTCTCTTCGGCTGTCGTATGGTGTATTTATATATACAGGGTGATTAAAAAGGAATAAGAAATATTTGAAACACGGCGGAACTTTGAGTAAAATATAAACAGTACAAAATAAAGTAGTTTTTTCATTATAATAAGACGTGTTTACAGTCGTTCATGTAACTCTCGCTTTTGACATCAATAACCCGATGGTAGTCGAATTCGTTTCATATTCCCAGTGCTATCTCGGCGTTGTAATAACCTTTTGAATATCCGCAGTTATTCGAGCTTTTTAAGTTCTCGATATCGACTGGAAGAGCGATGGTCGAAAAATCGTATTTTTAACATATATCACCATTGATTAAAAAACCGCAGGGGATGGAGGTAAGACCAGGGCTTCTTGAAGGTCAGTGATGCAGAGTTCCTCACGATAAGCTGCTTAGCTTCCGATTCATATCGTTGTGGGTACATTTCGTTCAAACGAGTACGGGTAGACAAATGCCAACAGAGTGGACATCTCTCGAAAACCAATTAATTAAACTTTAGAAAATCGCCTAAACGACGACAAATGATGCTTAGCCCTCTGTCTCTTCTGTGCAGAGATCTCGATTTTCAAAGATGTGGTATATTCTTTTGAATCGCCGCCTGTATATACTACTCGGTATCCGTTCGTATTCGGGAGAGGGATAACTCGCGCGCTGGCAGATTGTGAGTAAAAACATACTACCTATAAAAATAATATTATATTGTAACGTCGCTCTATCGTTATTGTATTATTAAGCCATGTGTGTATGTGTGTGTGTGTGTGTGTGTGTGTGTGTATATATGTAGGGGCGACGAGCGATGAGAACTGGTCCGAGAGTCAGGTAGCCGGTTCCCATGCATATACGCGTATGGAAGACCCGGTGCGGATAAAATACAATATTATTATATATCAGTCGCGGGCGGATGATGGGGTATGCGAACCCAGCCTCAGACGCCCGACGACCTGATTTTTTTTCGCATCCCGCACTCCGCTTAGGTATATATCTATGTATATATATATTATAGTTTTGCCGCGTCACTCGATAATGTTTACGAGGGGAAGGGGGAAAACCATTATGTGTGGTGTGAGCGAGCACGAAAAACAGGGATCGCCGACGACGTAAAAACACACCGCGCGTAGCTATAATGTTACCCATCGGGAAACGATTATAACATCGTTAAACGAAAAATACGATTATGATATTATCGATAATACGAAAGATGATAAATCGTTCAATCATGATGTACAACAACAACAACAATCACTGCAAAAACAGAAAAAACAGAAAAACATAATATTATGATTTTACTGGTTATTAATACTTTTATTTTATTTTCATAATATAACGCCTAAAGTAGAATCTCGCCAATCCGGAATCGAATCTAGACATTTTTGTCTAACTTTTTTTTTGTCTTCGCGTAATTTAACTATACACGAGTTAATATTGCAAATAATGAAAAATTAACGGTCTAGTAGTAATATATACCTACTGATACTACAATACTACATAGTCACAAACTCACAAATAATCATTTATCATCAAAAAATGCATTTTTATTGTTATATTATGTCATTGGTTTATAAAAATTGCTATCAATTAGTGAATTCACATTTTAGTTTAAAAAAACACATATATAAAAACTTAAGGTATGAAATAAAAACACCAAAAAATATCAAGAAAATACACTATCTAAAAGCTACCTACTGACTAATCATTTTGCACATTTATTTAACTTTCAAAACATTACGCTATTGCTACATTCATAATGCTAAAAAAAAATTCTATATGCAATAAAATTCAACCCATAATAATAATAGTAATAATAATAATAAATATACGAGTAGAACCGATTTTTATACATAAAAAAAGCTATGCTCAATATAATTTACTGTGTGCGACGCATAGGTCGTAATAATTATAATGCCTTGACCGCGACCACGGTTATCCGCACTGCTGCAGTTAGGTCATCGTCACTGCAATAAAATAAAAATACCCACAATATTATTAGCTTATAATGTTTATACACAACGATCGTATTATATAATCAGATTTCGTATATTGATTCTGTAGAGGTACAGCTGACGAGGGTACTATATACTGAAAGTACAGCTATATCGGTGTCACGGAAACGCATGCACGTGTTTTTGTCGTGACTACCTCTATAATATACATTCAATACAATTTTCAAAATCTGATATAGAAGTATATAGAGGTACGTGTAATCGATTTCTTGCACACTAAAGCTGCAAAACTTCTCGAATTTTTTATTTGCGTACTGCACATTGTATCTATTGTGGATCAATCACGTCTCACACACGCTTAACGGACTGTGTAAAAACAAATAATAAAATATTTTGTTAGTATTTAACATAAAATTGTGTAGTTTAATTTTTATCATACTTCCGTGTAGACTTGCGCATACCAACAGTCACAGTTCACAGTCTGAGAAGGTATCTGCATTCAAATATACTATTTATTTCTAAGAACCATGAAATAAAAATGTTGAAATAAACCAAAAAACAGTTTTATATTAAATTTATTTTATTTTTAACTTTATTATAATATTTGAATAGGCGCCTCCGAGCAGTGAATAATTATTAAATTGTGCAGTACAATTACTGCAGATTATATTATAGCAAAAGTGGGTAAGTATATAAAGAATTTCAAAATGACGTTGACTGTGTACGTTGTTTATTGTTTATGTAAATGTTCGTAAACGAGTGGAATTATCCCCCCCCCCCCCCCCAGAAAATATGTAATGCAATTTTATATTAATTATGACTATTGTAATTTTCGTTTAAGATAAATACCGTACCACGCATTCTGTATCATAATATCAGATTTTACGTATATATATAAACATCATAATTCCATGATGCTGAAATATGCACTTTTCCTCTGAATTATTTTTCGTACGCGCGCAGGAGCTCGAAAAACAACGTGCATACCTTAGTGGATTTCTCAAAACCAATCAACTGAATTGTCCTGCAGAATAATCTTTCGAATAACTCGACAAAAATAATAATAATATAGTTCAAAATATAATGCGCGTCATGATAACAACATTACACCCACTCTGTTGTTGTGGTACCTTATTCGCAAAGAATGTCGGCTTTTAAATAGGTATTTTTCTTATATTGTACGTTTATGTATTATGTATATATATATATATATATATAAATAATTCATACTCATTTATTCAGTATGGCGTACATACCATTATAGATAATTATTGTTACGTTGAGAGCCACGCCAATGTTTCTATTATCTCGGTTAAGTCTGCTGCAGTCGGCGAACACGCGCAGTAAAGTGTGGTGAAAACACGTTCAGATCGGTGATATACGTATAAATGATGATTGCAGGAGCACGCGTCTATGATTATATAGTGCTAGAAAATGCACATATAAAAAATAAATAAGTCGAACGACATTTTCGAGGACATATTGTAGCGGCTCGTGTCGGTTTTAAACAATAAACATGTTCTACGTACCTACGCGTTAAATGTTAAACATACCATATATTATTATGTTTTGTTTTAGTGGATTACATCAACTTTTTCTCAAAGAAATATTAAAGTATTGAAGGAACAATATGCAAAGCAAATGTCCGCTAAACATCATTGTAGAGCGGAGTGAAAAAAACCTAAGTATACTGTTAATCGATTATCTTATAGCATAAATACATTATAAATACGTATATAGTACTAAATGGCTATAATTTATTTTTAATTTAATTTTTCATAATTTGTGTACTACTGTGACGTTTTAATTTTTTAATTTTTTTTTGTTCCAAGTATTTTCTGTGTCTGCTGGCAGTACACGTACTACATAGATGATAAAATAAACCTTTATACTTAAAACTCTTTTTACACTGAAAATTCGGGTTTTTAGATTTTGAAATGGTCGTAGTCACATTAATTTGGTGTTAAACAACCACATTTCAAATATTTTTAATAATTTAATCATATAATGTACATAACCTATAAAAAAAATAAATAATACGAATTCCTTTATATATATATTATAATTATCTAGACATCTAATACCTAATATTAGTATAATTAATATGTGCACTGTACTGGAATCCGACACGAATAACCAACCTCAGAAAATAACGAAGAAACGACTTAAGTACTAATAAACAACGATAAACAGTAATAGTCAATATAATACACAATATAACACGCGTAAGTCCAAATGCATGTTACATTAATATCATAAAATTCTTCATTTTTCGATGATTATCATTTCGTTCTGAATCCTTGCGACGTAAACTGTGCACGGCCATACGGTGAACGGTTGGTTTATATAAATGAAAACACTTAACATTTATAAATCCGAAATGACCATGTTATTGTAGTCACGCGCATACACAAAATACAATAATACAGACAGTCCGGGGACCGGAGAAAGTCGTCGTCGACAGACTATATTATGTCTACCGCACAACCGTATACGACGATAATAAATAATTACGAGTACACATATATGTATACTGAATGATTCACTAAACACGCTCACCCTCATATTTTAAAATTCTTAAGATATTTCTTGTACTACTTAAGAACCTTAGGAGTGTCCTGTGGCGATACAAACTTCTGTTTATCTGCAAATGAGAACCTCCATTTTATTGTAAATTATTAAGTTATTAATTATTTTAAAAATAGTTTTATAAAAAAATATATAATATTGAATCTAAGTATTTATTATACTTAAATAGTTTTTATAAATTATTAATATAGATTTCTAAAATGTTCGTATCTTCTAAACATCGAAACCCATTATCATAAATCCATTATACTAAGTAAGGACACAAACTCAAATAACTTAAAAGCTACTCGTTTGAATTTTGATTTTTATACGATTTTTAGAAAAATTATCCGACAACTAATTTAAAATAAAATAGGATGGTTCTCATTGTAAAAAAAACATAATTTTAACCTTACTCCCTAAGTAGTACAAAAATTTTCAAAAATTTTAAAATTCTTTACTATGGCCTTTGAGGATATTTAAAAATCCCAAAAATCAGATCTCGACTAATTTAATTAATAAAGAAAATATGGGTATGAGCATCCTTATTGGTAAATCATCTTGTATTTGAAACACATTAACACTATTACTATATCGTGTCAACGTGGATTTATGACAATAATAGTAGTTATGTATAATGAAAATACTCTATTCGTGTAATATATATCAATGTTCACGAGACACGTGGATAAATACAATGGTACTAAAAGCCAAAATTTTTTTAAATACATTTTTATAATCGTAAATCAAAAAAATTAAAATGCATAATAATAAGCACATTTTGATTTTATTAATATAAGATACGAGCCGCATTTGACTATGACGAGAGTTATTAGTTGACCAACCATGATACCTATATATATATATGTATATATAATAACTGAAATAACGTTCCATTTGTTGCTCGAAAATATAATAATATTTGACATTATTTTTCTAGATATAAGTAATAGTTAGGTCATACCTGTTATGATTTATAGCAACATCATGCACTATTGTAGTAATGTTTTTAATACCACCTGTTTTAGTTCTATGTATATTGCAAATAAACTATTCAATAATATTTACGATCGTACTGTATTGACTATCGATGATGATTGTAGTGCGCCATGGCGCCAAAACCAGACGTTAAAAAACTTATATTGTATATATATTTTTCGTATTGCACAATTTACGTTATATGTATTGCCTCCGGAGGCTTTTCCCACCACACCACCATAGTATAAAAAGTCGATTCCATTGACATTTTCGCATAAACACAAGATAAAGTAGATAAACTGGTAAGTTTCTCTACAGTAAGTACCTATAGTAAGTTTTAAGTGTACCTTATTGTCATTGAGTAAGCCACTAATACTGTAATGGATGTGTTAAATTTGAATTCAATAATAAATCATAACATATACATATAAAAAACAATCATTATACGTAATTCCCACGGCGTACCACTGTAGTAGCCTCTATATGATTAAGGGCATTTTATAATTTATTTTTTTATTAATAATACAGCAGGTTGACTACAATTTTAGCAAAATATGCATTACAAAAAATGATAATTTGAGTAATAATAAAATATTTCAAATACCTACCATTAATTTTGAGGGGAAACCATTATTTTATATATGAATGTAAATATCCAACTTCATCAAAATTTAAACTTCAAACGCTCATAAAAAATTGATTTTGCTTATGCTCAAATTTCACTCAACGTTCTATACAGTTGGGATCACAAAAAGTTATTGGTAGCCGATTTCATATCACAACTTTCTACCATCTGTAACTTTCCACAAGTTGAACAATGTCTAGCTAATTTAATATTGAAATAAATTAAAAAAAGTAACAAAAAAATCATTTGTTTTTTAAATTATTTGCAAGTCAGCATTAAAAATGAAATATTTGGCACAAATTATTAGAATATGTGATCATAGAGGTATAAAATTGGAAAAGGTGAATTGAACATCAAAAATTATTTTAATTGCCAAATTCAATTTTGTTTGCACGATATCGATGCTAAATAATTTTTCTACAAATTAGTGATTAGTATGAATATTGAATTGTTATAACACGGAGTATGAAAATGATGTTTATTATACTATAATATTAATTTTGATTTTTATAAATTCCTCGTGAGGACTGTAGGGTATGGACTGTATTATACAATAATAATCGTAATGATATTGTACAGCGAGATACCAGATGGTGTATTAACAAAATCTTTGCTTTCTGACTGACCATCATTGTTCAATATCAATAAAATATATTTTATATACATGTAATATACTAGTATATATGCTATATATTGTGTGTGCATGTACAGTATAACAATTCAACGAGGGACCGGACAGCAGAAGGTACTCGGGAAAAATGAAATTGTTACAATATGATATAACAACACATTTCATTATATAATTTTATTATATTTGTGTTATGATTATTTTTCGTAACAAAATTTAAAACTTTTTTTTTATCTTACCGACAACAGTCATATGTTATTTAATTCTAGATGTACAAACTGTATTGGTTTATTATTTTTTTTTTTTTACTATAACATGGATTTTATTGTTTTAAAATCTTATTGGTACTCTGTACTTATATATTAGATGCTATAGGATGTTGGCAAATCGGTTGTCGTTTCTTTTATTTTTATATATTTCTGACACTCGTTAAGGATACATTTTATTGTGATTTTTTTTAACGCGTGTTGGTTTTCTCTTATAATTTATAACATATCATGATCAAAAAACGTGTTAAATATTAATAAAAAAAAAAATTATCAATGTAATCATGCACACACTGCTGCAATGTGCACTTACATACGAACATACGTAAATACGCAATAATAATCCTTATACGGTATATCAGTTAATTTCATTACTAGGTATATTATATTAAAAAAACGTCACTTTTTCGGTATGTGAGCACTTTGAATTATTGAATTGAAATATTTTATTGTAATTATATGTTATGTATTCAATTGTTGTTATCGCGGATTAAATTTACTAATATTTAATCTTACCGACTAATAAACAATACCGTCGGTTATAGAATCAGTTATAGCTGTAAAAAAAAACATTTGAATACTAATGACAGTTATCCATTCAACCGAAAATTTATCGAAACAACAATATAATCATTAAGTATATGTAATAATTAATAATAAGCCACTCACAGATTACAGTCGATGTCACTATATAGTCAACGACACATCAATATATTTTACCAATTACCATAATATTATGATATAAATTAGTATAATTATTTATAATATATAATATTCATATTCGAGTACCTATTATTGCACGAATTATTGCGTTATATTATGTTCGTATTTAACATATTTACGTGACCTTATCTAAGCCCGAGGACTTGAAGATTATAATTAAAATACGAGCAAAACAATGTGAAAACGCAGTAATTATATAAATGGAATAAAGCTATCTGTTTAGATACTATTACACTTTACACTTAATATTAATAACACACGTATGTTATATTATATCATATTATACGATTTTCAATGTTCTTACACCTTTTTACGTTTTACGAATACTTGAAATATTATTACACACATACATATACATGTATATTGTATAAATATTATGTATAATAATTAATAGTTAATACTGTTGTTACCTGTTTGGCATTTTCTTATTATGTACTGCAATGGGAAATGATATGATTAACCAATATGCGAAAGCCGTTTAATTTCATAATTTGGATGGAATAACCGGTGCTCGTACCGTTTACACGAATTCTAAATAATATCTGTTATATACATGAGAGGTATAGCCAGTACCTACCTATAATAGCTATACTTTTAAATTACGACTATTAAACCTATAAGAGAAAAGGAAAAAAATTCGATTAAAAAAGTACTACCTAAGTATAAAAATATAATAAATCATCGGCACCTACTTATATTGTTTTTGAGGGGTTGAAAAATATATTACTAGTATAAGGGTCAGATTTTTATCGTGTGTAATAAACGTAATGAAAATCCATTATATCGTGTATATAATACACGCACATTATATATATATAATATCATTTTATCGATTGGTACCTTCGTGTGCCTAAGGAGTATAAAAATCATTAGCATCTTTATATACCACAGTTGTAAAACGAACATGAGATGACTTTTACTTTTGATGGAATCAATTAGGTTTGTATATTAGTTTCGATTTCACGTGTAGCATATATAAAACGCATTTTTTATTTCGGAAAAAATAATAAATATACAGATCACGCATACTCTTAAACAATCTGACCACAGATTGGCGAATAAAACCTTCTACGCGGATCGCTGCATTTATTATGCTGCCGTTAATCGATGAGGACGTTGACAATAATAACGACAACAACAATAAATTATGTATATTTCACCAGTATACACATCATGACTGAATCTTGTATATATATATACATTACAATAATATCGATCACCTGACAGTATCTCAATAATAATATAATACTACTTATAATAATAATAATAATAATGCAATATCTGCAGCCGCGTCGACGACGACGTTCCCACGCCCTCCATATACACAAAACGGTGGTTTGCACAGGATTTTAACCTTTTCAAACGGACGATTTCCGTGAGAATATGTTACATTTCATATATGATATCGTTCCGTGTTTTGTGACGGTTTGGTTCGGTTTTAAGTATTTTTTTGTCAACAACGCACCGTTTTCTAAAATCTGTGTCGCGACTGAATAGAGAGACGAACCCGCCAACCCGATGCATTATTATTTTATATCTCCGTGTGTGGGTGTGCGAAAAACGAAACGGTGAGCGTATACCAACCCGTTCCGGATATTCCCACACCCTATACAGTAAATATATATTGTTTACTTCAGGTGCGCGTCGCGACGATCAAAGTATGTACAATCCTAACACAATAAGACGTGTATTACATAGTTAACAACGTATAGGTAGGTGATAAACATATATAGGACGTAGGTAATAGGCAGTATCTATACAGTATCTAATTACTATCCATATAAAACTCAGTATAGCTCAGTATAGCTGGTACGGGCTGGTATAGGCGAAGTGTATATTTAATTTAACTATCAAAGTTTCTATGTATGTTTAGTTTGCAATAACTGTTTTATTAGAAAAAAAATTAAATAATATAAATATAATAAATTTATTTATATTTTATAGCTGCGAAATATATGTTTACAAATTTGTCACTATATATTATTATATTATATACTCGATATAATGCTAACATTTAGCTCCGTTTCGCTTACACTTCTACTTTTAAATTTTACTACCAAACCACGACAGTATTAGGTATATGTGATTATCTGAATAAAAAAAAATCCGTTTTTGCTATGCACTTACTGGAAATACGTTTCGGGGAAATGTAATTGTTTTATTTTTATTTTTTTATTATACATAAAATGTATATTTGTCTTTAGTGTCACCTAAAACTGTATTTTGTTCAAATAGATATGGAAAAGAGAGTGCTGAAATTGAGTAAATGTTTCTTTATCACACGTATATAAAAACAAGTTTTCACATGTTCGGAGAGATTCACAAAATTTTTTTCATAAAATTTTATAAAGTACATAATACTGTCAAGGTTTTTACATTAAAATTTGAAAGTGGCAGTGCTATCTATCACGTGTATTTGAGTAAACGAGAAAGGTGTTATAATTACAATATCAAAATATAATTTTCATAATATTACCTAAATGATATTAAAAATAATTAAGACATTATATTATTATGTGCCGTAGGTATACTCGTATATATTTGGGAGAATAATAATAATATCATTGGATAGTGATGTTGAAAATGATCTATTTGTATACTGATATTTACAATTTTCCATAAATTATAAATTTTATTTCAAAAATAAAAGTAGATATTTTATCTTACTGTACTATACTGTTGTATGATAAAAAAATTGTGATCAATTTATAGTAACTTGATACTTTTTATGGAGATATGATCACGAGTTTGACATAGTATAACTTTTTTATGGTTTATAGGTTGTAAATACGCAATTATTAAAAGTATATGTAATTAAATTTGTTCCTCGTGTATGATGTGTATTATATAGTAGTCCATTTCTGTAATTTTTTCAGTGGAACAAAAAAAAAAAAGCCTGAACTACAATCTACTTTACCAGTATACCTAATCTTTTCCTTTTAATAATTATAAACTGAATGACTTTTTCACTGAATCGATTTCAACAGTCAATATTACTCCTAATCTGATGTCGAATCAAACCATAAAATAAAAATAAAAAAAAATGGACTACTACCGTTTTTCCCCTGTGTCCTTCGTTAATTATAATGTAGTTTTGACGAAAAGAAAGTTAAAATATAGTTTACTTAATGATGTGAACCTAGAACTGTTGATGGTCTAATTTACATGGATATTTCTTGTTATTAGCTTATTGTTTTGTTAATCTCAATTTTTCCTGAACCTGTTACTTGATTAATAATTATTTTTACACCGCAGAAATGTGTTAACTTCCTTTTAACTGTTGTTTTATTCAGATGAAAGAAAAATTTATATAGCCCACATTGAACTCCTTTATTTTACTTCAAACAAATTGATATTAAATAATTTTTAAAAAGCTTAAAATTATCTTTTTTAAAAGACATATTAAGTTTGAGATTAAAATATTGAAAAACAGAATTTAATTCGAGCTGTAGAGTATTTCCCTATGCATATTTAAAAAAAAAATTAATTCAGTTTATCTTATAGGATAGGAACATTATTTCCATTTTCTGCATTTATTTAACATTAGCACCGATATTTTGAGACTTGAGTATTGGTAGTTACTGAAAATATTGTACAAACAACTGCTGACTAGGTTATTAATAGTTTGTTGTTATGTATGTTTTTTTTTATCAAAAATAAAACAAATAAAACTAAATACAACGTAGATAATATTACTATACCTACAGTATGTTTTATTGCATGTTAAATTGAACTTTTGACATTTTATTTCACTAGATTTTTATTTTATTGTTTAAATTTACATGAACTAATAAAGATATATATTCTTTGAGGAACATTGATTAAGTCGTGTACAACAAATAGTTTATCTGTACTTATTATTAAAGCCATGTCGGAACCTGGACCTAACACAACAATCGAATGTACAAAATCGATGCCTTGTATTGAATTACCATCACCCATATTATTTGCATCCAACCATTCATTGGGGTCTTACAAAAGTAGCGATGTGGTTTGTGAGCAGGAAATCCAGAAATCTATTGAAAGATCATCAAACGTAAAAGCTTTGATCGACAAACATAGGTCATTTCAAGACAAATTACTAAATGCTAAAGTTAACGATTTCAACACTAAGAAGAAATCGTTCGCCAATGCTTATAAAAATTTATGTAGTACGTATAACGATTGTATAAAAATGAAAGGTGACACGAAACAGGTGGAAAACGTCGACAGTTTTGTAAGATTAGAAAATATTGTTATATTTAATTATACTGATACAAATATATAATAGCATATAAATAATATTTAATTATCATATTAAAATATTATAATATCAATTTGTGACTTGATATAATGAATTAAATATCAATTAAAACCTTTAATAAATTAATATTGTTAGCTGGTGTTAAATTTATTTTTATTTTATATTTATAAATCTAATAAAACGTAGATACATAGATATATCATTTTAAAATAAAATACAGATTACTATTTTATATAATGATATTTTCGGATATTATATCTATTATTGAGCTATATTTAAAGTTTATAGTAACTGTATCTTTTACTAACAATGTAAAAATAACTATTATTATTTTAAAGTATTATTTTTAAAACCATTTTCTCGATTCAACATTTTTTTTAGGTGAAAAATCATGTGTTTGAAGTATTTAATTCCAACATTATATTAAATAATCCAAAACCACTAGATGTAGAAAAATATGTGTTAAAATCCGATGAACTTGATTTCAAAACTGGAACGCCCGAGTTAGATAAAATTTTGACCGCTATGGGCAAGCGTTTTTGGCAAAATATTGTTTCTATAGTCAGCGTTAACAATACCTATTACCAATGTTTGACACAGATAATGGACACTGGTAAATTTAAAAATTTCGAGGACGTAATAGTTCATGTCAATTCGACGTTAAAAATAGCAGGCGATGATTTTGAATTAATCAGATCGGAACTTGTTGCTTCTTCTAAGGAGTACATGGAAAAGTTCGGCATCGTATTAAACAGTAAATTAAATGAGAAATCAAAAAAAATACTACCATTAAACCACAATAGTAAGATGAATGCGCTCAGAATAGAGTTAGCCGAAAATAAGAGGCGCACGAAAATCGCTGAAAACAGTATCGCACAACTCCAAAAGGAAAAGAAAGACTTGTTGAACATATTAACCAGTTACGATTCTGAAAATGTTCACAAAATATCTCTAGAAAAACGGCTCGAAGCTGAGCAACAGAAAAACAACGAATTAAGGGATTTAATTAGTACTATTTTCAAAAAGAAAATGCTTTTTAATATCACCTCACCAATAAATAGCGACATTGAATAAATAAATGTTTTTAAAATTACAAACGACTAATAGTCATGTTATAACTTATATAGTTGTATAATAGCTGTATATCATCACGACTTCACCCGGGGAAAAAATGAATAAACATAAAACATGACGGTTTTATTTTGGTGTACCAATCAGTTCATGGACAATTCGGCATCGGTGGCCTCGCTTATTGTGTATCAATTCCACCGATATTGGGCATCCGCCTGTGACAGATTAAATATTGCACTTGGTATATTATTAAACGTAGTTTAAACTACCTACTCTCTTAAATTTTCTTACACCAAAACAATTTCTAAGAATTTTGTCGAAATCGGTAGTTTTTGAGTCTATAATAACTATAAACATAAGGCCATTACATTTTATTGTAGATACATTTTAATAACAAGTAATAAATTAAATAATTTTTTATTTAAAACAAATCCCAAAGCAACGTATGGGTCGGTTAGTCTATACTAATTTTTTTTTTTAAATCAATCACAAACATAAGCAGTTAAATTGTGTAAATATATATGTTTGAGTATTTTAATAATTATGACAATTTATATACTATGTTGATATTTGTGTTTATATGAAGAAAAAAAATGAAAATCATGTTCTGAAATATTGGAGGATGTTGGAAGGCAAAAATCCGTCAGAGGTCATTTTGTCGTGGTTTATACTGATATTAGTTCTTCTATAGTCACACAGAATAGGAGGTATACGATCAGTAAATATTTTTATTAAGTTTCAAACACCTTAATAGTTACCACGGTTGTTAATAGGTATCCATTTAATTTACAGGTATTAAATATGAATTTATGTTGTATGAATTTTTGTTTATACAAATGTATTCCTGTTTATATTTAAATAAAGATCACCAGCATATTTATTTATTGTTGGGGGTTTATTGTTATGGCAATTTTAATGAAAATTTAAATTTTAAATTCAGGTACTTATAAATACATTGTAAAACCATTAATGGTTTATGGTTGTTTATGAAATAATATAAACGTAAAAAAATTTGTTTGCATAGGGTAAAAAATTACAGACTATTAATATTTACTCAGGACACAACACTCACGGAAAACGGACAACTTTATACTATTTATTGTTTGATTTTCATTCCGTGGACAATTTTTCTGGTGATAATAAACTAAAAATAATAAATTTCAAACAATTTGTATAGTTAAAATAAATTGGTTAATATATTTTATAAAATATGGTACGATTAAATTACTCAAAACTAGATCAAACTCACGCGATCAGTATTAGTTTGGTGGCATTTAAAAGAACACTATTCATACACAATTGACCGTTTTAAAACTACAAAATAAAAAAATAAGTGCTGATTTTTACATTTGTGTCAGTCTACATAACGATAAATACAATATTTAGTATAGTCCATAACGTTTAAAGATAAAAAAAATTACAATAGAGTGTAAAATTATACATCTTTAACGTTTTTACGAGTCGAAGAAAGGTTAATAGTTAATATTATGTATTTAACGTTTTATAAAGATCTATAATACTTCCCTAGAAGTGACCTTAGGTTTCTTATTTTGATTCTAGTTATATTAACTGAATATAATTTATGGATTATTAATTTATTTCTGCTTTGAATCTACAATCATTCTACCTGAAATAGTAAAAACTGTTCGCTATAATCAATATTGTTACTATGTCTACCTAAAATAGAATAAACTATTTGTGCTTTTTATTATTGATCTACGACTGTACAGAGTACCCTTATAACCAACATTTTCAATAAAGCTATAACGCTTTATAAGTTCAATAATTATAATTTTATAATATTCCTGTGGTTTAAAATATTATTATTTATTTGTCACTGGATGATGGTTAATAGTGTGTTTTTCTCACGTATATTTTTATTAATAAACAATAATATAAAGCTTATTTCACGCCACTAGGTTCGATAGTCGAATAAAAATCACAAAATTGGACTATCTATAATCTTATTGAAGGAAAACCACACATAATTTGTCGTATTATAATACTATATAAGTTAAATATCTTCATTTCGAGCAAAATTATGTTATTCGTCATAATACCCTTTATTATACATAAATCTTCACCAGCGAAATATATAATTTTTCATTGTAATCATTCCATTATATTATTTTATCATATACATAAAAAAGTTTCATTTTTTCTGATTCTTTCGTATTTTTGCATTTGTTACCTATACTATCGTTTTGTTTGATTTTTTTTTTAACTCACAGGTCTTATTGTGCAAACATTTCAAGGACATTTAATGTGATTTTTTAGATTTAGAATACATTACGTTTATAATGCAAAATTCACTCTCATGGTTATATTTTGAATATTATGTCCCAATACGCAAAATAATGAAAATACAATTTGTCATTTGAATTTTCTGACAATAGATTTTCTGACGATTTCAATCTTGAATACTACGTCAAGATATTTTGATGTTCTATTTTTTTTTTTTTTTTTTTGTAATTCTAAAAATGTTTCATCAAATCTTCAAAAGAATATAATATTTATTAAGATATAGTTTAATTTAAAAATTATTATAAATTAAGCAATTCTCACGGTACCTAAATCTTTTAAATAAAAAATAATAATAAATGAATTATAAAAAGATAGTAGATATGTAAGTGAATATTGCCATGTATAGATGTAATAAAAAATAAACTACGAATTCGTGAAAAACCGTACAAATATTAAAAGTTTTTCGCTTACTATGTAGTTCTATATTTGTATACGTATATACTTATATTATTACTATACTGATATAATGAATGATTCAAATGTTGCTTTCAAATGTCTACTTAAATATAATAAAATAATATTTATCGTATCATAATAAGGAAATGGAGCCTACTTAACTTTATACAATATAGGTGTACGTTGACCTATGTATATTATGCGCTTATCTTATAACTGTTTAATAGTTAACAAATAATACTATAAATATAGTAGTGTACTCGTTTTATTATTTGTGGTTCGATATAACCTGTAAAAATAAAATGATACATGTATTATGTTATTAAACCTGCTACACTGAAAGGGTTAAAATCAACAAATATTTATAAAACTAAAACGTATACCTAGTCTTACAATCTAAAATCGAATAATTCCGCATGCAATATACCTATAATAAGTACCTTCACTGAAAAATAATAATTTTAATTATATATTTATATTACCGAGCTTAACTTTTTCATATAATATAGTTACTTATTATTGATTTATGAATGTATAAATGAATTTTTACAGCTACAGATAATAATATATTTTTAATGTAAAACACTATCATATATATATATATATATATATGATAGTGTTCTTACTTTTAAGTTTGATATAAGGTCAATTCGCTCTAAAATTAGGTATAGTTAATAACAGTAATAAGTAAAAACACAAGTCACAATACTATACTCATATAGTATAGTTATACTATAGTTGCTATACTAAAATTAACTTCGTATTATTTAATACGCATAATATACGCCATTTACAGTTGATAATTCAAATGGTATCGCTTTAAGGATGTATTATTTTACAAACCTACAATTGCACGTATGATGTTATAGATGTATGTCGAAAAAAGTTTCGAGTAGTGTTTTTACTTTTTGAAATTTAGATAATATTAAAAACTATAACTATTTTTATTCTTCGTTAAGCTTTTACACGTTTAAAAATTAAATAGGCAATCATGGTGAGTTCAGTCCAATGAAGACATTATTTACGCGGCTGTTCTAAGTATCTTACCATCTCCTTAAATAATATATTTTATATATTGGATTTTGACCAAATTATTTTTAATAGGTCTGACTATAATAATATGCAGAAACATTTTTATTTTTATTTTCTATGTGCTTAATTAATGCGTTATAATAATATATATATATGAAATAAAATGTTATATTACCACTATCTCCAAAACTTAGTAATGCACTATTAGCAATGATTATAAGTTTCTTACCACCACACACATTTTATATACAATAAAGAGTATATAGCTATATTGGTAGATTCCTATTACGTGCGGTCTGTAAAACACAATGAGTTGAGTTTCCTATAAATCGTAGGCGAGTTATAATTTACAACGACTGTGTATGTCATTATAATAAGAACAGTGCAGATGACTATGATGATTTTTAATTCTTTTCAATTTTTGTCTACAATGTATTATATATAATATATAAGTGCATAGTTTGCTGAAGTTCGACGACAGAAAATTGTGAAATAACAACAATAATAATAATGATTATTATTATTATTATTATCATTCAATTTTCGAGTGCATTACATTCAAAAACTGACTAACCGAACACTATATAATAACGTTACCTATTGAATCATAATATTTATTATATTATATGTATAAAGCCAAAATAACGTCATATTAGCCACTATTATATGTACGATAGAGTGATCTTTAAATATT
Organism: Rhopalosiphum nymphaeae; assembly: GCA_036289425.1. Taxonomy (NCBI): domain Eukaryota; kingdom Metazoa; phylum Arthropoda; class Insecta; order Hemiptera; family Aphididae; genus Rhopalosiphum; species Rhopalosiphum nymphaeae. The sequence continues at coordinate 1,288,034 of JAZAQC010000029.1, forward strand.
TGTCCTTATTGTTAATATTTGTATTATAATCGCGGGATAGAAACAGAATTTATGGAAAGAAGGCAGGCGTGCCACGTGGCACACGAAGTGTTTATCCTTGTGGCACTTGTGGACGAGTCGTTAGCCGTTATCATCGCTCACTATGAAATTTGTCTATTTTTTTATACATAATATACAAATATAATACGTTATAATAATATATATGATATAAAACTTTATATATTATCACTATAATATGTATAGATATATCTCCTAAACTTAGTAATAATGCACTATGTAGTAAATGTAATAATGATTATAAGCTCTTTACCACCATATTTTATTTTATATACAATAAAATATGTATGTATTATATAGACGTTATACCTAATATAAGGTCTTTGGTGTGTATAGCCATATTTAGTAGATATTAAATTATGTTTTTATCTCTCAAAACATTGTGTAAGTATAGCTATTACCTCTGCGAGCGTAAGTCGTAAATCGCCACATATGGATGGTAATACTCGTATATATTAATATTAAGCTATGTTTTATAATATCATATGCAGACGAGCGACGATTCTGCAGATTGTGTTATCATTATTTGAACTTAGTTTTTCGTCTATAAAAAATATATTAACTAACTTAGGTAGTATTTAGAATTCTGATTACTTTTAGAATACCGTTTTATAAAAATATTAAAATGCTGTATTGACTGTATTTTGAATACTTTAAAAAAAATTTCGGTGCCTTATTTTTGCCTTTTCTTACATTATCTAATATTTACTGTTATTTTGTAAATCATGTATTATCACAATTATATATACAAATACAATATATTTAAACATTTGCCATAAATTAACATTTTCCTGAAGCTAAAAATTGTTTCAATATTAAATACAAAAATTATTTTATTCCGAATATTATTTGCATTAAGTATTGAAATATACGAATATATTCGAAATACTATTTTTCATAAATATTTGAATATAATAGTATAGTAATTTTTATTTCTAATACTTTTTAAAAATACGCTATAGTAGGTAATCCAAAGTCTGAATATTAGTACTATATCAAAATCACAAATTATTAAGTAAAAATTGTATAGATTTTTATAAGTATAAAATCAATTATCGAATAAAAAATTGAATCCGAAACGCAATATAGTTTATTCAACTGATCATTTTATACCAAGTTTTGGTAGGTATCATAATTTTATTGTTTGTATAGTGTATACTGTAATATTAACTATGTGGAGTAATTTTTTTGATAACGATATTATAATATATCAGTTAATTCACGATGAAAAGTAGGTACGTATCATCTTTATTGTTACACGATGATAGGTATAGGCAGGTAATAAGTATAGTCCTGCGAAGTAAACAATCGAAAAAAAATCTGTTTATTTATAATTATAATTATATTTTGTGTATTTATTATACTTATACATATATATAATTATTATAATTTATGTGTATAAGTAAGTTATAAATAATATGTAATACAATAACACAAACAAAACTACAACTTGTAGAAGTATATATTATTGTGTTGTCATTAATGGATGATTGTGATCTACTTAATTATTTTCATAAAATATTTCTAAAAATGTATTTATTTTAAAAATCCTTTCTTCCCAATTGTTTTATGGTACTAGCCAGTCGATGTGAGATCACCGCAAGTGTAAAAGTTGTTATTATATTATATCTACATAGGTATTACATATAAAATATGGTTATAAAGCTCATTATGTATATTATAATAGATGAATTGTTATTGGTTTCCCATACGCGTTTCCAATGCCTGTAGCAATATCACGAACTTGATCTGTTTTGTGTTTATCTAAATATTATAATGTTCAATAATTTACAGTCATGTCCTTGCACTGCAGCATTGCGGTATTGTATAGGTACGCTCTTAAATGAATAACCTAGCTGCGTAATATAATACGCATCTATCTACACATGATTAAGACTAGAGCAAACGGTTTTATTTCATATATAACTCGTATGACTATAATATATACATAAATTACAGACAAACAATAATCGTTCGACTAAACACTCAACATGGGATATTTGGATACTTCTATGTTGTTTAATTACATTAGACATATTATGAATTTATGAAGTATAATAATATCTGCAGATTATTATTATTTATGTGTATATATATATATAGAGAGAGAGAGAAAGAGAGAGAGTAAATGTAGATGATATTATATGGGCACTAGAGACAGCTACCGCAGCCGACTAACTCATTGTACTTAGACGCACGACTTTATAGCTATACACCATCATCTGTACCACTGTAAAAAGTGTATGTACAATTCATACTTACCTTTTATATTAACCGTATACATTATAATATATATATATATATATATATATATAATATTATGAAAAATATATTATAATATATCCATAGTGTAGGCCTGGGGAGAACTGTCAAGATTTGGCAATGAACAGATGAGAGAAGTGGCAGAGAATATTTTACTTGACAGTAAGATCTCATAGGTAGCTAACTGAAGAAAAAGGTGATATAGAAAATATTATTATGAGTCGCAGAAGGTTACCCGTCATATTTATGATAATGTAAATATTAAATATATCATACAGAATCTCTTAAAGGTAATAGGTATTTAATATTGTCTATGGTTGGGATGGTAGAGGGGGGGGGGGGGGGGGGGGGGGGTAAAAAGTAAATCTTAAAGTTACACTATTGTTGTTTAAATTTGTTCATATAAGAAATGTATAGTTGTTAAACTAAATCTTAATCTAAAACATCAATAATCAATATTTGAAATATTTCAATAAGATACACCATCCTTCACGTTTTTCCAATTATATACGATTTAATGCGCCAAGTAAGAATCCAAAAACAATGAATGGCTTGACAGTTTTCATTATTATTTCAATAGGTACCTAACCAATTTTACTCGCCATGTCCATAAATATACTTACCTATTTATCAAGACAATATTTCAAATTCAATCAAAATTAGACTTAAAATTAAATTTATTAAAAAAAAAACATCTTTAATATTCATCGAAAAGTTACAATAAATAAATAAAATTATTTAAACAAATGTCGGAAAGAACGATGTGACAAATCCATAAACCGTTTAAATGTTTAATACTATATTATTATAGTACAATATGATACAAGCATAGGCGTAACTAGGAGGAGGCTTGGATGGACTTCAGGGCCCCAGAATTTTTGGGTAAATATATGTGCATAATTTATGTATATATTATGTTATATTATAATGTTTCATATAAACAAATAATCATTCAAATCAATAAAGTTGTAAACACCAATAGAAACAATAAATAATAATCAAATTAAAAAAAAATTGCTATACCTAAAACATTTTTAGGAATTATCCTCCCCCTAACTTAAAGGACTAGTTACGCGTATGGATACAAGTATATATAGTGACGAATAAAGATATTTTATGTTGCCGGGAATTGCTTTCAAGGGGCGAGGACCTCTAAATAAATAATGCAATGAAGCAATAGCGTTAATGTGTATATAATTTGTTAAAAACCCTATCGTTATAAAAAAATAAAATAAACATATACCTTATATATTGCTACAACTGATAATATTTTAAAAACTTTTAAAAATAATAAAACTACAGGACCATCATACTACATAGTATAAATACGTATTGAATTATTCATAATTTAGTTTTGCGTATTCCTAATCTATACTAAAATCTAAAATAGAAAACGCTTATTTTACCTTCACTTCTCTTTCTTGCCACTCTACTACAACAATCAATCATACAAATTTAACATTAGACGGAGTCTAGTTTACTTTCCACTGGCAAATTTATCAACAGAAGACAGCTGCCCTCTCACAGTTTAGTACACTGGTACTCGTACCCATCGTTAAACTATACATAATATCTAAGTTCACAGAAATGATGCATAGGTATACATGTTACTCAAGAAAATAAATAATATATACGATATAATAATAATATAATATACGAGTTCGGGTGGTCTGTAGCTGCACATGTGCAAGTACCATATTGATGGGTAGGTGCAAGTATACCATAATACTACCGTATTAGAGGTACCTGCACATCCGTCTAAATGCAATATCCATTAAATTAGACGCAGACGACGAACCCACGCGGTTTCCGGCGTGCGAAAGTGTTTGAACCGAAAGGGATGGTTTCCTATACGACTACATGCACCTTTACCTATAATATTATAATAACGTATATTATCGGCGCCCTCGAACCTATATCGTGGGCGTGGAGCAAACACCTGTTTAGACCACGGATGTAGAAATACTACTGTTTTAGTATTTGCAGGGGGTAGCGTAATTTCAATGAAAAAGATGCTGAAGTCCTCTAGTTTTTTCAACTGAGAGATTCTTTTCATGCCTATTTCCATTTTTGAAGGAATTGAGTTATACTTATAATATATTATACAACACTAATATGTAGAAAAACACGACAAATTGGCGGGCGTGATTAACTTTTAACAAAATGCACAATTTCTAATTTCAATTTAGATTGTAAAAATGTTCATGAGATATTTATTTTAATTGCCAGGTATGATTTCATTTTAAGAGCACATATTGAGAATCAAAAAATCTTAATCCCTCGAGAAAAATTCTGGTGTGAGAATACTATGAAACTGTGCAGGGACGTATCCAAGGGGGGCCTAGAATGATCGAATTTCGTATATTATTAATAATAAAATATTATGTTTATCGCGGAAGATCTACACAAATCAGCAACGTCGTATAACGTCAATAAATTATTATCTAAAAAAAACAAAAAACAATATGATGCGGGCATGTGGCATTTTGCATTTATCGGAATTTTCGTATTGGCTTTGCATCTTTATTTGAAATGTATATATTAGCAGACAACAATGTCTTTCATAGTTTCATAAGATGCTAATCATACATCATGAGTATTGATTGCGCGATAACACAAGTTTAGTTATTGGAAATATAATTAAATATAGCCTGCTTTATTTGTATTGATTATCATGAAGCGAGGGGCATAAGATAAGTTTTTCAAACTAGCAGCTAAAAATCCACGGTTATCCTACAACTTGAAACCTGAGCTTGAAAAAAATACAACGATCACAACCAAGATACCTATTGGTGTAAAAAATGTGAGTACCATTAACATGGATATCGGAACAGTCTTAATAGAATCATTTACAAAAAAAAATTATGCTATCAACAACGGTTTATTTAAAACTAATGTTATAAATGCGCTATGTGTACCAACTAAGACTTATGATTTTCCTGTTCGCGAATTTAACGGAAAAAAACTTCGATTTCAATATCAATGGTTAGAAAAATGGAATTTGTTATCATATTCAAAAATATTTAACGGTGCATTTTGTAAATATTGCGTTTTGTTTTGTAACGATCATGTTGGTAAAGGATCCCATGAAAAAATGTTCGTTGCAAAACCGTTTATTAAATGGAAAGATGCTGTAGAGAAATTTACGTCCCATTCTAAAATAGGTTATCATCGATTTTGTGTAAATGCTGCAAATAATTTTAGTAATATAGTTAGTGGGAAAATGAACGATGTTGATACACAATTAATTTCACAAAGAAAACGACAGCGTGACAAAAACAGATCAGCTCTTAAACCTATTATTGAAACAATAATTTTTTGTGGCGAGCAAAAAATACCTCTCAGAGGTGATAACGACAGTGGGCCATTTTCATTACAAATATCAACAATAAAAGATGGTAAATTTCGTGCCTTACTTCGATTTAGGGCTAATTCTGGTGACGAAAATTTGAAAAAACATTTATTAAGTTGTCAACGAAATAACACATACTTAAGTCCGGCTATACAAAATGAAATTATCGAAATATGTGGAAATTTAATAACAAAAAAATTAGTCATTGACATAAACAAAGCTGGTTGTTTTACAATTTTATGTACGAAACTTTAGACATTTCTGGTATAGAACAGCTTTCCCTGTACGCTAGGTATATTAATTTAAAAAATCAACTACGTGAAAACGTCTTATGTTTTATTCCAGCTTATGATCTTAGTGCGGAAAATTTAGCTAATTTAATTTTAGAAAAGTGTGAACTATTAGGTTAGGATATGAATAATTTAGTTGGACAAGGATATGACGGCGCAGGAAACATGAGTGGAAAATTCAATGGGGTTCAATCTAAAATACGGCAAAAATATCCTAGAACAATGTTTGTACATTGCGCGGCTCATAGATTGAATTTAGCACTCTCGTCAGCTTTATCTATCTCAAGTGCTAGAAAAAGCCTCGGTATTATGTAGGATATTACTAATTTATTTAAAAACAATGCCTTAGCCGGGCGAACTCTCAATAATCATATTTTAAATCATGTTCTTGTATCTATAAGAACTCGTTTGGTTGGACTATGTGAAACACGTTTTATAGAACGCCACGATGCTATTAATGTTTTTGTTGATCTTTAAAACCAATTATACTCATAATTAGCCTTTAAGATATTCAAGAAACAACACGCTCAGTATCGTCAAGTGCTTCTTTCTTTTTAGCTGCAGTGGAAAAAAGTAGTTTTATTATTTCTTTATTAATTTGTGAACATCTTTTAAACTTCATGCTTCCTTTATCACATTACCTACAAAATCCGCCACGTGACCTTTCATCTGCTATGAACTACGCTAATGATATTATAAATAAACTAAAACATTTAAGAAACAATTTTGTTGAAACATTTTCATCTATTTTTCAAAAAGCTAATAAATTTAAAAAAAACTATATTTTGATTCAGATATCTCATGTCCACGCATTATAAAAAACCAAAAACATAGAGAAAATTATAATTGTAATTCACCACAAGAATACTATTGAGCATCAATATTTATACCGTCGATAGACAGTCTCATTTTAAATCTGGAAGACCATTTTAAACATAACAATGTTGTTTTGTCGTCAATTGAAATATTATTGCTAAAATTTTCTTTTAACGAAAATGTTTTTAAACTTAAAAATCTAAATATATTTTACGAAGATCGTTTATTCAAAAATGTAGTTGGGTCTGAATTTTTATTATGGTGTGCATAATGGATAAATGTAGAAAAAAACCCCACTGACATTATGGATATTTTAGATGCATGTGATGAGAACTTTTACCCAAACATAAACTTTTTATTGAAAATTTTGGCAACACTATCAGTTTCTACACAGCAGTTGAACGTTCGTTTTCAACACTAAAGCGCTTAAAAGCATTGCTTCGTAATAAAACTGGAAATGAGCATTTAACGGGACTTGCTCTTCTATCAGTACATTGAGAAGTGTCTATCTCAACAGATGAAGTATTGGATATAATGGCTCAAAAAAACAGAAACTTTATATATAGACATTAGTTGAAAATATTTAATAACTTAAGACTGTTTTGTATTATAAAGGTTTTAATTTTTCAGTTTATAAATAAAATAAAAGGTTTTGAATATCAATCATGTATTAAATCATTGTATAAAAATTTATTTCGACCCCCCCCCCCTCCCAAAAAAAAATAATAATTATATTCTAATCAGGAAAATTTTTTATTTCTGGATTTAATAGTAATATTGGACTAGATTTATTATAGCAATATCTTTTTATCCAATATCACATTCAGATTAAACTCTGTGCTACATTATTCAGTTATTGAACAGACTAATGTGTGATTTACCGACTATATATATGTTTATGCTACTTAAAATAGCAATGTACGTACTCGTAATATAATTTTAATTTTTATATTCATACAACAAAAGTATTTTTTAAATCTGATAAAAAATTATCAAATATTTGAGTTTTTATCGAGTAGCGTGACCGTACCATTCTTCTTTAAATTGGCGGTCTAACAATAGAGATGCACCATTAATTTTTGTATTATATTTGGACTTGACAAACTTCCACAATGACTCTATTGCTTGAGTGTGAGCTCCAGTATTTGGATCCAAAAAATTGTCAGGATGATTTACATTACAACGCTATATAAAAACCTACAAACTCAAATATTTGATGTTTTTTTATCAGATTTAAAAAATATGTTTGCTTGTGGGTAGATCACACATTTGACTATGTTGAAATTATACACAATTTCTCATTACTTTTATTGTAGTTATATATTGTGGTTATGTTTTATTTTTCTTACATATTGTATAATATTATTTTATACAAGTGTATTATGTTTATTTTTTGCGTCATGCAGTTTATCGCATCATTTTATTAAAATGTAATAATATAATGTAATGTTATATTTAAATCTTTTGTTTTATTTTCTGTAATAAATGAATAGATTTATGTTTAAATTGTTATTATAAATCAATAGGTTATAGACTCAGTCACCTTATGATATAAAAGTGGAAAGAACGTTAAATTGCTTTTGCAGAAACACGTGTTTTGGTCTTCGTTTTGGTTGTCGTTAAAATCTCATATTTTTTTGTTTTAATAAAAGTGGAGGAGGACAAATACAAAAGCCGTTATTCAGTGGTAAGAATTTTTCCAATTGGAAATTTCGAATGGAAACATTACTTGAAGAACAAGAACTTTTGTTTTGCGTAACAGAAGAATCAACGACGGAAAAAGACAAAAAGAAACACCTAAATGTAAGTCAATAATTTTAAGAAAATTTTCTTTGATAACTCCACTTTCACATTATTTATTTACCAAGATAATGAATATATTATAAGCCTATACTATGGTAGACGTTAAGAAAAACTCATGTAAAAGTCATATATACACTTATAAAAATTGTTTGTATATTATTTTGATAATTAAATGTAATACAATAAATTTACAAACTTCAGCTCATAAAAATGTTTATCTTAGATAAGTACACAAATATCCTCACACAAGTAAATTTTGAAGAACATTCTCAGAATTTAAATTATTTTGAATAGATATTAGAATTAGATTACAAAATTGTTTATACCATCATAAGCTTGAATCATTTCTTATGATGTCTACAGAAAAATATATTTTAAACCAAATCAACAATATTGAAATTTAATGATCCATTTTGTAATAAAAGCGGTGTTATGAAAATCATATTGTCAGAATGAAAGAAATTAGTGGCTTTAAAATAATTAAAATAAATCGAACGCTCAAATATTTTTAAATAATACTTACCTATTGTCTATGTGTATGTTTAGCAACTATAAATTTATAATTATGTTGAATATGAAGTCTATTAAATGCAGTCTTTTATCTTATTAATTTCTATAGTCTACATATTACAATATGAGATTATTGTTAAATATACCCATACTCTATGTAACTGTAATAGGTGATAGATATCTATAAAATTGATCACATTTTAGAAAGAACATTTTTTTATTGTTTTTGGCGTAACAAAAAGAAGTGTTTAGGTTCTACCACATACACTATCATTCAAATATTTAGGAAAGATACTTAATGGGGCCGTTTTAAAGCACGTATTTTGTAATTGATAACCACAACATGTTGCAGCGACAAACCATCACAACGCATACCAATACACTTGGCAACAACACATCTCGTTACGCAATATTATCGACGTTGCCGGTTGAGTTATAATATAGCTGACAGCCGTCGTTAAACACGATGTCGCTTGGGAGCAGCACCTGACGGGACTACATTTATATTATAATGTCGAAATATGTTTACGCAGTCTGAGTAGAACTCGTTTAATTTTAGTTTTACAGCAAAAATACTTATTTTAAACTTAAAAAATTCCCACGCCATTCCTTCAAACTTTCCCTCAATTCTTCCCCTCTATGCACTCGACACCAAAAAGATGCAATATGTGATTTCAACCACCTAATTTTTAATTGACCTTCCCTTCTACCAAGTAGACAACTCCTTTTTTCATTTTTATCATCCTTTGGTTACATCACTCCCAACTCAAATCTCCTTCTTAACTCTCGTTCCACTCCCATTATTTCTTCCATAATTAATTGTATCCATTTTGCTGGCTTCCTTATTTAAACTCGTTGTTGTTGTTTTATTATTATTTATTTTATATCTTTATTTTATATTTATCATATAACTTATTTTGTATATATTTTTTTTTCTTTTCTTAAATAACCATATTGCTGTAATATTACTAATAAAAGCAAAAAAAAAAAAAACTTAAAAGATGACAATATTTTGGAGTGCAGGATGATACATTATTTATTTATTCCGAACGCTCGATGTACATATCGTTTACAAATATTCACCATTTCAACATTATTAAATAACCTGTGATTTTTAAAATATAAAATGTTTACAATGTAATAAAATACCTAGTTCCAGAATCGACAAATGAATCAAAATTTTAAAATTTAATTTCAAAAATCTTGTTTGTAGACTTTTAAGAGCAACAAAAAAATAAAATGTACATTTAATGTACTATTAAATAGGTAAAAAGAGTTAAAACGCAATCTTCGTGAGGAGTTTCAGTTTCTCATGAAAATTATTATTTTAACAACAATTAACACTGTACAAAATAAAATTTAATTTTTTTATGATTATTATTTACTGGAAGTTATAATGTTAATAAAAAAAAATGTGTAGAATTACGCAACAAATAACAATAATAGTGATATAAAATGTTATTATTGGAGGTACAAGTTGTTTACTCCATAATAATACATATATGACGTCAAAATATATTAACCATTATAATATATTGACAATAGGATGAAAATTTTTTATGAAATTTCTGAATGTCATAAATGCTAAAAATGTATTATAATTAGTAATTGTTTTATATCGATTAACAGATATTTTTTATGCGTGCAAGCTAACTAATATTTAACAAAGCGATATGATTCAGGGTAAAAAACAATATTTTATTATTTGTGCTGCCATCTGCCTTATAATATATTGTACTTATAGTATGTAAATTAGAATTAACAACGAAATTATTTTTGTTACGGCTATTTAAGTATTTATATTTTCATCGAAATGACGACGTTTACGATATCTATAGTTGGTATTTGGTTATAATGAAGTTCAATTGTTTGAACTTAGAAGAATTTTGATACATAAACAAATTAAAAATAAACACTAACAACCAGCTAACTAATATTATTTAACAAAGCGATTATGATTCGATGTGAAAACATTATTTTAAGATATGTGCTGCCATCTAACTTAGAATATATACCTTTATATGTAATTTAGAATTAATAATCTGAAACAAAGTCATTCTAACACAGCTTTTACCTAATCAAGTACGCCAAAGAGGATTTATTTTATTACTTAATCAAGTCAAATACAACGTTTGTATACCATTTGTATCCATGCATATATCCTCGCAGAATACACGTTTATACATGAATCTGGCGATTTCAACCTATACTGTATAATTGAATTTTGTTAAATAATATATATTTGTTAATATCGTTGTATTGATTAGTGAAATAACAAATAACAATTTATTTTTTTGTTTTGTTTATCTCGACCGAACATTCTGAGAACTACCGACTCTACCGTAATAGAGAATAGTTTCGTGTATCGAGGAAAACAAACGAAACATTTAAATATGGACGCATCACCATCTGACTTAACTCAAACTGGCGTTCACAATGATGATTGAACATAATCAAAAACGGGACCAGATGTTAGCTGATATAATGTCAAGACTAGGTACAGGACGACAGCTTAGTATTTTGCCGGATTTAAAACATAGTATTAAAAATTTCGACGGTAAAACGAGCGATTTTTCAGAAGTAGAAGAATGACTAGATTCTTCATGATTGGCCCGTCGAATATAAACTTCGAGTGACAAATATCTCATTAGCCAGAGCCGCTAGAAATTGGTTTTTGACGAATCAAAGAAGCTTTAAGGAATGGACAAAATTTGAAGAATCCTTTCGAGAAATGTTTATGGCCGAGATCGGAGTAGCTGAAAAGTGGCGAGAAATTAATTCCAGAAGAGTACCGAAATAGTAACGAAAACTGATTCAAAATACGCATAACCTGTTATGATGATCACAAAGAAAAATGGGGAACCTAGATTTGCAGTAGACTACCGCCAGCTGAATAATCAGACAATAAAAACAAATTTTCCCATAGAAAATTTTGATGATCAACTGGAAAATTTAGCGGGGGCTATGATGTACTGCTCTCTGGATTTGGCTTCAGGCTATCTTCAAGTAACATTTACAGAGGAGGCTAAACGAAAGAGCGCTTTCATTACACAAACGCAAACAGGACAGTTTGAAAGGATGATGTTTGGTCTTACTAATGCTCCATATATGTTTTCAAAACTGATGGTAAAGGTACTGGGAACACTGCCAAATAAAATTGCAAAAGAAAAAGAAAATGTATTCCTTAAAATAAAAATATGAGTTCAGTAGAATAAAATATTATTAGAAAATCTTTAGTATTAATATAAAAAATTATGTGTTTAATCGTAAATTGAAATAAATTTTATGTGTATTTGTGGGTATTATTGTACAATAAATAAACATTTATTACAAACGAAATACGAAGATCGAATATTGAATAATATTATGGAATTATTATTATTTATCACGACTCTGTTCGGTTTAGGAATCATTCAAAATCTGAAGTCCTAACCACCGAGCATGCGAATGAAGGTTTGAAACGTCCCGGCGAAGATCCAATCGGGATAAGATAGAGTAATATAATCGCATGGAAGAAACGATGAAATACAGGTGCGCCGATCTCGAAATTTAAAACTTTAATTTTTAAAAAACACAGTTATCACTTGTTTTCTGAGAAACCCGCTGGGTATAGCGTGACGTAATATATTCTGATAACGAGTTACATAAATTATTTATTTTTATGTACAAAAGTCGTCAAGAAGAAAAAACATTCTTAAAAGAGTTTCTTTAAATTAAAAATACAATCTTGATTTAACGAAAGATCTTCAAAAGTTGTCGAAATAATTGATCTCAAATTATTCTTGTATCACAAAAAATTGCAAAAGGAATGCAAATAATACCAAATTTATCTAAACGAATAAGGTGTAATACAAATCAAAAAAAGTAAAACATTCTCTGGCAAAAATACAAAAGCAGAATCTTCTATATCAAGCAATTAAAAAAGAAAAAAATTGTAAGTTATTAAAATATTATAATTTAATAACAATTAGTAAATATTTATATATAATGCATATTTACAATTTTATTTTATTGGTTAATTTAGTTTTATTAAATTAGATACTTATAATATAATATTTAGAAATATAAAATATATAAGGTCAGTGTTAAATGTAAAGGTCCAACATTTTTGAAAGAGTAGTTTGGTTTATTTAAAATACAAGAAATTATACAGTAAATACATTTTCTAACGTTTGTATTATGCATTTTTTTATTGAGTTGTGTCTGAAAAACAGTTTTGTTCTAGTTAAGGAATAATAAAAATGAACTTCTCTCTAATGATGATCGCCAGTACCATTAATTGAAAAGTTTTAACAGCTCTATTATTTCATTTGTGATTTTTCTAGATAACTTAGTGAGTCAAATCAAATGATAAAACCACTGAATTCAGATTTATAATCAATTATAAGTAAACCAAAATATTATCATTTATTGTCTATAATATACATACTACATGTATTCACAATTATATTATTAAGTCATAAACATGACAAATCAAAAAATTTTACAATCAATTTATTATTAATTTACTTTTTAAAAATAGTTTGGTGAGCTTTATGGTGATGAATTTATATTACATAATGTTCATTCATTATTACATACTAATGATGACTTTATATGATATAACAACTACCACAGTATGGTGTATTAGATAATTGTTCTTTTTTTTTTCCATTTTAAAACTTAAGAAAGAGATTAGAAGTAATAATAAACTATTGACTAGATTAAAAATGACCTATTAAAAATAAAATCATTGGTCATTTTTTTATTGGTGGATATATTAATGATTATTTTTAATTATTAATTATGATAGTATTTAACATTTATTACAAATAAGTTACTAAAAAAAATGTTTAATTGTAAATAATTTATTCCAATAGTCATTTTAATTAAAACCTATAATTTTGAGAATTGCTTGTGTTAGTAATTTATCAGATCATTTATGATCAATGTCTATCATATTGATGATAAATGTTGTAAGAAATATATACTATTTAATAGGTATTTACAATGATAGAAATATTTAGATTATGTTTCCTTCTTTATACTATAAATATAAAACATTACATTATTATATACATTTAAAAAATATATGAATTATATGTATTTATTGTAGATTTCATAGATTTTAATAATACTTTGTATAATTTATGACAACATTATTATTTAATTTAAATTAACATTTTTGTTGATCATATTATAAAAAGTATCTATTTTGTGGTTTATTTTCCTAATGAAAATACCGTTGAAGCGATTCTAAAATTTTGAGTCTATAACAAATATAATAAATTTACTGGGTCTAAGAGTTGTACAAAGCCATTAAATTTAATTGAAAAAAGTTATACTAAGTGAAAAAGAATTTAAGTAGTTCAAAGATGAACGTAAAATATTATATAAAAAAAAACTTGTTTGATGAATGATATTACATTATTATATTATAATTACCTAACACTGTTCTTTTAATTAGGATCATTTGATGAAACAATTCAAAAGCTATGAGAGCATAATTTACTTTAAATTTGTCAGTAAGTGATAACAAAGCTAATCAAAAATACAATACTAAAAATATTACTCATTCTCCATCAGCAGCTTTAATTTGATCAGATAATTACTATCAAAACTTTTCTTAAGATTTATAAATATTTAATTTTTACAAAATATTAACTCGTTTACAAATAAATAGGTTTTAATATTCTATAAAAAGATTGTTAGAATTTATTATCCAAGTGTACAAGGAAATGTTCTACCAAAAATTAATAAAGCTTTTATGGTGTGTAGATGATATTATAATATCATAACAAATTCAAATCTCTATTTAAAATAATACAACTAAATAATGAAATTAATACCTACTTTAATATACAGAATATCAATAAATTAAAAAATATTAAAATACTATAATACATTATCAATTATATTTATTTTTAAATGCACTTATTTTATGTCAAGTGTTGGTAAAGTATTAATTTCTGTCTTAACCTTAGCAATATCGTAGAATTCCAGGTTCAGGAAAGGGAGGGACACTCTTTCCAATGTACAAAATTCCCGTTAACACTTGGTATTTACTCTAAAAAACATAAACGAATCTTATAGTGTTAATGTTTATATTTATTTGTGTGTGAAAACAGACAAAAAGTCCCTAACAATTTCAAATAATTTATGTATTTCATTATTTATTATGATATAATTATTATCTAGGCTTACCTGAATTTGGGTAAATAATTTCTATAATCAATATTTCTAAATATGTGTTATAAATATTATAATATAATTTATCTAGATACTACATAATTAAAAATATTTTAATATTTATTGTATTCTAAATCATTAAAGTTGTATAGATATATTAATTATTATTCGTAGTTATTACACCAGAAAAAAAAAGGAAAAATGGTTGGTATCTATAATCATCCACAAAAAAATGAAAGGTAGATTGTGTATTATAATAATTATTTACTAAATGATAATTTTTTATTTAAAATTTATTTTAATATTAAATCTTAGTAAAAATGCAAAAAATACTTTAAAAAAACTGATCAATATTATTTATTAATTCCAACTCTAACCTTTTCCAGGATAAAATTAGTTGATTTATATATATTATTTATATTACTGTAAAAGACTTTAAATTTATATTGACATTTTTAACCAGAAATTAACATTAATAGATAATAATGAATATTTTACTAAGTTTATATACGTTAATTACTAAGGATATACACTAATTCCAAACAATATTATTTTATTATGTTAATTGTATTGAAAGGTTTGTATTATAATTATTTATTTTTACATAATAATTAACTATGGTATTTTTAATTGTATAATTTTCCAACTACTCAACAAGCAAATTTATTCATTTTACACTCCGTCTTATAGTGACATCTTTGATAGCTTTGAGTGCTCAAAAGGCTATTACATCCTGCTGTTTTTCGAAATGTTATCTCTTTTTCTCCAGATAATTCATAATATATTAAGTTTTAAGATCAAGCGAAATTTCTTTGCTTATCTTTTTTACCTACTTGTGTTTGTGAAAACCATTTTTGGTACCTTATTTAAATATAAATACATTTCATTTTTATATTTAATATTACTTACATTTAGGTGTAATACAGATTAAAATTATTATTTATTTTGTGCCATCGATATTGCTAGCACATCTTTGCCGTCTCAATTAGCTCTCTATCTACAGACCCTTGACAGGGTTAATAAGACACTCTTTATTATTTATTGTTAAAATATGATACTTACATACCATTTGATAATTTTTCATAATCTTTTTTTTCCTGGTGTTTTCGTCATAAATTTTGATATTTTAATTGTTCAATATGAATATTGTACGCTTAAATGATTAGAAATTAATTATTATCGCTACCTACCTACGTTTTTTTTTTTTTTATTAATTATATCTGATATAATGTTGTTACATTTATTTTCTATATCAAGTTCATCCATACTAAATTGTATTAATTATACAATTTAAAGAAAATTAATACAACATTTTATAGGTATTTTAGTACATAGTACCACAATATCGATCAAATGTGTATAGGTACTGTAAAAGGCTGATAAAAATATTATATAAAATAGTTTTAATTAAGTCTTACACTAAAGTAAGCCCCTCTAAGATTCTTTTTAAACATAACTTTAGTGATTGTAGTTAGATACAGGATTAAACTATTGTAGAAAAGTATTAGATATTAAAGGCTATATTATAATACCTATATTCCGTGGTTCTATCTACTGTGACTGTAATATTAACTCATAATATTTAGATAACATTTTAACAACATTTATTATATTTTCTGTCGTATGTAGAAATATTCCAAACCCAAAAAATAATTAACCACTATAATTACTAGTTTATTTGATAACTATTGTTTTTTACTAGAAAATAACGTTATTGATGTATAACACCATTTACTGTAACATATATATATATAATTAATTACATTTTTGATTAATAGCAGGTATTTTGAAAAATAGTTTAGTGTGCAAATAAGTTTTTTTAAATTTCAACACCTGAAATTTGTAGTTCCAT
Source organism: Rhopalosiphum nymphaeae (assembly GCA_036289425.1). NCBI lineage: Eukaryota > Metazoa > Arthropoda > Insecta > Hemiptera > Aphididae > Rhopalosiphum > Rhopalosiphum nymphaeae. The sequence goes on from JAZAQC010000029.1 coordinate 1,305,144, forward strand.
GTCTTTCATTAAATATAAAATGGTGATTATTTTATTTGATAATTTTTGTTTTGTTTGTTTTAGGAAATGAATTAGAGAAATTTATTTTAAATCTATTGGTTTAGCTTAAATCGGAACTAAAAAAAACTAAAAAGTGTAAGAAATACTCGACATCAAGTTTTAAAAAGAATTTTTAGAAAAACAGCTAGAAGGAAAGGCTAACATGAATCAAAATGATTTATCAAAAATTAATGATATGTAAGATAGACCCATTCCAATAAAATATGAAGTAGATTTAGTTATCTTAGTGGATAAAACGCTTGGAGAATTTAAATTAAATTTGAAATATTTAATTGTATCATTTGTACCTAAATATACAATTTAAAAATTAATTCTTTTAAAAAGTAGAATTTGTTTTTGTCGTATAGCTCTGTGAACTTTGTATGTTAGAAGCAATATTAAAGTTGCAGTAAGAGGATAATAAAAAATCTCATTACCAGCAACTTATTAAAATATTATTAATTTTCTTAACAAAAGAAGAAAAAGATTTTTCTTTTTGTATGGCCATTGATACTTAATAAGTGTGTGATCATTCTATATGGTATTGTTTATTATTATTTACATTATATTACTACATATTATTAAAAGATAACATGGATTTATGCAAGTACTTTAAACAACTTTTCAAAATCAATAGTTGGTCCAATACTTGAATTCTAAACATTAAAAGTTCATAAATTGTGTTACAGTGAATATTAATCAAACAATATTAACTATAATAATATTATTATCTTGTATTTTAAATACTTTAAAACATATTTTTTTTTATAAAGCTTCAATATTTTTACATGAATTTCTTGTAGTATGGTGAGAAACATTTTATAACTACAATTTAAATACAATATTGAATATATTTTGCTTTAATTTGTATATATACTTTTTTTTATCAAAATCAGTTAGATAATAAGTCAAATTAAAAAATATTAAAATAGAAGAATTTATAAAATCACTTTGGCACAAGCTCTATTTATTGAATAATATAAAACTAAGACTATTTATTATTTATTATTTATTTTTTTATTTTTTTTCTAAATTATACTAATAATAATTATAATATTTTGAATAAGACTCGGTTTAATATAAAATAAAAATTCAATATGGTATTGACATCAAATGGATTAATATTATTCAATTATAGAGTCAAAATTCTTAGAGAAGAAAGATTATATAACCCCATTAAAAGTTTAATATTTAATAAAATCCTAAATTATAAGTAATAATAATAAATAGTCTAAGAAATAATAAATTATACACAAAATCATATTGTAACAAATTGTTTTATGTTTAGGGAAATAATACTAAAAGTATAATAGTATAGTAATAAAATCAAAATTACTCTCCTGTTTTACAAGCATATTCATTGGAATTTACTTTATAGTATTTACAATATCAACTAAATTTTTTTGAGGCATATGCAAGTATAATATAATCAGCCAAAACAGAAACTGTATAAATATTTTCGATAATAGTGCAATAACGGCTATGAATTATTCAAGATAAACAAAAGTCCTAATTCTTTGGTATTTAATTTAGGATACTTAAACAAAATCAATTAGTAATTATTCTTACTCTTGAGTTACCTGTATTTTAAAACTTTTTTTTTTGCATCCATTATACTTTTCACAACCACTTGCAAACACCATAAATGCTGCTTTAAATAGATCCACTAGATTAGCTAAGCTAATGATATCCAAATCAATTCTTTCAATTTTAACTCTATTGAATCTTTTTGAATTTATATTAATAGATATTGTCAGTAGCTACTTTTATGTTTTCTTTTATACTCATTTAGTTATGTATTTCATTATTTGTTACTAAATTTTAATTTTATTTATATTTTAAATCTCACCTATTATTATTTTTATAATTTTTATACATTTTTATAAATCATGTTTTGAGATTCAGTCCATTTAAATAAACAATAAATAAATAAATAAATAAATAAATAAGTAAAAGTTATAAAGTTAATAAAGAGAAAAACCATAAAAAAAAAAAAACTTCTAAAGTTTGTCGTTATTGTGTACTTTATCATTGATAAATAATAAAAATAATACAATTTACAGTACAGCCCATGTAACTTAGAATAGGTATTACCCCAATAAATGTTACAAAAAAAAAAATACGAATTCCAGTCAAATGCTTTAAAATCATAGTCTAATTTATTAAAGTGTACTATCAGTAGCGTGAGAACTATTTTTCATAAAAGGGGGAAAAATATAAAAGTAATATACATATTATATTTATTTGTAATTTATAACAGAAAACCTTCCTTAATATATGTTTGTTTTTTTTTTTTTTTGTTGACAGAGGTAGTATATGATAATATAAGATACAAGAATTATTTAAATGTATTAAAAAAATTATAGTATAATATGAAATATAAATAAATACATTATATTTATACATTTATATATTAAAACAAAACAGAAAACATATTTACTTTATAATTTAAATTATATTTAAACTTAATAATACATAAATAAAAAAGATATGAAACATAAAATAAAATATACTTCACAAAGGAAATCAATATTGAAAGAAAATTGATACTTGTAAAATTAATAAAAATGTCCAAATGTTGATTTTCTTTGAGAAGTTCTAGAAACAAATTCTTTAACAATTAATTGCAAATCAATTTTTGCTGTCATAGACTTATGAACATGTAAAATCATCATATGAGTTAATCTCTTTTGGTCATTGTAGACTTCAAGTATATTTTTAATCTTCTCTATGCACTAAAAAAACATTCAGCCGTCACTGCAGATGTTAGTATTGTTAAAATTAATTTAATAAGTTTTGTGATTTCAAAATACAAAGAATCTTTTACATTTAAATATTCATATCTCAAAATATTAATAATATCTGGAATAGTAGTGGTAGATACTATAGATGATAATATAAGAAGCTGTGTATGAAGCTTATTTACATCAAAATTTTCATTCATATTATTTAAACAATTATTTAGTTCTTGGTGAGTTTTTGTATTTTTATCTACAAGTATGTTTTCTAATTTAACCAAATTTTAGACTTTTTGATTAAAATTTCTATTAATTTCATTTATCAAATAGTCAATTATTTCAAACATTTCTTCAGTTCACATATTGGTGATAATTTTTTAGAAGAATAATTTGTGTATTGAAGTCGTTTTAGTGTTTTTTGAATGCACCTAGTTGTCTTTAAGTGGTTCTAATACACATAATTTAGCATATAAATTCACAATATTTAATATGTTTTCTTCAATGTATCAGCAACTTTAATAGAATCAGATGCACAAAATTTGGGATTTTGTAACACTTTTGCTAAATGTTCAACAGGACCAAAGATATGTATTGCAATAGACAAATAAAACATTTTTTTAAATTTTTTCATTTATCCTCTTAATGTTGATTTTCTATAATCTACTATACAAACACTTCCTGAAAGCATTTCATCTAATATTTTTTTAACTCTACTATAGTTATCTAAAAATCTTGTTAAACTTTTAACCCTTATAGACCATCTAGTTGGATAAAATGGAAGTAGGTTTTGTTCTATACTATCCAATTTAGAGGAATTGTAACATGACTCTAATACTATATTTTCATAAATATTTTTTCTCTTAGCAGATTCAAGAATAGCATATGACACATCTCTGACCATAGTAAAAATATCACATATGGCAATTATTTTTTCTTGCAATATCTTGTAATGCTAAATCCAATTAATGATTATTACAGTGTACAAAATAACTTTTAGGTTGAATAACTTCAATTAATTTTTTAACCTCGTTTAATTTTTCCGACATATTGGCATCTTCATCAAAACTATGACCTCTTAAATTTGATGTAGATAAAGTAAATCTTATTAATACATCTTTTATTGTATCAAAAACTGTTAGCGCTTTACTATTAGGTGTATTATATAAACCAGTAAATATTTCATGAACTTCAAAATTTGAATCGACATAGCGAATACACAAAGAAAATTGTTCTGCAGAAGAGATGCCAGTAGTTAAATCAGCAATTATAGAGAAATACTCTGATTTTTTTATAGATTTCATTCCACAAGTTCACGATGTACATTTAACGATATTACTTCTAATATTTCATACTGATTATCTAAACTGAGCCTGTTATTTTTTTGTTGTATCCAATATCTTAAACAAGAAATATCTAGAGATCTTTCTTCTAATAAAGAGAGAAAATTTCCATCATTATTAGAAGACCTCTGATACTTATTCCCATCTGACTAAGTTATTGCAAAGTACTTATTATTGTTAATAAAGCTGTAGATGCATTTTGTTGTTTTGAAAATAAAGAAATGACTGATAAATTAGTATTAATAGTTAAAAGAAAATGTATAGAGTTAACATGCATTTCACTGTTTTCATGGGAACGCAATTTTTCAGATGATATTTTTCCAATTTTTGAAACCATCTACTATAAAAGATAACTCGGTGTGTTTATTTGATTTATTATTTGTCTTGTGATAGAATGAAATACAATCAAAACAAAATGCATGATCTTTAGATTAGTTCATCATAATGAAGCCAGGTAAACGTTTCAAACCATTTTGCACAAAATGAGCGTTTTTTTTGTATTTTTAAAAAATAAAATAATTTGATGGTTGATTTTTTTGTTTCAATTAAAAGAAGAATAGGTTGATAACTTTTTTTCGAGAATAAAGATATTGATAAAATCACTGATATTATTTTATGAATTCTGTTGTAACTACTCCTGGCAAAAAAATTTCCATTTCAATATACTATACTTTTTCTGAATCTAGAAAAAAAGTCCCATATCAACTTAATACATAATACTTTTTTTTATTATAGTGTACATTTATAATATATACTTCTATATTATAATAATATTTAATAAAATAATACACCTAACATTATTTTTCATTAATTATTAAATTATTTTATTATATTATATTATTATGCACCTAATTTATTATACTAGGTATTACATTTATTTTATTACTAAGGAAACTATAAAAAAAATAATAACTGTTTATATCACAGCTAAAATAATATAATATTGACTACATAGTATATACATAGATATTAATAGATATTATGGTAAAAGAAAGTGTATATTATTGAAATATAAGTTTATTGTTTAAAAATTTAAAATAATAAAATTTACACTATTTATTACAATTGCATTAAAAGTACTTACATTTGAGTTAGATATTTGATAATAAAATTTTCCATTTTAATTTTAACAAAATTAACTCATAATAAGTCGTAACTTTCAGCCTCTCACGCTCTGCTGACTGCTGTTTAGTGTCTACTAGTAATAAAATCAGCTTGCTTACTAAATAAAAACCGTATAACCCATGAATAGTTAAATAATATTAAAATAATAAACAATAAGATTCATTGTTAGAACACCGGGACTGATGAAATTTTCCAATAATTTAATAAAGTACTCCGAACAGAAAATTTCCAATTTTATTTCTATAGTTTTAAATTATTCAATATTATGTATTATGTTATAATAATAAATAGTATTATCGTGCACATTTTTTATGAAAATGAGTTCAATTTTGAATACGTAAACATATAAATTAAATGTAACTTACTATGACATACTTTTTAATGTTAATGTGATTGGGAGGGTCAAAATTATACTTTTGCCTTCCCTTCCCAATGGATTATATCTGAAGGTTCAATTGCCCCCTCTGACCCCCTTCTCCGATGCCACTGTATGCTAAAACTTTAAGCTGGTATTAAGATCAATTAAAATTCTATGAAATCGAATGGCGGATCGTTATTTGTTTGCAAGGTTTCGTCGCCAAGCAAATTCAGTCAGGTATAAATATAGTAAATTGTACGTCGAAAACAAAATTAAATTGCACATTACGATTATACAGATGACAACGCGGAATATACAATTATAAATAGATTCCTATACAGAGGTAGTCGACATAACTCATATGATTCTAACAAGTTGTCTTGAAAATATTTGGGTAGTCAAGATAATGCGGAAATACCTGCTAAAACATTTGTCAATGATAAGTACGAACTCAAAATCAATAGTCAGCAAGAAATTATTAATTTGAATACCGGAGTACTGAACCATCAGCTATATTATAATAATCTCTCTATCACGCTACTTCAAATTTCAATACCATATTAATTATTACTATTATTATTTGTTAGTATTTTTATTGTCATTGTAAACTTTCATTTAATCATCTTCGGCACTCCACTGTACGTTGTTATCAATGGATTGTTTCGAACTCGTTATGTCCTTATTTTTATTTGTGAATTATTCCAGCAACCATCGATTGTTCGTACGATTACTACAATCACAATACCAAACTGATCACAGATTTAATAAAACCAGATAGTGCACTTCGGGATAAAACCATAAACCTTTTACTAGTAAAAAAAGGGTAAAACAATAATTGATTTCTAAATAATGGTTCGTGTCTTTTCTGATTGATAACGTAAATATTGTAGATACAATTTACAATAATATTGTACACATGTGTAAGCAAAACAAAAAACATTATTATGAAAAATCTAACATACTACCAACACACTGAAACGTAACGAATTTAATTTTGTTTTCTTGGCCATACTGATTCAAAAAGAATAAACATATTATTTTGTTTACGATTTTCGAAAGTGCACTATCTCAATTAAATAGTTATTTTTAATTTGTGGTATTTTGATACGATCATTAACGCGCCCACACACGAACGCCCGTCCGTCAGGCCTTTGACACTGTGTGACTGATTCAGCTTAATCAGGTGACTTGAACGTGGCAGAAGTAAACGTTTCCGTAATAATACAGGTAAACAAACGCTTATCCTAAAATCTAAGCCAAGGGTCAACAACTAATTTCTATTGAAATCCGAAAGATTAAACAAATACACAAATGAGGCCCGAGCAAAAAAATATTGTCAAATCTTTATAATAAATTAATTACCTCTACAAACTAATTGAGATATTTGCGGGTCCAATTTTCTACCTTCCGGCTGCGGATTGCGGTCCACCAGTTGCCGACCGTTGTCTTAAGATATTAATAAGAGGACTCGTCTCCTAGTTTTTTTGAAGTTCACATTTCAAATATATTACATGGATTCTGGGATACAGCCAAGCCATAAGATACTGCATCTTTATACCCGAATCGGGTGATTGTGATCTTGTACACATAATTCTCAGGGGAGGGCGTGGTTACGTTATCATTAGATAAATCATATCAATAGCATAAGAGTAACAACAAAAAATAACAATATTAATAATTAATATATTGTAATATTAAGTTCATAGTAAAACGATTACTGGTAATCCGACAAAAACTGACGGTGCAATGCACAATAGTACTAAAAAATAAAACGCATCTGGTCGTCAATGTATTATACTATTCTTTATAATTACGTAACAAAGAAAAATACACGTTGTCAACATTTTATCAAATTATGAATACGGTTTAAACTTTTAGAGTCCAATATTTTAAATTAGTCCAAACCTAGAGAGGTATAGTCAATATAATCGACAGCAATCTAAATTCCTTTGTTCGATAAAAAATATTTTCATTGGCCTTAAAATTATCTCTTCTTTTTTTCCGTGGTATTCGTGATAATGATAATTGTAAAAATTGAAAATATGTTATATGGATCTGATACGGAGCAATAAATACGTTATAAAATATATGGTTATTTCAGCCTTCACGGAATCTTATAAAGCTTCCAGGCAAATGTAAATAAATCGAATTGGAATGACTCTTCTATTATTTTTTAAGGTACAATGGAACGATCATTTGATCGAATATCGCTTCCATATTGTTTTGTGATACAACACTGCAATATATACCTTACCTTCTCGTTGAATAAATAGTTTTATTTGTGTAAAATAAACGTCAAAACTCGTTTGACATTATCAAATACCTATAACTAATAAGCAATAACTATTCGGTATGCTTCGCGCCACTAGAGATCACAACGCCGCTACGTACCCATATAATAGAATTCCCCACTATGCGGTCTCTACCGTGTCACTGGTGCTGGGTGATGTATGTATTTTAGTCACCATCGGGTATTTCGATTTCTCGTAGCGCTGAGTATTCTCTGTTCTCCGACACTAACACACGCATCACAATAATAATGATAACAAATATTGATAATTCATGACAGTCTGTTAAAATGTGACCAACACACGCATTTGCCACCAATTTTAATCGATAAAATGGCGTCGTAACATCTACCGCTGCCGTCAGCCTACATACGCGAAACGGGTGCGTTATTTCGTTAAAGAGTTTAGAGTTTTCCCGCAATTTACAGAGCTACATATGAAGTGCGTCTCGGTTATTTTTTGGGGGATCATACTAATTACGCCCGAAAAATCATAAAAACTAAACAATATTTTGCTTACCGTTTTTATACAAACGTTGTCTATAGTGATAATTACTATAGGCAGATTACAAATATTGTTTTTGTTTTTTATATTATAATTATATTATCATATATATTTTGATATTGTAATAAATAAAAAATATTATAGTATCGGTAAAATTTTTGAAAGATGACTGTTTTGTGAATTCAAATCTACTAATTTGTTTTGATTAAAAATTTGTCATTGCTTGTCTTGAAAATGGTTCTTTATTGATTTGGACGGTTATATTATGGTTGTTTAAGTGAGTTCGTCGTTCTTTTGTATAAATATTAGTTTGTAACTTATTCAGAAAACTAATGAATTGATACATGTTTGGGTGGGTATTATAAAACATCATGTTGAGCTTAGAATAAAAAGCTTCACAACTATTCGTAGTTCGTATAATAGTAGCCAGTGAATATATTTATTTTTTCATCCAACGGTTTAATTAATAATAAATGATCTGTGAAATATTTAATCACTTCATCAGAATGGAGAAACTATAATCCAAAAAAATATTTCAAGTATTTTCTTGAAAGAATTTATCTTTATTGTACTTTCCAATAGCAATGTTAAGTCAAATGCAATCGCCATCTTTTCAGAATTGTAGAAGTTCAAGCTGATAAAATAGCAACATTTTCAAATACTTTTTGTGGAAATGTGATATTGATTTAATTACATTCAGAAAAAATATGTAAAAACGCTTTTTGATAAATTTTTGATTCCTTATAAGTAATTAGATATTGGGCCCCTCCCTTAAATACACCACTGCCAAATATAGGTTTTAATAATTAATCACTCAAATTGCTTTATGAAGTATATTTAGTTCTTCCAAAATTATTGGTGATTTGGAAAAATTAGACGATCATGTATAAATAGTTCATATTTTTCAGATTAATTATATACCTATCATATGTAGTTGACGTATATGCATAATGTGTAAGTAATTCACGATTAATTATTTTACTTTTTTCTACAAATTTCATCGAGAGCATTTTGTTGTAATTTATTACTCAAAATTTTACGGCTTTATATTTTGTTTTCTAAATAATATAATATTGTCTATAAGAAATCTATAAAATTGGACCTCTTTCATTAATGCAGCGGTTTCCAAAGTATGCGCTGCTGCGCCCTGATGCGCCACAGGGCCTTTACTTGGGGGCCGCAACGCTAATCGTTATGTGGTCCAAAAATAAATTTAAAATGTTCCATTCTTTATTTTATCTAAAAAATGGTCATCGGTTTTATCGGGGGCCGTAAGACGAAAAAGTTTGGGAACCACTGCATTAATGCATAAACTGGAATAAAATGTTTTTAAGCATTTGGTACAATGATACCCAAAGACAAAAATTATAATATTATGTTTAAAAACATGTAGATTAAAAAACATATAATTTTGTGTGTGAAGCTGAACAAATTATTGGAAAAGAGGTACGAAATTGTGATTTAATAATTTTTAAGACAATTAAAGAACAGAAATGGTGGCTATTGAAGTATTATATAATGTTTATGGCTGTTGATTTAAATGTCGGAATGGAAAATAAACAAATTAAATGTTGTCACTCAATCAGAACTCCTTTATCTGTAGGTTTAGCAATAATTTAAGTTTAAACATTTGTGATGTTATAATATGGATATAAAGTATGTTTTTCAGCTCAAACCTTAGTATATCTATAGCAGATTCTATAATAAATATCTAGAATATCCTAAAGTTTAAGCAACAACATAATATTTCCTGGTTGTTGGGTTGTTGACCTGATGCATTATAAGCAAAGCTGGGCAATAACTAATTAAAAAGTTAAATGTTAAGTTAAAAGTTACTTTTTTAATAGCGTCTAGTTAAAAAATTAGAATGTTGGAAAATAACTTAGTTAGTAACTACTAAGCAACTAATTTGTTTCTTTTTATAAATAACTATAAATAAGTCATACTGTTAAAATTAAAGTTATTTATAATGTTTTTGTATTATATTATATATATATTACTATATATTTTTTGTATTGATTTCTGGTAATTTTTTTTACTGTGATTAAAAATCTGATAATATTGTAATTGTAAAATACCATCATGTGTGTACAGTGACGAAAATATCGTCGTGGTCACCCAAATCGAAACCGATTGTTAATTAAAAATAGCAATAATAATATTGAATATTATAATACTATACTAAAACCAAATATTTTCCTTTTGAGCTTTGACGAGTATATAAGTTCATTTTCCTGACAATTTTAACTTAACTTCATTACTTAATACTTATTCAGATTAATTTATACTTTAAAATTAACTTAGCTTAGTTATTTTTTTGTTTTAGAATAACATAACTTAAACTAGTTAAAAAAATGATTAACTTGTCCAGCTTTAGTTTTAAGTTCTTGAAGTGTGTTGTTAGTAGATAGATTTTGTTTAAAAAAAATGGTTAGTTTTGACAATTGTTTACCCATTTTAATAATAATTTTCTCAATCAAATACATTCAGTTATAGATACTTATTATAGTTATTATAATTACCAAAAATTACTTTTAATATATAAAAGGCGACTAGTGGGTAAGTATTTGCTTAACCCCCGGTAAATATTGAATGTACTTCGTCATTAAGTAGATAATTATGATAAATATTAGGATATTAACATATTATATTTAAAATTTATTTTAACATTAAATCATTACATACCAACGATGAAAATAGTTCTGAGTGAAGACGATTTGTCAACAGATATTACTAAGTATATTTTATTACCTATATATTGCTATTATAATAATTATTATACAATTAATAATATAAACATATATTGCTGTTGGTTGAATTAATTTTTGCCGAAAATCGCATTTAATAATAGATATTATTAATTATTTTAATAGTAACGAGTAATACGAGTATATACAAAATTAATATATGAATATAATATATTTGTTCCATAATTATATATAATTGGTATTAACTTAAGTGTTAATACTGACTGTATATGCTCAGAGCATAGAATAACTGAAGGATCACTTGATAATAAACTAATATCCAATAGTACGACAATTTATAATATTCTACAATAGGAGTAGAATGCCTGAAAAATTTTCCAAATAGGCAATCTAACTTGTCTATTAAGTTTCCCCCGATTTATTGTAGTGAATACATGATGCACGATCTTGATCAACGCTCAAACGCGACGTGTCGTGTTATATCGTACGTTAACGTAATACGTATAGTAATTATTTAGTGATAAGTAGAAATCGGATTTATATTCTCATAAAATTCTTTAAATACGATGTTTTTATGTCATTTAAAATAAGTAATATATTCTCTTTATTTTTTTTTTGAATATCAGATATTATAATGATGTTTTATGTTCTTAAAAATGTAAAATATTTCTTTAATATTCTGTAAAAAAAAAAAAATTATTTAAATTATTCAGTTTAAATTAATTAAATTAATATTGTTTATAATAACAATTTATTGGTGTATAAATTGTGCATACAAATAATAAGTAATAATAAAGTGTTTTTATTTTTTATCGGAAAAATATTTCCAAAAATAAAAATATTGATTTTTATTCTTAAATATTTTGTAAACCTTAAAATATAGGTACTTTTTTATGCAAAATAAATTTGTTTCTATGAATTCTATGTTTTGTGAATCGTAAATATATCTTACATCGATTAAACTGCATACACTAGAAACATATACAATCATAAAAATCCGACCACTAGTTATAAACAATACATCTTTTAAAATTTAAAAATGTCAACAAATAATCGATTCACCGATCAAAAAATCAATAAGTTCTTTTAACTTACATACTGATCATTCTAATTATGTTTTTCTAAATAATGTTATGAAATTATTGAAATCCATTGATGAATAACATAACAGCTAGTGGTTTGAAATAAATAAATAATAAATTAATGGTCTATAAAAAAAATTTAATTAATTAGAGGAGTTCATTAGATAGTCTAGTAATCTCATTTAATAAATTTAAAATAGAGAATGACTTGCTAAAATATAAAAATGCGCTGATAAAGTGAAATCAATTAGTTCTTTCGACCAAAATACATATTTTTATCTTATAAACAAAGCAAATGATAGAATACCAAGATCACACAATGTTTTAATTTTTAATATTTCCAAAGATAATGTCATCACTCATCAGGGTCATATTTACCATTAGGTATAATAACAATCTAGGGACAATCATGATCTGTCTATGGTCTCCGTTATTAGGGGGTCTCGGATTTTTTATGAACCTTTTTTTTTAGAATACAATTTTCATTGTATAAAATATAGTTTTTCAAAAAAATATAAAAAATGTAAAACATTGTAATTTTGTTTGTAAAAATGTATAAGTAAATTGTAATCATTAATTTGTTTAATACAACTCACGCGTCAAAGGGGCTATATATACGCTATTGTTGACAAGAGGTTACATTTTTTATTTTGCCTAAATACTCAAAATTCCTAAATCAGGCTCTGATTATCATTAATCATGAAACCGTTGTTAAAGATTTAACATCTAAATACCATGAAAGTAAATATATGTATACTTTAAAATAATAACATTGATAAAAGCATATGAGATGCCCTAGATAAAATTCCTACTTTTAAGTTTGATAATAGCTAATAAGTTGACTCCAATATTAAAGCTAACAACTTAAATTGTGTTCTGCTAAACGCAAATTTGTCATGATGTACGCGTTAGGAAGACGACACATATGAGTATAATGTCCTCTTAAAGGCTTAGGTATTATTTTTTCTAGTGATCTTACATTCGCCGAACATATCAATGAAATCCATAATACATTTATAGGTACATACATGTATTTGGAAATTTCATGATCCAATTTATTTACATATTTTATACTTTTCACTCGTGCAATCGATTTTGGAATAATGGTTCAATAACCTGGAGCTCACATCAATAATATCTTGGTAAAAAAATTGTAACAATATAAAAATTATGTAGGACATACCTATAAAATAAAAAATGTTGAACATTTTGCATTCAGAAAGAGATTTAATGACTTACGCTGACTTTATAACTTACTATATTCTGAAATTTACTATTCTGATATACCTTATTAAATTAATATAAATAACAGTGTAAACATTTATATCAAATAAATAATTTAATGAAATGTTATGTAATGAAAATTCTACCATATTCTGATGCCTTAAAGAATAAATAATAATAAACAAAAATTCCCAAACAAAGCTTTAAGATCAATTTCCACATGTTATATTCCTACCACCTACAATAATAATTAAATTCAAGGTAATAAACTTAATAATTTTTATTTTATTTTTTTAATCTACATCTGAGTTAAAATATTGTAAGAAAAATAATTGTATCTTATTTATAGTCTTAGCTCTAAATATTGTAATAAATATATTGCTCTTTGTAACCTGTTTTTATTGTAAACTGAAATAACTTTAAATATCTGTACATTATACCTACTGGTCACTAAATGTTAATAAATAAATAAAAATTAAAAACAAAGTTAGAAGCATTAAAAGAAAGATATTTTCATCATTATCGTCTAAATAGATGAATTGATGGAATCCAAAAATGCTTTAAATCATTTTTTAACTTATTATCAGATATTATAATGAAGCAATTTTGGCTAGTTGTTTTCACTCTATTTATAAACTTCGATGATTATTAAAATCGCTTGAACATGAATGACAATAATTACAAAATATGTATAATATAATATAATATGTATAATATGTATTATTGCTATAGCAAAATATTCCAGTCTGGGTAACAATAATGACTGGAGTAATAGTATTGTAGATGATTCTGATAGTATTGTTATATTTTCAAATGAATCCGATAATAAGCACAAAAATACACAACAATTTAAAAGTCAATATATTTTTTCAATGACAAAATAAGGTCTTTATCTATGCTAGACAGTTATCCTAATTGTAAACAAATTATTTGTTTACTATTAGTATAAGTTTGTGTTCATTGGTGCAGGTTGAATGTTTTCTTTTTACTGATTTTATGTATTTACCAATACATTTGTATTAATTATTGATACATGGCACTTATAATTTGTCATTTGTCATTTTAATAATGTAGTTTTTATATTTTTAAATGTTGATAACATTAATCACTAGGTCAAAAACTTTGAAAATTAAATACATGGCTCCTTATTACTGTATATCACAAATACATAGCTACTATTTCATTTTTTAATCATTCAAAACACTTTTACAAAATTCATCCAAATCCCCAAAATTTTGCAAACAATTTTACTATTTTACAATTTATAAGACTTTTAATTTTATCCCTTAAGGTTTTAAAATTTGGTAAAAGGTTCCCTCATAAATTAAATTACTGAAAAGTTAAAAATTAAGATAGGAAAGGTAGGTTATTGCCCTGCTCACTGCAATATAATAGGTATCAAATAAAAATCTTGAAGGACAAGTTGCTATTAATAAATGCTAAATCCTTGCATACAAAAAAAATTATAACCTTAGACACCCAGTTAGCCTAAATTAGTATTACCAAGCATATATTAAATTATTGCTGTTAAAGTAGTTATTAGTAATACATTTGGTCACACGTAAGCTCCCCTAAAAAATGAAACAATAAATTCCCTTAGACAAATTTTTCTATTGTATTACACTTTTGATAATTTCCCTCAAAAACATATTCTAACTTAAGAAAATTATTAGAATTTTTTTTTTGTTTGGGAGTTTTTAAATATTTTATTCTTTTAGATGTGCACATTATAGATGGTAGATTTAATTAAAAATCTGTTAGGTAAGCAGTTATTTTAAGAAATCAATCATAATCTTTTTAGATATCTTTAATTAACATGTATATTTAAAAAACGTGAATAATTATTTTTGTCAATGACATGTATTAAAGTGTAAATTAGATAAAGTCAACTAACTAATCTATTTTGGTTTGCTGGTTTTTTATTTAAATTAAAAACTGTAAAAAAAGAATAGATAATATATCAAATCATTAACAGAAAAAAATAGATGTAATACTTCATGTCAAATTTTTATTGTTCAAAAGTTGTCTGACATGTATACAGTATCTTTAAAAAAAACATTTATAACAAAGATAAAAATGCAGCAATATACATTGAATATCCACCTAAAAATTTGTTTTTATTGTGGATACAAATTGCAGATAATAGGAAAAAGAGATAATTAATTTTTATATCTATAAAAATAGATATCTCTATCTCTTGTAAGTATTATACACACTTTTTTAATTGTTTAATGTCTAAAATTAAAACATTTTTCAAAAAGTAAATTATTCCTTGACCGCTTCGGAGTTTAACTTAGTCACTAAAACTTTAGCCCCAGAAAATTTTTGTTTCTTTAACAAATTCATCATTGTTGTTGACATTAATGATTTTATATTTTCTAAAGCCAACTTAACTTCGGATTCAATCATTCTGAAATATTTTAATTTATAATAAATATCAATTGCTATTATTATTAATTTATTATGTTATTACTCACGCAATAAGCAAAAAACAGGCACGGTTACATTGAACCCATGATTTTAAAGTGTCAGTAGTAATTATAGATGACAATATTTCCGAAAATGTAGCTACAAAAAATAAAAATAAATAATTATATATAATTAAAAAAAAAAAAACTTTAAAATGTGTCATACTTTCATTATTTTCCACTAAACTCTTATCATGACCTATTATCTTCCTTAATACCATATGAAGACCAGAGTGTTCGTACACAGGAACTTTTACATCTTTATCCTCTACTTTATTGTTAGGATCAATTAAATATTTTGCTACAGATGTCATTGCTTCTTTCAATTTTTCTCCTAAAAAACAAATAAAATTTGAATGTTAATAATTAAATAAAAAAATAATAATGATCTTCAATCAAATAAAACAAAAATCCTTATACAGATATCTATAGGCATGAATTACACTAAAAGGATTGGCGAGTGTCAACATATTGTATACAATGATATAACATGTCTTGACAGCAAATATGCATGTTTAACATCATTATTGACAAGTATAGACTAATGTATAACCACAAATATATATATATATAATAATAGTAGTTGTCACCACTCTGAAGCTAAATTACTTTTAATTGTAATAAATACTTTTAAAATATTCAAGAATCTTTGTACTTTACTAACTTTTTTTTTTTTGTGGTTTTTAAAGTTTAAAATGTTTTACAGCCATATTTAACAGATAAAAGGCATTATTGAAGTGAAAATATAAAATAAATATTTCAAACTGTCAAAAAATCAAAATTTAATGTTTATAAATATACTTATTATTTTAAAATTCAAATCAAATTTGATTTTTAACAGACAGCATCATGTTATCGTATGATATTGATAGATTAATTAATCACCATTAGTATGGTGGTAAGCTCATCTTATTAGTATTTTAAGAACTCCTTGTTTATTATTTACTTGATTCATCTGATATTATTTATACCTTCAATCGATATGTGTCTAAATATACTTTTGTAAATATAATAATTTTATAAATATTTCTGAATTAGATATTGGCATGCAATGTTAGCATTATCCATAATATGCGCGTTACGTTCACTCATACATGATACAGTAGTATTGATGTAATAGTTTTTGAATAATGAAAAATGATCAAATATAAGAAAAATCAAGTAAAAAAAATGTTTTTTAACTATTTTTATGAAAAAAGTTTTAAAATATAAAGAATTTGGTGTTAGTTTCAATATTTTATGTTCATTGTATAATAAATAATAATGAAAGGTTAGCATGGCGTTCACTCGATATTAATGGCATAACAATGACGGAATAAATATTGAAAAATAGTGATTAACATCAGTGTTTGATGTTATGAAATAGTTAGCTATTTTGAGTTATATATCTGTACATGAACAAAATAAAAAAAACTACTAATACTAAAAATATTACAAATAATAATTGGTTATAACAAAAACCATGAGTACATGGATGTAAAAATAAAAAATAATCAACTATTCAAAATGTAATATTTAACTGAATGCAATTACCCATTTAGCTATACTTATTAAATTGAATAGGTCATTACTTCCAATTAAGCATCAATAAATATTTTTTATATCCTTCACATATAATATTATAATATGCATATTATGTATTTGTAGTATGGTTATGTAATCAGGTCAGAAGATACACTATTCAATTATATGGCCAACTGGGTCTCATAGACAGTGTATTGGTGAACTAATAGTGCCAGTAGTCATTGGCCTGCTTTTAACATGTATAACATAGTAATTTATTGATTTTTATTTTCCTTGAAAATTATTATAATTTTAAATTTACTTAAATAATAATTAATAAGCAATTGGTTATATAAACGATTAATATATTTTAATTTTAAGTTTGAAGTTATTTGTTTAATATATGTTTTTTCAATATGATCAAAAAAATAATATTTTATAAAAAAGTTTTATGAAATATATTGATTATACTTTATATATTTATTTTCAAAAGCTTGCAGCTAATTTATAAAGTTAGTACTAAACATTTTTAAAAGTAAGTATCATAACAAAAGATTTTAAAATCTACTCAATTTTAATCTTTATACTTAACAAATTTATTATTAATTAAATTTGAACATAACATGTTAAAAAAAAAATTAAAACTCTTATGACACTACGTCAAAACTTTGTTAAAGTAAGCCAAAATAAGGTTAATTTAGTAACCAGATTGTACAGCTTCAAAGTAAAACTTTAAAATAATTAGTTATATATCATTCAATAAATATTTGTAAATAATAATTATAAAGAAAAAAAATATTCAAAGAGTAACAATGAATTGCTGCACATTTTATGAGTAAACAGTAGGACTAATGACTAACTGCGCTAATAGTATACATACCATAAATAATCACTAGTACGAGCTATGTTATCTAACCTGAGTAGATAACTATGATTTATAAAAATATTCAATTCACATTTATATGATTACTTTAATAAATGAACTAAAAAATTACCACTGCCTGATTTTAGGATTCCTAGTAATACCATAGCAATTGACCCACTATTTAACCAAAAGTTTGGATTATCTTGTATGTGCTGTAGAAAACGATTGGAAACTGCGTTTAAAAGTTCTTTTACTCGTACATCATCATCTTTTTTGCTGTTAATATTAAAATTAAAACAAGATTAAAATACTGAGCTAGTAGAAAATATTAAAATAATTTTTTTTTTAATTCTAAATATAAACAAATAAATCAGTAATTTGAATTAAGAAGTAAAATAAAATATGGTGTCATTTTTAGTGAAGAAAAATATTTTTTTTAATAGAAGAAAAGATGAAATCAGATTGTATTATTTGTAAAAATATAAATTATAATAATTGTTGTACCGAATTAATGTAAAATAGTATTAAACTAAATTGTTTAATTTATTTACTTTTTAAAAACAACATTGCATTAATTTTTTTTAATTTTCTATAAAATGAAACAATAAATTTGTACAAAATAAATATTTATAATAAACACATAAAAAGAATTACATTATAATAAGACATAAAAAAAATATCAAATTATATAATGAAACCTAATTATTAAATATAATTATAAATTTATAGTCCCTAAATTACGTGCATTTATGTTAGGCAAATATTTCCATAAAAAAACAATTAGTATAAGTTTAATTTATTGAATCTAAGATAAGAGGACGCTAACCTAACATATGTTTACATCATTTTACAAATATACAACATAACAAAAATTGCGTCTAATAGAACTGAGTATTGTTAGTTTCAATATTAGAGTAAATTGAACTATCAAAATTAAAAATATCTGTGCTGAAGCATTAGCTTTTTTAAATATTTTAATGTTTAAGCAAGATATGAATATTATAAATATTACAAGTAAAAAAATGCTCATTTCTAACTTAAAAATTTAAATATCAAATAAAAGCCAATGCTTGACTACAATTGATATTTTTTCCTTTAATTTTAATAATAGGATAATTCACTATAATACTTGAAGCTAACCACACACATTGTTTTCTACTGAATGTAAATTAGTTATACTGTATGTTATGAATTTATGTTGTTAATAATACCAATATACCTAGTTTAACTAAATAATGTTTATATTTATTTTCCAAAGAAATAATACATACATATAAATAAAGTTACAATCATAATTTAATTATATTTTATAAATTATCATAATTATTAATAAAATATTACCATTCTTTCATTGGTTCTCCTTTTTTTAATAGTTCGATATCTCGAGGATGAAAATATGAAGAATCTCTCCAAGCTACCAATGATAATATTACCCTGCGGCCATATTCATCAGTTGCAATTGTATCAATATTATTTAAAATTTCAGGAATAATTGTCTGAAACCATAAAATAATTGTATGTAGTATAAAGTGTTCAAATTATTTCATAAATATTATTTTAGACTTTCAGAAATATCAGATTTTACCTTTTTTACTAGAACTGTATCATCCACAGAGTCAAAAAGAGCTAATAAAATTAAATATCCATATTCTGATGTAGCCAAATCACGTGTAGACGCAGTAGTCTTGATTTGTTTCAATATGGCTTTTTTTTCCTGAAAATAATATTGCAATTTATAACCTAAGAAAAATTATATTTTTTAAAATTTATTTTACCTTAGAATTTGCAGACCATATAATGTACATAGCAAGAAGACAACCACTTTTTGATGTATAAAATAATTCTATAGGAAATTCTTTAAGTGAAGTGAATAGTTCATCACAGTCCTTTCCAGAAGTATATAAAATGTATTCATATATTAAATTATGAACTAATGTTGTCTGCATAGAAGTCTTTTGTCTAAAATTACATATACAATATTAATATATAGTTATATTAGATCTATCAAGGGTGTTAAATTTAAATTAGTTAATTAACATTGTACGCATAATAATTGTAGGAATATTAGTTCAATGCTATGTATTAATTAATTAATAAGTTAAAAGTTAGGTTATGTTCAACTAATTAAATTAATATTTAATGTTTTATTTAATTTAAGTAAACTCATCAAGGCAACTTCACATAAATTAAAATTCAATATATAATTTGTTTCCAATTTAACTTAATAATTATGAATTATAAAAAACATAATAATGAATGAAAATAGCATTCAATTAAAAAATTATTTATTACAGTTTATAATTATAAGTTCCTAGAATACCTACGGAAAATAATATTTTTTTTAGGTTTTTGTGAAAAATGTTATATTTATATTAATCGATTAATAATATTGTCTCAAGGCTATTCCTTTGAATTAATTACTAATAACGTAGAGGAAACATCAATCACCCAAATAAAGACTTAAATACCAACATGCTCACGAATAATATTCATAACACTTAAGTAATAATTATAGATATGGTTATTGTGAATTTCGGCTATTTAAACTTATAGAATTTAAAGTACTTTTATAATATATTATACATTTCTCCACTTTATAATCATTATACTGCAGCAATATTATTTACTATTCACTAATTAGTTCTTACTGTGAACAACTATTAAGCTACTTATTGTTAGGTATTTTGAATAAAATAGTAATTACTATAGTAGTTATTTGTTGTAACATTTACTCTATAAATAATATGTAAATAAATTGAATAGATCACACATAATGTGATTGTAATATTATCTATAAAATACAAATTTATAATGCAAAATAAATATTTGATTTATTTATTAATTATCTTATAAATTATAAATAATAAAGAAAACAATTAAATTATTCTCTAACCCCAGTCTAAAATATGAATTCTATGAATACATGTTTTAAAATAAATACATAATATATGTCTACATTCATTATGTAAATATATAACTGCAATTATCATTTTGTACCTTAATGTAATTTTTTTTTTAAATTATTAACTGAAGTTAAATCAATGGTATTTATTAACTTAATTTAAATGTTCAAAATGTTTATTAATTTTATTGAAAAAATAAAAGAATCATGCTAACATAACAGAATATCTCGCCTAGCCTTGAATCCTACTAGTCTTCATTCCTGACTGTTTTCTACAAACATATACCTATTTTATACTGCTAGACCAAATATTTTAATTATCAGCTATAACTTTTGAAAACATTTGATTTTTTCATAATTGACTGGAAATTATTTTTTTAATTTTTTTTTTAAATTTTCAACATACTATGATAGGTATTTTATGAAATAATTTTGTTAATTTTTGATAATTACTTTAAAACAAATTTCTTAATGTGATCTTTTGTCTTTGCAAGTATAATGTCCTTTGTGTTGGGTGAATTTTTCAATACGTCAGCAAATGATAATACATTGGGTGATTCACATAAGATACTGGATGCACCGTATAACTCATGCATCATTGTATTCTGCTGTTCTGGAGTTGCATAAGTCGTATAAATCAAATCCATGATCTTAGCTGAGTTCTAATAAATCATATTTTTCAAAATTAAAACATGTTTAACAGCATTTATTTGTTATATGTATACTAACTGTATGTAATGTATATGTATAGACTTTTCCTTTCAAGGAATTAATTATAATTTTACGTTGTTCTGCATCACCTTGTTTCAACATATTTTTTACACATAAGCAAGCATACTTAGAAAGTAACATTTTCGGAACATGTTTTATTAATTCATTTATGACTTGTGAACGAATTTCTGGTGTGCCTAGTTTTAACATCCATTGAACTATACGAGCGGTGTCATGTGAAAAAACCATCTATAGAATCATAAATAAATTTCTATGAAATCTGATACTTAAATTTAAAAAAACATTGATCTTACTGTTTCCAAATGGGATTTAGAGAATTTAAAAAGTTCATTCAATAAAGCTTCTTTTTTATCTTTAGGACAATCATCACGACGCATACTTTCCCAAAGTTTCTTAGCTTTCACAACAGCTTCATAAAATGGACATTTTTGTGTTTTACGTTTAAGTCGAAGTTCTTGTTTTTCTTTTTTAAACTCTTTCCAATTAGGTTTTTCAGTAGGTTTATCATCTATAATGAATAATAAAGAAACAAATACAATTTAAAAAAATAACACTAAAAAATACTCACCATTTTTAGTATTTAATTTTCCTTTAATTTTCTTAGATGATTTATTCTCTTTATCAGTTTTTGGTACTTTTTTCTTGTTGGCTTGAGTTTTTATTTCAGTTTTTATTTCTACATGATTATCAACATTATCTAATTCTTCAAATCCAGGTTCAATTGTTTCAGCATCTTCAGATGTTAATGATTTAGTATAGTCAATTGAATCTTCAGGATTAAGTTTTTGCTTTTTTTCAATACTTTTTTTTATTGATGAAGTTCGTTTCATTGTCATTTTTTTCAGACTAAAAAATAATAAATAAATATTTTATTTTTTTGTCAATTTCATATCTAAATAAATATAAAACAAGTAGAAAACACATTTTATTATAGTAAAAAACTCAAATAAACCGCTGTTTAGAAAATCAATTTTACTCTATTATTGTTAAGAGTTATTTGACCAATTAACAAATTTAAAAATATGAATCTAGGACACCTTGCAAGTCTCTTTGATATTTTAATTATGAAAAAAGTTATTATAATAAAATATAAAAAACCACCCTAAATATTATCTTTAAATTTAATTATAAGTTAATTTACTCTAATATTAAAAATATCAAAGTAAAATAGATTTTTCTCAACACAACACTTTCTATGTTAAGCACTATTTTTTATTGATAATTAAATAATAATAATAATAATACAATTATGGACTCATCACTATTAGATGTACAATTATTTACAGTGAAGAATGATTATAAGTGTATTTTGAGGAGCTAGAATGTTCTAAAATATTATCTATTAAAATTTCTAATTATAAGTAACTAAAAATTGTTTCAATTTTAAATAACGTTTGTTAGACAATAAATTATAACTGTTCGCTAATTAACTGTTGAAAAAATAATTTATACTCCAAGTGGAAAAAATATATATTAATAGGTTTTATAGGAGTATTTCCAAGTATATTAGTTGTGAGAATGGGACATTTTGGTGAAATGGCAATTCGATGATGTCTGTTTCAGTTTCACGACAATGTAACTGTATTAACTATAAATAATTATTTTGATTTATTTATGATATAAAATGAATATGGTATTTATTTTATATTATTATACAATTTTACATTATTTTACAATTTTTTTTTTTATTATTTATATATGCATTTATTAGAACAAAGATTTCAGATTTAAGTTTATAAAAAGACGCTATTACATTAAATTGTTACTACTGTGTGCTTTAATAATTTAAAATTACTCAGTAACAATAAATAAACATGTTATTTTCTATTTTAATGAAATTATATTAATGTACCTAATGAATGTAATTCTAACAATTCATAATTGTAAATAAAACTAAAACTAAGCATAGAATATCAAAATACATCTGTATAATAAATTAATAATTTAATCTTAATTAATCAGTCTTTCTGTATTCTGTATACATAGTTTACACAAGAAAACAAAAAATGTTAACACAAATAAAGCTGATTCTTGGTAACACTTTAGAAATATAAGTGGTTTTATCTAATTCAAATTATTGTGCTAGATAAATCAAGTCTACTAAAAAGATTACAATTCTTGTGATACAAATATATAGCAAAAACATAATTTAGAAATTTATGTAGATGGTTTGGCGCACAGCAAAAGAGTATTAGTTGAAATTTGAAATTATAAAATGAGAAGTACCTAATTACATTTTTATTGAGATAATTGAACTTGTAATTTGTATGCATACAAAACTGAAAACACTGGGATAAATTATATTAGATTACTTGGATGATACCAATTTAAACCATCTTTAACCAATACTTTATGTTAAGATAAAACGGATAAGCGACAATATAGATCGGAAAACTATTCAAATGGATTCTAAATATGCGATCAATTCTGCTGTACACATATTAAATGCAAAACTCTATCCATACAATCGTTCAACAAACAGCAAAGAGAATAAACGACACAGAAAAAGTGCCTAAATACGGTGATGAGAGTACCGGAACACAAGTTTGCGACAGTATGTTACAGCCTACAGTGTCTTCTACAAACTACCAATATTAGTGTGGTTAGGTCATACCTACACAGATCGTAAACATCTACAAATATCTTCAAGTATAACATTTGAAGACACATAGTTTATCAGAATTTAAAGTTAACGAATTCACTAATGAACGTAAATTCATTAGGTTCTTACCTGAAAATCGAATCGTAGTTTGATATACAATCGGACGATGAAAAGAATAGCGAGTATGATGAATCCGGTATTACAGTAATAAAAATGTTTATTCTCTCGAATAAACAGAGCCGACCATGTGGATATGGATAATGTAGATAAAGTAAAAAACACTGATCACAACGTGTTTTGTGACGTTTTGTCGTTTCGTTTTTTGTGTTTATCATAAAAACGGTCTGATAATAAATCGTGATAATGATTCATCATACCGGTGACCACTACCAATCGGATTGGTCACGGATACGTGGTCGAACTTCGTTTGTCGATTACTACAAAATGTGTTATTATTATTATTATTATTATTATTATTATTATTATTATTAACAAATACGTCACTCCATGTACCTACACAACTCGTTATCATTGCAAACGCATCGAGTCATTCCGGATTTGTGGACTGCCTAGTGCTTGGCCATTTTTATTTTTGACAAAATGTTACTTACTAATAAACCGTAATACTTGTAAAACAACGTACGACATTCGAACGATTAAACGGCATTATATTACCATACTAAATTGTTTAACTAATTCAGTGAGAAAGATTAAAGATCGCGAGTAATCCATCGTGTAAGGTATGTTGAATTCGATTTTATACTTGTTTACGTGCAGTGTAAATGACGCTCCATTGTGTTAACGTATTGCTTGATTTTATGGCGTCTCTGTCATCACGTCAGTACTTTTCGAAAATATTTCGGTTTTCCAAGTATCTTTTTCCTTAGATGCAAACGATGTTTTTAAAATAGTAATCTGAATTCATTGTTAGATGTAATTTATAAGATATAGCCGTTTAATGCTCTTGTCGTAAACCATAGTCATATTATTTTGATGCTTTTAAATGCACCAGATCCTAACGCCCACAGATGTCTTAACTGGGCCGATGAGGAAATACTCTAGTTAATGTACAAGTATGGCTTTAATGGATAGGAAGATTTTATATAGATAAGTGACCTATCAGGTTTGACACTAATGATTTAGTAGATTTTCTGAGTAATGTGCAATAATGATATCAGTTAATATACTGAAAGTTCTATAGACGTTGTCTTCTACGGGTTAACAGAACCTATAAATTATGTAAATGCACTTTACCTTAGTAATATATTTTACCGCAATTATAAATTACAATTGAAATTCTTGTAAATAAATCGATGTTGGTTACAAATATAAGTATTAAAATTGCTGTAGAGTATTATTACAGAGGGTATCATTCAGTTAAAATACTAAACAGCAATACTGGTAAAATATACAGACATAATATGATATAACCTTTAATGAAAAATTTCATTACCTAAAGTTTTCATTGCAAAACATGTTTAATATCTTTAGATTCTTTATGACAGGGTTGGAAAATTTATGGATAATACCAAGAACCATATTTTCCCTTTTTTTATCATATTTATAACTTACTTTTTAATGATTCAATAATATTTTCTATAAATGTTTTGACATTATAAAATAAAAATAAATGAATAATGACTATTGTTAACTTATAATAGATTCATAGTAGGTAGTATCTGGATTATTAACTTAAGTGTTAATATACAATGAATATGTACAATACTATAGATACTTGATTCATAAAATTTAAAAAATTAACTAAATGCCATATACTATGTAAGTGCTTAATAAATATAATATCTAATATATTATTTGTATTCATTTTTACAAGATGGAAGACAAAAAGAAGTTGGCTCTACTTATTGTAAACCATTTGAAAACCCAACTAAGCAATGGTAGCTTCAGTGATGAATCATTGGAAAGTATGGAAGTAGCAGTTCAGTGCATTGAGTCAGCCTATAATTTAAATCCTACTGAATCAGATGGCGTTGACGTTAAGTTGGAAAACATAGTGAAAGATTATTATAAAGTTAAAGAACATAAGGTAAATAATGTATTATTAATTATATATATATGAGATAAAATTAACATTGTTCCAGTGCCGTAGTCAGGAAGGGCTTCCGGGCTCAAGCCCACCCCCCCCCCACCTCCGAAATGCCTGACGACGATAATTTAATTAATTTAATTACCGTTTGTGGCGATAAAATAACGCCGCTCTCACCACACTTACTTAATCTTGATTTGATAATATATCTATAATTATATAAATTATATTGTTAAAAATACAGTGCAAACTTAATTTGTTGTCATAATTGACCATCAAAAATAAGCCCCCCCCCCCAACACAAAAAAAATCCTGGCTACGGCACTGATTGCTCATCAATTAAAACAGTCTTAAATTATATTATTTATCACTTTATTAACACATATTATTTATATATTATAGCTTATGTCTGTATGTAATTAAAATATTAATTTGAATATTTCTCATTTTCTTATAAACTATAATTTTTTATTATTTATATTTAATTGTTCGAGTATGTTAATTGGACTATATTATTTTATTTTAGGCAAACATTAAGGCAGAAATAAGTCAAGCTCATAAAGATGAAGCTGAAAACTATAAGAAGTATGGAAATGATTTCATGAAAATTCAAGATAATGACAAGGCTATAGATGCTTACACTATGTATGTTAAAATAATAAAATATTAAACTTTTTGGTTAATATTTTAAAATTTTAATATTTTGTAACTTAAAAATATTTATGTTCATGAATATTCTTATTTTTCATTATTAATAATGGGTGGGGACGCTTGGGGGTAATTATTTATCATTATCAGTCTATTTTTAATATATTATACATATTTTTTTGAATATAATATACTCCATTGAGTATGTCTATCTCTTAGTAATAATAACAAAAATATCACCAAAAAATTTTTAATTTTAATTTATGTATTATACTAAAATGAAAAGTAAATTAATTTGTTTGTGACAATTAACTTTAATATAGAATAATAATAAAAACATTTTATCAATTATAATATAATAAGTAATAAACATTTGGCCATTTATACAATTGTATTAATAATATTTCTATTATTTGAGAGAACCTGTGCTCTCTTCTTTGTTGACTATGTGGAGCAGTAAAAGTTAAATATTATCTAAACATACTATTTAAAATTTGTTTTATTTCAGTAAATAATTAAATGTCTACTCAATATTTTTTTTATGTACAAACAATAATTCAATATTTTTAACTATAATTCAAATAAAAGTATACAATTTAAAATATAAATTTTTATATATGATGCATTTCTGTGTACTATTATATTTTTAACACTTTATAATTAATTACAATTGTTTCATCAATATTAATTTTAATTTCAGATCGATCAAATTAAATCCATTCAATCCAATTTATTATTGCAACAGAGCTGCTGCTTTTAATGCTATTGGCAAGTACAATAATGCTATTGAGGATTGCCAAAAAGCAATTGAACTTGATCCGACATATTGCAAAGCATATTGCCGTTTGGGGTGATTATAGTTTTACTTTATTATATTTAATAATAAATTCATTGAAAATTAATTATAATAACAAAAGAATGAAAACCATAGAATATTGAATTGAATTATTGTTTTATGTGTTATATTGTTAATATAACATTAATAATTATTAGGTTACTAAAAAGGTAATTAAATAGAATTATACTTAGTGTCTGTTGTACATCAGTTAGAGAATTCAAGTGGCTTTTGTCTTAAAAATTAATTTAACCTATTTTCAAATCTAAATTTAAAAAGTTTAGGTTGTAATAATGTTAATAACGTAATAATGTAATAACATTAACTTTATTATATATTTCAGTATAGTTTATTAATTTTCTTAATCAATCTTTAAACTTATTTTTGCTGTATCAATCAATGCATAGTATAATACGATTAAATTTTAATCACAGAAATAAAATGTTATTTAATAACTACCGAATATTCTGTGTAGCTATCAAAACTATTATTGTTTATCCTGTTAAATTATAAAAAAAGAACCACTAGTCCACGTTAGAAAATGCGGTTTCAACTACTGATATAATTTATAATACAATTTAATAACTTTTTAGATATTAGATGTATATTTAAAATAATACCTAAATTTTTTATTTTTATATATTATGACATAGATGTATTTTATCAAAAGCTTCCTAATTTATAGGTTTAATTGTATTATTGAATACTTATTTAAATATAAAGATACTAAATCATATGATATTATAATAATTTTTATCAATATTTTTTTTGTTTTATCAAGAGAATAATCTTTATATGTATTATGTATTTTATTATTATAGATTAGCTTTTTCTTACTTGAAAGATTATCACAAAGCAGTGTCATGTTACAAAAAAGCTTGTGAATTAGATCCCGATAACCAGGGTTATCAACGGAACTATCAGCTTACTTTGAATAACTTGCAAACAAATTCTGGAGCACCTTCACAATCACCAAATGACCCTCCTATAATGGCAACTCCAAACTTAATGGAAACCGCTGCACGGATTATGACTGATAACCCAGAAGTTTCTTCTGTGTATGCAATTGTTTTTAATAGATTATTTTATTAATACAAAGGCTAACATTTAAGAAATACAAATCATTATTGTTTTTTTTTTTTTTTTAGGATAAACAACATTTTGGGAGATGTAACTAATTCTGGCAGTGAAGGACTAGATAGACTGATGCAAGTGTGAGTATTTTTTAAATGCTATAAATAAATGTGTTTGTTTATTGTTATAATAATAGTGTAGTTTATGCGCTATTAGATATTTATGTATAAATTCTGTTTAAAATAATTTATATAATATGTAAAAGTAAGAAATAAAAAATGCATGTATTTAAATTAATGTTTTTATAATTATTATTTTGTTTTGTAGTGGACAAACTATAGTTACTCGTTTACAAACGGCTAATCCTAATCTGTTAGATGGATTACGGATGCAATTTCAGAATGCTCAAAACGAAGGACAACCACCACCACACAATGGATATCATGATGATGAACCTCAACCTTAAACTAACAAAATATAAGCTTTATAACTTTAATTATTTTCCTTATTCGTAAACATTGATATATAAATATTGATGACCTTTTTTTTAAATTCAATTAATTTAATCGGTGTTGTTTAATAACTTTTAGTCAGTAGAAGTTGCCAAACATATAAATGGTTTGTGATCCCACCCACCATGAAGCAATACAGTACAAAATAATAATAACTGTTGTCAATATATTTGAAAACTATTTAACCTGTTTTTTTTTATCAAATCTTTAATTCATTTGATTTTTACCAGTTATCTTTAACTTTACTTTAAGGTAATATTATATTTAATAAACACGTGCACTTTTGTTGTGTGAAAATACTAATAGTGATGGATTTTGACAACCACATATATGTTTGGCGACTATAATAGTTTTGAAGTACAATATCAATTATCAATTCAATAATTTTGGCCAAGGTTTTCATTGTAAATTAAATCTAAGTAAAATTAAAAATTATGTTTGCATATTCTTTATATATATATGTATATCGTATATAAACATATTAAAAATAATGGTCACTTTTTTTTAATAGCACCCTTTTATTTGAACTGTTTTCATTCCTTATCGAACGATATCATCTTTCCCACACCCCTTCCATAAATGTTTAACTATTAATATTCAACATTCATATTTTATTTGGATCTCAGTAACATTTAAGACATATCCAGTGTCTAATGTTTGTAATACATTTTTAAATTCAAATAAAATAATATTTATGTAACAATATTATAATATTTTATTTATCATGACTCTAAAATCTATTTGGATTGACTACTGTGAAAATGGTTCAATACATGGTTTGAAGCACATCATTCAAAAAGATGAAAAACCATTGACGAGGTATCTAATTATTCATACTGATGTGACTGATATAATATATAACTTATATCTTTTGCGGTTTAAAATGATTTTAAATTGTACACAGATTTATATGGGTACTCTTGTTGATTGTCGCCAGCATTGCTATAGTGGTTTTGGTTTCGGCGTCTTGGGAGAAGTATTCTTACTCCTCAATGGAAATCATTGTTGATGATCCTCGTTATCCACTCACCAAGATTGATTTTCCTGCAGTTACTATTTGTCCTATCAGCAAGATTGTATACTCAAAGGCTCTCGATTTAGTCCTTAAGTATATGCAATTAATTTTTTAATTCTTAAATTGTTTTAAACTCACATAAAATATAAACTATGTTTATTGAGTAAAGCTGAATAATAATATATTTTGATTGATAAAATTCAACTGTAAATTAGAATTGTGGAAAATGTGTTATACAATTAAATAACATTTTAACTGCTAAAATTAGAAGTAGAGTGTATCGATTGGTATTTTAATGATATATTTTATTTGTTCAAAAAAAAATGAAGTTGGATATTAGTTGCATGTCTCAAGTATCTTAGAAAAGGGAATATTTTTAAAAATAGTTTTTATTTTCTCAGTAATTTTATTATTTGTAAAAAAAAACCCCATAGAATGGTGTTGAAAAATAACATGTTTGGTATTTACTATATAAGCTCAACTTAAAATAATATTTTTGGAGAATACTTATTTGATTATTATTTATTAATTACTGATTTCAAATATATATCTCTGTTTTATATTATATTGGTATTTGTTTTAAAATTGTAGTAGTTTGAATAATTTATTGTAAGCATCATAAATTATACCAAACTATAAATTAAATATAAAGCAATTGTTTTGTTTATATATTTAAATTATTTTTGTATTATAGTACATAAATTATTATGAAAGAATATTTATATCGTAAAATTAAAATATTTCTACTGAAATCGGAATAATATTAAATTAATTTAAACTTTTTATTTAAATTTCTATACCTATCTACTATTATATATTTATATATGCCATTTGTATGTTTCTGAATTGCCATAGTTACCATTGTATAGTATAACATTTGATATCCACTTAAATAAGCACATTATAATAAACGCTATTTACTAATGTCAATCACTCAATATTATAAAAGACGTTTTTAACTTTTGATCGTTTTGGCTAACCTTTAGCCTAATTACCTAAGTATCAAATTAAACATTATTTTTATAATTTATTACAATTATATTACATGTTAATAGGGCATCATTTCAATACCCAGGTATTGATAATAAGCAGATTTCTAAGCATAATTATTATTTAATATTTGTTATATAATAATTTGCAAAGATTTAAGTCATATTTAGATAATATTTTGGAAATTAATAAACAATGACAAATTATTACAATAAAATAAATTATGCTACCTATTTAACATTTGGACATATTATAAAAGTAGATAGTTATGTATAATGTATTAATGTATAAAAATACACTGATGTTATAGATTAATAAATAGCGTTCTTCCATAGTGATTGAGTTATTTATCTTCATTTGTATCTATCTATTTTACTGTATCTTAAAGAAACAAAATAATTAGATGGTAGATATAAAATTATATACCTTCTATAATTATTATTAAATATATGATATATCTAAGCTGATGTCTCTATAGAATATAGATGCACTATATTATTTGATAATTTATAAATTAATTATGAAATTTGTAAAATTGATGTTATGTACTTTTAAGAAGAAGACAACAAATGTGAGTGTAGTATCATTTAGTTTCTTGTTTTCTAATAAATTAATTCTATTCAAATAAATTATTATTTATTTGTAAGTTGTTAAAAAATAATAAAATTCTTACAATAAAATTAATAAACTGTGAAACTTAAACTTAAAATTCACAGGTGAAAAACGATTAGGTATCTTAGTTATAATATTTTTAATTTTAGTATAAATAAGTCAAATAATAAGTACCCATCTAGTATCTACTAATAAGTAATAACTAATAAGTATTAATATACAGAATGATTCTTTTATTAAACAACACTAATTATTTCGAAATCTATTTGTTTTAGAAAATATTTTTTTTTACATAATTTCCAGTCGAAATAAAACAATACATTTTTTATCATTATAATTTTTAAGGTTTTTAATCACAACATACATTTTTAATTTCATATTCCAAAGCAGGATATGTTTTTAAGTATTTCAATACATGAAAATCGAAATTCGGACTAGTAGTTTATATCGTTTATGAGTTACGTATTTTTATTATTAAAAATAAATATTTAAATATTTTATTTTTTTTATTTATTTTATTTTTTATTTTTTTTTTATTTTTTATATTTAGTTACCTATTTAACGTATTAATGAGTTGAGTGTTGAAGTACGAGAATACCCCGCAAAATGATGGTCTACTACTCCGATTACCTAAACTTTAAATACTTATAACTTACTAACTTATACACTACTCATACAAATTTCAATTTTTATGTATCGAAATACTCTGCAAAATATTCTGCTTCAGAATATGAAATAAAAAATATATACTATTATTCAAAACAAACTTAAAAATTATAACGATAAAAAATATAATTTATATTAAAAAATCTTTTTCTCAAAAACTCATAGATTTTGAAATAATAGGCGTTTTTGATAAAAGAATAACACAGTGTATATATATGTATATATGTATATTAATTCTATAAATTATAAACTCCTTTATATATACAAAATATAGTTATACCTTATTCTTATTATACTATTATAGGCATAGGCGCAATTTGAGTTTTAAATTTGAGGGGCTATTATATAATTTGCATGTATGTACTATGTGTATGCTCCGTGACATATATAAAGGTAAAAAAGAATATATAAAAACCATTGGGGGGGGGGAGCTATGATTGATTTTGAAGGGGCTTAGTCCCCAAGCCCCCCTAAAATTGCGCTTACGACTATGCGGCATATGTAATTTGCGCCAAAAACAACCTAAAGAAAAATATATTTATGTAATTTGCCTCACTTTTTAAGAGTGTAGTTTGCGCCACATAAAACTAAATAAAAGGACATTATGTAATCTGCTTAAATTTGCTTATTGTGACGCAAAATTACATGTAATAAAATTGGCTCAAAATACCATCATTTCCCTACCACAGAATAGATCTATTCTGTATCCTTACTATGAAATAATAATACGGAGTATTATAACAGGTACTTGAATATTATCTAATGTACCTATTATGAAATAATATAAGTAGATAAATTTTATTCTTGTATAAGTATTAGATATCTATCACCATTGATTATTAAATATTAATAATATATAATCAACGCTATCACCTATCTACCTATAAAGTGGGCTGTTGGTAAAATGAGATACATTATACATCTATAGCGCTTACCTACATTTTTTATTTATTTTCAGTAAATATCCCAACGATTCCGACTTGAGAACCAAATGGACAAATTCGTTACAGGCACTTGGAAGGATGAAGTTTCCACATAACACAAATCTATATTATGTTCTACAAAATCTCTCAACAATCAAAATACCCTTAAACGAAATATCTGATCTCATGATAAAAGTAAGTTGGATTAAACACTTAAAAGAATACTAATACATACTTATAAACAGTATTGTAAAGTATAGGTTTAAGTTAAGGCAGTCCTTAATATATACACCTATAACGGTTATGAAATTGGTTCAAATAAAAAAATTGGAAGACATTATTCTATGCCATAAAATCATTGAAGTTTAACTGTCTCCTTATGGTTTATGGATTTGTAATAAAAAATACGTTTTTAGATTACGTATTTAATTTAAATTTAAACTTTAAATGCTTATGAAAAAAAATCATCCCTATAAATCTTTAATATTTTTTAACTGTAATTATAACAACGTATGAGGTTAAATCTTGTATCAAATTTACTAACATTCAAAAAAAAATAGAAATAAAAATGAAAATATCTATATAAATAGCTCAAATTTTTTTATTATATGTATAAACAATGACAAAATAAACATTTGGTGAAAATTTCAACTCTCTACGATTATTAATTTTTAAATCACAACAAAATAAGAAAATCGTTCTACGAGAATTTGTTAATTTACGGGTGAATATCCAATAACTAAATTCAAACACTCATAAAAATTTTATTTGATTCTTCGGTAAGCTTTTTTTTTTAATAAATGTAGGAAAATGTATGGGGAATCTTGTAATATATTTTGAAATCTTAGATATATACAGAATATTTTTTATGAATTGAAAGAAGTCTTCGTGATTTTGATGATTTTTGTCAAAATTCTAATTTTTGACACTTATAAAAAGTTATTTTGGATTTACACTCAACTTTTTTTTAATTTAAAATAACAATAATTTATGAGAAACCTTATATTAATTGTTCAAGTTTTTGACTAAGCGAAACATTTTTTATCGACAATAATTTTAAAAAAAAGTAAAAAACATTCGAAATTTTCTTATGCTTATAAATAATTGAAAAAAAGTCAAAATATTTTGAAAATTTTATGATGTATACATAAATAATGTTAATTTAAATATTCGATGAACATTTCATGAATCTGGAGTTGTTATTTTTAGTTACATAAAACAACAAAAACTATTTTTTTTAAATCGGTTTTATGTAAAAATTCCCATTTTCCTTAATCTTTTGTTTGTTTATTCCAATTAGTAAGAAAAATACTAAGAATTTTTTACTTATGACCTCCTAAAGTACCAATTATATTCACTTTCCATTAAGAAAAGTTACTGTAATAAAAAATCGAAACTTTTTACTGGCTCAAAAAATTATAAAACATTATTATAAAATCAATATATTCCTCGATCCGCTCAGAATCTAAAAATATTGAACAATTACATTTTTAAATAGATAAATCTATAGGTGCATAGATCATGATCCAATAAAATATATTAATATATTTTTATCCATGAACCTTAACCCTTAGCCCAACAGACAATTTTTAATTTTTGCAGGGGCGCACTCATGTTATTCCATTGCAAATAGTAAATTATAGATCGTAGATGTAAATTGTTTTAGTTGTTTTCATTATATTATCATTTGATTTTCAATCTTTTGATGAGATTGTTTTAACACATTGTAAATAAATTATGATATTTAGTTGGCACCGTCCGTAGAAGACATATTTCAAAAATGTTTTTGGAGAGGCATAATGTACAAATGCAAGGATATTCTGCGGTTTCAACGTACCGAAGAAGGATTTTGTTATTCATTCAATAGTCTAACAGCCGAGAGGAGTATAAAGTAGGTATCTATCCTACAGACATAACTAGAGAGCCTTTATTATAACATATTTTAGCTTTTATTATACAGACTTTTTAGTTACAACCACAAAGGACGATTATAAACCCAATAAAATGGATCGCGGGCGAATTGATTGCAAATATAATTGGTCGCCGAATGAACTTTTTTGTTTTTTAGTTATTTTATTACGTTATTATATTCATTATTAATGAATACGGCCTTTGCACTTTATATTTTTATACTGGTCACATTTCTACATAGACTTTTGATCAGTTCCATTTTTTTTCAAAAATATACATATAAGCGTTATAAATTAATTTATCTTTACCTTTTTCATTCTTTATAAATTCCATTATTATACAATAAAAAACAGTTGACACATACAATATCGCACCAGCATCGACTAAAAACATAAGTATGTAATGAAAAATTGGTACGACCAACAGAATAGATGACGATAAGTCGATAACAGCCGTATAACTTTATCAAATTTATTGTCACACAAATTTAATGTATTGTCCGTTATTTAAAAATAAATAAATAAGAATATTTTAATATTCTAAAATGATAAACATAAGACTTGGAAATATACCTAGGGTAATAAAATAATTAAAAAAGTTCGTTCGGCGATCAATTAACCCGGTGACCAATTGTATTCGCTACAATTCACCGGATACCGTTAGTATATTGTTTTTTTTTTTAATTTTATTAATCATTTCTTTCTTTATAAGTTTATATTATGAATTATGACTATCATTTAGCATTCTAAGATAATATATTATTATAGCGATGAAAACAAAATGAATCCACCATTTATGGGATTGGATGGAATACTAATTCCACTTCGAAACAACGCCGCGGGCAAAGAAACTGGACTCAAGTTAATAATGAACAATTTGAGCAACCAATTTTTCCCAAATGACAATCGTAGGAGAGGTTATAACGTAAGTAAATAGATATACCTACAATATTATATGTTTGTGATTGTTGAATATTGAATCACAACTTCTATTTGAATATTATTTACTTCATAAAGGAATAATTATTTTCAGTATCGTTTTATATATATAACCCATTTCAATAGAAAAATATTTGATTATTATAATAATAACATAAAAAGAATCAAAATATTTTGTTAATAATGATATTATGCCTAGAAAATGCTAAACTTCTAATATTTATATTTAGTTCAATTATATTCAACATTGTTAAAAACTGGGTTGACATAAATATTTATTATTTTCCTTTATAATAGTTTTTATAATAAAAACTATCGTTAAGTTTAAAACTAAACAAATATAATACACATCGTTGTAAAACAAATTAATCCATTTCTTCGCTTAGAATTTATAAATTTAATTGTTAGGTAGGTATTTATTAAGAGTATATTGATAAAAAATAAATATAACTTATTTAAATGTGCTTATACTGATCATTTAATTTTAACTTAATATAGAAGTCAGCTTCAATACAAAACTAATCCTAATGTGATTAACTCATGTTGTATTCGACTTAGTTACTTAGTTATAGACGGACGTTATAGTAAATTGTCTGAGCTTTGCATTAGTAAGGTTTTTTATTATTTATAATAATTAGTAAGGTTTTTTAAGGTTATATTCATTTAAAATTGACATTCTGATAGAGTATATCTGCCTATTACTATAAATGAATTTATGTACTACATTTCATAAAAAAAAAATTTTCGTTAAAAAATGTATATTATAATCTCCGCAAAAATATTTTTGGTAACATAAACGCCTTAAATTTAAAAAAAAAATGTAATTAAAAGTAGGCATTTTATAAAGGTAGATTCAACCGTAATTTATTTCTTACAGGTGATGATTCATACCCCCGACTCGTTTCCAAACGTGGCGACTGCCTATAAGGTGCACGCCATACGCGATCGCATCTCGCTGATATCAGTGAGCGTGGCCCAGGTGGAGGCGGATGAGTCGCTCGACCGTCTCGACAGTCAGAACAGTCAGTGTTATTTGTACAAAACAAAGGCAAAGAATCTTAACTCACTGGTACATAAGAGCAGCAACGAAGACACGTGTTACATCAAGTGTAGGATGAGGGCGATCTACAAAGCATGCAACTGTACGCAATACTTTTTCAAATTGTACAAAGGTGCGGTGAGTCGTTACAATTTTTAAACGTATCATAATAAAATATTTATATATTATAATTAAAAAAAACTGTCATAGGACCATATTAGGTGTAGGTATGATTCAGGATTTATGATAAATGTAACAGCCAACCATGAGAGATCTACATTTTACATGGTTGTTATATTTATATATGTTACGATGAATGATGGAAACACGGTAATGGTAAATGGTGTCATTTACCTAAAAATTGGAAAATGTTGTAAATGTAGTCGTTCCTCGATCATTAACGTCAATTATCAGTTTAGTTAAAGTTCAATTCATTTATATCGGTATGAACGACATTCAAGAATGTCCAGTGTTAAATGTATATAGAAACGCAACAAAGCTTCGTTTAATGTTTAAATACCATGACGAAAGTAGATAGTCGATCGAAAACCTCAGTAAAAATATGAAATGGTCTATTAGTATATTAGTATCTTCGCTTATATTCTGATGAGTTTAAAGATAGGGAAATAACTCTACGCGAAGCTGCAGGATAAAGAATAGCTGGTATTGATGTAACTATAAAACTGATTGTAAGTTACAATTTGTAACACTAAAAAATATGCTTGCAATGTAGCGGAAATGTTATAGTAATCTTAATTGTAAATAATATATTGTGTACCTACTTTATTAATTTCAGTTAACCTAATACAGTAATACTTTTTATTAGATTAAGTAATAAGACACTAAAACAATCAATTAAGTAATAAAATAATTTATGTTTTATTTTAGATTTATCATTATTGACCTCTAATTTTGGTAAAATATGTCAATAGCCAGTAAAAAATGTACATTTAAGTTTTAAACGTGTTTTTTTTTTTATAAAATTCACCTGCACGATGTAATCATTTTGGTAAAATACATCATTGACCGGAGAATGGTGTCATTTACCAATTTATGTCTTATATATTTATATATGTATAGGTTTATTTCAGCTTGATACAATACAGGTGACTAAAAAATATATATTTTTGTAGTTGCATATTATATAAAATATAAAATAATTTTTCATAATTGGATGAATGTTGTTTTATAGGCCTCGGAAGTCACTGCGGAATTGAACACATACCTTGTTTGATAGCGAACGATAGTAAGGCCGTGCATTTTATGATATTATATATTAAATATTAATATACTGTTATCTATTATAACATTTATAACTATACTGTATGGATTTAACTATGTTACAACCACTTACGAGTTATAAGTTTACAACTCAAAATATTTTAATTAAACGATTAAAACTTTAATTATAATGTGTTAAATCCATACACATAAATAAATAATTTATAACTTCTAAGTTTTAATCATATATTACTGGAAAATACTTGTTAAAATTTTAAGCCAATTTTGAATATAATATATTAATATATGCATATAACTTAAACGATACATTGCCAATCCTCTTATTAGAAACTCATAAATTAAAATAAAAATTTAATTTGTGCATTTAAAATATAACCTATAATACCTACTTATATGTATATATAAAATATACTTATATTTATTGTTTAGAATTTTTAAATAATGATATAGCATTGATTTTAATTGCATGTGACTTAAAAAATATATGGAATCTATTTGTCAGTTAAATTTTATTTTAAGTTCTATGGGAAATATTTATGTACGATTAAAAATTGTATGTACAAAGGTATGGCTAGTATCGCAAAACGTACTCGATAATTTCTAAAAAATGAACATCTATATATAATATAACTAAATAACTTTTATAATGGTGAACTATAATAAATTGTTCGTTATTTAGTATTTCAACGCAACTCCCAAGTTTCGGAAGACGAACCAGGGTTTCCTAAATGGAGCATACCATTTGCTATGAACTGCAGTTGCCGACCCCCTTGTTCGTTTATAACGTATACTACCGAGCTTCGGTATGAAAATAGGTAAGTACATTGTACATCATTGTGAAGAACGTCGATACTTCATTACTATTAACAATTTATATCAGTAGGACAGTAACGTATATAGGTTTTCATTTCAGAGGGGGTTGATTATATATTTGGTTTTTTTTTGGAAAGGAAGGAGGAGTCACACTATTTGGACAAAAATTGCTTAAATACTGCAAGACCTTTTAATTCTCTTTACACCATCAAAGTAATAAGAAACTCAACAATTTTTAATAATTGTGTTTTTCATTTTGGGAGGAGGTTCCTCGCCCCCCCCCCCATAAATACACCACTGATTGATATGACGTTATAAAGATATGAGATACATTTGAAACGTATATGTACAAATTATTATTTATTACATAAATATTATAAATAATTAAGTACTTACCTATATCTTTTAATATAAATTTAATTGTTCGAGAATCCTAAAAATATTGAACTCCAGTACTCTACGAAACTGTAGTACGATCTATAATATGTGCACATCTATATTTTTTCGAGATTAACAAAATAATCAATATAGTAAGCTCAAATAATTTTTTATTTTTTTTCTATAAATAACGATAAAATATTATTCGCTGGGTAAAAATTCTTAAAAATATAATACTAAATCCCACATAAGTTGTTCTTACATCTGTATAAAAATACTAAGAATATATAGGTATAATCATTTGTATATGTATTTTAAATTGTTATAGCTATTAACTAAGGTGTTAGAAAATTGAATACAATATTTCTCGTAAGTAGTTCTTACTAGAACTAAAAAATTTAAATAATATACAATCAAAACTATTTTTCATAGGGATTTTAAGTTCAAATTTGGACGAATTTATATATTTTACTAATGAATGACGATTTTAATTATTTTGTTATAATTCAAAATCATTAATCGTGGTCTCATGGGGACTTAAAAACTTTCACGCATACGGCATATCTGTATTTTGAATTTGACTACACGCAATAACATTTTCAAAATATGAAGAATAATTTTAAGATACATTACACTTTGGGATTTTTGACATTGTATTACGGTATTTGCTATAAAATGTTATTAAATTAAAAATTAATAACAATAATATACCTAATGATAAATATATATTATTATAATAATTAAATACTATTAATATAATAAATGCAATGTTTTCTTTAAAAATTAAATCAACTTACCGTATTATTAATAGTAAAATAAATTACTTTAATAGTTATACCAAAAACCATTTTGAAAAATAAACTTAATAATATTATAGGGATAGGTTGACAGATTGTTTCCACTCAGAATTTATTGTTTTTTCATATACAATGTATTTACATTTAGCACTTATTTTCACTCGAAATCTAATTTATAGCAGAGCAGTACCCATTTTAAAAAACATTATTATAATTTTAATAATGGTTCTTCTTAAAATAAATGTTTCATATAATTTCTATAAAAACAATTGCGTACGTGATCTAACAGTTAATTTTCCTTGTATAAGCAAATATATTATGTATATATGTATTCTCTGAATTAATAAAATTGGTTAAAAATTTAAAACAAATTATTTTCGTGTTACTTATTAAAAAATTTAATTTTGATATAGTTCTATCTGTGATAGTAAATTTGAATTTTTTATTTTATATTAGTATAATGTTACTAAGTGTGGATCTAGCATAACACTAAAATATTTGTCAATATAAACGTAATCGATCAAATAACTTATAATTATTTTTAGGCAATTTGTTAACAATGAACCGTCATCTTCGAGATACAATGTATACTTGGAAGTCAATTATAGAGAACTTTATGCTACAAGCTATCGACGATCCATGAGATATACAACTCAAGATTTATTGGGTATACTTTATTACTATATTTTTTCATAATATGAAATCACACATAAGATTGCTTTAAAAATGTTTGACGCTTTTCCTTACGCTTATAGAGAACCAGTTGAAAAATTCAAAAATTATTTTCTTTATTCTTACTCTTTATAACAGTACCTAATAAAACATTTATTTATTAATTATACCTTATACATTACATTCAACCTAGCCAACCTCCCGTGTTTGAAGATTCTATGTTAAAAAATCTGAGTAATTCTTCTATATATTTTTTTAATTTGTATAAAATTTGGAACTCATAATTTAGGTGTAAAAATGGTTTGCACTGTAATATTATCGAAATCCCGTTAATCCCAATTAATATTTACATCATATTTTTTTACAAATTAATTCGAAACTAAAATTTTTTAATAGGTACCATTTGTAAGACCTATGTATCGAAATCGGCCCGTTATGGTTTAATAATATTAAATAATTGTATGTCCAACAGTGTCGTTCGGTGGAGTAGCTAGCCTGTTTCTTGGTTGTAGCTTGGTAAGTATAGTGGAAATCCTTTACGTTATCTACAAGTCATTCTTAGTACTTGTGCAAAATTTCTACAACAAATACAACTGAAACAACAGTCAACAACCCATCACGATGAGATGCAACATCGGTTAATCGATTTTATTAAGAGCCCAGATTTATAAGCACTAAAAATCACGGAAATATATTTATTTAAAAATATGCTTATATGCACCAAACATTTCTAAATATGTTCTTAAAACCATGTTAAAAAAATGATTTTGATTTTAAATAAATATAAAACAAGTTACAGAAATGTTTATTGATTAATTTATTATGGTATACCTAATTAATAATTGTATATACTAGGTATATTATATTGTTATACTAATATCTATTACTATAGTTGATAAATGGTAATATTATAATATCTGAAAAAATTAAAGAATACGCAGAAAAAAATGCTATTGAATTGGTTGTCATTGCTCTTTATTAAAATCTTCATTTTTATTTTCTCGAAAAACTGAACTTAAGATGCAAAGTATTGCAGCACGCTTTAAAAAGACCAAAATAAACATAATATTAAAATTGTAAATATGCTCAAATACATGTTTTAAAAGAAATCGTATTTTAATCACACTTTCTTACATAATATTGATTTTTATAAAATAGGTAATAAACATAAAGAAGAAAACCGGGGTAATAACTGTGCTGTGTGTATTTAGCGTGTTTTGATTGTACCTCATCATTTAGTAGATCAGAGTCACGGATATCTATTTTGAGTAGATAACCGTGATTAGAGTAAAGGATGTGTTAAATTTAAATGCATTAATAAGTTATTAAATACGAAAAACTATTCTGAGCTCTCTTCATTGTGTCGGCGTGAATCAGCAACTATTACTTAAAGTGGTGTATTTAAGATTTTGTCAAGTGGAAGATATACATTGGAAAATATATCATAACGGAGGAGGGTACATTGCACTATAGCGTGAGTATGCCATTATAACGAGTAGTGAATTATTATGCTGGATTAAAAATAAATTAATGTAATAATAAATTATAAAAATAACTCGTATTTGATTGGTATTTGTATTCCATTTAATTATTGAAATTATTGTTTA
The DNA here is from genome assembly GCA_036289425.1 of Rhopalosiphum nymphaeae. Lineage (NCBI taxonomy): Eukaryota > Metazoa > Arthropoda > Insecta > Hemiptera > Aphididae > Rhopalosiphum > Rhopalosiphum nymphaeae. The sequence continues at coordinate 1,348,341 of JAZAQC010000029.1, forward strand.
TAATTCTTATTTATATAATATATACATGCCCTGTAATATGTTTTGAAATAGCAACAATATGGTGTAGGTGCAGGCAGTATTTAATAACAGATTATTATCGAACAGTTTAATTAATGTTCAATTATATATGCAAATAATACAGAAATAAATTCATACTCTTTTTAAAAAGTATTTATTTCATTATTTAAAATTTTTTTGATCGACATTTGTATCAAAAGTATTATCATAGATGCTATATCCTGTATACTACAATTTACCTACCATTGGTGCTAATTACTAATAGAGTCCAACCGCAAAACGGTGCTTAACAAAAATTATATACTATTTTGTTTGGTACTGCGTAGTGCGTACATCTGCATGCATGTTGACATACAAATAAACAGTCTGTTTTTAAACGATACAAGAGTTGTTTTTTTCCCCTTAGAAAATGTACCTTCCTAAAGAATCAAGACTTCAATAAAATCAAAATATTATGACTCGACACTAGAATATGTAATACTTTACTATATACTTAGGCACTTGGCGTTGATCAACTACTTTGTTTGCTTTAGATATAAAATAAATATACATTGAATAATGTAAACATACAATTTATGTAAATAATAGTTTGTACTTATAATTTGACGAACAAGGCGAGAACTATATAGTGATTGACGACTGTATATGAACAATAAAACTACATAAAAAAGTGGGCTTATATTGACAAACAAACGAAAGACATCAAAACCTCCTATAACTACGTCATCTTTTAACATAAGTATATTGTGCTATTCATTACTCTTAATATATAAAATAGTACAAATATTTATATAATGAAAGTTGGATGGCTATGATATGTATAATGTAGGAAGGTTTATGTATACGTAAAATACGCCTTTATTAATATTGAATCAACTGTTTAGAAAATTAACGATAGCTTTTCTATTGATAGAAATTTTTGAATTAATTATACGATGTTAATTGAAAAATTGTCTTATTTTATAAGCAGTTTACACATAATATTCATAATAATGTAAACAATAATATACAGGTACTATTATTTTAACCAAGGCGTCAAACAAATATAAATCCGAACCGTAAAATCGGTTTAGATTTATTATACAGTAAGCAATAGACATATCAGATTCAAACGAAAAACATCTACACATAGGACTGCGAAATTGTTTGAATAATATTGTTATTTGGTGTACGCCTCCATTTCATTAGATTAAAATCGACCATTATCGAAATAATCGGTAAAGGTTATAATTTAAGTATAATATAGTCGTATCTGATTTTAATATTCGTATATATATTGCGTATAATCGTCATAAATTATATTTTCTTTTTAAAATATCAAACATAGTTTGTAAATAAAAATATGAATTAATAGTAAATTTAATATAATACGGGTATGACCTTTGTTTGTGTAATATATTAAACGTCATTATTTCGTTTTTAGTATAATGGTCCACGGCCAGTGGTGATATTTTTATTTACTAGTACTTAGTAGTTGCACTTACACCTATAAATAATATTTGAGTTCGAATTATTATAAACTATACAATTTATCGGTACACCTTTTTATACCAGCGATTCTATTCTACCGCTATGAAGTCTGTAAAAACATTCTGGATCGATTATTGCGAAAAGAGTTCATTACATGGTCTCCGGTACGTCGTTCATAAGGAAGCAGCTCCTTGGGAAAGGTAAGAACATTAGGAACTACAATTCGTTAATAGTAATGTCCGAATTAACGATTAATTCAGTATATTCGCATAACTCATCAACATTATACGACTATACGAGATATAGTATATTATATATGCAGCACCAGACTGTTCTATTAGTATTAAGCATAATATTACATAATTTAAAACCTATTTTCTTACACGAAAAATTGATTAGCAAATCAATGAATTTCATCCAAAATTCAAATTAATTGAGTCATTGCTATTTTAAATATGATATTTTATTTTGCATATATTTTCGAAATTAAATATAGTATCCAAGTATACAGGGCCGTAGCTACGGGGAGGGTTTAGGGGGTTCAACCCCCTCCCCAATTTAACAAAGTAGAAAATATAAAAATGTCTAGTACATTCTAAAATTTAAAATTTTTCAAACCATTTTTTTTTTTAACTGAATAAATACTTAATATAATATAGTATATTTATAGTACAGTGCTCAAGGTGTATATTGATGGTGATATAACTTATATTAGTCACAATTTTGTAATTACATATCCACGAAGTACTTTTTAGTTAATGTTTTATAAAATATTTAGCATGTGTAGTTATAATGCATTCAAATACTTTAAAAAAGCGCCTTATAAAAATCACTAGTTATTTTTCTGGAGTCGACACTGCTGTTAATAATAATAATAATAGTGAAATTGTTTCTCAATTATCTGAATTAGCACCTTTTGGTATTGACCAAAATCAAGTAAGTATTTTTCATAAATTGGTTAAAATAATTTAATATTATACAATATTAATTGTTAGTTAATATTCATTTAACAGTATTTTTAAATGAAAAGTTGATATGCATTTACTAATAAATCAGTGACAATTCAAAATTTAAATGGAAAAATCCTAATTATATTATTTAATAATTGTTTTTGGGCATATTGCATACGCATATTTTTGTCTAGTGACTGATATTAAAAGTCCCCGGTAAACAAGGCACATGGAAAAAAAGTCGCCCGTTGCATATATCAAAATATATAAAATATACAATTATAATAATATTTATTAAAAATTAAAAATAACTATCTTATAATAATAACATTTAAAAATATAAAAATGTATTTATTCAATTATAAAAGATCTCTTTATTATATTTTGACATAATTGTTTTAAAAAATTAGGAATATCTGCAGATTTATCAAAACGTTGACATAAAATGTTTAATCGAACTCCATTATAAATTCAATAAAAATTTAAAAAAAATATGTATCTTATATAGTTATATAATAATATTAGTATATACCTATTTAAAAAATATAAAAATGTATTTATTCAGTTATGAAAGATCTCTTATTTTTATATTTTAATCTATTTGTTTTAAAAAATTAGGAATATTTGCAGATTTGTCTTTGTTTCGTTTTATTATACTACAACTGAAGACTTTTTTCCGTTTGCCCTAGTAACTAGTGATTCAGCTTACTATACATCTAAACTCAAAACAATATTTTTATTGCATTTTTATTTTTTTTAATAATAGCTAATAGTTTATTAGTTTACTTTCTTAGCTTGCCAATGTATTTTGTCTAATATTTAAGGTTTTTTAAAGGTTATTAATCCTCGAAATAATGATGTTGGTTTGTTTATTAATGGTGGTACTTTGACTGATGAGCAGAAGCAAGTTATAAAATTCCTACCTATAGAACTGGACCCTCCCTATAGAAAATGCCTAACTATGGCCCTGCAAGTATAGTACTTAGTCCATAGTTAATATCTATATAGATGTGTATTGTATATATATAATATGTATATACTATATACAATATACATATAACAAATGGCAAATACAACAGTTCTTAGAAATACTATTATTATATTTAGGTATGTACCAGGTATTTATTATAAAGATATATTGACAAGTAAACCTATAAATTGCAATGATATTATGGATAATTGCACAATCTTACAGATTATAGAAGATAATATTCACAATTCACAACATTTGTGTTACTTGTATTTTTTTTATTATAAACTTATTAATACAATGAAAACAGATGTCGTATGAGATTGGTACCTAATAGTGCCATTGTCCTATTTACATGTTATATTTGTTTATACAAGGCAGTCTAAAAATCGTTAAAAAATTATTTTATATATTAATTTTAATTGACAATTGTAAATCTGAATCACAAATTAATAACGAAATTATTTTTTTTATTAAATTTAACATGATTAACAAATTTTCTATTTTATTTATAATATCTTGTAATAGATTATTGTGGGCAGTGTTGTTGACAATCGCTAGTGTCACTATACTTGTTCATCTGTACGCTTCATGGAAAACTTTCTCGTATTCGTCCATGCAAATCGTAGTGGATGATCCTCGATTTCCGCTTAGCAAAATCGACTTTCCGGCAGTAACAATTTGTTCCATAAACAAAATTCTTTATTCGAAGGCTAAAAGATTGATTTTAAGGTATGAATAAAATTTATTATTGATACTTTTATATAAACAACAGATGCTTATAAGTACTTTACTATACCTTTACACTCGTTACTGACATAAAACAATTGTAAATTTCAAAATAAAATTTGTTTTATTAGTAAGTATAATATATCATTTTATAAAATTTGTTCTATTCATGTAATTTATTGATTTTGGTACCAACATATATGACTTAATATAAACTCTAAAAAAATTAATTAATGATTACTATAATTATAAATATAGGGTGAAAATGTTAAATTCCTCACAAAACACGAACATAAAAAGGATAATTTATTTATACTCCTACATAAGATATTTAAGTTAAGGATAGGGCATAGGCTATTAATGAATTAAAAAGTCAAGTAATGTTTAACTAAGTTTATAAACTTTTAAAAGTATCTTTTAATATAATTATTCAAAACTCGTTCCATTATAATATGCAGTTACAAAAAAGTTGTTAATTTTATAGGCATTTAGTTAAATTAATTTTTATTTTTAATATATTAAAATTTCTATAGAAATCCCAAAAACGTAAAATATGTTTTGTTTTATATTATTTATTATTTTTATACAATTATAAAAATTATTTATAAATAATGTTACAATATATATATATACTATATTTTAAAATGACAAAGCATTGAATACACTAGATATTTCTAGATTTTAATAGAAATCAAAATAATTAATAACCTATTTAATTAATACAACTTAATAAAAATTTCTATAGAAAATACAGTCTTCCTAAAAATATCAGCTTAAAATTTCTCAACAATAACATTACCAGATAAATCAGTTTAACGTTCATGAAGAGACATATATAGGTGACGTGACGTGATTTCTTAAATAATTAATAACCTCTATTAGAAGTATCTATAAAAAATCCTTTGCCAGTTTATTAAAAACTTATTTCTAATATTATATAATACGAAATAATTGTAGGTATTTTAATTTTTACCAAATTTTTGAAATATAATTTTCAATAAATTATATTTATTATTTTCAAAATATTTTCATATCGAGCTACATTTATAGATATTTAAAATTTTATAATTTTTTAAAAAAATGTTGATAAGCTTGTATGAGGGAGGGCTTGAGGAACATTATTGTGTTCAATTTTTTATGACTTAACTATAAAAATTGACTTTTTTATAAATTTTCAACTTTAAAATATAAGAACCTAAACAAAAAAATCATGCATGTGTATATATTTAATATTTTTAGAAAAAAAACTATAATGAAAATGTATAATGAACCTTGAATTACATATTCAAGCTTTTTATCAGAGTCAATAAAATGTTATCGGCATTTACAGAAAACAAAGATGGTCTACATTTTTGGTAACCAAGGTTATTAAATATCAAACAATTATATTTTAATCAAAATTATTACAAATATTTGTATTTGATTAAGAATGAAGAATGAAGAGTTGAATTTATTGATTTTATAATGACGACGGATGTGTATTTTTTGTGTGTTTGTGTGTTTCGTGTTTAAACTCTAGAAACACTTTTTCTCGATTTAAAACAAATTGACATGTAGCTGTTTAGACATGAGGACAATTGGGTATTTGGGTGTAAAAAAATGTAATCAATAAAAATATTAGTAAGATTTAAAAAAATATTATTTTAATACGCCCAATAGATCAGTTTTAAATGTATTAGGAAAAATTAAAAATTAATAATTTAATATTATCATAATTGAAATATTTTGGGCGCTTATACGTAAAAATTATGTTTTATATTTTTGGTTTATATATTATGTATAGATGTATTATAACTATAACTTTTAAACGCGCTTTTCTATAAATACGCTCCTGTAGATAATAATTATATTTATATTTATAACAACAAAGGTATAATTTTATTATTTTTTATTATACAGCATGTCTATAATACAATATAGACTTTAATGACTAATACTCTATATCAGGGGTGTTCAGCGAGAAAAGACTCGCGAGCCATCCAATATATTAATAAATATGGAAGAGCCAAAATGGTAAAAAGGTCTTACTATTATATAATTATGATATATATATATGATTAAAGTAAATAAGATATGCGAGCCGCAAAAGTCTATGTCGGGAGCCGGAGTTTGGCCACCCCTGCTCTATATTATACAAATATACAATTAAATAATAATAACTACACTGTATCACCAGCATGGTTTGTTTTCAGTAAATACGAAAACGAACCAGAATTGAAAAAAAAATACGAAAACTCGTTACACATTATGGAAATTTTACAATATCCATACTACAAAGATCTTATAGACTTCGCTGAGACTAACCCTGTTCTGAATGATTTTCCATCAAAAAATATCTCCGATCTCATGTTGAAAGTAATACTTATAGTTATATCTTATATATTACAGTACAATTCGCAAATACATATTTAACACTATTATCTACTATTATTAATTATTATAATACATAGTATAATTATATCTAATTATATCATCCATTGTCGCGATGCGTTCTAGCTTATGCCCACTGTTGACGAGATGTTTGATATGTGTTACTGGAGAGGCACCGGTTTCAATTGTTCGGATATATTACGACTGCAACGAACCGAAGAAGGATTTTGTTATTCGTTCAACAGCAAAACGTCGGAAAGAATGGCAAAGTAAATACTAAATAATAACATCATAATTTATCGGATTAATAAATTCTGTCTTGTTTCAATTCATCTGTTGTTATTTTGATACGTGCGATTTGCCGATTTGTCAATATTTAATTAATGAGCTAACACTATGTTTATATATATATATATATATATATGGGTAGTACTCTTAGTTTAGTACATTATTTCTATGCTATATAGTTTAAAATAATGTGTAATACGATACTATCGCAAAATATTTGAAAAAATAATATTTTAGAAATTAATTTAGTTAAGAAATGTTGTACTAAACTGGATCTTAGCACCAATTCAGGAATTATTTAGTACTATTAAAGTATTAATATAGTGTTATATTATCTGTTTATTGTCTATTCGTATTTAGTAAAGTAGTATATATAACCAATATGCCGTGTATTATATAATAGTAATGTACGTGTACGGTGTACGGCATTGGTAATGATAAATATAAGTATAATTATAACACCGTTCTTAAATTTCTGTAGACTAGCTGTACCTGTACGTATACACAATACACGTATTCAATATATTAAAACCTAATAAAAACAATACTATAACACAATTATCACTTTGACATATCAAGTAAAACATAAAAGTAAAAAAATTAAGCGCTAAGTAAAATCTTAATTAAATAAGTCTTTGACAACTGATAAAAACAATTTAATAAGTAAGTACTTAATATTAGTTTTATTATAAAAAGCCTCTGTGAAATTTGAATCCGTATTTTTTTTAACGATATTATTATCAATTGGCTTTACTAAATTAATGTTCCCGAATTTCCATATGGCATAATTCTAAATGTGCATACTAAGTAATAATTTGCCAACATCCAGCCACCAAAAATAGTATAGGCATACGTTTTTTGTCATCAACAACTGATGAGCATTTTACAACGAAAATACTAAAATTGTACCAACTGCATATACTCAATTTATACTAGAATTTAGAACAGAAATCAACAGTTATAATGTTATAATATATTCTAATGAAACTTGGTATTTTCAATCGATGACAACGTAAAGTATTTATAATGAATTGCAAATCACAATAAATTAAAATACGTCTTTATATATAGTTCATAATATTGTAACCTTTAGGTATATTTATTATTTATAAGACCAACTTTTATTTAAAGTAATTAATAAAATACAGAACTTACAACACATTAAATCTGTGCATGTAACCGTAGAATCAGTCATTCCTACTAGTCCTGTACTAATATTAATTTTTTAATTACCAGTTACTATGGCCCGAGCATCACCATTTAACAAAAAAATTTCCAATATATGAGTCACTTCGAAAAAAATTAAAAAATAATAGTACCTTGTATGCCTATGTATACCTTGTACTTCCTATGCAATCTTATCATTAATTTAAAAAATATTTACTGAGAATATTTCGATAGCATCAAGTATAGGTTATAGATATAAGTTTTTAGCACAAATAGTACAATAAACTATTCATCATCGACAAGACGACAGTAAAAATAATTTTTATTTTTATTTATACAGATGAATTTATCTAGATAGGTAATTTTTATTTTGAATAATTATTTAGAAAACTTACAACTATTTAACAAGATAAGTCTCAACATTGCTCAAATTAATAAGTTACTTAAATAAACTTATACGTTTATTACTGTTAGTATCAATTATAAATTATATATATAAAGTGTTTCATTTTCATGTGTTAATGAAGTTAACCAGCATTCATTTTAATATGACTGGTCTATATTATGGAAAATAAAGTATGTTTATGATTCATTTTGACCAAATATTCCATGTATTATATACATAGGTAGTAGGTACCCAATGACCAATTTTTTAACTTGGACCGTGATATATATATGACTTGAGTTAGGATGTTGATGACCTAAAAACACACAAAAATTCCCTAAAAAATTCAAAAAATGATCTAAAAAATCTAAATAAATAAATAAAAAAATGTATTTATAAATAATAATTTTTATAAGAGATATGGGTATGTGATAATAAGGTTAAGTTATTTAAAATATGAAATATAATATTTATAAACAAAAATATATATTTATTCCATACAGTTTATAAATATAATACTCGAAAAGCGTATATGATCGGTGTATGTCTGAAAAAGCACTTATTTTATCAATGTACAACACTCAAACAGTAAATGTTATCGGTACGCCATAAATTTAATCACAACAAAAACCCCACAATAATAAAATTAAAATATTTTTTTAATATTATACAGAATTTCTTTAAAATCTAAAATTTGAGAATAATGCCCCCACGTTGTATAAAAACTACAAAAAAATATGAAAAAATGACTTAAAAATGTTAAAAAAATGATGTTAAAAACAAAAAAATGCAAAATAAAATTAGAATAATCGGAATCAAGGGAGCATGAAACAAATTTTTAGCTAAGATAGCATTGTATAGAATCAAAGGAAAAGAAATACAAGTCATCAACATCCTAACTCAATATATGACCATTAGCACTACTAACTAACTTTCTCCTTCACCCAAAAAAAAACTGATCAGATACATGACTTAAAGACTAAAATTACATAGGTATACGAAAAAAAATATTAGTTCTGTGAAAAGAATTTATTTTATTTTCAACTATAAAATATAATTCTCAGAGAACAACTATAAAATTAGCTAAAGTTGCTAATACGATTTGGTTGAACACTTATAGTTTAAATAGCAATACGTATTATAATTGTACTACAAAATTACAAAATAATGACTATTTTAACTGAAATAAATAGTTAAGTTCACTATCACAATTAACTACTATAATATAAATTAAATTTAAGTAGCTTTATTTAAATAGTTGTTTGTGTTAACTATAATATATATAAATTATATAAATATCATATATTATTATATATCTATCAAAAAAAATATTTTTAAAGTTCGCTCCTATGATTTGGAAATGTAGAGGATGCTAATATTATATAACAATTAAATCACTTTTTAAATACGTATTGACAATAGACATACAGTATTACCTAAATATAATATTACGTAAAAAGCCCAAAATGTTTTTATCTATATAAATACACAGCAAGGGTTATAATACAGAAGACATAATATTAAGTAGACGATATTCCAGAAATGCTTGTTTTATTTTCATTTTATTAAATGATTCAGTGTATTATTTTATTAATTACCTATCTAATAATATAATAAACACCTACACTTACCTACCTGAAATCTATTTTTAATTCGGGGTTTTTATATCAAAATAATAGTTACTATGATATGTTTTTTTTTAAACATTTATTCTAAGGAACTAAATTTCACTATATTATACAACTATATAATATCTATAATTGTTTTGTGGTTTTCAGTGACAGCGAATACAACCCACCGATCGCCAAACCAAACGGCAAGCTGATATCGCTCAAAAACAACGTTGCGGGCAAGATGACCGGACTCGAGTTAATCATGAAGAGTTTGATCACTGAATACTTCCCGAACGACAAGCGATCCAAAGGATACAACGTACGGCATGGTCGCGTTTTCGAAACTCGGGGACTCTATAACCTATATATAATGGGCAAAATATTATATTTTTATATGCATATAATAAAACTAGTTTCCTCCAAAAGTCAAACTTTCTCTTTTAATTTGACGGAAATGAGAAGTATGTACACTTCTGAGAAAATCTATAATCATATACAATTGAATTAGATTAAATACAACTTATAAGTGCTGCTTAAATTATACAACCGTCAAATATTTCTTCATATTTTAAATTATAAATAATTAGTTGGGAATAATTGTGATGAATAAGGATTAGCAGCTCTATAAATTTATAATATAAAGTCAGAAAATATCGATAAAACTGTTAAAAGGTTTCGTGGTTTCGTACTAGTCATTTCATTCAGATATTAGACTGGAAGACATTTGTTTTTATAGTAGGTACCTGCCCATTTACAATACAGGAACTACGGTCGTCGACTACATTCGACACAGCTAGAGATTCACGACATAAACATTTGTAGAAAAGAAATAAATTCGATGTGTCGTTATAGAGTTTAAATTTCTTAATTTTTGAGTTAAAAAACAATAGTAGCTCATTAAATTTGAGTAAATTTATGGTACTTGACTTAATACGTATATGTTAGAGTTAATAATTGATATTAATATAAATATAGAAAATTGGTTTTCATCTAAAAATTTGCATAACAATTTCAATTCTTCAACTGGTTAAAATCAAATTACTCAGTTTAATGTAGCCAATATATAATATAGTTCCTATTGCAAGAACAAAAAAAAAAACTAGACTTAAACGTATGGATTTGTGCGTTATACACGTTTAGTTCATCAGCCAATAGGCAATAGTGTGTGTATGATTAATGATTATTGTAAAAAAAATAGCGAGATGCATATTTTATATTTTATATATTTACGCATACGCACTCAAATATCATCAATGATCGACCACTAATATTTGATGCTAAAAAGCATATACCTATTTCTTACTTTTTATACGCATCATATTAATAAAGTTAGTAATGCGAAAAGAAAACATGGGTACTTAATTCTTTATAAATTTATAACTCGAGATTGATTGACCCACTTTATGTTTGCTTTTTCTTCAAACATTTTTTAGGTGTATACGTGATCATGGTTTAAAAGTTTTCAATTTTTATGTCAATCAACTTAGGTATCGATTTGCTTGCAGATAATGATACACACGCCCGAAGACTTTCCAGACATTTCAAGCAGCTACAAGGTGTACAGCGAACTGAACCAATCATCTCGGATATCGGTGAGCGTGAGTCACATACGAGCAGACAATTCACTACATCGACTAGACGAAAAGGACCGTAAATGTTTCTTTTATGAGAGAAGGACGACGAAAACGAAAAACTTCCCGTCGTCCAGAAGCAACGCGGAGGACAACTGTTTCAGCGAGTGTAGGCTAAAGAATACTTATAAAATGTGCAATTGCATTCCGTACTACTTTGATGTGGAAGGTATAATAATACGTTAATTGAATAATTATATTAGACATTATATTAAACCGGCTAAAAATATAATATAGATGCATATAATAATTTGGATCATAATATTACAAACAGGTTAATTTTAAGCTTTTACCGAACGGATGTTCATCTCTCCGTATTCACCGAAATGACGACACATATACCTATCGTATTATCGTAGATTATTACTTGCTGAAATATACAACGTACATGGTTTCAATATATTTTATTACTCGAACACTTCGTAAGCCATTTAAAAGACATCATATCCCTATAGCATTTAAGCTCCTAAGTATTTTTCAAATTTTAAATCGAGATAGAAGATGATCATTCTAGTGTTTCAAATTAACGATCTATAGCTACATTTTTAAAATATTATCAATCATAACTTGTAATCAAATTCCAGTATTTCAATATTAACTTTCAAATAAATATACCTATAGAGTATAGATCATCAATAAAATTCATTGAAAACCTAAAAATCATAAAGAATTGTTTTTTGTAAATATTATTATAATATCTATAACTACAAATTTACAAATAACTAAATTTAAATAGATATACAAATCGTTTTTTTAAAAGGCATACCATATATATATATACTATTTAAGCTGAGTCATTTGGATTGGTGGGAGAGGTGTTAATTTCTAATTTTTCGTTTTTTTTAACATCTCCTTTGGCCTACTAACAGTAAAATAACCGATAAGTAATTTATAACTAATATTGGGTCAACTATATGAGTACCTATGTATTTTTTCTTATTTTTTATAAATACCTAAATTCTTACTGTGGTCTAATAATTAGGTAGCAACTCACTGTAAAAAGTAAATTGATAATATTAATAAATTATATGAAAAACGACAACAAATAAAAAAAAAAAAATTATAGTTACCTATTATTTGATTTTAAATTGTATTGCCTACCTACTATTGCTACAACAGCTATATAGTATATACTATATAGGACTCGGGAATTATTACATTGAAAATCGTGAAAATTTGTACAAGAAAATTGATATGGAAATATAAAACTATAACTATATTGTCTATATTCAATATTCACAGACAAATAATGAAAAGCAATACCTAACCTACGTTAACATATGCATATGTGCATGCAATTAAATTAGTACTTGCAGTACCTAAATATTATATAAACTTTTTTTATAAAATTCTATTAAGACATAATAATATGGTACTATATAAATATGAAACGTAATATTTTCTACGTTTTAAATATTCAATAAAATGTACGGAAGATTTGCCTTCACGTAGCGACACAGTGAATTTAAGACTAATCAAGCAAATTTTGTCTATGTTATTTTAAATTTTTTAAAACAAATTTAAATTAAAAACAATTACAACATTAAGAACGTATACAAGTAAAGCTTATACTGAAATAATCAATGCTATTTGAAATTTAAATTAACTCAGAAATATTGATGTTTATAACAAGTCGCCATGTGATATATATTTTTTTTTATTAGTTGAGCTATGTACCTACCTTTTACCAAACGAGAGTAAAATAACTAAGTTTAATGAAATAAAAAAATAATAAAATAGACTATTTTAATCATATATTTATAATTTTAGCATGTATATTTGAAATGTATTAGATTTAAATTAAATTAAATTAAACAGGATATTTAATAATAAAATACCTACATAATAATTTAACATTAATGTTTTATTACTTTAAGATATTAAAATTAAAACTGATAATAATGTTTACATCATTAATATGACAAGTACTAAATACTGATATATTTAATATATTTATAGCAGTAATTTAATACTTCTTTATAATTTTTGGTATTAATAATTAATCATTCATAATGTAAATATGTATTACTATGTATACAGTAATATCAGACTAATATGTATGTTAAATATTCAAAATTATATTTATATTATACATATACAAAACTCAAATCACAATTACTAACATCCTACACACTTAATGTATATAAGCAAGTAAATACATAATAGGTATCTATTGTAGTATTGTCTAATAAATTTACTCTGTTTTTCAAAATATGTAATGTGAGGGTTTTTTTTATAAATTAAACAAGTAAACAGGTTTACAGAAGTACTTATTTATTATATTTTATAAGGATGCGTAAATGTACATTATCCTAATTACGATTATTTTCATACATCATGAACCAAATCAATGCATCAACATAAATAGTAAAAATGTATTTAAAAACTAAAATACAATACAAATGTATAACACGATTTTTGTTTATAACCAATGTAATTTAAAGTTGTAATCATGACTGATAGTATACCAATATTGATAAATGTCAATATAAAAATTAAAATATTTAAAATACAATTTCATTTTTATTATATTTATAATCGTGCATTATTTCATCAGATTGCAGGCCATTTGGAACTATTTTAAAGGTAAGGGATGCAACCGCACACCCCGAACCTCTCCTCCAAATGTCGCCTCTGATAAATATACGTTTCAAAGTTCCGAGCTCTTACTATAATTATGTTCTAAAGTAAAAAATAAAAAAATAAAGCACTACATTATTATGATTTGGTAATGATTTTAAAGTGGTCTGCAAATATTTTGGTACCAATTATTACAAAATTGAAATTATGCGACTAAACTAAACATTCGATTTCTATGGTTATAGAGAACAAGCAACAATGTGGAATTGAACACATACAATGTCTCAGCAAAATCAAAGGTATTTACTTAATACTTTTAATATTATTATCTATATGATTTATGATTGACGATGAGTTAGATACGCACAAATTATATTATTTATAAATGAGAGTTTTACAGCATTTATTAATAAGTATCGGAATAAATGGACAAGTGGCCGGGTACCGTTCTACTGTTCTTTGGGTGTCGAATGGGTTTATATAATTACTTATAAAATACTCATTACTAAAATAAGAACTAATATTTAGTTATAATTTTAATGAACAAATCGCATTGTTATTTAACATAATAAATGTTAAATTATTTATATAAATCATTAAACAAACAATAGCCCATAAATGAGTTAACAAACTTAACAGCTGTTGATCGCATTTTATAGTGCTTCAACATAACGCTCGGGCATCGGAAGAAGAATTTGGATTTCTTAAATGGAGTGCACAGGATTTCATGAATTGCAGTTGCTCACACCCATGTTCGTTCGTTGGATACACGACAGAAATCCGTAACTATGCAAAGTAGGTACCTATATAAATTGGTAGCCATGTGCCAAGATAAACAAGATATAGGTTGTTGTAATGTAGGCTCTGTGTTTATAATTTTAATTCGTCTTGTGAATACAATATTATTTACTATACATTGCTTTCAAAACCACCACTCTCAGATTTACTGTTTATAGTCTTGGTGATCAGGAATTTTTGTTTCGTTTCAATTTGGTTTTAAAATAAAATACAGAAAAAATGCTTATATCTATATAATATACAAATGTTTTGTGATACTACTGTACATAAGTCCTAATTGTTCTTTTAGGGATTTCTTGGCTTATACAATGTTTCCACATGCTTATACACACATAGAGGTACATTACAAAGAAAGATTTGCTATTAGTTACCTAAGGTCCATGAAGTACACTACACAAGATTTATTAGGTAAGTTTAACCAGTTTTATTATTCTCAAATTGGTGTTTATAGAAGTGCCTGCAACATGTAGTATGTAAACTACATATCTTTAAAACTTAGGCTTAAATTGACTAAGCCATTCAAAGTTGATTTACTGATTTACAATCTCTAATTAATATTATTTGATTTACATAATACAAGTATAGTATTAAGTAACATATTATATACTATATTGCACAATTCTATGCGCTAATATTAAGAAATTTTATCCAAAAATTAATGTTAATTCATATTTTTCATTTTATTAGTGACATTTGGTGGGATGGCAAGTCTATTTCTTGGTTGCAGTTTGGTCAGCATGGTGGAGCTTATTTACGTTATCTACAAATCGTTAATTATGTTTAAACATAAATATACCAAAGTCCATACACCTTCAAAACATGAACAGCAACTCGTTTTATATCGCCATAAACATAATGCATATCATTTTTGCAAACCTCTGTACAAGCCACCAGGCATCACATTACCAGAATTCTGTGAGAAAGTAAAATATTAAGTAACATAATAGGTGACATACTTTGTAAATATATACACTTAAAAATACAAACAAAATATCACTGTTATTTGCATGTATACATAGCATAATAATACTGATCATTTATATTTTTAAAATAAGTATTGTTTAACAAATAAATTAAAACTAATATCAATTATTTTAAAATATAATATTACACTATTGTATTTTATCACACGGTAAATTTGGCATTGCAGTAATATAACATTATAATATATATAAAAAAAAAAAAAACAAACAAACAATAACTTAACTTAACAAAATATTTGGAGATTAATTGTCTGTATTATTTTCTCTGCTATCGTTGTCTCTGAATAAAATGTTTTCAAGTACTGAAAATCAAATTATAAAATTTATATTTAATTACAAAAAGGAAAAAGTTAAAACTAAAATTCTAAAAATTAGGTGATTTTATAATCATATTTCACTTTATGTAAAAAATTAATCTCATATATCTTAATACTGTTTATTTTTTCTTCATTAGAATTATTTATAAATCAAAGATTTAAATTGATTTAAAAAGCTATTAAGATATAAGAAACTTATTTCCATGTAATATTATTATATTTGATAATTTTAGACACATTAATTTATACTATTCACACATAAATTATATACCACGTAATATTTTGTGATTTTTTTTTTATGATAACAACAATTTAATTAATATTTAAGTATTTTAGCATTTTAGTCATAAATAGTTTTTTTTATCTATACTCTAAAATAGTCTTTTACCAATTATATAATATTCTGGATAATGTAAATTTTTCTTTTGATTTTGAAATAAATTAATAAAATAGTGTATTCAATTTAATATTAATATTAATAATTATAAACATGAAAAGTTATGAATTTATAAAGAAGCAATCTGTTGAATGGATCATGTACGTAAAAAAAATGAACTGTGCATATATGATGATCCTATATCAAAATCAAAATATGAAAAGTATTATACATTGCACTCAAGTATCACTAATAAGGACTCTCAAGTAACATAAATAAGTCTACAACTTGGATATATTCTCATTCTAGCTCGTATATATTTTTATTTAAAACTTGTTTAATTCTTACTTCTGAATATATTATCGACACAGTTAATATTGGTTGCCGAAACTGACATACCCCACGACTTCATTGGAATATGTAACGAATCGTCCATTATATCAATACTTGCAATACCCCTAGTAAGTATTATATCGTCATATTCTGGTAACTCTTTTCTAAAAAAAAAACAAAATAATTATTGCCCATTATTTTAAATGTTATAACCATATTTATTATCATATTATCAACAATCTATGTATTACAAACCTTATTCTCTTCATAAGTTCAATACCACGTTTTTTGGCTTTATATGACAAGTGAACCATATCCAACGTATCTTTATCGTCAAATAAAGCATCAGGCTGAAAATTTAAATGCAAAGTAAACACCAATATTTATACAAATGTTGAGTTATTCTTTACCATTGAACTGACATCAAGAGAAGAACTTGTAGAGCTATTAAATGCAGACAATGATTTATGCAAAAATGTAGGAGAGCCATTATGTGCCGATATCTACATTAACATAAAATACAATAAAATATTTTATTACTTTAAAAATGTTTAATAAATATTATTAACTGACCAGAGTAGGCAACATAGCCAGTGATGAATTTGCTGATGAAGAAAGATTTTCGTTTTTAGATGGTGGTGGTGAGTGATCTCTAGATGTCTAAATTATCAACAAAAATTAACCACCACACAGTAATATTAAGTTGATAAAATATCTAATAAAATGTACTCACAGCAGGTGGTTGTGGTAATTTATGCCAATCATCAACATGATCATAGAAATGTAAGCTCTTTTGTTCCCAACCATCACTATCATCTTCTTGAGAAAACCCATCTCGACCATGAAAAGATGCTGACCTCAATACCGGATTACCAGAATTTTCAACACTTTTTCTAAATTTGAATTTAATTTTAAGAAAAATATTCACATAAAATACAAAATAAATAAATTACTAACTCCTTGGAAGATGATGGTTTTTGATGATCTTTTTTCTTTCCTTGTGCAGCCGCTTTTAATGGGTCATAGTTTTTACGTCGTTTCCAATTTTCCAATTCTGTTTCTTTATTTGGAGTTTGAACTTTATTGCAAAGTATACTAGAGTTCCATTTTTTTTTTGATGATAAATTTTTACGAGCAGACAACAATGGTGACTGAAATAATATAAAATTAATTCTTTTAAATTTAATAATGTTTCAAAATAAGTATAACTTTGCATACTGAATTTGGTTGTGGCACTCTGGATGTTCTTAAACTATAACGTCCACAGTCAACTCTCGA
Organism: Rhopalosiphum nymphaeae; assembly: GCA_036289425.1. Taxonomy (NCBI): domain Eukaryota; kingdom Metazoa; phylum Arthropoda; class Insecta; order Hemiptera; family Aphididae; genus Rhopalosiphum; species Rhopalosiphum nymphaeae. The sequence goes on from JAZAQC010000029.1 coordinate 1,366,597, forward strand.
CAAAGATGAACTTAAATTTTGGCTTGAAGGCTTGTATAAGTTAGATTTATCATTGACAGTCTTGGAATCTACAATTTTTTTATTAGTATCTTGTTGCAGTTTTGTAAATCTATCACGACGCAAGCTAAAATTATTTAATACTTAATTAAAACTTGAAAATTTACTTCAGAGAAATCAATAAATCATACTTAAAAGTTCGATTATATTGAATAGCAGTGTTACCAGTTTTTTCAACTTTAGCTTCTAGCATAGAAACACAGTTCTCAGCATCTTTTAAAAGTAATCGTGTATCATCATCACTACTAATACTTTTTGCACTATTTTCCTATAACAATCAGATATTATAAAATTATTTGTCATTGTTTAATGACTTATATGTTGACGTGCAAGCATTAATATAAATTTAAATTTATTCATTCAAATTATTCTAACATACACTTAAGTCTTTTATACTAGATGAATTTGGCAACGGGATATTTGATTTCCTCGCATGTTTCATTAAAATTGGTGAATTAGGTTTGATATCTAAGAAAAGAAAATTATTTTCATAAACTATTATTAAAACCAATTTAATTGAATTTAACAGTACTCTCACCTGATTTTAGAAAAGGTTTTGGGTTTGAAAGAGATGATTTATTTTGATTCAATTTTGAATGCCATTCATTGACCCAACTAGACCGTAATTTCTAAACAAAGAATTATAAATATAAATTAAACTAAACTGATAAATCAAAAATTATATTCATATTAAAAATAAATAAATTACCTTAACCATTGAATTCGACTTTTTAAAATCATCAACACTATTGTCATAATCGGGCGATTGTTCAGATTTGTTATCATTAGATGTTTCATTTCTTTCAATAATGTAAGTACCTGTACTACCAGTATCACTATTTGAAGAGGAATCACAGTCATTGGATTCTAGGTAATTGTTGTGGACTGGACTAGAATAAGATACTCCGTTGCCTAGAAAAAAAAAATGAAAAATTAACAAAATTATATTCTATTAGTTGTCCTTAAATTCATAAACGATGTAAACAAAATTAAAACAAATTAATACAAGGATTAATATTAATTAAATTGTTTATAGATAATTATCAATTTTTTAGTAATTTTACATTATTAATGTAGAAAATGGTATATAGTATTAATGTATTTTTCTAATTAATTTCAATACTTTTAAAGCAATACAATTTTAAATGTTGTTAAATAAATATTGTAAACAAAATTAAAATGTATATTTGTAATTTAATTAATATATTTATTGAAATAAACTCACCTTTAGAATTAGACATTGTAGTTAAAGATACAGTATCAGGTTTTGTCTAAAATTAAAATTTTGAATTAATTAAGAGTATACATTTTAGTAATTTATAATATACAATAATACATTACCGTTGTTGACTGAAAAACATTGTTGACGGGTAATGAAAGATTGCGTTGATGTTTACGAACAAAGTTATTAATGTTTGATTCATTTTCACCAGAATCTCTTGTTTTTTGCCCATTCAGTCTTGATGATGCTTGTGTTGTTTGTTCTCTCCACTTATAATCTGAACTCATATTTTTTGTTCATAAAACCTATAAAAGGAATTATTAAATTTAATAAAATACCATTGATATATATATATACACATTTATATATTTATTTCCAACAACATTTTTATATTTAAAATTAAAATATATAACTATTTAGTTAGAATGTGTGAAAAAATGAGTGTTCTAAAACATTATCATAAAAATCATGTTGATTTTTTTTTTTAAATGTAACAAGAACAAAACCAAACATTAAAAAAAAACTGTAAAGTGTTTTTGCAGTTAAATTAGGTCTAGGTAAATAATAATGAATTCAAAGTGGGGTGCCACTATATGTAGTATATTCCTCAACTAGTTTCAAAAATAGTATTTATATTTCTAGAAACATTCCTATCATTAATCTATTTGTATAAAGTCTAAATCAAAACTGTTTGAAAATTTGGCAAAGAATTATTATAATTATGGTAATAATTAATAACAATGAATAAATTTTTGAGTCTATCAAGATCAATTATTATAAATTAAAACTATAATAATATTAACAATACCTAGTAAATAGGTAAAAGATAGTAAACATCTCACAATTTTAGTAAAATATTTGTATAAAACATGTAAATAGTAACTAATTTACTACATATTTTTAATTTACAAGTTGATTTTAATAAATGTAGAATTTATTTAAACCATTAAATAGACACTGAGTTTGACTTTCCTTAATATCTAATACCTACTGTTCTATTAATTTAAGAATAAATAAAACTACATTTATGATGGATTAGCTACCAAAACGTCTAAATCATTTATCATTAAACGTAAAATTAATTATATAATGCTGTGATCATTTCATTCAAATGTGTTTTTTTATATCAAAGAAAGTTTAAACATTTCAATAACAGACCTTAAAAAAATATGTAACTATGGAAACTTAAACATATTTTAAGTGTATCTAAAGTCCATTTTATTCATTACATTTTTAGGGCATTTACATAATTATTTTATATTGATGAAAAATTGAAAATAAATAATAGTATGGTATTTAAATTTAGAAAAATTAACCCACAACATTTATTTGTGAGCGATTTTTGATTAAACTGTTGGTTGTTGGACTACATTATTAATATTATTTATTTGTTTCAAACTAAAACAAAGTTAACTGATGTGAAACAAAAAACCTTGGAATGGTGTAACCTACAAATCTAATTAAGAAAAATGATACATTTTATGTTCGTATGTAACTCATTATTATTATTGTTGTTAAATTAAACACGGAAAAAACAAATAAATAATCCTATTTACAACATTTTTCATTAAAAAAAAATGTTATTAATTAGTATTATTTACTTTAAAACAGTAACTTTCACTTCCTATTCCTCTAGACTAATTTTTATGAGTGCATTTTATACTAAATTATATGTTCTCTAATGTATGTTTCTTTAAAATATGAATAAATTAATTAAAAATTCAACCTACATATTGCAATAAATTTAATTAACATAACAATTACATTTGTAAGATTATATATATATACCAGATAGCACTTATAAGTTGTGGTGTTCAACCAAATATTATATCTATAGCTAATTTTATTATCTAACTTATTTAATTATTTAATTATTCCTTAGAAAATAAAAAAATGTGTAAAATGTAAATTATGTATGTCAAATAAACATAAACCAAATGTGTATAACCCAATTGGAAAATAATTTAATATTTTTACACTAAAAACCAAATGAAAAATTACTATTTTTTGTTTAAAACAATTCTAGTACCTAAAATCTACTTATACATAATTAATTACAAATTAGAATTTAAATAAGATAATTGGCAACAAAAATGTCACAGGTTTTGAAGTAATTACCTAATAGTCCAAATATATATATATATATAATCTACAAATATTAATCATTACCCAATAAATTGAAAAAAAATCTACATATAAAATATTATATTAATATACGGAATAAAAAAAAAACAATGCCTATTTGATTATTTAAATGTCAATATATTATCATATAAATGGTGTTGTACTTAAAAAAATAGTTTTCATATTTTGGTCATACTTGATTTTTCATTTAACATCAATATATTTTTTTTTTTTTTATCGATACTAACTTAATTTCAGTAGATTTTAATTTAAAACTTTACAACTTTATCAAAACAACAAATTTTCTTGTTGCTTATAAAAAACTAGATACTTCTTAGTTAGAAAGAGAATATTAGATAAAATCATTTAAAAAATATATTACTATGAATAAGAAATAAAAATTACCTATGGGTAAAATTTAAATAAAAATATTACTAATTGCAAATCAGTTAAAAATCAGTAAAGATTTTTTATATTACAATCTAAAATTAATAATTATCAATATTTGTGAAAATGAAAAATGTTTAAATAAACTAAGATTTTTTTAACTATGGAAAAATATATAAATAATTTAGATATGTAAGTGTTTCAAATCATGTACCCATATAAAATTGAAATACCTAGATAATAAGCAATGAAAAATTAGTACATTTCAAAATAATCTACATATTTGAACATATTATTAAAATGATATCTAAAACGTACAACAACTTGCTTATCAATACGTTACCACTGAGTAGATAATAAATAATTTTTTTTATGTGTATTAGATAAATATACTTATTATTATTAAGTATACTACCTATTATTTTTTAATAAAAAGTAACAAATCTATAATTTAATCAGTCGGTGAACAACAAAATGAATAAAAAATCTATTATTTAAAAAAAAAGTTAAGTCAATGACAATCCTATTTATTTGTATCCAATTGGAAGAGGTTGTTTTATTTTTCTGAAAAATGCAAGTAGGAACCTCCAAACAATATTTTACACTCACTTACTTTATTACTTTGTGTGTACATGAAGTTTCCTTTTAAAAGCTTAAAACAATAACATATATTCTATTCTTTGCATAGATGGATACTAATTGTTTAGTTCAATAAATGTTTAAATAAGTAGCATTGTCAATAAAAATCATTAAAAAAAAAAAAAATAGCCAATTTTGCTTTTCACATTTTGTAGAGTAGATGAAAGTATTTAATAGGTATAATACACACGAAAAGACGCTGTGTGAGTGTGTTGGAAAACAACACGGTTCCTGGCAATCTGGCAACAAAAAAACTATAAAGTTTAACGAATCGGGCCAGATGTCAATAGAATACGGGTCAAGTTCAACTGGGTCTAACAGCGCTAATAGGTATGTTTTGTTTTATATATAAACGCAATTTCAGTTTCGTACGCGACATAGGCGCGTATGGAATTCATTGCGCGCGGGACCGAAGGGCGGGGAGCAGCGAATGGGCAAAATAGTACGGAAATAGTTTCGGCCGCCGGCGTTTCGGACGTTACGGACGGTCGTCATCGTCGTCGGTCGACGGCCAAAAATTTCCGGCATGACTAAGGCGACGCGACGGTCGAGACTAACTCACCGGAATCACAGGAAACTCGTCTGCACGGTTCTGGGCCGCGTCATGGTCTTGAAACGACGTAGATAGGCACGCGACTGAGGTTCTCGACGACTGTGATGTTTTATGAAAGCAGCGAAAAACCGAGTCTCGATCGTTGTTCAAAATCAAAAACGGCGTTGGATAATTAACGGTGCTAACACTACTACTAATGCCTACGCCTCGGAAACTGACGGTACTCGTAGTGTCGTAGTCGTCGTCGTTTTATCAGCGAATGACCACCAACTCTGGCGGAGATCGCTTATCACGACGTGAGCGCGCGCGCGCCAGGTCGGCGAGAAGTCGTCGGCCGCGGTGGTGGTGCCGCACGGCTGATTGTTATTGTTTTGTTATTGTGTGTTATCGTAGCCGACGTCGACGTGGTGTATTTTTCCGTGGCGGTATTCCGTGGTTGATAACGACAGACTCACTCGCGTACCATGACGAGGCAGTAGGAGTAGGCATCTGGCATACTACGGATGATAATCCATCTATGTTCGCCTAGGTATAAACTTTAGAGTACTGTACGCAAATACCATAAATATAATAAAGTAATATTGTTTAAAATAAATAATTAGCTATAAATGAGCTTAAATATTTTAAAAATTGCAATGGAATGTTTCAAGTTTAGTACGACTAATACTTTTTAAATTGCAACAAAACAAAAAAAAGTACACGAATTATTTGATGAAATATTTGTATCTTTGTTTTATTTGTAATCTTTGTATTACACTTGAATATTTAATTTCGTCAAAAATTAAACTTCAGGCGCTCAGAAAATAATTTTGGAATTATGCTCGAATTTTTTCTTACAATTATTGTAAACAAAATTTACATTGAGCCTTGTATTACATTTTTAAATATTAGATATAAAATATATATTGAAAATGTATATCACATTAATTTTTAACATTTTATGAATTTTCCATTACAAAGTAATGTACACCTCTTTATATTTTTTGACAAATTTCATATTTACTTCAGACTCTTAAAAAGAAATATTGAGACTTTATTTTCTGTATGTCATAATTGATATACAAAAAACTTTTGAAGAACATTTTTTCAATTTTAAAGCATTTTTATAGTCTTAAATTGATAAAAACTTAAAAATGAAGATAATTTTAAATATGTAGATAAGTATTGATTTTCAAATAACACGAAAATTCAAAACAATATTTTAAATTTTTAAGTAGTTAATGCTAATAATAATTTTGATTGAAAATCCTAAGTCTTCAGAATTATGGATTTGATAATTAAAATAACTAGTAAAAAAATACATCAATACATTTATTCCTTCAATGAATAGAAAATATTATTTATATATTAAAAATATACATGTTTACAAATAAATCAATCTGTAATAAAGTATAGGTAATACATATATAATGAATATAAGTAATATTATAATATGAAGAAATTATTATAGTAAATTATAATAATAACATTTTTTTTTTTAAATAGTCCTTTATTTTTTTACTAATAATGTAATTTTATAGGAATAATATATATTATAAATGTTTTTAGATTTTATTAAAAATATGATGTTATAATACATTTATAACAACTTAAAATAAATAAATAAATTATAGTCCTCATTTTTGAGTTTTGACTAATTTAAAATGTATACATATTGAATAATGAATAATATCTAAATTATAATAATAAAATTAAAATATTTACATTTTTTATTTGTTATTTTATATAAATATATAATTAGTACATTAAATTATTTTTCACTTATTGTTTGCTTTTGTAAGTCAAATACTTGCAGATATCAGATGTCTCTATAGTTATTTGAAAAAAAAAACAGTAAAAATATGTTGGTAATTAACTGTATACAAGCAAAATGTCATTATTAAGTATTCAAATATAAAAAGATATTATTTTAGAAATTATGGTAATAACTACAACATAGTATATACACATATATATATATATATTTAATCAAAATATTGCTACCTATCCATACAATCTCTACACTCTACCTACTTATTTTATGAGAAACTTCAAATTTAATTTTGATACTAAAAATGTAATTATATTGCCTAATTTAAACAATTCATACCTGGGTCCAATTATTTATTAAAAAGAAAAAATAAATAGTTAATATTTAATGTACAAAACTAAATTTGTAAAACATTGTAACTTAAGTGACATTTAAAATAAAAATATAATTTACTAACATTTTATAATTAACAACATATTATAAACTATCTTAATATTTTAATAAGAGCTTTTCTTAAAACAGAAAATCACATGATAAGTTGTCAATAATATTATGAGTACAAGTTTATATTAAATTCAAATTAAATTCTCGTTAAATCCTCAAGGTAATCACAGACCAATTTAAAACAAAGTCTAACTATTAATTTGAGATTTGAGAAAATCTTTCATGGTGATGCAATAAAATTTGGTATTTTAATTCCAATTTATAGAATTCTAAATAAATTTGTAATAATATTATGCACCCCATTATTAATAGAAATTGTATGTTTTTAAAATACCTACTTAATAGTTAATACCTATATAATAACATTTCATGTACTATAATTAGCTGTTATAGTGTTTTTTATTTATTTTAATAGCTTCCAATATCTAAATTACTATAGCTCAACAATTACAACTACCTATATACATATAAATAAAAATACATATAATAAAATATATACACATATAAACAAATGGTATAGTGTTATTAACCAGAACAATGTTAATGGATTCATGGAATATTGGAATAAACAGTTTAAAATAAAGCATAACATTATAAAAATGTCATTGTGATAATAATATAATATTATGTAATGAAGTTATTTTTCTATAAATGACGATAACAAATTTATTGCTGGTTCAAAATTTTTGAATATTTAATTGTAAATCCCACATAAGTTGTTCTTATATCTATATAATATTATAAAGATATATAATCAACATATAAGGTATTTTTTTAAATCCATGTTAAATTCAAATTTTCACTAAATTGTTAAAATCTCAAAAAATTTAACTACAGGTATTTTGTAGTAAATAATTTATAAAATCTTCATATTTTAATTTTTTATTTAAAGTTTGCAAATTTAATTTACAAATTTAACTAAATTTAACTCCTCGTAAGTATTTTTTATTGGAACTATTTATAATAGAATTTTAAAATTGCGATTTGCGAAAATATGCAAATTATTTTGTAGTTAAAAATTAAAAAAAATGTTTAATTTTATTCATACCTAAACTTTTAAAACGTAATCCAATTAATACAACTACCTATACAAGTTTGTTTTAACAGTACTAAAAATAAAGTTTACCATAAAAGTGCAAGTACATTTTGTATGAGTAGGTAGTTAAAAATATAAAATAACGCCAATAACGGCTTATTATACATCACAAACTCGATAAAAACAAAATATTGAATATTATTAATGTTTATAGCAATACCAAATATACGTATTTATAGCTTTATAGGTTACTAGAATTGGATCTAATTCAAAGAAAATCTTATTCATTGGCATAAGGAATCAGTACTGCTGTAGGTATATGCCATAGAGCAAAAAATAAGAAAAATGACCCACTTTAATACTTAATGAAATCAGTTGATACTATAGCTGACAGCCGAAAGGTTCAAAATTAACGTTTAAACACATGGACTCAAATTGAATAATCAATTTTTATCTTTATTTTATAATCTTGTTTATAAATGGAGGTGATGGTGATTTCAGCGTAATCAGGCAATTAAAATACATTTTACCATATGACCAAAATTTATACATGGAGAAAATTGAGTCCAGTAATATATTCTGTTATATAATTAATAGTAATTTAACCACTTTAAGTACAAAAAAAATACAAAATATTGAATTGAAATAAAAAATTTTATTAAAGCATATCTTTCGTGATTTAGATGTAGTATAATTTAAGCTATAGAATATCACCTATTAAATAGATAATTCTATATTATAGTTGATAGTTGCACACTTTCATTTATTCATTAAAATGTTTGTAATTACTATAAATTTTAATATTGTACTAAAAAAATGATAATATTAATAGTTATTTTCATGTTTTGGGCCAACGTAGTAAATGTAAAACTTATTTTTGCAAGAGGCCAAAAGTCAAAAAAAGTTTTATTGTTAGAAGTTCATTTGGAACTTATTTTAGAGTTGGATCTAATCGTGAGTCTTACAATTTAATGCAAAGAGTTTGTTAATGAATGTATACAGGGACGGGGACGTCATTTCACATTTTTTCATGGGATGTAAAACCAATATCGAAATCTAAAGTAATACCAAAGTTGCTCGCATGGTCGTACCATTTTATTATTTATAGCATAAAACCATACAACATAAAATGCATAAAAAAACCTATTGTTATTTATTTTATAACTCTATGAAATGATATACACAAAAAGTGTGTAAAAAAATTCATGGTATGCACACCCTTACATCCCACAAATGACGCCATTAAATATAGACACTATAGACAATAACATTTGTAAGCAATTTAACAGCAACATTTATAAATAATTAAACGTGTGTGGAAAAAGAATAAATATCTTACAAAGAAAATCTTATAATGTGAGAGCGGAAGCTGTGCCACTTAACCAAATTATGTTTCCGGATAAATATATAAGAGTCATTCCTGGGAATTTACTATTTAGTCAAAAATATAAGTCCTGGTGAACAGCAATACTTACATAAAGTTTTTTTTTAAATACCTATTAACATAATATTTATAGTCATTTAGGTATGTAATAATAAATAATAGAAACCGGAGAAGTAGTTATAATGAGTAGAAAATATTAATATAGGTAAAATATAAATATTTTATAAACATTTTATTTTTTGTTATTCTGTTTTAAATTTAAAAATTGATTATGTCAAAAGCTGGTGTTTCAAAACACATATATTTTTCTCAATTATTTTGAAAACAATTGGGAATTGTTTTCTTTACACCCAAAAACAAAACAAAAATTAATAAATAAAAAACACGAATCATTGTAAAGCTAATATATATGTAATAATGGTAGCTTTGATCAGAATTTAAAATTAAATATGATAATTCTTCACTGATAGAAGAAAAAATATATTTTGAAGCAAAAACAGAAAAAAAATTCTTCAAACTAAAGAAAGGCGTCTTAGATTTTAGTCAAATTGTTTTTTTCGAAAAATAAAAAATATTTTACTTGACTACAGCAGGACTATGGATTAACTGAACTTCTCGAGAACAATATTATCTCTTCAGAAGAATTTAAAAATATTGGTAGTAGGTATATTAATTTTATAATAGTAGCTACCTACATTAAACATTTATCATTTCATGATTTTTTAGATATATAAATATTATTTTAAGAGTTACATTTAATCTTTAATTATTATTTTTAGTTACCATGGTAACTACAAATACATATTTTCAAATTGAGAAATGAAAATAAATAATTGTATTAATAATACAATGAAACAGAAAATTGACAGTAATTATCAACAAAGCTGAATTTAGTGGGGGGACACGAAGCCTGGTCTCAGAGACCCCCAGAATATTCAATTAATAAGAGAACTCCACAAAATAAGTACCTTAAGTAGTACATTTTATCGTGTTTTTTTTTTATTTCCCTAGTTATTTGCTAAAACTATATTTTATTTTTCTATTAGTTTCACAAGTCTTAAACGAGTAAACGAATCATTATATTGAGATTGATAATTTTCTGCCATTCCTGTTTAATTATAAATAGAATTACACTTATCTACAAAACATAAACTAAAGATACATGCTATAAACGTTGTAAAAATTACAAAATTGATTAAAAATGTATCAGGTGAAGTATTTAATTTCATTTAAAGTATTGTTTAATGAAATAATACATTTTATTATTTATATTAAAACAATGTATAACATCAAAATATTACAATATATTATAATTATTACGTAATTAAAATCTATACCTAATCATTCAATAGAAATTGTATTAGTTTTTCAAAGTTTTTTGAAAAATATCTACAATATTTTCTAACTAATATATTAGATAATATTATAATTAAACTACAGGAAGACATATTATTCGCCACTTTTGTTCTCATTATTTGTTAATAGTGTCTCAAATGTTCTTTCCCATAGCTGTATTTTATGTTTTTCCAATGATATTAAATTATACAGTGGTATCTCTATTGATGACTGTATCATGCTCCAGAAGGATTTTAACCGTTTCACTAAAATACTGAATAGTTCAATTTAATATGATTATCATTTATCTCTCAATTATTTTAAATGCAAAACCATGAATTTTACTAGGATCCAGTCTCTTAATGTATTTTCTTCTCATTATCTTCTATTCTTTCATATTCTCATAATAGCTGTTTTATAGATCTCAGATCTGTTCTCATTAGTAACCTTGATCCTATTACCCATATTGAACATGTTTGTTATAAAGCATTTAAAACCCTTGGGTTTGCCCATAACGTATGAAGGCTAATTATCAATGCTTTACAATTTCAAGTAAAATTTGCGATATTGATTATTTTGATACTCCGAACAGTCCGAACGTATGTATTAAAGAATGATATGAATCAATAATAGATAATAATTGAAATATGTCATTGCTAAATGCACTGACAGGTACTTTTGTGCGTATCATTTCCAATCACTTAGAATATTCATGGTCAATAAATCGGGAAATCAGGGAGATGCATGTAATTTAACAGGAACAGGAGGAGCTAGTCCTCGCCTGAGACATAAATGCTCTGGTGCATAATTCTTGAAACCACCATCATCTAGTACCTGACCAGATTTATCCTGTTCTTGGCGATATTAACTATTATATGTGTAGTTGACCAGATGAGGGCCGTCGTCACGTATGACATATTATAGTATCACTAGTATTAAACTGTGGACGACAGTGTCCTGGAGCTTTCTATTCCACTGACAGAGACCACTTATCAGTCTCATCAATACCATAGCTGATTTGGCATCTCTCAATATAAATATTTCGTTATGCCTGTGGAAGAGAGCTTATTAGATAGAATGATCCCTAGGTACCTTATGTGATCTTTCAACGTTTAGGATAATCGGTTGACTCCCAAATAAGTTGAGGTGTATTATTTTTTTTATTTTATTAAATGAATGGACGTGAGTTCTATTACAATTTTTAAACAATGTGTACAGATAATACAAACAAATTAATGTACAATATTATAAATATAAAACTATTAAGTATTTCCTTAATAATAAATGAATGAATGTAATCACAAAAAATATACAACATACTATAAGTACAATAAAGATAAAACAAAGGTTAAATAAAATTAAAGACATATTATGTATTACCAGTAACCACAAGGAGGTTATCAGGGAAATTTAAAACACAATTTTTATTTGAAAATAGAGGGTAAAATGGTTTCGAATCTCTTATATTAAGACAATTCGTTTTTAAACTTATTAATAACAATAATTAAGGGCAACCAATAGAGCCTAGTAATAATTTATGGAGAAATTTAGATAGTAAAAGCATTCAACGTTGAACGTTCATTAAGTACTAAAAGATTAAGAAAAAGTAAAATATTATTATAAGAATTATAGGGAGGTCTATGAATATTAAATTTAAAAAAAATAAAAAAAAAATTATTTTGACAGATTCTAGAGTAGATTTTGATGTATATACGTATATTCAAATAAGAAGGCAGTATTCGAAGTGGGAACGAACAAAGGAGCAATATAGAATTTTTAAAGGAATAGGATCCACGAATGAGCCACAAGTGCACTTAATAAAACCCAAGTTAGAATTATCGCTAGAAAAGTACATAAATATAGTACTCATAACACGATTACTAAAATAGTAGAGTATATTTCTCTCTAACAAAGTTACGACGTAAATAATAATTGTATATATTTTCACTTAATTTTCCAATGATGCTGATGATTGCGGGTAGCAAAAAAAAAAATATCAAGGCTGCATGTTTGACATGAGACTGCATTCTAATTAGTTCCCATACCTGAAAATTAATATCCGAATTGGTTCTCAATAAAGACTTTCGAAAAAGGCGAAATATGATTTAATATTATCATAACATATTTCCCATCAATATATAAATACATATGAAATAAAAAAGTCTAAAAATGAGGAAACATTCATAAAAACAAAAATGAACAAATATAAAAATAATGAAATGAATAGATTAAAATGTATAAAAAATATTTGTTACACATTTTTACATCAATAATATCTAAAAAAAAGAGTACCTAATAGATGAATTAAAAAAAAGATAATATTATATTTATTATAGGTCCATCAGTCCAGCACTCCAAAAAGGGAAATCCCAAATTGGGGGTCAAGACTTAGGTTATAAATTCTTATTTTGTGGTTACAAATTATTGCGAATTGGTTACTAATTTTATAGTGTGGTCTGAGATCAAAATTTTGAATTCGGGGTGCCAGGCTGACGGACCTGTTTATTATTATTTATTTTATATTTTTTAATAAAAAATAAAAATCATATTTATGACAAAAACTACAATTTTTAACAACCCGACAACTAATTTGGATATACTCTTTGTAACAACCAATTCGGACGTGCTGACGTGCCGTGACATGTATATGTCTCATTAAAGAGTAAAAAAAGTTATTTTCTTTCAGTTTTTATATTAACCAAGACAAACTTTTAATAACCAGCCGGGACACCAGGACATGTCATTAAAACCAGAACGAATGGCCACCCTATTTATAGGCCATAAATAGAGTTAGAACGTTGATGACTTAAAAAAAAAAATGCAAAACTGCCCTAAAAAATTCAAAAAATAATTTAAAAATCTAATTAAATAAGTGAAAAAAATGTATTTATAAATAATAAATTTATTAGAGATACGGGTGTGATAATAAGGTTAGGTTATTTAAAATATTAATAAACAATAATATACATTTATTCCATACAATTTATAAATATAATACTTGATAAACGTATATGATCAGCGTACGTCTGAAAGAGCACTTGTTTTATTAATGTATAACACTCAAACAGTAAATCTTATCAGCACGCGATACATTTAATCACAACAAAAACTAAGATAGCATTGTATAAAATCAAAGAAAAAAATGCAAAAGTCATCAACATCCTAACTCTAGCCATAATAAATATCTTAAAAATGCGTGAACGTGGCTATTTTTCTGAACCTACAAACCTACTGGTCATTATCATGCTGTTGCAACACTATTAATTTAATATTTATATATTTAGTTTTTAATTTTAATTTTTTTGAGAATTAAACATTCCAAAGCTGTTCTCGTATGTCGTTTACGTTATTCAGGGGTTGTTCGTCAACGGGCTAATAAATTAATCAAATTATTTGAAAATTTCCAGTTTTTTTTATATTGTTGATAGTAATATACCAATACACATTATAGTCAATATATTGTAGAGAAATATATTACATAATATAATGAATAATCAATAAACTTACACTGATCTTGAGGGGCTCAACTTTTCACAAAATGATCCACCGGAATAAATCGGCCGACAACGAAAAACAATCCAAGCAGAACTAATCGCACTGGTCTCGGAACACGACGTTGTTGGAGGGTTTGAACATTGTCTACCGACAAGTATCGATATCGTATGGTCGGTTATCTGATCGATGATGAGATGGACTACGGGAGTGTATAATAATGTGATGAGGCGTGTGTTGCAGCCACCAGCCACCCCATCGCTATAAATCAATGAGCCACCCGCGGGCCGCATGACATATACTATAATAATGCGCATGTTCCCCAGGACATATACATGGAATAAAAAGTGAACAACTTAAAATCGTTTTTTAAAAAAAAAAGTAATATGATAATATTATTTTGATGCATTAAGTTTATTTAGTCTAGCGACAAACAGCCAGTGGGCAGTAGCCACTATTCACTAAGCCATCCTGCGTGCGCGCCACCCACATCGGCAACAGGCTACAAAGCGCAAGTCAGTATAAGTTACCTCCGAATATACTTGTCTGTGGTCAACCACTAACGACGCCATTATCTATATCGTTTTTCACGTCATCAAACTAAATCTAAAAGTTTTGACAGTATTTTTAATAGACCCTAGTCTGTGCGCCAACATCAACGTAATTACGATTCAAAAGCGGTGAATTTTGCAGAGCTGGTATAAATCGTCGTTGGTTTTTGTAATCAAGTGAGTTTTACATCCATCGTATAATATACTAATACACTATGTGTCTATGTAGGTATGGGCGTAGGTGCTCCCCTCAGAAACACAGTTACCCTGCCAACGTTTCAAGTATTCATTCACGACTACACGAACTAATAGTGTAGATTACAGCCGATTCTGATAACATGATATATTTTCAACTTTCATCGTGTATGATATTTGTCGTCTATCGTTTATTGTTTAATCTCTACCTATTGAAAAAATTGAAAAACATAATATATTACAAATTATTAAAATACAAGATTGATATAGTGTTGAAGATATATTGGCTATGATAACTTTGTATGAGATCGCAAAAAAAAAAAAATAATAAATTGGCATTCTTTTTATTTTATGTTTTGTACTTGTACGCATGTTATGATAGTGACATCTTAGATTGTAATTTGTAGATACCTATATATTAACATATTGTTATTATAAATATAATAGTTTTTAATAGATCTACGTCATCTGTGATTAATTATTTTTTTTTATTTTTTTATTATCTTATTCAAATATACATAACAAATTATGAAAAATTATAATTTACAACATATTAGAATTAATTTACCCCTTTAAGCAATGCTTGTGATAGGGTAAATGAGTTATGTTTACCAATATTTTTTTTTTGGTATACTCAACTTGAAGATCATACATTCACGTTTGTTGATATTTTTAGAAACACTTGATATGGTAAATTGCTTGTATAGAAACCTGATTGGCAAAACCTTTAATTCTTGATAGTTGGAAACTGAAGAGCCTTTTAAATCATACTTATTTAGACAGATTCTC